>CM050521.1:9292071-9892071 GCA_027563665.1 Antrozous pallidus
ATAAGAGGCATACTATAATCTCTTCATTTACGTTTTGAATCCCTCTGGTGGGTAGACAGCCAGGATGACTGAGAAACAGCACGCATCTCTGGAGAGTGAGAAGCAGCAGTGCTTCCTGGAGCGGAAGCACCCCTCATGTGGAAGCAGCTTTCTCCTACCGAGCTTCCTGCTTCCATTTCCATCACTTATGTTCAGATGGTAGACAGGTCTGCCTTGAAGTGAAGTAAGCACAGAAACAGGTGTAGGCCCGAAGGACCCATTAATTACCTTAAGCAGCAGGTGCTGCCTAGCACCGAATCCCAGGACTGAGCACTGGGACGCCTGCTTTTAATTTACAAGGCAGCACATAGCTTGGGTTGGGAAAGAAGATAGAACTGTCATTCTTACTCAAGTGAGACAGCAAACACATAGCAGGTTATGAGTGACCTTTGCCAGCAAGACAAAAACCAAGGGTCCATGGCTGTGTGAGACTAGACAATTAGAACAGGCTGTGGGGACAGCAGTAGGAGGACAGATCAGGGGACACTGAGCCAGATGCATGATGGTAAAGGCAAACCGACTGAGAGCTCCCCTAAAGTAGAACGAGAACTGTGTCTTCCTAAGGCATCTCTGAGTAAAAATAATGGAATAAAGCTTACATGTCAAAGAAAAATGCATTCATTTAATGGAAAGTTTAAAATATATCCATATTCTAAAGTAGCTAGCTATCTCTCTAAAAAACAAAATGTCAATTAAACCTAATTGACACTTTTTACTATAAACAGGAAGAACACTTTTCCCTATAAACAGGAAGAAAATTCCTTAAATCCTCACTGCTTAATGGAAAAATGCTGTGTGAAATTGCCACATTAGATGTCAAGGGCCATATGAATTTGACTTACATAGACTCCTATCCTGTAGAGAACTTTCATCAAGTAGGTGAGCTAAGATATATATAAGCTCTGAGTGGCAGCCAGGGAGAGCTATTATATTACTATCAAAAAGAGTGAAGTTTGAAATGTGTAAATCCATTGGAGTTAGGAGGAGACAGACACTGACACACAGTCACACCCTCCTGGAGGTGACTGCAGAAGAGTTTACCAGGAAAGGTTTCTATTCATGGTAATTTTTCCGTAGTTTTAATTGACAAGGAAGAGAGTCTAATGGAAAGAATAAGAAAGATGTTGGAGAAAGGTTTGGTCACTGGATCTTAGACTAGGGTATGACAAATGCATGACCCTTGAGAATGAGTAGCACCTTAAACCTTATCCCCTTAGCACCTCACTTGCCTCATTCATCAAGCTTAAGTAAGTGGTCTGAATCTGGATTTCCAGAACTCATACATGGTTCTATATTAAAATAAATGGTCCATCTGTTTTAAGCTCATGCTTTTTCTATGAAAATATATGCCAACCCTGAAATACAAAGCTAATGTAAATGGCATTGTTGAGTTGCTTTAGTTGAAGTAGAAGCGGTCAGTGGAGCTCAACCACACCAGCATAAATCACTTGTTCTATTCTCTACCCACTTATCCACCTGTCTCTTTATTTGCCACCCTGCCAATAGGAGAGAACTTGAAGAAGCATGATTTTTAAAACTATGCTATTTTAATTTTAATTTTTTTTGTTTCTTGAATATATTTTTATTGTTGATAGTATTACAGATGTCTCCCATTTCATCCCATCCCCCCCCCCTTTCTCCCTGGCCCTACCCACCTTCCCAGGTCTTCCCTACCCTATTGCCTGTGTCCATGGGATATGCATATAAGTATATTAGAGGCTGGGTGCATTGGTGGGGTCCAGCTGGCCCACCCCAATTGGGGCAAATCAGCCGGGTCAGCCAGGGAGAGGGGATGTGATAAGTTGGCTGGCTAGATCTGCCCCCAATTGGGGTTAGGGAGCAATCAGGGGTGGGGCTGGCTGGGCCAAGGAGCCATAGCCAGTTGGCTGGCCTGTCCCATCCCTTGGTCAAACTCCCAGTTAAGGAGATAATTTGCATATTCACCTTTTATTATATACAATAAGTTCTTTGGTTTTATCTCTTCTCATCCCCCCAAGTCCACATCAAGGTATGTCAATTTGTTCCATGCTCACAGGACAGGGTTGTTTTGATGGCTAAATAAGCTAATCTACCAAAGACATTTAGGGTTGAACCTGTGATATAATAAGTACTTAATGGATGTTAGCTTTTACTATAATTGGTTGTTTTTTTATTTTTTAATTTCTTTATTGATTAAGGTATTACATATGTGTCCTTATCCCCATTACCCCCCAACCCCCCTCACTCATGCCCTCACCCCCCTGGTGTCTCTGTCCATTGGTCAGGCTCATATGCATGCATACAAGTCCTTTGGTTGTTCGTTTCCCCTTACTCCCACCCTCCCCTACCTTCCCTCAGAGGTTTGATGGTCTGATCGATGGATCTGTTTTTGTACATCAGTTTATGTTGTTCATTATATTCCATAAATGACTGAGATCGTGTGATATTTATCTTTCTCTGACTTATTTCACTCAGCATAATGCTCTCCAGTTCCATCCATGCTGTTACAAATGCTAAGAACTCCTTTTTTACCACAGCATAGTATTCCATTGTGTAGATGTATTACAGTTTTTTTATTCGACTCATCTGCTGATGGGCACTTAGGTTGTTTCTAAATTTTAGCTATGGTGAATTGTGCTGCTATGAACATAGGGGTGCATATATCCTCTCTGATTGGTGTTTCTATTTTCTTGGGATATAGTCATAGAAGTGGATTGCAAGGTCAAATGGGAGTTTCATTTTTAGTTTTCTGAGGAAATTCCATACTGTTCTCCACAGTGACTGCACCCATCTGCATTCCCACCAGCAGTGCACGAGGGTTCCTTTTTCACCCCAGCTTCTCCAGTACTTGTCGTTTGTTGATTTGTTGATGGTTGCCATTCAGACAGGTGTGAGATGGGACCACACTGTCCTTTTGATTTGCATCTCTCAGATGATTAGTGACTTTGAGCAGGTTTTCATGTCTCTTGGCCTTCTGTCTTCTTTCAAAAAGTATCTATTTAGATCCATTGCCCATTTTCTGATTGGGTTGTTTATATACCTTTTGTTAACTTGTATGAGTTCCCTGTAAATGTTGGAGATTAAACCCTTATCATTGTTGTCATTGGCAAATATGTTCTCCCATGCCATGGGCTTTCTTGTTGTTTTATTAATGGTTTTGTTGATGCTGTGCAAAATCATTTTATTCTGATGTAGCCCCTGTTTATTTTCTCTTTAGTTTCCATTGCCCTAGGAGCAGTATCAGTGAAGAAATTGCTTCGGCATGTGTCTGAGATTTTGCTGCCTGTGAATTCCTCTAGTATTTTTATGTTTTTCGGTCTTATGTTTAAGTCCTTTATTCATTTTGAGTTTATTTTTTGTGTGTGGGGTAAGTTGGAGGTCTAGTTTTATTTTTTACATGTTTTTATTAATTTATTCAACAAAGTTTGAGCATCTAGAATATCATGGGAAATGTGTCATGTGTTGTTGATAGAATGTTGACTACAGAAGAGATGGCTCCTGTCTCATGGTGTTTAGAGGCTAGCTACAAATAAAGATCAAGGAAGGACATGATGAAAAGAATTATAGGGCCATAATAAGAGATAATTTTAATAAATTTTGTTTGTTTCATGTCATTGGATTCTTTTTTCCCCAGTAGTCCAGTAATGGGCTCAAGCTACCACTTAGATGTAATAATCTAGAAACGCAATATATATGATGGGTTGTGGCAAAGAGGGTGAAATTAAAAACTCTTATAATTAGAAGATTATGATAAAATACAAGTGTGAAATGTATCAATTTATATAGGAATATCAAGGATAAGAATTGAGGATTAAATTAATGAATATTTGAGAAGGTGGTGTTGTTTTTCAATGATAGTCTAACTGGGCTGTACAAGGCTATTTACAGGCTAGCTGAACTAAAATATTTTAACCAACGATTTACGTAAGGAGCCACATAGGGACTGCAAGAAGGGTGAAGACAAGAAAACAGATTAAAATTCTCTTGAAAAGGGCAAGACCCCACACCCAGGTGCAGTGGCTGTGAAGCCAGATGGCTTTGTGGTAGCAGCACAATTTCCCCTATCTCCCAGGAGCATAGGGTCTCAACCCTACACAGGGATCCCAAACTCAGAAAAAACAGAGATGGGAAGAGGAGTCCTCATAGCACCTGGTGGTGAAAATCAGCGGGAACTCAGTCTGCCTAAGGAAACCCAGACACCACCTTCCCAGGAAGGAGCATTCCTGTTGTTACAGCACCAGTCTAAGGAGTGCACTTCAAGGTCCCTGACTGCTGGCAAGACCACTCTGCCTTGCACAGTCTGGTGGAAGGATCTGTTGGCAGCAGCTAACAGTGTCTTTTGGAGTCCTCTTTTTCTGGGAAGGTCCTGGCTGAGGCTCAAGCAGTGACTAAACTGTGGCTTTGTAAAGAGGGCTAGTCTCCCCCACCTTGAGCAAACACAGCTAGCATCCCTTACCCCACCTGTTGAATCACCTGGCTAGCCCTATCCTGCTGAGTTCAGTCATGCAGGGGAGCTAGAGTATCATGTAGAGCTTTCTCAGGGAAGCTTTTGTCTAGGAACCAGATGAGCAGGTGCTGGGATGTATTGCTACTTTGTGGCTGGTGTGGGATATCTCCTTTGTGAGCTTAGCCCCTACTACCCAGGGAAGGGAAAGAAGTGCTCATACTTCTCTTAAGGCTTGCAGGCATCATGCCCAATGGGAGATTATTTATATCAGCCCTGCCAAGTACTGGGTACCCAACACTGCAGGAGTTAACTTCACATGAGGTACAGAGAGTGGCTCAGAACAGGGACATTCCAAGAGTGAGTCTCTCAGAGTCTAATATCTGGGACTGAGACAAAGTGCTTACTTAGCAAGCACCTACAGGCTGGGGCAGCTTCATTCCCAATGAGAGATTCCTTTGATCTATTTACCTGAGCCCAGGGCAGCTGCGTTTGCTCCTGTAGAGATGGATGGCTGGTGGCACTCAACCTGTGCCTATGGCATGCCCCTGCTGGTGGTGGAACTCGAGTTGAAGATTCTGGAAGAGACCACGTGGTTTGGCTTGCAACCTGTGGACTTTGGCCAGCCTGGCTCACTCTATGGTCTTTCTTCAGAAGGCTCTGGAGGGAGACCAGGCAACCTCAGGAGGAGGCTGAGTAGCTGACAGGTTGAGGCAGACCTCAGGGAGGTTTAGTCTTTTTTCAGATCTCCCCTCTGTTCTAAGCTGAAAGAAGCTGACCCTTATACAAATATTGGCCTTTCCCATACATGCCCAGTCCAGTAGATGCAGCTACAAACAGTGAATAACACGGAAGTTATAGGCAGAGCACACACAACATCTGACATCAACCTATTCCTGAATCCTGCCCAAGTGGTTCCAGAACTAAACAACCAACGGTTGGCTTCAGAACACATTGGACTTTGATCAATATAGCCACACAAGTGGCACACTCAAAGGAAGATCTCAGCAGGCACCAGATCCTGATGGGAACAATTCTGCCTTGGTGGGCAGCCCCTGCATAGCACCTTATACATGTTGATTGAGGTTTACCCTTATTGTCAGCCTGCTTGATTATTTAACTCTATCAGCAAAAGGCCAATAGCGTTCCAGACTCAACTACAACATGAGGGTGCGCATAACCCACAAGAAAGTTTCCTAGAACATGGAGCTCAGCTGATGTGTAAGGTTGTATCACTGAGCTCAACAGGCCACCTTCATGAAAAAAATATCCTAACAAGTTTGGGAGTTATAGAAGGCCTACTCAATAAACAAAGACAAAAAGGGGAGACAAAGACATATGCCCAAATGAAAGAACAAGAGATGCCTCCAGCAAAATAATTGGATGAAATGGAATCAATAACAATATCAGATGCAGAGCTTAAAATAATAGTTATAAAAATGTTCAAGGACCTGAGGGAAGAATGGATGTTATCAGTGAGAACTTAAATGAAGATATAATAAGCATTAAAATTATATATATATATATATATATATATATATATATATATATATAAATTAGAAATAAAGAACGCAATATCTGAAATGAAGAATACACTAGAAGGAATCAACAGCAGGTTAGATAAAACAGAAGATAGAATCATCTATTTAGAGGAAAAGATAACAGTAAGCAACCAAGCAGATCATCAAAAAGAGAAGAGAATTTTAAAAAGTGAAGAAAGTCTAAGAGAACTCTGGGACATCAAGTATAGCAACATCAGCTTGATAGAGGTAACATAAGAAGAAGAAAGTGAGAAAGAGGTAGAGAACCTGTTTGAAGAAATAATGACTGAAAAGTTCCCTAACTTCCTTTAGATTACTTCTGTCAAAAAATTTCTTCCTATTATCTCTCTTATCACATTAACCTGGTGAAGAAATAATGACTGAACTTATAAGCATGCATATTAGCATACTCAATGGACATGACACTGGGACAATGGGGGTTGCCTGGGATGGGAATGGTGGGGGGATGTCAATTGGGGAAAAAGGAGACAGACATGAAACTTTAGACAATAAAAAAAAAAAAATAGAAAGAATGACTGAAAACTTCCCTAACTTGGAAAAAGTCACACAAGTTCAGGAAGCATAGACAATCCTAATCAAAATGAACATCAAGAGACATCATAATTAAAATGCCAAAGAATAAAGACAAAGAGAGAATGTTAAAATTAGCAAGAGAAAAGCAATTAGTTATTTACAAAGAAGTTCCCATAAAGCCCTTGAATTCGCTACAGAAATGCTTCAGGACTGAAGTGATTGGCATGGAATATTCAAAGTGATTAAAAGCAAGGACTAAAACCAAGACTATTATACCCAGCAAGGTTATAATTTTAATAAACCAATGAACAAAATAGATCAAGAGACATAGAGGCATGGAACAGACTTTGGAATCTCAGGGGGAAGGTAGGGTTGGATGGGTAGGTTGGAAGAGATCAATCAAAGAACATGTATACATATATGTATAACCCATGAACGCAAACAATAAGGTGGTGAAAACCTGGGATGTGGGCAGGCTTGAAAGGGTCAATGGGGGGAAAAGAAGGACATATGTAAGACTTTCAACAATAATTATTTAAATAAAAAAAGAGTAAAATGATAATAATTAAGTGGCTATTAATAATAACCTTAAATGTAAATGGATTAAATGCTGCAATTAAAATGCAGAGGATAGAAAGTTTAGAGCAGAGGAACTAAGATGGCGGCAAAGGCAAAACACCTATCTTGCTGTCATAATCAGCAATTTTAATACTACAACTTAACGAAAGAACAAACACCTTCCAGAATCACCAGAAAGCTCGCCGAGTGAAAATTCCACAAATAAAAGTGAAGATAAGACACTGTGACTCCGAGGAGCGGCGGCGGACAGCGTTGAAAGATTCGCACAGAGAGAGGTTTGGAGTGCGCGCCGCGGAGAGGGCGGGCGGCTGAAAACCGGCCAGTTTTCTCGAACGGGGAGACAAAGGCGTCCCACTGGACTGATTCTCCAGCTCTGGGCGAAGTCCAGAGAACCCACTATCACACAGGGTGAAAACTGGACAGTGGGAGGGCACATCGAAGTTCGGGTGCTGCCGGGTCTCCCAGCTTGTGGAGACGGCAGCTTGCGCGAACAGCTCGGCTGCGTGACGGCGCAGAGAGCGCACCGCGACTTGCCTCTCATTCAGAAAACCGTCAGACTGCTTTGTTTTACGATCCTGGGTGAGACATTGGGCGTGCAGTCTCATTTTGGGAAAGTCTGAATTCCCCGGCAACCGGCAGCCGGTGGAGATCCGAAGCGGCTCTCTCTCAGAGGTGCTGGCGGCCATTGCCCCGGCACAGAGTTCCTGGGGCCGCATAGGGTGGAGCTAACGCTGTCTGCTTGGCCCGGAGACTCCGCCCACCCAACCTGAGCACAGCTGAGCTTCACAGACAATTGGCCTGGAGGTCAACCCTCCAAGTGCTAACAACGATTAACTGAGCTTAACTTCAGCAAGACTGTGTAGCCCATAGCCACCTCAGGTAACCGGGGAGGCTGAGCCACTATCCCTAGTAGGAAGTCTACCACACAAAGCTAATTGACCAACTCAGGGAAGCAGCCACCATGCAGAGACATGGAAAGAAATCAGATGTGAAAGAAATGGAGGAAAAAAAACGACTGGACATGGAATTCAGAACCACGGTTATAGGGTTTTTAAGAGGCTCCAACAAAAGATCGAGGCCTATAAGGAAATAAGCCAGACCACAAAGGAAATGAATGAGTCCTACAAGAAAATGAACAACACCCTCAAGGATATAAACGAGAGCTACAAAGAAATGATCAAGACCAACGTGGAAATGAAAGAAACCCTCAAGGATATAAAGCAGACTCTCAAGGATATGAAAAAGGACCAACCAGAAATTAAGCATACACTGACTGAAACAAAAAATATTATACAAAGACCTGAGAGTGCCCTGGAGCACCCCAAGAACCAAGGTAAAGATTTGAAATACAAAGAGGTAAAATCCACTCAGCTGAAAAAGCAAGAAACCAAAAGAATCCAAAAAATTGAAGATAGTGTAAGGGGCCTCTGGGACAACCTCAAGCATACCAACATCCGAATTATAGGGGTGCCAGAAAAAGTGAGAGGCCAAGACAATGAAAACCTATTTGAAGAAATAGTGACTGAAAACTTCCCACACCTGGTAAAAGAAATTGACTTAGGAGTCCAAGAAGTGCACCGAACCCCAATTTATAGGAACCCTAAGAGGACCACACCAAGGCACATCATAATTAAAATGCCAAGAGCAAAAGACAAAGAGAGAATATTAAAAGCAGCAAGAGAGAAACAGTTGGTTACCTATAAGGGAGCACCCATACGACTGTCAGCGGATTTCTCAACAGAAACGATGCAGGCCAGACGGGAGTGGCAAGAAATATTCAAAGTGATGAACAGCAAGAATCTACAACCAGTATTACTCTATCCAGCGAAGATATCATTCAGAATTGAAGGTCAGATGAAGTGCTTCACAGATAAGAAAAAGCTAAAGGAGTTCATCACCACCAAACCAATATTATATGAAATGCTGAATGATATTCTATAAGAAGAGGAAGAAGACAAAGGTAAAGATGAAAATTATGAACAACAAATACACATCTATCAACAAATGAACATAAAAATCAAGTGAATTGATAGGCTGTTGAACAGGATAGAATGGTGAATATGACAGAGACATGGACATAGAGAGGGAATGGACTGACAATTCTTGGGGAAAAAAGGGTTGTGGGAAGTGCAGCAAGAGACTGGACAAAAATCTAGCAACAATGGGAGAGGACAGTGGGGAGGGGGAGGTGAGGGTGGAGGGTGGGATAGGTACAGGGTGGAGGGGAGCTATAGGGGGATAAAAAGGGGAAACAATGTAATTAATAAACTGAACAATAAAGATAAAAAAATGCAGAGGATAACTAAATGGATAAGAAAACATGACCAATATACATGCTGTCTACAAGAAACCCACCTCAGAACAAATGATATACACAGGCTGAAAGTGAATGAACAACACGAAAAAAGAACCCATTGAATGGGAGAACATATTTGCCAATGATACTGATAAGTAATTAATTTTCAAAATATATAAAGAACTTATACAACTCAACACAAGGAAGACAAACAACCCAATTCAAAATTGGCAAATCACCTGAATAGATAGTTCTCCAAAGAAGACATACAGGTGATCAACAGACATGTTAAAAAATGCTCAACATCACTAATCTTCAAAGAAATGCAAAATAAAACCACATTGACATGCTATCTCACACCTCTCATAATGGCAATTTGAGTATATCAACAAACAAGTACTGGCAAGTATGTAGAGAAAAGGGAACCTTCATGCACTGTTGGTAGGAATGTAGACTGGTGCAGCCACTGTGGTAAACAGTATGGAGTTTCCTTAAAACATTAAAAATGGAACTCTCTTATGACAGAGAGATCCAATTTCTGGGAATATATCCAAAGAAACCTGAAAAACTAATTTGAAAGAATACCCCTATTTTCATTGCAGCATTATTTATAACTAGAGGCCTGGTGCATGAATTTGTGCACAGGTGGGGTCTTCACGGGGGGTTGGGGGAGTGGAGGGTGGAAGGTTGCCTGTGGGAGCACACTAACCATCAGGGGGAAGCTCCTGCATTGAGTGTCTGCCCCCTGATGGTCAGTGCACATCATAATGACCAGTTGATCAGTTGTTCGATTTTTCGGTCACTTAAGATTTTCTATATATACTAGGGGCCCAGTGCACGAAATTTGTGCGCTGGGGGTATATGGTCCCTCAACCCAACCTGCCCCCTCTCACATACTGGGAGCCCTCAGGGGATGTCCAACTAATGGCTCACCCCCAGTCTGCCCAAGGCCTAAAGCCTTGGTGAGGCTTTAGACTGGGGCACCCAGCCATATCCATGTTCAGCTCAGCCCCGGCTGCCTGCAACCACCTGGCCCCAGGGGCTGGGCGCTAGCCGCCACTTCCACTCACAGTGCCCGGGGGTCAGGCACTCCCTGCTGCCACTGCCACCGCTGCTGCTGCTGCTGCTTCCCCTCACAGTGCCTGGGACCTAGGCACTCACCGCCACTGCTCTTTCTCCACCCCCCAGGGCCCAGCGCTCACACCACTTGGCCCCGCCCCTGCTCCTGTTTGGCTGGTAGCAGAGCCAATTAGGAGCCAAGGTACAGTCAAATTTGCATGTTTCTCTTTTATTATATAGGATATATAGCTAAGATATGGAAACAGTCCAAGTGCCCATCAGAAGATGAGTGGCTAAAAAAGCTGTGGTACATTTACACAAAGGAATACTAAGGAGCCATAATAAAGAAGCCAATCTTAACCTCTTGCATGGATGGACCTGGAGATACTTTGCTAAACTGAATAAGCCACTCAGAGGAAAACAAATATCATAAGATCCCAGTTACATGTGGAATTTAATTAACAAAATAAACTAATGAACAAAATTGAAACAGAGGCATAGATACATCGAGCAGACTGACAGCAGCCATAAGGGAGATTGGTGGTGGGACTAGATGATTGAAAGTGAAGGGTTGAGCCCAAAAACATGTATACCTAACAAATAGAGACAGGAAACTGTGTGGTGATAGCTACTGGGAAAAGGGATAAGGGCTAGGTGGAAGTGGGCAAAGGGAGGGTGTGGAATTGGGATGGAAATAGGCATTGCTTGGGGTGATGGGCACACAATGCAGTGTGCCAATGATATTTTATTGAGTTGTACTCTTGAGACCTGTATGATTGTGCAAACCAAGATCACCCCAATAAATTCAGTTTTTGAAAAAATTAAAAAGTGTCTGGAACATAGTATATACTGGATAATTTTATATTGGCTGAAAAAAAATGGTATGTTCTTCCAGTTAATGTCTCGATATGCCTAAGAGTTTCCAAAATTGAGTTTTATATCTTATACTAACTGAATTAGGTGTGTCTGTAAAAAAAATTGGGGGCAAATATTGAGAACATTCTTAAAGAAAACATATAATAAAAGCATCTCTTTTACTCTTTGGACTTTCCTAATTTTACTATTCTATCTTTGATTTGACAGAGGATCTACTTCTTCCTTTGAACCCAACATTACTGTACTAAGAGTACTTTTGAAGAACTTAAGGTTATATATAACAGTTGAAGTGATCAGCAGATTGGATAGGAAAATAAATCAAGTCAGAAGAATTTAACTCATAAACAAACATAAAAATGAGTTTAGGCTTGAAAATTATTTAAAAAATTGTTGCCATAATTCAATGAGTAGAAAGTAATGTTATGATGAAAAATGCTGTGGTTTAAGAATTTGTGATAGAATAATTCTTGAAAAATGGATCTACCCACAGGCTTTTATTATTGTTGTTCATTTATGTGACCTTTGTTGGAACACTACCCCAATTACTGTTAACATCTTTTTCTCCAACAGCCCTTTAAGCTTTATTACATCATGTGGAGAGTATAGAATTCTTTAGACTATTGATATAGTCCAAATTCCAGCCATACATGATTTCTAGGACTGGTTATGGGTATTTCTTATGTTCAACTTGGTCCGGAAAAAAATTCTATGCTAGAATTGTAAATCTGAGTCATCTTTCAAATGGATTTTGCTATGACTTGCTTAATATCTACATTCTTTGTTTTATCTTGTCTGAAATTCCACATCTGTCTATCTATGCTTTTCTTTGCTTCCATTTTAGATCTTAGCATAAATCTACTCTTCCACACCAAATAATGTGCAAGAAAGAACAAAAGCACACAAAAACAAACATTTTACCAGTACATTTATAATATAAAAAATTCAATAGACAATAGAGCTATATTTAAACACTATTAAAATAAAATACATTCTGGCCTAAAAATTGGTTAATTTGCTTCTAGTGGTGGCTTTACCAGAATATGTGTTTGGCTTTTGGTGGATTATCAACCCTGTGAGAACTTAATTTCTTTATTCTTAAAATCATTGATTTTACTAGCTTATCGTCAAGCTCCCTGTTTGTTCAGAAGTCCTAAAGTAGATTATCCATGTGTGTCTGTTTTAAATCAGTTACAGTTGATTTTTTTATCAGTTTATTAATGTTATTGAAGACCCCATAAATCTTGTTCTGTAGGTATTTTTAATAATACCATACATAGAATTTAAAATTTATGTTCCTTGAAGTTTTTAATTTTTTCTCATTTTATATTGTGAAGCCAAATTATTAGCAATATAAAAGTTCTGTTGTATCTTCTTAATAAGTTGAGTATTTTATCATTATTTATTGTTTCTCTTTATTGTTAACAATATCTTTGACTTAAAGTCTACCTTGTGGGATAACATTATAGGACACAATTTCCTTTGGTGAGTGTTAGTTTCTATTTGTTTGTATTCTTTTGTTTAATATTAATATAGTTGTATCTTTTCATTTGTTCTGACATTTTAGACTTTAAATTTCAGAATTTAGCACATTTATGTTTATTATAACAATAATATGAAATTCTTCTATACCATTATGTTGGGCTTTCTATTTGTTCTCTTTTCTAATATACCATTTTCTCTTTCTTGCTTCTATAAAATTTATAGCGTATTATTGTTAGTTTTTGCTTGTTGTTTGTTCCCTTCTTGCCCATATATTTCCATTCCATTATTTTGGAAGTTACACACTCTATCTTTCTCTACTATATTAGTGGTTATCCCAAAAGTGTTAGAATGCATACTTAATTTTAAATATCCAGAGTTAAGGAATATCTACTCTTTCTTTCCAAATATTATGAGGACCTTAGAATGTTTTATTTACAAACTTATATTTGTATCCAATACATTAATTGTGAAATTTAATATTCACAAATTATTGCTACTGTCAGATAATCTTGAAAGTAACCATATCTGATTTGTGAAATTTGTTTTATACCATCAAGTTTTGTTTGAACTAATCTTATGCTTGCTTTTTTTTCTAATTACCATCCTTTTATCATTCTCTGTCTTTCTTAATGATTTTTAACTTTATGAAGCTTGTCTTCTAGAAAGATTTGATAAGTCGATTGGAAGTAATCTTTTTCAATTTCCCCTATCTTAAAAAGTCTTTATTTTACCCTTATTCTTAAAATAGAATTTTACACGATATGCAATACTATATATAAATTAAAACTTTTGGAGAAGTTATTCCACAGCTTGTTGGCTTCCATTGTTACTCCATTGCAATGCAAGACATCAGAGGAAAGGTTTTCCTGTGTAGTCTGTCTTTGCTCTCCGTCAGTGTGTGTTTTCGTGACAGTGAGCCATGGTAGGATGCTCCTTGATGTATCCTTTTAATCATTGTTTGGGCTTCAAGCATGGGAATTACCAGCCATTGATTACCCCACTGAACACTGCTTTGTCCCATTCATTCTCTATTTATGGAACTCACATTACTTACATTTTGGAACGTCTAAAATGCTATTCATCATGTCTTTTAGAATGTCTTTTTTGTTTTTCATTTTTTAAAGTTTATCTTTGTCGATCTAGAGTTCTAGACAATTGTTTTACTCTAGCTTCAGTTTTACTAGGTTTATTTTTCTTAAATTGTGATTAATTGTTCTAATCAGTTTCTAATTTCAGGGTTTTTAAAAAAAGTTTAATGTAATTTTACTTATTTTAGAGGAAAGGAGAGGGAGAAAGAGATAGAATGATCAATGATGAGAATCGTTGATCAGTTGCCTCCTGCACACACACCCCCCTTCCTTACTGGGGATTGAACTTGCATCTGGGCCTGTGCCCTTAATGGGATGGGAACCAAACCAGGAGGAACCCCTCAGTCTGCAGGCTGACGCTGTATCCACTGAACCAAACCAGCCAGGGCTAATTTAAGTTTCTAAGTCTTATTTCTATGTTTTTTTTTGTTTTGTTTTGTTTTTTACAATTTTGCTTTGACAGCTGTGGTAATATCCTCATTACTCACACTTTTCATTTTCTTAAAACATTTACTAAAATTATATTTTATATATGAAATTCCAATATCCACAGGTTTTGCTGGTCTGATATCAGAGTTATTGATTCAACTAAATCTAACTCATGATAGCTTGTTTCTTTCTTTATGTGCTCTAAGGTTTGTTAACTTTATCTTCTATATGTCTCTGAAATCCATCCATTTTTCTCCAGCTGCACTACCACTGCTCCACAATCCAGATACTGCACCTGTTGCAGCTAAAAAATATCTCTTGAATTCCGCCTTCATTTCACAACACTTATCATTTGTTGTCATTAACTTACACTACTGGAACAAGCACTTAACAAGACTCATTGCCATCAAATTGTCTCCAGTCCAAATGATCAGCTACAATGCTGTCAGCTATTTTCCTCACTTAAAAAATAAAAAAGAAAAGTATTGCTATTTAATATATTTGTATGATACATGTTACTAATTGGGAAAAATATCAAATTCCCTACCTTAACTGTGACTTCCACAATTTATTCTCAACCTCTGTCCAATGTCATTTCAGAATATTCCCAAATTTCATCAACTCTAATTACAGGTAATAATAAAGTTCCTTGCCATTTTTACTTGAATTGCCTATCCTTTTATATATGCTGATTCCTGTATTGTATACTCCTCTTTATTCTTCCAGACACAAGTCATATTATTTGCAGCTGCCATTGATTGCCTCAGATAGAATTCTTTTAGTCCGCAGTGCTTCTCTTGCTCACAATCCATTTTTGTTTCAGTATGTACCATGCTGTATCTTAAATCCTCTGTTTACATGTATATTCTCCCAAGAAGACTATGAAATTCATGATGACAAGTATTGTTTTAGTCACTCAGGTACTTACCTATATATAAAAAAGCCAAGTGACCAGAACAACAGAATGACCGGAATGACTGGTCACTATGACATGCACTAAAGCAGCCAATCGGCCCCATCAGGGACCTGATAAGGCCCCTAACTGACTGCAGCCCCTCCCCCCGGCCATTTCTACTCCCAATATGCCCCCCCACCCCGATTGGGGGCAGGGCCAGCCAGTCAACCTCCTGCATTCCCTCCCCTCCGCCAGTCTGGCCGCCATATCCCTCATTGAGGCTGGTGGCCAGACCCATTCATGCATGAATTCATGCACTGGGCCTCTGGTCACATATAATAGATGCTCAGCAAAAGCTTTAAATGAAAGTATTATAATAATATTAGAATCTAAGATATAAAGAAAGGTATGAAAGGTATCATAAGATGAAAGTGAAACTAAGAACAGTGACACTTGCTATTCGTCCCCCTACAAATGAGCTGTGCTGCAGTTTGTGGGTCTGGCTTGGTGGCTATTGATTATTCTGGGGTCTTGCTGTCTGAACTAGTTCAACAGTTTTCCCTATAAGATGAGGACCTTCTGGACACTGAGGCTTCTGTGATTCTGAGTGACAGCGATCACCGATCTGTCAATAGCCCGGACCAGAGGACATTTGTGTCTCTTGGACTTTTGTGTGTTAACTCAAAACATTTGTGTGTGTGTGTGTGTGTGTGTGTGTGTGTGTGTGTGTGTGTGTTCTGATGTGTCCAGAGTTTGGATTAAAAGTGCAAATAATAAAAGCTAAGTTGACAATATAGTCACCTGTGTTGGCTCACTGTTGTTACTTGGTGTCAGGAACCTAGAGCACCAACTAATCTAAGGTCCTGGCCTCCATCAGGCATCCCTGATATATCTGGGCGTCAGGACATGGAGTGACTTACAGAAAAGACTATACCTACAGCTTGAGTGCTCATGACATTTACCTAGTTCCAAGTGACCTTAGTCAAATGTTTCAAGTGTTTCAGAACTCTAAGGTTCAGACCACGGAGTCTTTAGTGTCCTTTTATTTTTTTTTAATATACTGTGGGTCTCCAAGTGTTCTTCCAGAATCCAAGTACTTCTTAGACATAAAAACTGCTGATATATCAATGTTCTATACAGTATGGGGTAAAAGTAGGTTTATAGTTATCATATGGAAAACAATATAAATAACAATACAAAGATTAACTCCTGTGTTTAGTGTAATTATAACCGAAAAGTTACTTTTGCCTAACTCTGTATTCCTTTTTTATTGATTTTTAAAGAAAGGAAGAGAGTGAGGAAGAGAGAAAAACATCAATTTGTTATTCTACTTATTTAGGGACCTATCATTAATCCCTGCTTGTGCTTATAGGTACAAGGCCATATGCAAAGCAGGGAAAGGCCAGACATAATCTCATTCTCTTCTCTACATTTGATTAATGGGGCTGCTCTCTTGTAATCAGACATGTAAGTCATATTACAAAGCTAAGTATGACATTTTACATACTTTGATTACTCTAAAGTTACTGACTTTGCTTTCCATTCCCTTGACCACACAATTCCAGATTTTGCCCTGCCATCGTCATGGATATCACTGGCTTTTGAGACTTCATTTTGATTTTATGATTTCTGGTTTGTCAAATTGCTGTGAAGACCTGAGAATCCAAATCATCTGGTTGCCACCTTGATCTGAGGTCTTTTGGGCCCTCGACTAATTCCTGATTTGTGGCAATATTAGGAATCTCCATTCCAATTTTTACGATCTCAGACTCAGGCCTTCGGCTACTTTCCAATTGGTTACAGTTTCTTGTCTGATTAAACCTGACCCAGGTCCTCTTGCAAAAGCGACAAAACAAACAAACAAACAACAAAGACAAATAAAATAAAAAAAACAAGAAAAAAAAAACTGGTTCCTACATATAATTTAAAAAATCCAGAGAATACTAACAGGCTGAAGGATGACTTACAATAAACATATAATGTAAAAGTGTTAATAAGAGGTTTACTAGTTTCCCACATGTAAAATGCTATTAGAACAAATTAACATTTTGTTTTTTCTACATATGAAATTATGACAGAAAAAATAGCATTTATTGTCATAATTATATGGCTGGTAAAAGGAAAGTATTACTATTAATTGTTAAGTTATAATTGGTAGTAGATTAAATATATTTTTAATTGGTGTGGAATCAGTCTACAGTTGGGATATGCATATGATGCATACACACAGGCACATGTCCAATACAATGGGTGGTAAGTTTTTTCCCCATGATATTATGTACCCAAGCTTGTGAGACAAATTTGAAGTTGCTAAAATACTACCAGTTGGCAAAACAATGACAAAATGTATCTGGAGCCTAGCTCTATCATGATTAATTAGAAGGTAAATGGTTATGATTGGGACAGAAATTCAGGGAAAGGCCCCACAAAAACCTCTGATAACAGGGAATGTCAATGCCCACTGAGCAAATTTCTACTCCATTGGTTGAGGAATGGGAGATTGTGGATTATTCCTGGGAGGAGAATCCTAAGAGGATAAAATAGGAAATAATATATATGTCTGGAGGAGAATATACATATTTGGTATTTTATGAAAAGGTCAGTGAGAGGGAAAAAATGAGTTGTTTGCATATATCCTTCTGCCTTAGGATTGCAATTGCTTATATAATATTACAAAGCCTGATTCACTGGTCTGAGGAAAACAAATATGGAAAATAAAGTTTTATTGTATGTCTATTGTTCTGAGAAAACATTTGACCATAATTACAATTTCTTTATACTTTATCCTCTAACCTATAGAGTCACCAAGCCTCTGTGACAGTAGCCTGGACTGTGTGTAGTTATGTTTATTCTATATACAGGGGTGGGAAAAATTAGGTAGAGTTACTATTTACAGTAGTAATACAAATACATAATAAAATAATTAATACATATTAATATAAGAATAAACTATGTCTCATATAAACTATAAACCTAATTTTCCCCACCCTAGTACTTATTTTTGTCATAGAAAAATTTAGGACATATAAAAAATTACATAGTGAATACTGAATATTCATTGACAATTACAACTTACAAAGTTGTAATTCTTAGGAAAGTTCAATAATGAAATTACTATGGAAAAATTACATGTGATGCATTGAATGTCATTAAAATATATAAACATGAAATAGGTTTAATTTCCTACAGTTAATCATCACTTCATAAATTATCCAAAGCAAAAAAATTCCACTAACCTCTGTTATTTAAAAGTAAGTTGTAAGTAGACTTTAACTTCCCGTGCCTCCATGTCAGTATAAACTGCCTTTAAGGAATACTTTTTTTGCCATAATATATATTTTCTTTGAACCAAAATATGAGGCTCTGGATCAAGTTGGTCAATATACCACTTCACAAGAAGAACACTATTTCTGAAAGTCTTTATATCAATTTTTAACTTATAGCTTCAGTGGTGCTTTTGGTACCTTCATGAAACAACATTTATACATATATAAAACTAGAGGTCTGTTGCATGAAGATTCATCCAAAAATAGGTCTTCCTTTTCCTGGCTTTGCTCCCAGCTGCCTGGGAGTCTACAAGTCTTCACTCCCAGTAGCTCCCTCCTCCCCCGCACTCCCCCCATAGCAGCTCTGCCTGGCCTCTCTGCACCTGTGTACACAAATTAATCTTCCATATTTGTTGGGTTGATTTGCATACTCACTCTTGATTGGCAGATGGGCATTGTGGAGGTATGCTCAATTTGCATATTTCTCTTGTATTAGTGTAGATTTATACTTCTTAGTATAAAATTGTTATGTGCACCGAAACCTGTTTGGCTCAGTGGATAGAGCATCAGCCTGTAGACTAAAAGGTCCCAGGTTCGATTCCGGTCAAGGGCATGTACCTTGGTTGTGGGCACATCCCCAGTAGGGGGTGTGCAAGAGGCAGCTGATCAATGTTTCTCTCTCATTGATGTTTCTGACTTTCTATACCTCTCCCTTCCTCTCTGTAAAAAATCAATAAAAAATATTTTTTAAAAAATTGTTATGAGCTTTTTGAATTAAATTATATAATTTCTTCTTATAATCCTATAATGTAATAAAGATAACTGTCCTTTGACAGTTCTCAAATTCCTGAATTACAGTCTAGATTCCATTATAATTTTTAATGTTTACTCCTAAACACAATGTATACAAGAAAAGGAATTGAGCTTTATAAAAAATTAGTTAAATACCAACACTTGATATTCCATATCTTTAATATTGCTCAAATATTGACAGAAAATGAATATATGTGCATATATACAATTAGGGTGCCTTATATGAATTATTTTGTTGTTGTTGTTAGTTCCATTGGGACATATTCTGTAGACTTTTAAGGACTAATAATTCCTACAAATACATATATGCACAATCTCTACATCTCAACACACACACACACACACACACACACACACACACATACTCACACACATATTGTAGTGTTTTATTAATTTTTCTCATTTTTTTCAAATTAGGGGTTTTATGTAATTTTTATTATTGTATTTGGGTTCATTTTTACTAGTGACCCACATAAATATCCCTACTGAATTCTTTAAGATTTTTATTATCAACTGCATTTAAAAACTCAGTAGAACACCTATAAGTACATTTTATAAATATTTATATAGAGTAGAATGCCTATAGCAACGTTTGTAAATATATATGTAAGCACATATACACCTACAGCAGAACAGGAATATCAGACCTAATTAGCATTAATATTTATTTAGAAAAACTCCTACCCACCTTACAAAGATGGAGACTTTAGTAGTAAAAAGATTTGAAATTAGTCAAAGTTTATGATAAATTAATACAAAATCAAGGCCAAGTTTTTGCACTTGTACTCAGCAAATTATTAAAGATATAATACTCTTTCAAGAGTCAATATGTATATTTCCAGTGACTCAGAGAATTGAGGGAAATTATATATGGATATTAATGGAGGTGCCCTCAACTTCCCTCTGAGATTCTGCACTCTGTTCAAAATTATATTTTTCATTAAAATAATAAAAATTCACTTTTAGATAAACATAATAATTGAATAATAACTATAATCCAAAAAAATGAGTATATAACTTGACAAAAAACTTTCCAGCTATACTTAATCTATCATAAAAATAAATGAGTTATTGCATTTCTATTTATCCTGGCAATGTAAAAGTTTTAAAATATTTGAGAGAGTTAATAGAAAATTAAAAATAAAAAGAGGACAAAGTGTTTGACATGATATAGGGTCATAGACATTTATATAGTCAAGAGAAGAGAAAGACTGAAGGGGATTTGATCTGTCTATAAATATCTTACAAGCATCTGTATAAATGAAAGAATGCGATTATTCAGAGAATCAGAAGATAGAAGGACAAGGAATATTGATATGAAAGTAAAAAAGAATGTTTCAGCCTTATATATATTAAGAAAGACTTTTCAACCATAAGAGGATTTGGCATTAGAAATAAAAATCAAGAACAATGCATAGGTTTAGAAAAGGCCTGAAAAATGATGTACCTATGAATACAGAGAATAAATCAGAAATGATGAAGGAAAGAACAAAGAACAGTAAAGATCATAGGATCAGAAGTTACACTTGTTCAGCTTATGTGAAAAGTGTTAGCTGCTGATCTGCTTAGTATGTTTGATTTTTCCAACAAGTCTCACCTTGGGAAAATACCCCAAAACTTGGGAAATAATTTAAATGAGTGAGAAATTTGTCACATATACTGTGACCAACTAGTCTACTATACTCTGACACCCAATAATTTCCAGTTATTGGTTATGTTCTTGCATTTGATAAAGAGGAATGCAGTTACATGATTATAGCTGGGAATTTAAAAAATAAATTTACATATATTTTTTTATTTATACAGATATCTACACATAGATACTCTTTAAATTGCCTTATTGCACAGCTTCAGGCCCTCTCCTAAAGAAAACCCTATATAATAAATGGTTAAAATTCAAATCAACCAAACAGCAGAATGACTGGCTGGTTGACTCACAATGACCACCAGCGAGCAGATTCTCAGTGCAGGAGCTGAGCCCTGGAGGTCAGTTCGCTCTCACTGCCAGAAGCTGGCGAGCGCAGCAGCAGTTGCAGAGGCTTCTCCTTCCTCAGAGGCAGCAACTAAGGATGTCCCTCAAGGGCTTCCAGACTCCAAGAGGGTGAAGGCAACTGGCAGAGTGAATGAATTTCATGCATTGGGCCTCTAGTCCTATCTAATAAAAGAGTAATATGCAAATTGACCATACCTCCGCTACACCCAAAAGTCATGCCTACCATCCAATCAGAAGAAAAATGCAAATAAACCCAACCAAGATGGCTGCAACCACAGAGAGAAGGAGGGAGGCTTGGGTTTCCCTGGCAATGGAGGAAGCTAAGCTTTTTGCCTGCCCTTGGGACTCAGGCCTCCACAAGAGGATACAAAGTTTCAATTATAAAAGATACATAATCTAAACAGAAATGGCGGCAGCCAAGGAGCTGGAGAGAGCGGGGGATAGGGTTGTCCGGGTGATGGAGGAAGCCAAGTTTCTGCAGCCATGGTTGGCCTATGCCTCCACTCCAGGCTACAAAGTTTCAATTATAGAAGAAACATAAATTGCAACAGAAATGGCTTCCACCATGGAACGAGCAGAAGGCTTGGCTCCTCACAAGGCTACAAAGTTCCAATTGTAGAAGATCAATAAGTTCCAGGTATCAGGGCCTCCACTTAGGTTGCCTGTGGGTGTGGCTAGCCTTAAAACCTAGCCCAAGCTGCCCAATGCCCCAAGGGAACCGACATCCTGATCCAGGACACCCTTCAGGGCAAACCAGTTGGCCCTCACAAATGCAGTAGGACTCTATGCTATACAATAAAAGAGTAATATGCCGATTGACCATCACGCCAACACACAAGATGGCTGCCCCCATTAGGTCATAGATCCTGTCCCCATGTGAACACAAGATGGCTACCACAAGATGGCCAGTAGGGGAAGGTAGTTGGGAGGGACCAGGCCTGCAGGAGAGAGCAGTTGGGAGGTACTAGGCCTGCAGGGGAGGGAAGTTAGGGGCAAATAGGCTGGCAGGGGAGCAGTTAGGCACCAATCATGCCAGCAGGGGAGTGGTTAAGAGGTGATAAGGCTGGCAGGCTGAAGTGGTTAGGGGGAATCAGGAAGGCAGGTATGTGAGCAGTTGGATTGTGAGAGGGATGTACAACTGCCCGTGTCACATCGGGCCTATACTGTCAGGCAGTCAGACATCCCTCAAGGGGTCCCAAATTGGAGAAGGTGCAGGACACCACTCCCTCAGTGTGTAAATTTTGTGCACCAGACCTCTAGTATCCTATATAATAAAAGACTAATATGCTAATTGACTGTACCTCTGATCAAGCCATGCCCATAGCCCTGGCCACCAGCCAATCAGGAGCAAATTATGCAAATAAACCCCAACCAAGATGACTGCTGCCACTGAGAGTAGGAGGAAGGCTTTGGTTTCCTCAGCAATGGAGGAAGCTAAGCTTCCTGCCTGCTGTTGCCAGCCTAGGCTTCCATTCAATGCTACAAAGTTTCAGTTATAGAAGATACATAATCCCAACAAAAATGGCAGCAGTCACAGAGCTGAAGGGAGAACAGAGGCTAGGGTTGCCAGGGGATGGAGGAAGCCAAGGTTCTGCAGCTCTAGCCTAGGCCTCCACTCTAGGCTACAAACTTTCAAACAGAAATGGCTGTCGTCACGGAGCAAGCAGAAGGCTTGCCTCTGCTCCAGGCTACAAAGTGTCAATTATAGAACATAAATTAATCCCAGATCCCAGGGCCTCCACTTGGGTTGCTGAGGGGTGTGGTTGGCCTGCAAACTACCATAGGACCCTCTCCCAAGCTGCTCCATGCCCCACATCCCAATCCAGGACACCCATCAGGGCAAACCAGCTGCCCCAACCCATGCACCAGGCCTCTATCCTATCTAATAAAAGAGTAATACGCAGATTGACCATCACTCCAACACACAAGAGGGCTGCTCCCATCTGGTCAAAGATCCTGCCCCCATGTGAACACAAGATGACCACCACAAGATGGCCAGCAGGGGAAGATATTGGGAGATTCCAGGCCAGCAAGGGAGGGCAGTTGTGGGCCATCAGGCCAGCAGGCGAAGGAAGTTGGAAAGGACCAGGTCTGCAAGGGAGGGAAGTTGGGGCAATCAAGGCTTCAGGAGAGGGCAGTTATGGGTGACCTGGCTGGCAGAGGATGGAAATGGGGGGCAAACAGTCTGACACGGGAGCAGTTAGACATCTATTATCCTGGCAGGGTAGTGGTTCGGGGGTGATCAATCTGGCAGGCAGAAGTGGTTAAGGGCAATCAGGGTGGCAGGCAGGTGATCAGTTTAGAGTTAGCAGTCCTGGATTGTAAGAAGGATGTTCAACTGCCCATTTAGGCCCAGTCCTTCAGGGATCTGGCTTAAACGGGCAGTCAGATATCACTCAAGGGGTCCCAGTTGGAGAGGGTGCAGGTTGGGCTGGGGTACACCCCCCTTACCCCCATGCACAAATTTAGTGCACCGAGCCTCTAGTTACATAATAATAATGATATTAACAATAATAAAAATAAAGAGATCTCTAAAAACAAATATGTATTTCTATCAATAACACTTTCCACCTAAGAGAAAAACCCAATAATAAATTATCTATTTCCTTTTTAAAAAACTTACCAGCTTAGAAGTAAGTGTTAATTCTCTAGTTAAATATTGAAAAAATAAGTAAAATGCTTGTTGCTTTCAGATTGTTTTCAATAATCTTTTTTTTCCATTTTTCAAACTTTAAATTTTACTTGCTTCCTCTATTCTTTCTCCTTATAAGTGACACCTTATACTGCCTTATCATAAGCTCTGGATCTTTTAGTTTTAAAAGAGATGCTTCAAGAGGCTTGGTCCTTCCTTGGCATAGGGTGTAGTGAAGGATAAACAAAGGCTGGTAAGGTGGAGAGCAGGGACTTTCTCTTCCCTAAGAAGGTCGGGCCTGTGAGAAAAAACCAAGATGGTAGCATAAGTAAACACCTAAACTGCTGCCCCGCACAACAATTTCAAAACAGCAACTAAAATCAAAACATCTATCACCCAGAACCATGGGACAGCTGGCCAAGTGGAAGTTCTGCAGCTAGAAGGAAAGAGAAAAGAGCATTGAGACGTGCACAAGCACAGAAAAGCTGAGGTACGGAGGTGCGCGAACCGGGCTGGCAGCGGCAACTGGGTGTGCTGCTTTTTTCAACCTGAAGGGAAACAGACTCCTGATTACACTCTGATGTCCAGTTTCTGGGCAGACCCTGGGGACCCAGACTCCTATAGGGAGAAGCTGAACTGTCTGCCCTCAGGTTGGAAAGTGAGGGTGGCTTCCTTGCAGAGGTGTGTGCAGCAATCATTGTTCACTGTGCCCCGGAGCAGGCCACAGGGGCGTGGAAACACAGAGATGCAGAGACAGCTGGCTGGCAGCCATTGCTGTTTGCCACTCCCTAGCTTAGTGACTCCCTGTGACCCCGCCCCGCACAATATGCAAACCTGCCCCGAGCTGTGCACAGTGGCATTTGCATATAAATGGCCTGCACTATTCCAGCTTAATCTAACAAACTGCAGCTCTGGTCTGACAGCACCAAAACCTCCAAACCACAAGCAAGCAAAGTGGAGAAAACTGTAGTTCTCGCTGCAGCTCCTGCTGGGTCACCTCAGACAGTAGCTGACCTGCACCCCATTGGAGATGAAGAAGCTCATGTATCTAGAGGTCAGTGTGAGATGACAACAGAATTCAACTACTCACGTACATAAATGGCACATTCAAGAGGCAGACTTGGTGAGCACCAAGTCCCACTGAAGCGAGTCCTGCCCCATAGACAAGTTTCCAGTACAGCAGTTCTTCCACTCCGTCAACACAGGGAAGCAGCAAATTGCAGATACAAAGAAACATGTCACAAATGAAAGAAATGGAGGAAAGCAAACTACTAGACATAGAGTTCAGGACCACATTTATAAGGTTACTCAAGAATCTTCTAAAAACCACTGAAGAAACTTGATGAGACCTCCAAGGAGCTTAATGAGAATGCCAAGAAAATGGAAAAGGATCAGTCAGAAATTAAGCATATGCTGTCTGAAATAAAAAATATACAGAAATTCAACTGTAGATCAAAGGATCCCAAGAATCAAACCAAAGATCTGAAATATGAGGAAACAAAAAACACCCAACAAGAAAAACAAAGAGAAAGAATCCAAAAATATGAAGATAGAGTAAGGAGCCTCCGGGATAACTTTAAGCATACCAACATCCGAATTATTGAGGTGCCAGAAGAAGAGATAGAGCAAAATATTGAAAACCTATTAGAAGAAATAACGACAGAAAAATTTTCCTACCTGGTGAAAGAAATAGACTTACAAGCCCAGGAAGTGCAGAGAACCCCAAACAAGAGGAATCCAAAGATGACCACACCAGGACACATCATAATTAAAATGCCAAGAGTAAAAGACAAAGAGAGAATATTAAAAGCAGCAAGAGAAACACAGTTAGTTACCTACAAGGGAGTACCCATATGATGGTCAGCTGATTTCTCCACAGAAACTATGCAGGACAGACAGGAGTGGCAAGAAATATTCTATGTGATGAACAGCAAGAACCTACAACCAAGATTACTCTACCCAGAAAAGCTATCATTCAGAATTGAAGGTCATATGAAGAGCTTCACAGACAAGAAAAAAGCAAAAGGAGTTCATCACCACCAAACCAGGACTGTATGAAGTGCTGAAGGGTATTCTTTAAGAGGAGGAAGAAGAAAAAGGTAAATATAAAAGCTATGAACAACAAAATGACAACAGATACATACCTACCAACAAGTGAATCTAAAAATCAAGTGAATAAAAAATCTGATGAACAGAATGGACTGATGAATATCATAGAATCAGGGACATTGAAAGGGAGTGGACTGACAATTCTCAGGGGGAAGAGGGTGTGAGGGGTGCGGAAAGAGATTGGTCAAAAATCTTCCACCTATAGATGAAGACAGTGGAGGGGGTGAGGGTATGGGATGGGGTCGGAAGTCAGGTGGAGGGGAGCTATTGGGGGAAAAAGATGGAGAGAAAGGAACCATTATGCTGGCATCCTCCCACAACCACATCACAACAACAACTAAATGCCAAAGTGACATATTTTTTATTGATTTAGCAGAGAGAGAGAGAGAGATCAATTCATTGTTTCACTTATTTCTGCATTAAAGGGTGATTCTTGCATGTACTCTGACTAGGTATCAAATGCACAGCCTTGGTGCATGAGAACAGTGGTCTAATTAACTGAACAACTTGGCAAAAGCAACAGAACCACCATTATAGAGAACCACCTTATGCTTCACTGAACATTAGTCCTGTACCTAAGGACATAGAGGTGAAGCTACATCTAGAACAGTAGGACAGGCAGAGACACAGAATTTGCCAATGACACTATCACATGTGGTGTCTAAAAATCAGGAGGGTTGTCTTGGCTGTGAAGGTTTCCTCTGAGGTACTGGGTTCCAGTGTCAAGAAGAGAAATCCTTGTCACATCTGCTGTGAAAATCAGTAGATTTTTTTCTTTCTTTTCTTTTAAAAATATTTTAATCTTTATTGTTCAGTTTATTAATTACATTGTTCCCCCGTTTTCCCCCTATAGCTCTCCTCCACCCAGTACCCATCCCACCCTCCCCCGTCACCTCCCCCTGACTGTCCTCTTCCATAGGTGTATAATTTTTGTCCAGTCTATTGCTACACTTCCCACACCCCTTTTCTCCCCAAGAATTCTCAGTCCATTTCCTCACTATGCCCATAATTCTGTTATATTCACCAATTTATGCTGTTCAACAGATATTTAATTCACTTGATTTTTAGATTCATTTGTTGATAGATGTGTATTTGTTGTTCATAATTCTTATTTTTACCTTTTCTTCTTTCTCTTCTTAAAGAATATCTTTCAGCGTTTCATATAATATTGGTTTGGTGGTGATGAACTCTTAGCTTTTTCTTATCTGCGAAGCACTTTATCTGACCTTCAATTCTGAATGATAGCTTTGCTGTGTAGAGTAATCTTGGTTGTAGATTCTTGCTATTCATCACTTTGAATATTTCTTGCCACTTCCGTCTGGCCTGCATAGTTTCTGTTGGGAAATTCACTGACAATTGTGTGGGTGCTCCCTTATAGGTAACTAACTGTTTTTTCTCTTGCTGCTTTTAATATTCTCTCTTTGCCTTTTGCTCCTGGCATTTTAATTATGATGTGTCTTGGTGTGGTCCTCTTTGGATTCCTATAGTTTGGGTTCTGTGTGCTTCTTGGACTTTTAAGTCAATTTTTTTTTCACCAGGTGGGGGAAGTTTTCAGTCCCTATTTCTTCAAGTAGGTTTTCATTATCTTGCTCTCTCTCTTTTTCTGGCACCCCTATAATTCGGATGTTGGTATGCTTGAGGTTGTCCCAGAGGCCCCTTACACTATTTTCAATGTTTTGGATTCTTTTTGCTTCTTGCTTTTCCGGCTGAGTGGATTTTGCTTTCTTGTATTTCAAATCTTTGATGTGGTTCTTGGGTTCCTCTAGACTGCTTTTAGGTCTTTGTATAATATTTGTTTTTATTTCAGTCAATGTATGCTTAATTTCTAGTTGGTCCTTTTTTCATATCCTTGAGGGTCTCATTCATATACTCATAGCTCTCGTTCATTTCCCATAGGTCTTCTTCATTTCCTTGAAGGTCTCATTTAGTTCATCAGCCTTTTCTAGGAGCCTCTTGAAAACCTTATAACCATGGTTTTGAACTCTATGTCCAGTCGTTGTTTTTTTTCCTCCATTTTTTCACATCTGATTTCTTTCCATGTCTCTGCATTGTGGCTGCTTTCCTGAGTTGGTCGAGTAGCTGTGTGTGGTAGATGTCCTCTAAGGGACAGTGGCTCCGCCTCCCCAGTTACCTGAGGTGGATACTCTTGCTGCAGCCCTTTATGGGTTACATAGTCTTGTTGAAGTTAAGCCTAGATTATTGTTGTTACCACTAAGAATGTTTGAACTCCAGGCCAATTGGCTGTGAGGATCAGCTGTGCTCAGGTTGGATGGGCGGAGTGTCCTAGCTGAGGAGGCAGCCTTGATTTCCATCAGCTCCGCCCTATACGGCACCTGGGTCTTTGTGCCTGGTGGTAATGGCTGCACGCACCTCTGAGAGAAAGCTGCTGCCGAGCTCTACCTGCTGCTGGACAATCAGCCTCTCCCCAAATGAGTCTGGACACCCAAAGTCTCACCCAGGGTTGCAAAACAATGCAGTCTGGTGGTCTCCCTTCTTTCTTTTTTTTCTTCCCAACGAAAGAGCTAGTCACGAGTCCTCTCTGCATGCTCACGTGCTTCTGCTGTTCCCAAGTTTAGGCTCCCTCTCCACAAGCTCACAGACCTTTGCAGTGCCCGAGTTTCAGCATGCTTCCTTACTGTCCAGTTTCACCCCATATGAATGTGGGTTCCTCGGACCTCACCTGGAACTGGGGAATCAGTGCCGTGGGACACCTTTGTCTCCCTCCCCGTTTGAGAAAACCAGCCGGTTTTGCAGCCGCTCGCCCTATCCACTCGCTTGCATGCATGGCTCCAAACTTCTGACTCCGAACATATCTTCAATGCTGCCCTCTGCCGCTCCTCTGAGTCACAGTGTCCTATATTTACTTTTTTTTGTGGAATTTTCACTCAGCCAGCTTTCTGGTGATTCTGGATGATGTTTGTTCTGTCGTTAAGCTATAGTTTTGAAATTGTTGTGTGCGGCAGCAAGATAGGTGTTTACCTGTGCCACCATCTTGGTTCCTCCTATCTATGATCGAAAACCAGTAGATATTATGGCTGAGTGAAACAGGGAGCTCCTGGAGTCCCGAGCATTTATCTTAAAAGTCCAGCACACAGGCTCACTCACTCAGAACTCCAGTGGTAGGGCAGAAGCTTCAAATGTTCTAGGGATATATAGGGAATAATGAAGTCATCTGGCTTCTGAGAAGGGACTGAGTGGCAGCTTTTTCCTACAGAGAAGTGCTGGCAAACACTGGTGTTCATTTTCTAAGCCCTCCCTCTACAGATTCAGCAAGTTGGGGCCATATCTGAGCATATAAAAGGCCATAGAAACCATAAAAAAGAACTGGTCAGAAATAAAGACTGCAATAACTGAAATGAAGACTACACTAAAAAAAATAATAGCAGACTAAATGAAGCTAAGAACTGAATTACTGATTTGGAAAACAAGGTAACAGAAAAAAATACAATTATAGCAGTAAAATGGAAAAATAATTTTTTAAAATGAGGATAGTTTAAGGAGCCTCTGGGACTACAGCAAGCATAACAGCATCATTTAATAGGGATCCCAGAAGAAGATAGAGAACAGAGAATTGAGACCCTATTAAAGAAATAGTGACTGAAATCTTCCCTAACCTGTGAAGGAAAAAGACAAATAAGACCAGGAAGTGTAGATGTCCCACACAAGATGAAGCAAAAGAGGCCAACACTAAGACACATCATAATTAAAATGGTAATAAATATTAAAATTTAGTAGACAAAGAAATTCTTAAAAATAGCAAGAGAAAGTAATTAATTATTTGTAACTGAGAACCCATAAGACTGTCAACTTATTTATTAATTAAAACTTTGCAGGCCTGAATACACTGTCACAAAATATTTAAAGTGATGAAATGCAAGGGCCTACAATCAAGAGTACTCTATCTAGAAAAGGTATTTAGAATAAAAGACCAGATAATATAGCTCCCAGACAAGAAATGTTAAAGTGTCTTCTCTAAGAGGAAGAAAAAGTTTTAAAATATTAGTAATAAAATGGCAATCAATACATATGTATCAACAATTACTTTAACTAAAAATAGGTTAAATGCTCCAATCAAAAGACATAGGGTGGCTGAATGGATAAAAAGACAAAACAAAACAAAACAAAACACATATGCTGTCCACAAAAGATTTGCTTCAGAGCAAAAGACCCACACAGACTGAAAGTAAATGGATGGAAAAAGGTACTTCATAAAAATTGAAACAAACAAGCAACAAGCTGGGGTAGCAATCTTTATGGCAGACAAAATAGAATTTAAAACAAAGCCTATAACGAAAGGATCCAGACATTCCATTCTTATATGAAGAAAACCAAAATACTAAGTGAAAAAAACATGTATGTATCCCATTATGCTCATTGCAAAATTATTCTATCTAATAAAAGAATAATATGCAAATTGATCGTCACTTCAACACACAAGAAGGCTGCCCCAATGTGGTCAAAGATCCTGCCCCCATGTGGACACAAGATTGCCACCACAAGATGGCCAGTAGTGGAGGGCAGTTGGGAAGGACTAGACCTGCAAAAGAGGGCAGTTGTGGGCCATCAGGCCTGCAGGGAAGGGCAATTGGGAGGGACCCATGCCTGCAGGTGAGGGCAATTGAGGGCAAACAGGCTGGAAGGCAAGCAGTTAGGGATCAATCAGGCTGGCAGGGGAGTGGTTAGGGGGTTATCAGGCTAGCAGGCAGAAATGGTTAGGGGCAATCAGGAAGGCAGGCAGGCGAGCAGTTGGGAGCCAATAGTCCTGGATTGTGGGAAGGATGTCTGACTGCCAATAGGCCTGATCCCACTGGTCTAAATGGGAAGTCAGACATCCCTGGAGAGGTCCATATTGGAGAGGATACAGGATGGGCTAAGGGACACATCCCCTCCCCTCGTGAAAATTTCATGCACAAAGCCTTTAGTTTATAATCACCAACATATAGAAGCACTTAAGTGTCCATTGATAGATGAATGGATAAAGAAAAAGTTGTGCTTATATTTAATGGAATATGACTCAACCATAAAAGGCAATAAAATATTGCCATCTGCAAGGATGGAACTAGAGTATATTGTGCTAAGTCAGAAAGTACAAGAAAAATGGTATATGATTTCATTTAAAGGTGGAATCTAAAAAACAAAATAAATGAACAAGCAGAATAGAAATGGACTCAGATACAGAAAACATTTTTATAGGCACCATAAGGGATGTAGTAGGGGGATAAATTAAAAAGGTGAAGGGATTAGGAAGTACAAATTATTTGTTACAGAATAGTCATGAGAATGCAAGTATAGCATAGGAAATATCCTATCTAATAAAAGTAATATGCAAATTGACCATACCTCTGATCAAGCCATGCCCACAGCCAAGCACATCAGCCAATCAGGAGCAAATTATGCAAATAAACCCTAACCAAGATGGCTGCGACCACTGAGATCAGGAGGGAGGCTTGGGTTTCCCCGGCAATGGAGGAAGCCAAGCTTTCTGCCTGCCCTTGCCCGCCTAGACCTCCACTCAATGCTACAAAGTTTCAATTATAGAAGAAACATAATCCCAACAGAAATGGCAGCAGCCAAAGAGCTTGAGAGAGCAGAGGCTGGGTTTGCTAGGGCGATGGAAGAAGCCAAGCTTCTGAAGCCCTAGCACCTAGGCCTCCACTCTAGGCTACAAAGTTTCAAACAGAAATGGCTGTCACCATGGAGCAAGCAGAAGCCTTGGCTCCAACCTAAGCTACAAAGTTTCAATTGTAGCATATAAATTAGTCCCAGATGCCAGGGCCTCTGTTTAGGTAGCTTGGGGTCATGGCTGGCCTGCAAACCACCACAGACCCCTGGCCCAGGCTGTCCCATGACCCAAGGGAACCCCTACGCTGATCCAGGACAAACCAGTCGGCCCCTGCCTATGCACCAGGCTTCTATCCTATCTAAGAAAAGAGTAATATGCAGATTGACCATAATTCCAACACACAAGAGAGCGGCCCAGTGTGGTCAAACATCCTACCCACGGGTGGACACAAGATGGAAACCACAAGATGGCCAGCAGGGGAGGACAGTTGGGAGTTTCCAGGCCCTCAAGGGAGGTCAGTTGTGGGCCATCAGGCCAACAGGGGAGAGCAGTTGGGAGGGACCAAGCCTGCAAGAGAGGGCAGTTGGAAGCGATCAAGCCTGTAGGGGAGGGCAGTTAGGGGTGACCCAGCCCACAGAGGAGGGATGCTGGGGGCAAACAGTCTAGAAGGGGAGTGGTTAGACATCAATTAGGCTGACGGGATAGTGGTTAGGGCATGGATGGGCAATCTTTGAGCTTGGTGTGTCAAAATTCACCAAAAAACTGAGCATAAATCAGTTTTGTCACTTAAAAAAAAACCATAATGTCATGATATTTATAGTTTAAATAACAAAAATGGATTATTGTAATATATAACTGTATTTAATATACTGAAAACTAATTATTTAACATACCTGCTTAGTGATTTCTTTGTTCATATGTCAGTTGGTTTCTTTTGTTGATCTTGATATTATTTAACTTGTGTGGGGTGCTGTGAAGTAAGATAAGTGAGGGGGAGGAGGAATTCTTTAACTAACTTATCTATGAGTGACTTTTTTTTGCTTAATTTCATTGGTGAAACCTTCAATTGAAGGTTGGTATTTTGTACACTTCAAGCCCAAGCAAGTGTTACTGTTACTAACTTCATCTGTCAATCTACTTTTTTGTTGGTTTTGATATTATTTAACACTGAGAATAAGGTCTCACAAAAGTACATAGAGGGAAAAATTGTGAGTAAAGCCATATGTATATTTTTCAGGGTGGTAAAAGTGTCTGGTAATCGGTTCAGGCACTCCAAATTTCCTGTTCATAGTGGCACTCCTATTGATTTTCCAAGTGGCACCTTTCCAGATTCTCAAGCTTTGACCTCAAGTCGACAAACACCTGAGCCCAGATGCTGTCTTGAAATTGTGCAAGTTGCATCTCCAAATTAGCAATTTGCATCCATTGGAAACCATTTAATTCCAAACTACTGTATACTACTACATCAGAATACTTAATTATTTTTATGGTTTGTCCTAGGCTTCTAAATTGATTACATCTATCAGGGAACTGGTCAAGTAACGAGTCTAAAACATGCTGGTACTTTATATTCAAGGGTTCCATTTAATTTTGTACAGCTGCACTGGTATTCTCATAATACTTTGTTACTCAAGGAAAATACTTATAAGTTTTAGATTCTACATATTGCTTGAAAATTTTAAGTTTACTTTCAAAGGTTTTTATGTATCCAAACATAATGTCAATACTTTTGCCAAAACCTTCTAACTTTAGGTTCATTTCATTAATATGAACAGAGAGATCTGTAAAAAATATCAGGGTGTTGACCCACTTATCATCATTGAGCTGAGAAAAGTTTCCCAGATCCTTATCCTCAAGAAATAAAAACCTTAATTTCTTCAAAGCACTCCACAAAGCACTCAAGAACTTTGCCTCTACTCAGCCATCTTACATTATTGTGTATCAGCAGTCCACGGTAGGTGGAACCAACCTCCAGTAAAAGTGCAGAAAATTCTCCCTTGTGAAGGGGGCAAGCAGCTATTAAATTAACTATTTTTGTAACAACTGACATTAAGTCGTTTAAGTCTGTGAATCCTGCTTTGGCACATAAAACCCCCTCATGGATAATACAATGAAGAGGCACAATCGGATGTCCAATTGCTTCTGTAAACAATTTGACAAATATGACATTTTCCCCACCATGTTTGGTGCTCCATCTGTCATCAATGACACAACTTTAGAGATATCAATGCTCAGGTCACAGAATGTTTGTATAACAACCTTACATATTTCGCTTACTTATGTAATTGCTAGCACTGATACTAACTTTACCAACTCTTCTCTCATTGTGAGACCATCAGAATATCGACCAATAATGGCCAACTGAGCATGTGATGTGACATCAGTAGTTTCATTTAGAGAACAATTACTTATGTCTCTCTTTAATTGATGTATGTTTGTGTTCAGTCTCATTATTTGGTCTTTTATGATATTTCTACTGAGTGGTAACTCAGATATTCCCTTAATAATTGCATCTTTATTCTGCATATCATGAAATAGAACTGGTGCACATCTTAGGAGAGTTTCTTTAATAAATTCTCCCTCACTGAGTACTTTTCTATGCTGAGCTATGGAGTGAGCAATGCTCAAACTTGCAAATGTAAAATTTGTAGAGCCTTTTATAAATTTAAGGATGGAATTAGATTAGCTCTTATAAAGGTGTAGCTGCCTGGAAATGTATTCCCTCCTTTCATACTCACTTTTTTTCAAGAGCTGGGAATGATTAGTTTCAAAATGTCTATTTATATTCGACGTTCTGCTTACTACCATTTAAGTATGTAGAACCCAAAGTTATCTGCCATTTTTTTTCTATAATGCCATTCATCTTGGTCCATGTCTCTTGAAAGGGTCGACTACTGCTACTACCACTTCCTTTACTTAATCTGTTTTTTTTTTGGGGGGGGTGTTCTCCATTAGGGGCTTTGTGACAAAGATAGAATTATAGACAGCCTCTTAGTCCTGCAGGCAATTAGGGGTTAACTAGCCTAACTGACCACAAGATGGCACATGTAACTGTCTTTTAGGAAAGGGCAAGGTTAGTAAGCATAAATAGGGGTTAAAAAGGATGCACAACAGTAATAGTGGTGAAATGGAATCTGCACTGTGCTGCAAAAAAATGTTGCTTATATAAATTAAGATGGCTGCCGCTATTTCTAATGGTGGGAAATGGCACCCATAGCACAGGCCCTCGCCTCTCTTAGCCTCCCCCTCACTTATCTCAGTAATGATGGTCAATTAGAAATCCACGACACCCCAGAACAGTAGATTGGATGATGGTTGCTATGGTTATTTGGTTGCTGGTAATGGCAATCACAGGGCCCCCAGAGATGCCTCTAGTATTCAATAATATTGTAATAACTATATGTGGTGTCATATGGGTACTAGATTTATGAGGGTGAGATATATATTTCTAACCACTGGGTTGTACACTTGATACTAATATATATTGCACATCAATTGTAATTAAAAAATAAAATAATATGAATAAAGGGCTAATTGAGAACAAGGATGTGCTTAGCTGATAGCAAATAAAAAGAAAATTTGTTATGAACCCAATTCATTAATTCACTGACTTTAAAATAAATACAACTTAAGGGAAATTAAAAAATTAAAAATATTCCTGTCACCTTCTATGTAGTAGAGTTAAGGATATGGTAAAATTCTCATTAAAGATTATTTGGTCCCAATATAGGTATATTTGGCCTGGTTTGTTTTTATTTCTCTAGCTTCCTATACACATTATTTTGCGATGACAAATAATTCACAAGTGGAGATTTGTTACAGGTTAATACTGGTTATCTAGGTATTTTGACAGGACAAGGAATCTCTAGGATGCTAATCTTGTTATACTACTGACAAGGTTTACTATGTTTAAAGGATGAATGGAAAGTAAGTGAAACCAGAAAGAACCGATGTTCTTAAAGAACACATAATCCTATATAATAATAACTTAATATGCTAAATGTCCAGTCTGTCGTTTGTTTGACCAATCAAAGCGCAATAGTCTAATAATACGCTAAGGCCATTCAACTGCTCTATGACATGCACTGACCACCAGCGGGCAGACACTTTGACCCATACGTTAGCTTGCTGCTGGGGCCTGGCCCATTGGGACTGAGTGAGATGGTCCTGATGCTCTGGAGCCCTCCCGCGGTTCCTCCCTGACCCCAATCATGCACCTGTTGTGTCCCTCAGCTTGGCCTGCACCCTTTCTCACTTAGAATATTAGGCTCAATCTTGCTCAACACAAGAGCTGGGCCCTGGTGGTCAGTGTGTTCCCAGAGAGGGAGCACTGCTCAGCCAGAAGCTGGGCTCACAGCTGGCAAGCGCAGCGGCAGTGGCAGGAGCCTCTCCCACCTCTGCAGCAGCGGAGTGGGCCTAAGTCATCATTTGGACATCACCTGAGGCCTTTGGAGTGCAAGGGTGTGCGGGCCAGGCTGAGGAACACCTCCCCCCGGATGCAGAAATTTTGTGCACTGTACCTCTAGTATTTAATGAGAGCACAGGATAGATAAAACAGATTAAAGATAAATTAAGAATTTATATCAGAGATAATAGTGAGGAAAAAATTACTGAAATTTAAAATTATAGAATTTATAATCTAAAATCACTAGGGAGTGGCCATTGTGCTACTACTAAAGAATGGAAAGGCAGATGATTGTCAGCAAAAGAGCATAAAATTATTTTGTTATTATTCTTGTATTGTTACTTATTAATTATTGTGTTATTTTTATATGAATAACAATAAACCTACTTTTGCCTCACCCTGTATGGATGGTGGACGAAATAGCACAGCTTTAATTTTTTTTAACCTTTCTCCTTTATTCATTCTTCCTTCTTCTCTCCTTCTCTTTAACTCCTTTCTACCCTCCTTCACTTCTCTCAGTTATCTAAATTGAAATGCTACTTAAGTTTAAATCAATTAAACTTAAGCCTGGACTATAATATTATTTTTTAAATTACATATTTCAGAAGGCATCAGTGCTTAACTAATGGAAATCTTGAAAAAATCTATAAAAGTGTTTCAGAACATAAGAAATATATCAATTGGATAGAAACAATTCTTCATTATTCTTTACACACAGTTTTGCTCAACTGCTTATTTTAATTAGAGCAGAACTCTAGCTTCTGCTCATTGGTTTAGCATGAGCAATAAAATGAAGTTTATTTAATTTTCTAAAGTAAGTAAAGCAAAGTTAATTAAAAGTTAATTACATAATAATGAATCATGTTCTCTTGCTGTGCCCAGATGATTGGGTGATGTCCTTTCTATTTCCATTTCTATAAGCTGGATATTTGATTTGTTCAACATAAGCATTTTCATTTGTGTACTTGAAAAGTTTATGCTGCCTTTTTCTGAAGCAGTCTTTTTCAAATATTATAGACATAGAGATACAGACACACATCTTCCCAGTTTATCTCCTTTATATGTTTCCTCAGGCATAATTTTTATTTAGACTTCTGACGGCCTTTTAACTTTGATAAAATATACCTGTAATTTTTTTTTAGTAATTGTTTCATTTCCCAGCATGGCATATGTAGTTTACTTTGAAGGACAAATTGGGTGTTAACTGTATCGAACTCAACCTTTGCCAGTATCACAAAGATCAAAGATCTGTTCTCCCTGTTCCTGAGTCTTTAAGTAGAACGTTTTGTGCCTTCCACAAAAATTTTGGAATTAGAATGCTTTTACTACACATTAATTCATCATTAAAATGATGTTAACTAATTATTCTCTATAAGACTCCAGTATGTAGATTTTCTGGCATGAACTGCCATATTTTGGCTACCACACACTTATAATTTGCTGAAAACAACAGCATTCATATTTTTCTGTTTTGTTTGTTGTTGTTTTTTTGATTGTTTGTTTTGGGTAAATATAAATCTTTTTGTAAATTTTTTGTAAGCAGCACTTATAAACTCATTGGAAATATAGTATGGTTTATACTAAGACAGCTGTCTTAATTCTGTGAATGGATATATATATAATTTACTAGAGGCCCAGTGCATGAAATTTGTGCAGGGGCGGGGGCGGGCAGGGCTGTCCCTCAGCCCTGCCTGCACCCTCTCAAATCTGGACCCCTCAAGGGATGTCGAACATCCTTCTCACAATCCAGGACTGCTAGCTCCAAACTGCTTGCCTGACTGCCTCCTTGATTGCCCCTAACTGCTTCTGCCTGCCAGCCTGATCACCCCCTAACTATTCCCCTGCCAGCCTAATTGATGTCTAACTGCTCCCCTGCCAGCCTGTTTGTCCCCAACTTCCCTCCTCTGCTGGCCTGGTCCCTCCAACTGCCCTCCCCAGCTGGGCTGATTGCCCATAACTGACCTCCCTTGCAGTCCTGGAACCTCCCAATGGCCCACCCCTGCTGGCCATCTTGTGTCCACATGGAGGCAGGATCTTTGACCACATGGGGGCAACCCTCTTGTGTGTTGGAGTGATGGTCAATCTGTGTATTACTCTTTTATTATATATATATATATATATATATATATATATATATATATATATAGATACACACACACACACACACACACACACACACACACACACACACACACGAGAGGCCCATGCACAAAATTCATGCACAGGGAGTGGGGGGTGTCCATAAGCCCAGCCTGCACACTCTCCAATTTGGGATGCCTCGAGAGATGTCAAACTGCCTTGTTAGGCATGAACAGGCAGTCGAACATCCTTCTCACAATCCAGGACTGCTGGCTCCAAATTGATCACCTGCCTGCCTCCCTGATTGCCTCTAACCTCTTCTGCCTGCCAGCCTGATCACCTCTTAACCACTACCCTGCCAGCCTAATTGATGTCTAACTGCTCCCCTAGCAGCCTGTTTGTCCCCAACTTCCCTCCTCTGCTGGCCTGGTCACCCCTAACTACCCTCCCCTGCTGGCCTGATCGCCCACAACCACCCTCCCTTGCAGGCCTGGAACCTCTTAATGGCCCTTCCCTTTTGGCCATCTTGTAGTGGCCATCTTGTGTCCACATGGGGGCAGCCCTCTTGTGTGTTGGAGTGATGATCAATCTGCATATTTCTCTTTTATTAGATAAGATAGAGGCCTGGTGCATTGGTGGGGACCAGCTGATTTGCCCTGAAGGGTGGAGGTTCCCTTGGGACATAGGACAGCCTGGGCGAAGGGTCTGTGGTGGTTTGCAGGCTGGCCACACCCCTGAGCAACCCAAGCAGAGGCCCTGGGATCTGGTATTAATTTATGTTCTATAAGTGAAACTTTGTAGCCTCAAGTGGAGCCAAGCCTTCTACCCGCTCCATGGTGACAGCCATTTCTGTTTTAATTCTATAATTGAAACTTTGTAGCCTCAAGTGGAGCCAAGCCTTCTACCCACTCCATGGTGACAGCCATTTCTGTTTAAATTCTTAATTGAAACTTTGTAGTCTAGAGTAGAAGCCTAGGTGCTAGGGCTACAGAAGCTTTGCTTCCTCCATTACCTGGGCAATCCTAGACTCTGCTCTGTCCAGCTCTGTGGCTGTGGCCATTTCTGTTGGAATATATCTTCTAGAATTTAAACTTTGTAGCACTGACAGGAGGTCTAGGCCAGCAATGGCATTAAATTTAATTAAATGGCATTGATATTAAAAGAGTAATACACAGATCTCCTCCATTGCTGGAGAAATCCAAGCTTTCTTGCTCTCATTGGGGGCAGCCATCTTGGTTGGGGTTTATTTGCTCCTGATTGGCTGGTGGGTGTGGCTTGTGGGCATGGCTTAATTAGAGGTAGGGTCAATTTCCATATTACTTTTTTATTAGATAGGATATATACACACATGTATACCAACACAAGTATTTGAAAATACTTGAATTTCAATTTTGCAGCAGACTTCTCATAGTATAAGGAACAACTGTAATGAATATTATATCCATACCTCAATAATATATCTTGCACCTTGATATCATAAATACTAAGACATTGTAACCAATATTGTTACTTAAAATAGGGAGAGAGGTGAATCAATGTAACTTGGGGGATTTAGACTGATATAACACATTTGCTTTAGCTTTCTTTTTTTATTGATAATGTGACCAGTCGATGTAAGAACCAAAATTATATGAGTGTCAATTGTACAATTTGTTATGAGGTAGCTACAAATAACTGAATTCCTGAATCCTCCTTTTATATATTCTGTGTTCCATATTCATAATTGTTCAACTTTCTGCTAACGGGTACATGAAGAAGCATTTATCTTCTCACATGTTGTTATCAGATATTAAACAAGAAGAACATAGGTAGAATAAAATCTGAAAATAAAGTTTAAAATGATCTTTTAAACAGGGTCTTGAGAAGTTGGAAAAGAAGATGCAATTTTATTTTCACAACTTATTACTTGCTATTGTGCCTTTATCTTCAATATTCTAACACTTTCCCTAATTCCTATTTTAAGAATTATCTTTGCCTTTACATTTTAATTATGTATAAAACCTCTTCGTTATTATAATTTTCTCATTCTCAATTTTCCAAACTTTAATAAGATAATAATAGATGCTCAGAAAAAAAAAAACTTTTAGTTTAGAAATGCTGGTTGCTACTTCAAATATCATTCTCAAATGTTAATTCAAAAATTAATATTCATATCCATCTTGCAAACATAATATTGGCTGTTCTTTTCATTTGCTTATAAAAAATAAGTCAAAATTAGGAAACTGTCATTTTGTAAAGGACTCTTCATTATTGTTTTCTTGGCATTATATTTTTATAGTAATGTTATTTATATGTTTCAGATACCTCTTTTAAATAATGCCTGAAATTCTTGAAATAAATACACACAGAGAATAATCCAATCTATGCCTTAAATGAGTTATGAGTATAGCTAAGCAGAAATATATAGTGTACACTGAGCAATGGAAATTCCCTCTTTCAGCCTTTTTGACCATCTCCCTTTGTAAGAAAGATGGTCAAATGGATGCGAAACACCAAGTTTTATAAACAGCTTCACGTTGTCTTCATTGCTAGAGTAGAATGTTTTACTCTGCATAGAGACAAGTTTGTAATTAAAGCCTTCAGTCTTAATTATCATAAAAAATTTCTATGAAAATGGAATAGAAAAAATTATGAATTACAATTCAGCATTTTACATATGTGAGATCTATTGCTTTTATATTGTTATAACCTATTATTATAACACACACAAGCATATATATATATATATATATGTATATATATATATGCTTGGAACACTCACTTGCTAGAAATATATACTAGAGGCCGGGTACACAAAATTCATGCACTGGGAGCAGCGGGAGGGGGGTGGTAAACGTACTCAGAACAGCCCACACTCTCTCTAATCTGGGACCCCTTAAGGGATGTCCGACTGCCCAATCCGACTGGGATCAGGCGTAAATGGGCAGTCGGACATCCCTCTCACAATCCAGTACTGCTGGCTCTCAACTGCTCGCCTGCCTGACTTCCTGATTGCCCCTAACCACCTCTGCCCGCCAACCTGATCACCGCCTAACCACTAGCTTGCCAGCCTGATTGATGCCTGATTGCTCCCCTGCCAGCCTGTTTGCCCCTCCTAACCCTCCCCTGCTGGCTTGATCACCCACAACTTCCCTCCCTTGCAGGCCTGATTCCTCCTTACTACCCTCCCCTGTTGGCCATCTTGTGGTGACCATCTTGTGTCCGCATGGGGGCAGGATCTTTGACCACATAAGGCAGCCATCTTGTGTGTTGGAGTGATGGTCAATTTGCATATTACTCTTTTATTATATAGGATATTTTATTTATTTATTTATTTATTTATTTATTTATTTATTTATTTAGAGTTCAAGTTTTATTATTTTTATGTAATTGTTCCAGTAAATGAATAACCAAACACCCAGTTGCAATGTCATAATCACAGAGTTCATTTATAAATTTAATACAAACCATGGCTGGCTGGTAGTGACATTACAAAACAGTTAGTTTTCTTACCATAGATAATTAGTCCAAGCACCTGATATTCTCCCCCATTGACCACGATGGAAATAGGGGGATATTCTTTCACTGAGGTGCCAGAAAGCTATCAATATGAGTGGATATGAACTGAGGAGCCAAAAGTTAGCAAGATAATTAGACAGGAAAGAAGCCACCCCCTTTATATCCCTAAAAGAACAGGGGGCTTGAGCAGGAAGAGGGATTGGTCTTTGAGATGGGAGTCCACCCTTCTCCCAGATCATGTGGCTCTGGAATCAAACCACTTTCCTTTTGTACCAGCGCCTGCCTCAGGAGTTTGGCTTTGGTTGTGGCAGCAAACCCCCGTTTTTTTGTTAGGTTTTAATTTATCTTCATTGAGCCATATGAGTCACGTATTTTGAGCATAATACAGTATATACATATGTTCATAGAAATTTTATACAATTCACATATATTTTATTGTTGTTGAGTTCTGAATCAAAAGTTTGAACATTAAAATAAGTATAAAGATGACAATACCATATATAGAAACTATGTAAAACCAAGGATGAAATAAAAATGCAATTAGTGCTCATATACTGGGCCAGAGTGTGTTTCAAATATATGTGTATTAAGTAAGTAAAATTTGCTGCTACTACATTAATAATAAATATATACTAGAAATGCTACTTTATAATAGTTATTAACCATAAAGAATGAGAAAAGCAATTCAAAAGTAACTAAATTGTAAGCCAAGTAGTACAGAAGGGCAGAATGAGTTTCTTTCATGGATATGTAACATAAATGAATAATGGGAGAGCAACAGATATAATATGTTAACATTTTTTTCTCTGCTCACTGAAAATTTTTGGTAAATATGCTGTAAGAAAATATGCAAAATTAGACTCAAATGTCTTTAACTCTGCCAGCTAAATGTCTCTTTCAAGGAGAATATACCATAAATGCATATACCATTGCTGATCTGTGACTGTTTTTTTCGACATTTGTACAACATAGCCGCTCACTGATCTGGTTGACAGTCCTGCAAAACAGTATTTGTAGAAAGGAGAAACCCTCTGCTGGACTCATTCTCACTGTTTACATTCTCTTCTCGAACTCAAATAAAATTAAACACTGCCCATTTCAGGCATAATGTCCAATTCTCTTTCAGATAAGAGGGGGATTCGATTAGCACTTATAAAAAGCAAATGCAAATCAATGACTCAATTATAAATCAGCGTTTTGCTACAAGTTGGTATACCTTCTAACTACCACTTCCCTTTCTTTATTTAATTTCACTCACTCACCTCTTGTTTCATTGATTTCCTCACTATCCCTTAAACATGCCAGTTATGTTCCCACAAGGCCCTGCAGGGCTGTTCCTCCATGGAACACTCACTTTCTATATACGTGTATGTTCCTTGCTTTTTCTCCTTCAGATCTCTGCTCAAATGTCTACCGCTCCATGAGACCTGTTTAAAATTGCAACCCTTCCCCAACCTTCTCAGTGTACTTCGTTGACTTAATTTCACCATCTAACATACTATATAATTTATTTAATTATTTTGCTTGTTGTATATCTCTAATCAATAGTATGTAAGTTCTCTGTGGACAAACTGTTTCATCTCTTTTGTGTATTGATTTATCTCTAGTCCTAGAATGGTACCTGATACCTATGGGCACTCAGTAAAACATTTCTTTGAATAGTGAATGTGAATCATTAAAATATCTTGCTAAAGGCATGAGAAAAATTTTTTTTTTCTCCACAAAGAGTACCATGATTATAAAATATACTTCTTTCTAACATTTAGGTACTACAGCTTAAAGCAAGCTGAGCCAAACTCTAGGCCATCACTGAATCCATCATTCCTTCAGCCAGATGTGTTTGTCTGTATTTGCAGAACTTATAATCTCTTGTGCTTCTGTTTCATCTATCTTATGCATCAAAGACTATTCTGGTTTCCAACCAGAGTTTTTTTTTATCACTTTTGTTATATGAAAACAAAGGGAAAGAACACAAGCAGGCAATATAATCCTTCTCCTTTATAAAATTAAAATATTAGCTTGTGTCTACCTGGCAGGCCACATCCCACACCTAGTATCCTCATGTTTCTTAAACATCAGGGAGTGGAGATGAAGCAGGACAATTTTAAGCTTATTATTAATTAAAATTATTAACAAAACCCCCAAATTTTCTATAATAATACTTCAAGGTTAATGATGACAAATCCATACAGAAGGCAATTATAGTTACATAGCCTACCCTTGCCAAAAACAAAACAAAACATTTTTTTCTTATTGAATTTATTGGTGACATTGTTAATAAAATTATATAGGTTTCAGGTATATAATTCTTCAGTACATAATTTGTATACTGTATTGTTTGTTTAACACCCCAAATCAAGCCTTCTTCCATCACCATGTATTATTCTCCCTTTATTTATTTTTGTCTTCCCTTTTCTCCTTCCCTCTTGCAATCACCATATTGTTTTCTGTGTACTCCAGCCTTTTTTTCTTCCTTTTTTTTTTTGATTTGCTTAATCCTTTTACTATTCCACCATTCTCACCCAGCTCCCCTCTGATAGCTGGCAATCTGTTCTCTTTATCCATGAGTCTGTCTCCACTTTGCTAGTTTATTTTGTTCATTAGATTCCATATATAAGTCAAATCATATTGTTTTTATCTTTCCCTGACTGGCTTATTTCACTTAGCATAATACTCTCCAGGTCATACATGCTATTCCCCAAAGGTAAGATTTTCTTTTTTTTTTACATTGTGTAAATGTACCACAGCTTTTTTTATCTACTCATCTACTGATGGGCACTTGGGCTGCTTCCAAATCTTGGTTATTGTAAATAACTCTATAGTGAACACAGGAGCTCATATATTCTTTTGAATTAGTGTTTCAGGTTTCTTTAAGTATATTCCACAGGTGGAATTGTTGGATCATAAGGTAGTATCATTTTGTTTTTTGAGGAACCTCTATTCTGTTTTCCATAGTGGCTGCATCAATCTACATACCCACCAACAGTGCAGGAGGGTTTCCTTTTTCCACATCTCAGCCAGTATTTGCTATTTGTTGTTTTATTGATGATAGTCATTCTGACAGGTGTGAGGTGACATCTCACTGTGGTTTTAATTTGCATTTCTCTGGTGATTTGTGACATTGAGCATCTTTTCATATGTCTTTATGCCATCTGTACGTCTACTTTAGACAAGCGTCTATGCAGGCCTTTCCCCATATTTTATTCAAATAATTGTTTGTATTTTTGGTGTTGAGTTGTATCACTTCCTTATAAATTTTGGACATTAATCTCATCATATGTATTATTGGAGAATATCTTATTCCATTCAGTGGGTTGTATTTTCACTTTGCTGATGGTTTCCTTTGCTGTTCAAAAATTTTCGGGAGGAACTAAGATGGCGGCATAGGTAAACACCTATTGTTATGCCCCACGCAACGATTTAAGAACTACAACATAACAACAAAACAAAATCACCCAGAATCGACAGAAAGCTGGCTGAGTGAAAACTCCACAAATAAGAGTAAAGGTGGGACACTGAGACTCAGAGGAGCAGCGGGAGTGCAGCCAGGTGGGACACTGAGACTCAGAGGAGCAGCTGGAGTGCAGCCTTGAAGACGGAAACAGGTTAGGAGCTGTCCTGGTAGTGTGGGCGGGCTGGGGCTGGAGCAGCAACCCCGGCTGGATTTCTCCAACAGAGAAGGCGGAGACGTCCCACTACACGGATTCCCCAGAGCCAGGTGAGGTCCGAGATCCAGGGTACGTGGAGACGTCCCGCTGCACAGATTCCCCAGTGCCAGGCGAGGTCCGAGGTCCAGGGGACACACCCTGGAAGCGGGGAGCGGCAGAGGTCTCCTAGTCTGCGAGAAACCCGGAGGCAGGGAAAAGAAGTTTGGGCGCAAGGGTCGCACAAACCCACGAATTGCCCCCTGGAAACTTGTCTCCAGGTCCCAGAAATCATCTATTTTATAACCCTGGGCTAGACTTTGGGGGTGCAGACACATTTGGGGAGAGGCAGAGTTGTCTGGCAAGGGGAAGAGACTAGCGGCTTTTTCTTGGAGGTGTCTGCAGCCATCCCCATCCAACAGAGACCCGCACGCGCGAGCGCAACATAGGACATAGCTGACACTGAGGCTGCCTGCTCAGCTCAGAGACTCCGCCCATCCAACCTGAACACAGTCTCCCTTCACAGCCAATTGGCCTGGAGGTCAAACCCTCCTAGGGCTAACAACAACAAGCTGGGTTTAAACTCAAAAATACTGTACAATCCATAAAGGATTGCAGTAAGAGTACCCATCTAAAGTAACTGGGGAGGCTGTGCCACTGACCCTTAGAGGATATCTACCACATAAAGCAGCCACTATGCAGAGATATGGAAAGAAATCAGGGGTGAAAGAAATGGAGGAGAAAAGACGACAAGACATAGAGTTCAAAACCACGGTTATAAGGCTTTTCAAGAGGCTCCTAGAAAAGGCCGATGAACTTAATGAGAATTACGAGCAAATAAGACAAATCAGGAAATGAATGAGACTTACAAGGAAATGAATGAGACCCTCAGGGAAATGAACAAGACCTCTGAGGATATGAACCAGACCCTCAGGGATATGAAAAAGGACCAACTAGAATTCAAGCATACACAAACTGAAATAAAAAACATTACACAAAGTCCTAAAAGCAGTCCAGAGGGCCACAAGAACCAAGTCAAAGATTTGAAATACAAAGAAGCAAAATCCACTCGGCTGGAAAAACAAGAAACAAAAAGAATTCAGAAAATTGAAGATAGTGTAAGGGGCCTCTGGGACAACCTCAAGCATGCCAACATCCGAATTATCAGGTTGCCAGAAAAAGAGAGAGAGCAAGTTAATGAAAACCTACTTGAAGAAATAGTGACTGAAAACTTCCCCCACCTGGTGAAAGAAACTGACTTAAAAGCCCAAGAAGTACACAGAACCCCAAAATATGGAAATCTAAAGAGGACCACACCAAGAGATATCATAATTAAAATGCCAAGAGCAAAAGATAAAGAGAGAATATTAAAAGCAGCAAGAGAAAAACAGTTGGTTACCTACAGGGGAGCACCCATACGATTGTCAGCGGATTTCTCAACAGAAATGATGCAGGCCAGACGGGAGTGGCAAGAAATATTCAAAATGATGAATAACAAGAATCTACAACCAAGATTACTCTATCCAGCAAAGCTATCGTTCAGAATTGAAGATCAGATAAAGTGCTTCGCAGATAAGAAAAAGCTAAAGGAGTTCATCACCACCAAACCACTATTATATGAAATGCTGAAAGATATTCTTTAAGAAGAGGAAGAAGAAAAAGGTAAAAATATAAATTATGAACAACAAATACACATCTATCAACAAATGAACATAAAAATCAAGTGAATTGATAGGCTGATAAACAGGATAAACTGGTGAATATAACAGAAACATGGACATAGAGAGGGAATGGACTGACAATTCTTGGGGAGAAAAGGGTTGTGGGAAGTACAGCAAGAGATTGGACAAAAATCTTGCAACAATGGGAGAGGACAGTGGGGAGGGGGAGGTGAAGGTGGAGGGTGGGAAAGGTACAGGGTGGAAGGGAGATATAGGGAGATAAAAAAGGGGAAACAATGTAATTAATAAACCGAACAATAAAGATAAAAATAAAAAATAAAAAATAAATAAAATAAAATTTTCTAGTTTGATATAGCCCCATTTGTTTATATTTACCTTTTGTTTTTCTCTTTTGAAGTGATAAATCAAGAAAACAAATATGACTATAAGAAATGTCTGAGACTTTACTGCCTGTATTTTCTTCTAGGTTTTTTATAGTTTTGAGTCTAACATTTAAGTTTTTAATCCATTTTAAGTTTATTCTTGTATATGGTATAAGAAGTTAGTCTAGTTTCATTTTTTGGTACATATCTGTCCAATTTTTTCAATACCATTTATTGAATAAATTACCTTTACCCCTTTTTTTGCCTCCTTTGTGAAATATTAATTGACAATAAAGTTGTGAGTTTATTTCTTGGCTCTCTATTCTGCTTCATTTGTCTATATGCCTGCTAAAACAAACAAAAAAACGTTTAAATGTTTTATTTTTCATTCAAGTATGAAAATATCTATATTTATCAGCTCTAATTAACCCACAAAGAAAATAACCAAATGTGAAAGAGAATAGAGCTTACTAGTTTTACAAGCTACTATTTCTACTAGCAAACTAGCAAATTAGATTATTTAGAGATTAGCCCTGCACACCATGTAATAGACACATGTCTACATCACAGGAAGTCACTGCTCATGAAAGGCTCAGCAGAAAACAACACTAAATAATTTATATTTTGTAATAAAACTTTGAACCATCCTATCTAATAAAAGAGTAACATGCAAATATGACCGTACCTTAGCTCCTGATTGGCTATGGTACCAGCCAATCAGGAGCAGGGGGCGGGGCCGAGCGACATGAGGTGGGGGGGTGGGGCAAGGCGCATGGGAGTCCATTGGGAAGGTGGGGTGCGGCACATGGGATAGGAGGGGCCAACCTGCATGCCTTTTGGGATGGGAGTTGTGCTGCACGGGAAGGGCGTGCCAGGCAATGGGAGAGCCAGCCTGCTCACTGGGTGGTATGGGAGATGTGCAGGACTGAAAGGGAGGGATGGGAGGGGCTGGCCAGCACACTGAGTGGGATGGGAGCCACACAGGACAGGAGGGGTGGGATGGGTGGGGCTGGCCGTTGCACCGTGCAGGGTGGGAGCCACATGGGAAGAAAGCTGCGTGGGACAGGATGGGCAGGTCGGGAGTGGCCACACTGTGCACTGGGAAGGACAGGAGCTGCGCGGGACTGGAGGAGCAGGATGGGAGGGGCCATGCAGCACGCCACGTGGGACAGGAGCTGCGCTGACAGGAGGCAGGCGAGGCTGGTGTATGAAGCTGCCAAGTGTGGGTGCCGTTGGGGCTGGGCAGTCACCACTGGGGCTAAGGCCAGGGCTGGGTGGGCAGGCTAGGGCAAAGCCAACCAACAGCCCCGTTCCAGGGTGATGGCTGGATGCCCAAGGCCTAAAGCTTCCACCAAGGCTGAGGGGAGAGTAGGACATCCCCTGAGGGCTCCCAGTACATGTGTGGGGGCAGGTTGGGCTTAGGGACCACCCCCCTCATGCACGAATTTTGTGCACCTGGCCACTAGTATCATATAAAAGCATTTTCCATTTTTTTGCAAATAAAAAATCAGAAATCGCTAGATCAGAATAAATTAGACCTATATTTCAATGAGACAAATGACATATTTTCATTTCTGAAATGAGATCAACTCAATTTTTTTAGAAAGTGTTTTCCCTTGCATTTTTGTGTTTTAATAAAAACACAAAATAACCTCTAATAGTAAAAATTATAGAAAACAATCCAATTAAGTCTATACTTTCATAATGCTTCTACTATGCTAAAACAGTAAACTTCAAAATTAATCCTGTGGAAACAAATGAATCAAACTGGCTTCCCATTTTAAATACAGAAATGCCAGTCATTTGAGAGACTGTGTTGAATACTGGTTAAGAGTATAGTAATTGTAGCCAACTTCCCTGGGTTTAAGTCCTGCCTTAGCTAACTGACAGCTCTGTGACTTTGAGAGAGTTACACAACATCTCTGTTTCTCAATATATGCTGTCAAATGAGGATAATAACAGTACTTAATTCATTAACTTGATTGAGGATTAAATGAAAATATGCAAAGAAGCTTGTTATGATGTCTGAGAGCTAGTAACTGTTGAATAATATTTTTGTTTGTTTGTTTTATCAGATTAGGCAGAAGGTCAGGGCTCAGTTGTTATAATTTACATTTTCTATTTTAAAGGAAAGGAAATATTCCTCTTTTTATTCAAAGAATCTCTAAGAAATAAGTCTGCAGGTGACCTTAAGCCATATGTCAAGAATTAAGGATCCTAAATTACCCAGGATCATGAAAGTGCTATGCAATTTCCTCCTCCAAACTGTATAGGGCTATGTTATGGATTATAAAGTTAAAAGAAAATAATTTTTAAAATTGTTCCTTAGCTATTACTTTTTTAAGTTATTCCTTAACTATTAGTTTTCCAAAATGTAGCTCAGGTCAATTTCACATCATGTCTTGAATATATACTCTATATGTTACAATCAAGGTTTTCAACTAAAGTAAGAAAATTACCTGTTTCCTGAATGTTTCAAAGTCATATAGATGTGAACTTAATTATTACACACCAATTGATTCGGTAGGAATTTTATTTAAAACATCCGATCTAATAAAACAGTAACATGCAAATTGACCTTACCTCCGCTATACCCACAGGCCATGCCTACCAGTCACATTAACCAGCCAATCAGGAGCAAATATGCAAATAAACCCAACCAAGATGGCTGAGATCACAGAGAGTAGGAGGGAGGCTTGGGTTTCCCCAGCAATAGAGGAAGCCAAGCTTTCCACCTACCCTTAATGTCTCAGGCCTCCACTCAGTGCTACAAAGTTTCAATGATGGAAGATACATAAAAATGCTGGCAGCCACAAAGCTGGAGAGAGCAGGAGGCTTGAGTTGCAACCAGAGATGGAAGAAGACAAGCTTTCCACCTCCCCTGGCCAGCCCAGGCCTCTATTTAAGGCTACACAGTTTCAATTATAGAAGATAAATAAACCCCAACAGAAATGGCTTCCACCATGGAGTGAGCAGAAGGCTTGGCTCCACTCAAGGCTACAAAGTTTCAATTGTAAAAAATAAATAAATCCCAGGTACCAGAGCCTCCTCTTGGGTCACTGGGGAGCGTGGCCAGCCTGCAAACCACCACAGACCCTTCGCCCAGGCTCCCCCAAACCCCAAAGGAACCCTCACCCTGATCCAGGACACCCTTCAGGGCAAACCAGTTGGCCCCCACCCATGCACCAGGCCTCTATCATATTTCATAAAAGAGTAATATGCAGATTGACCTTCACTCCAACACACAAGATGGCTCCCCCCATGTGGTCAAAGATCCTGCCCCCATGTGGACACAAGTTTGCCACCACAAGATGGCCAGCAGGGGAAGGCAGTTGGGAAAGACCAGCCCTGCAAAGGAGGGCAGTTGGGGGTAATCGAATCTGCAGGTGAGGGTAGTTAGGGGTCACCAGGCTGGCAGAGGAGGGAAGTTGGGGATGAACAGGCCTGCAGGGAAGGGCAGTTGGGAGGGACCCAGGCCTGCAGGGGAGGGCAATTATGGGCAAACAGGCTGGCAGGGGAGCAATTTGGCATCAATTGGACTGGCAGGGGAGTGGTTTTGGGGTTTCAGACTGGCAGGCAGAAGCAGTAAGGGGTAATCAGGAAGGCAGTCAGGTGAGCAGTTAGAAGCCAGGAATCCTGGATTGTGTGAGGGATGTCTGACTGCCTGTTTAGGCCTATTCCTACTGAGATAGGGCCTAAACGGGCAGTTGGGCATTCCTCAAGGGGTCCAGGCTGGGCTGAGGGCCACCTTCCCTGCACGAATTTCATGCACCAGGCCTATAGTACATGCATAAAGATTTAGAAGTCAACATTGTCTAAATGAAGATTTTTCTCTTTAGTTTTATTATGTAAATTTAATCACAGAAAATACATGACACTAGTTAATCAAGTAAATCTGTTATAGTAGCACTCATACTGTTCAACAAATACCTTCAACTGTATAAATATTTATTTCCTTATCATAATTGTAGAAAAGTTAATAAACCTAAGTGACTAACTTACTTTTTATTTAATACTAGAGGCTCTGTGCACAAAATTCATGCACTGGGGGCTGTTCCTCAGCATTTTCTTCACCTTCTTGCAGTGTGGGACTCCTCCTGTCCGCCAGCTGCTCAGCTTCTGGCTGAGTGGCACTCCCCTATGGGAGGGCACTGACCACCAGGTGCAGCTCCTGCATTGAGAGTCTGCCCTCTGGTGGTCAGTATGAATCATAGTGACCAGTTGTTCCACTGTTCTATCAATTTGTATATTAACTTTTTATTATATAGGATATTGTTTCTAATTAAGATCTTTATGTTTCCAATTTGATATCAGCTACCTGGCTGCAGATATAAATATATAGAGAGCCAGAAAGTATATTGCATATTTATAGGCGTTTCTAAATGTTTGGTATATATTTAATGAAGGTCAAGAATGAAACTGCACATAAGATTTATGGGAGTGTTGCAAAGGTTCATTATTGTCATTGTGTGGGAAAGTATCATTTTCTTAAGATAAATGATGACATATACATAATAAAGTCCCTGTTTGTGTCATGACAGCTCAAGAGCGTGACATCCTTACCACCTATGTCACACCACAGGTGTGCCTGCAATATGGGTGACAGCCGCTGACTTCTCTGATCAACACATAATTATCTCTGAATAAAAATGCCCGTTAAAGTTAGCTGGACATAATGGATTGAAGACCCAGGGCAAAATGATCTTTATAATGGCATGTAGCACCACCTGGGGGTAAGAGAAGGCCAGAGAGAGCTGTTGACAATGATTCAACCTTGAGAGCTCACTGAGATATGGGTACTTTTAAGGTGTTCATATTTATGTTGCTTATCTTTTTTCAGATATAAAAAGTCACTCAGTTAATGACTGGGATGCTCCTGGCAAAGAAAGGTCTCGCTGATCAACTCTATGCCTACTGATCTAACTGTGTATCTCCCTCTCAGCATTGGGATAGTTTCCATTTGCAGAGTCCCCCTTCCCCCATAAGATAATAAATATCATATCACAAGGATGGCAGTGCTCCTTCATGGAACACTGACTGTTTATTAGAGGCAAAAAAGTTTAAGAGAAATGCTAACAATGTTCATTAATGGCCCGAATCCAGGTTTAATGAGGCATGTCAATATGCGGACTGGGCAACATCAGTGGCATAATAGTGGTGGTAAATGGGAGTAATTGTATCCAATTGTACAGCACAGCTTCCAGGAATGAGCCCGGAACTGCCAACTGACAATGACAGAGCAATTATGGGAAGGCAAGCGAGCTGTGTCAAATTAGCACTTGGTGAGAACTCATTTTTCAGAGATGTGCTTGCTCTACACCACCACAAGTGATAGCTACTATATTGTGAGTGATAGGGAGACCAGCACTTAGACTGATGTTCTGATTTGTCAATAGCTGTATTTGAAAGCTTCGTGTCACAAATATATAGAGATATTCAGGGAGAGAGGCACACTGCTCATGATCTGAAGGATAAGAACGTTGCTGAGAAGGTCATCTGTCAGTGTGAGCTGTCAGAGAGAGATCACACTCTATGAAAAGGGAACATTCAGCCGACTTAAGTAATTACCTTTGACTGAGATTTGAAGATGTCTTCTTTTGTTGGCCTACATTGACTGCATAATTTATAATTTACTGCAATCAGCAAAGGGCCAGGAATTGTAACTAAGAAAATTCTTATTTTATTTCCCATAATTGCTTTTTGGACTCTCTCTCTCTCTCTCTCTCTCTCTCTCTCTCTCTCTCTCTCTCTCTCTCTTTCTCAACACTTCAAAAATAAAAAGTGAGAAACTGATGAAATTGATGTTTTTCCTTTCTTTTTTAAACATCTCAATATCAAGCAGCAATATATTTACTATTGACTATTGTTTCACAGGGCTATCCCTCTCTATTATCATCTTATCTAAAAGGTATATTACATCCCTTTTTCCCTTGATGTATTTTTTCTTGCTCTGAGAGTTTCTAGTTAAAGAGGATAAAATAATGATTCAATTTTTTTCCATCTAGAGCAGACTAAGAAATTAAAAAACAAAAACAAAAAAATAACAACCAAAAAAAAAAAAACCCATTCAGAGCACTGAGCACTGAAATTGTAATCACAACCTCAAATACTCATCAATTTGATTGAGCTGTCAGAATTATAAAGAGATACGCATTATAGCAAATATTTCAGAACTACATACATTAATGGAATTTTTGAGTCTTGTCTTTTCCTCCCTGGGAGATATCATGGGATCAATGTTTCTAAAATACTTTGCCTTTAATAACTTTATGAAAAAAATATATTTTGTGACCCATTATATTCTGGAATACAGTATGCCATAAAATTTTATTTTTATTTATTTCTAGAAAAAGTGATTACTTAGCTGTGTAAGCTAAAAAAACATATAAAATAGAGTCATTATAACAGGCTAGCCTTTGATATGTTTATTCCCTGAATTAAAAGAAGAATAACTAACAAAATATTTAATGTCTATTATTTTGTATTATTATCAAATTTTTGTTGATTTGTTTTTATTTTTCTTAAGAGTGGCCAATTGATTAATAAATTGTAACTAAAACTTGCCAAGATTAGTCTGCCTCTGGCAAAATGTGTTAATTCTAGGTGTATTGATTTACTGTTGAGATATTGACAAAAGAATTAATTTAAGTACTTTAAGTCAATATTACTTTAGTGGAAACTCAACCTTTTAGGTATAAAGAAATGCTCTTACAACACTTTTCTATTAATATGGTGTGAAATTACTGTCACATAATAAATGTTCAATTCTTCATATCTTAAAGTCTGCATAGATTCATACTGCCTTTTTTAAAGCCCCTCAAGGCACTCGTATTTGACATTAGTAATTATAGGTTTTCTGATGTTTGTTAATTTATTTAATATTTCCTCTAAACATTTGTTTTTTCATAGTTTACCATTTACTACCCAAGGTTACTTAAAATTATATACTTTGATGTTTCTGAGGCAGTTTTTAAATATATTTTTAAAAATCTTTCAAAATTCTTTGGACCATTCAGTTTCTCTGTTGTAGAAAGCTGTTTAATCCATAGTGCCTTTAGTACAGGCCGTCATCTGTTCTATAGTGACTGTGCCACTTAATAATGGAGTAGTGCATCAAAGTGGCAGTTAGATCTCAAATTGTTCTGTATGACTGTCAAAGCTGTAGGGGAAAAAAGAATTTTCAAAAAGGAGTGGGGGTAGAAAAACCCTTGATTTGTCTTTACTCCTGAAATGTGAATTTGTCAGCCAGGTTCTGAAACCACAACAGCATTGCATCCCCAGTGAGATGTTGAAAACTTGACAGGTGCATATTTTTTTCAGCTATGAGCACTTCTATATTGAAAACTAAATACATAATTTTATTTTTATTTTATTTTTGCTCTTGACAGGTAGTTGTTGCCAATGGGATTTAATGTTCAGGTTCCAGTTATAAAGAGAAATAACCAGTAAACAATCCAGAGTCACAATACAAATATTCAAAGGCAAAAGCCTGGCTTCGGGGGTACTAGTATATTGAAAGGATTCGGGTGTATAATTAAACAAATTGGAACATTGACACTTAATCCTTCCCTAACGTCAAGTAGAGCCTTCCCAACTTTTCCCAAAGGGACAAGCTGTAACTTGTGTAGTAGTCATCAAGGCTATTGATCATCATTATTCTTTTTATTGCATCATTTAAAGACCAGTTTGCTTTGATCTGTCATTTTTCCATTTATTATTGCTGATTCTCAGAAAAAATAAAGAGAAGACTATGATTCAGTATTGCAATTCTAACATTCTAATGATTTAAAAAATCTCCCTAAATATTCCTATATCCAGAACTATCTACTGTGAGTTTTATTCAGAACATAGCCTGTATATATCATTTCTCTGATTATATTTTGTCCACACTGTAAGAACCCTGACAACCCCATAAATGCCTACAATAATGCTCAATGTGTGGTGATTATTTACCTGCTCATGGCTTCACGTTATCACCAAAATCTTATGGATATGTCTTTATATTTTGTGTAGGGAGACGCGAGACTTGTTGTTGTAGCACTATTTCCAAGCAACCCACCACTCTGTACAGATCAGTCTTGCAAAATTGCATTCAACAATTTGCCTGCAGCAAATAATATTTTTGACAGGTGAATAGAATTTTGCAAGGCTAGATAACCCCACATAAACAACATATGAATGAAGGGAAACTACGATTCCCATAATGCCCTACAATTGAACATTAAATAACATTACCCTATCAAAAGTTTTTTTTAAATTTAATTTTATTTTATTGTGGTAATACTTAACATGAGATCTACCCTCTTAAAAGATTTTTTTAAGGGTACAAAGTAACATTATTATATACTAGAAGTCTGGTGCACAGGGTCCCTCAGCCTAGTCTGCGCCTCCTCCCAATCTGGGACCCCTAGGGGTATGTAGTAGTGTGTGAAGTGGCAGGACACTGCACTGCTCCTACTCATCCTGGGACCACCGTGCCTGCCACTGCAGCTGCTCCTGTGCACTAGGGGAGTGTCTGCAGGAGAGGCTTGCCCTACCACAGTTGCACTCACCAGCTGTCAGCCAGGCGTCTGGCACCCATCTGTCACCTGAGCGGCACTCCCACTTCTTCTGCATTGAGTGATTGCCCCCTGTTGGTCAGGGCTCAACATAAATACTGGCCAGTCAGTAACTGGCTGGTCGCTTAGACTTTTATATAGAGAGACTAGAGGCCCGGTGCACAAAATTCGTGCACAGGAATGTCCCTCAGCCCAGCCTGCACTCTCTTCAATCTAGGATCCCTCGAGGGATGTCTGACTGCCCATTTAGGCCTGTTCCTGGTAGGATCGGGCCTAAATGGGCAGTAGGACATTTTTCTCATAATCCAGGACTGCTGGCTCCCAACTACTTGGCTGCCTGCCTTCCTGATTGCCCCTAACCCCTTCTGCCTGCCAGCCTGATCACCCCCTGGTTATCAGAGGTTCAGAGCAGGGAGGGATGAATAGGTGGGCCACAGGTGATCTTTAGAGCAATGAAACTGTTCTGTCTGATACTACATTAATGGTGCATTTGTCAAGACCATAAGATGTTCAACACAAAGAATGAACCCTAATGTAAACTGCAGATTTTACTTTTGTTAATAATGTGTCAATAAAGGCTCATCAATTGTAATAAATATATCACATTAATTTAAGATGCTAATAATAAAAGAAGCTTTAACGTGGTGTGGCCGGGCCTGGGGGCGGCGCAGGTCCGGACCCTCTGCTGCCTCTGGGGTGGCCATTGGGACCTCTGCCACTGCCCCAGGTTTGCTGAGGTCGGGCCTCAGGGTGGCACCACAGGTCTGGACCCCCTGGTGCCTCTAGGGTGGCCATTGGGACCCCCGCTGCCGCTCCAGGTTTGCAGAGGCCGGGCTTTGGGGTGGTGGCAGGGGTCTGGACCCCCTGTTGGTTCTGGGGCTGCAATCAGACCCCCGCCGGCCCAGTGGCTGCCATGTCTTGCTGGAGCGAAGGGGACCCACCTGCCATCTTGGTTGGGGTTAATTTGCATATTGCTCCTATTGGCTAGTACCATGGCGAAGGTACAGTTCATTTGCATGTTTCTCTTTTATTAGATAGGATAGCACAGTGTTGTATAGCAGACCTCTAGAATTTACTTATCTTGCGTAACTAGGATTTTATACCCATTGCTTAGAAACTCTCCTTTGACCTCCACCCACAGCTGCCAGCAACCACCATTCTATTCTTTGCTTCTATAAGTTTGACTATCTTTGGTACCCCATGTAAGTGATATCATGCAGTGTTTATCCTTTTGTGACTGGCTTATATAACTTAACATAATGTCCTTTCAGCTTATTCATGTTGTTGCATATTACAGAATTTCTTTCTTTTTTAAGGATGAATGATGTTCCTATGTATGTGTAAATACCACCTTCTTATTCATTCAACCATTGATAGATATTAGGTTTTCTTATATTAGCTATTGTGAACAGTGCCACAATTAACATGAGAATGGTGCTGAGATAAAAATTTCAATTATTTTGATCCTGTGGATCTATATGTCATCATACATAATAAAATAGTAATACGCAAATTAATAATTAGTTTGCTACAGTCACCACCTATGCCCACCAGCCAATCAGGAGTGAGCATGCAAATTAACCCATGGAGGCTTGGCTCTGCTCAAGGCTACCAAGGCCACAAAATTTCAGTTATAGAAGATAAATAAATCCCAGATAGCAGGGCCTCAACTTGGGTCACTGGGGGGTGTGACCAGCCTGCAAACCACCACAGGCTCCTTTCCCAGGCTGCCCCAGAGGAATTCCCACCCTGATCTGGGATATCCTTCAGGGCAAACCAGCTGGCCCCCACACATGCAGCAGGGATCTATTCTATCTAATAAAAAAGTAATATGCACATTGTCCATCACTCCAGCACACAAGATAGCTGCCTCCATCTGGTCAAAGATGACTGCCCCTATGTGGAGACAAAATGGCTGCTACAAGATGGCCAGCAAGGGAGGGCAGTTGGGAAGGACCAGGCCTTCAAGGGAGGGTGGTTTTGGGTGATCAGGCCAACAGGAGACGGCAGTTGGGAGGGACCAGGCATGCAAGGAAAGGCAGTTGGGGGTGATCAAGCCTGCAAGGATGGGAAGTTAGGGATGACCAGGCTGGCAGAGGAGGGAAGTTGGGGGTGACAGGACCTGTAGGGAAGGACAGTTGGGGAAGACCCAGGCCTGCAGGGAAGAGTAGTTTGTGGGGACCAGGCCTGCAGGGGAGGGCAGTTAGGGGCAAACAGGCTGCAGGGGAGCAGTGAGGCATCAATCAGGCTGGCAGGGGAGTGGTTAGGGGTGATCAGGCTGGCAGGGGAGTGATTAGGGGGTAATCAGGCTGGCAGACAAAAGGGGTTAGGGGGAATCAGGAAGGCAGGCAGGCAAGCAGTTGGGTGCCAGCAGTCCTAGATTATGAGAGGGTGCAGGCCTACATGGGCAGTCTGACATCCCTTGAGGGATCCCAGATTAGAGAGGGTACAGGCTGGCCTTAGGGACACCCCTTTCATGGACGAATTTCATGCACCAGGCCTCTAGTACCAGAATAAAAAGCCTAAGCAACCGTTACAACCATGGGTAGATGTTCAATACAGGAGCTTCCCCCAGGTGGTCAGTGTGTTCCCACAGCCAACCCCCACAGTCGGCCAACCTTCTGCAATCCCTCCACCTGACCAGCCAGCCCTAACCTGACAGGCTGAGGGACTCCACCTGTGCATGAATTCATCCACCCAGCCTCCTACTAACAGGATAAATGTGTTCAAATTTTTCCACATTCTTGACAACACTTGTCTTTTTTTTTATAATAATCATTTCAACAATATATTATTTTAGTTTTGATTTACATTCCTTTAATGATTAATATTGAGCATCTTTTCATGTAACTGTTGGCCATTTTGTATGCCTTTTTGAAGTAATGTATTTGTCCATTTTTAATTGGGTTATTTGTTATTTTTTGCTATTAAAATGTATGCTTCTCTATATATTTTAGATGTCAACCTCTTATCAGATATATAATTTCCAAATATTTTCTCCCATTTCATAGGTTGTCTTTTCATTTCATTAATTGTTTATTTTGCAGTACAGATACTTTTTAGCTTGATGTAGTCCCACATAATAGATGTTCAATAAATTAGAGTTATCATTGCATATTAACTTGCTTGACTTAATTTCTGCATGTATTTTCCTTCCCTTCAGAACCAGTTAAAGGCTGCTATGAGAAAAGTAATGATCATATGACTTTAGCGTAGTTATAAATTAAGTTCCTGTTATATGTAAATTGGTTTTGGAACTTGGCTTTTTCTCTAATCAAAGGAACAAAAACAATTTGTGGACTAATTGATTGAATAATTATTTGATAACTTGCCTGATGTAGACCTACCATCTGTTTTTTTCTTTTGTTGCTTGTACTTTTGGTATCACACCCAATAAATTATTTTACAGATGAATGTCAAGAAAACTTTCCCTCTGTTTTCCTCCAGTTTTGCAGTTTCAGGTCTCACATTTAAATCATTAATACATGTTTAATTGAATTTTATATGTGCAAGATAAGTGACCAATTTTATTCTTTTGTATGTCATTTTCCCAGCACCATGTGCTGAAGAGACTATCCATTCTTCATGTTTCATCAAAAGATTAATGTGGTCTTTTTAAATCAGGTCATAATCTACAGAAATAAAGATCAACATGGCAGCCTTAGAAATGAATCAATATAATTGATCTATTAAAATTGTTATAATAGAAGTTTCTACATTCTCTAATTTTTTCAGAAAGCAAAAACTTGGATGCTCCTGAAAACTCCATTTAAAAAGAACTAATGCAACTTATTTTATGCTCTCAAATGTATGTGTTAGACTGTTTTCATCCTTGATTTTTCCCTTTCCTTTATTGTCTATATTATTATTTTCTATGTTACTTCCACAATCTATCCTGGAATTTTTCTATCTATATTCTGCGTCTCTATAATGGTTTTCTAACCCAGTCTCTCTCTGTTGCATCTTTTACAATTTATTTATTCTCCACATGCAGCCAGAGGTATTTTTTGCTGTTAATCCTCACCAGAGGATATTTATCCATTGATTTTTAGAGAGAGCGCAAGGGAGGGAGAGAGAGAGACATCAAAGTGAGACATATCAGTTGGTTGCCTCCCACATGTGCCCTGACTGGGGCCAGGGATGGAGCTTGTAACCAAGGAACAAGCTCTTGACTGGAATCAAATCCAGGACCTTCCAATCTGAGGGCCAATGCTCTATCCACTGAGCCAAAATGACTATGTCCAGAGGGATATTTTTCAGGGAGGACAAGAGAGGGAGAGAGAGAGAGAAGCATCAATGATGAGAGTAAATAATTGATCAGCTGCCTCCTGCACACCTCACACTGGGGACTGAGCCCACCAACTGGGCATGTGCCCTGACTGGAAATTAAACGGGTTCATAGATAGATGCTCAACCACTGAGTCACAATAGTCAGGCCAGAGGGATTTAAAAAAAATAAAAACCAGCCATTATCATTTCAGCCAAAGTTCCTAACTGATCTGGTGTTCACGTAGAAAAATCAAATCACACTGCAATTCTTAGTAGTGCTTGCTTACTCTTTAAGCCTCCTTACCACGCTGTTGTTTTGTTTGCTTGTTTGTTTTTCAGTCTGATCCATAGTTGTATCAAACTAATTTCACATTTAGGACTCAGTACCTATATTCCTTCTGAGAAAAATTTTACTCTCTCTACAGCAATGTAGATAGGTTCCTTCCAAATTATTGGTGACACAGTTTCTTATTTGTGCCTCTATCATAGCATCTTTTATACTAAATTGAACTTTTCTACATCTTCCTAATAGAATATGCTAATTTTGAGGAATGGCACTGAATTCTATTCCTAGTCTTGTATTTGAGAGGAGCAAAGTATTACATATTATAGGTCCTTAATAAAATTTTTGAATGAATGAATGAATGAAACATTTCCTGAAACAGAAGCATTGCGTTACATTTAATTAAGTAATATATAACCCCTAAATACAAGACTTAGTTATATTACATTGAGAAAGGAATTGTGATTCATGATTTGATCACTTAATAATGGGGAAATAACATTTGCATCATATCCCTCATAAAGTTGTTGAGTGGTTATATAAGATATTTCTAGAAAATAAAGTGCCTACAGCTTAGCAAGCCTTCAATAAATGTTTGCTTTATGTTGTTTACTTTTTTTTTTTTGGCCTAGCTTCTCTAATTACAACTACTTTTCAATTTATTAAAGAAGAGTAGAACCTCTCATGAAATAAACTTTGTGAAAAGAATAGAAAACAGGAGAAAAATGTATTCAGTACTTAGTGTAAACATGACAGTTATTTATTTTTCTTATCCTATATATTTTAAATGAAATATTTCATTTTTCCTCATGTTTATAATAATTATAGCATCAGAAAATTCGACTCTTTTCTTCAAACACCTTAGTATTTATTAAGAAATGCAAGGTAGGAAATTTCACTTGGCTGTTTGAAATTGAATAGCTCAAGGTTATAGGACTCTGAGTTAATGGGATGAGATTTGTGGTTTAGCAGGCCGCTTTCTCACATAGTGTCATAAAAGAACTGAATAAAATACTACTGGCTGTCTTCTTCTAAGAAAGATTCTTTCAGCTTGTACTTATAATTTCCAAAATGTTACAGACTTCTAAATATACTACATATCAATGTGTAAAGTTTTATAAGGGAAATTGTGTGAATTAATCATTCTCATGAAGGAAAGCCAGGCATATTTATCTCAGAGTTTTAAAAAAATGACCCTACACTTTATTTGGGCAAATGAAGAAGATAAAGGAATTATTTTCATAATTAAATGATATGGTCCAAGTGATATGTATGCCATCTATAGAAATGAATGAATATCAGAACTATATTATAAACATCAGTCACTATAAAAATTAAATTTGATTAATGAGTATCCAGTCTGGAAAGTCAGCTGTTCTAAATCTCTGTACAACTTGCAAAATGTTTCAGGATTTGCAATGCTATAAAATCTTAATGATATCCATTTAACAAATATATACAAAATATAAACCAGGTCTACAAAAGTGTATTTAGTGGCATTGCTTTTCTTGGTTTTCCATGCAGGACTTACAATCACACATTAATCCAGATTGCAAGGCATTGTTTCTTAAAACGGGAATTGGTGTATAGAATATGGGAGATAGATTAGCGTATTCAGAAATTAGTAAATTAGTTGATCCTGTCAGATTAGCCATAAAGTAATTTTATGGCAAGGTTTTTTTTACACACCTTCAAATTTTCACCATTTTCATTTAGAAGTAGTGTGGAATCAGGCAAAACCACAAGTATAGCACCCCTATAGATTTTTAAGCCTTCAGTAAAATCTTCTCTGTTATCAGAAAGATAAATGAAATTAAGAAGCAATAATACATGCCTTGATTTCTCTTTTATCTTTGATTTAGAAGACACACTATTCTGTCTAGTAAGCATGAATCAAACCAAACCTTAGTGTGGTCTCCATTTGAAGCCTATAGCCAGAGCCTTAAAACAACTAGAAGAGCTCTGGCTGGCTTGGTTCAGTGGTTGCAGTGTCTCCCCTCACACCAAAGGGTTGTAGGTTCCATTCCTGGTCAAGGGCACATAGTTGGGTTTCAGGTTCAATCCCAGGCCCCAGTCAAGATATGTGTGGGAGACAACCAATCAATGTGTCTCTGTTATATCCATGTCTCTTTCTCCCTCCCTCCTTTCCACTCTTTCTAAATTCAATGGAAAAATACCCTCCAGTGAGGCTTAACAAAAATAAATAAAACACATAGACAAATATTAACAATATGTTCCTTTTAATTCTAACACCAGTTCATCTATGACACAAATTCAGTTCTGAAGCAATAATGCCCGATGTACCAATTTGACATCAGAAAAAGATTAAAACCAAAAATACAGGTGAACATCTATTATTTTTAAGTGATATAATTTTTTCTCAGTAAAGTTTTCCAATGTATTTAAGAGTTGACCTGGATTACGATTTTTTTTCAAGAGTAAAAAAGAGAAAATATCTCAAAAATAGAAAATAAAGCAAGCCTTCATAAAGTAGAGCATAGACTTTTCAAACAGCAATTCTCTCACTTTCCTATGAACTTCAATGGTATTGCAAACCAGACATATAACAAAAAAAGAGAAATACAATATACCCTGAAAGTAGAAAACAAGGTCAGAGGTGAGGCTTTAGCTAAAAGACTTTCTTTAGACAACAGAGATAGAAAATCAAGCTTATGTTTTGGGTTTTTGGGTTTTGGTGGTTTTTTCCGCCCCCCCCCTCCCCCGTTGAAACCCTCATTTAAAAGGCCTACTATCTCAGGTTTTTATTTTTAAATTTCTTCCCATGAAGTGCTATCTTAACACTTTTCTACATTGTTATTTACAAATATATTATACATAACCAGCAATGAGACGGACTGTTAATTTCAGAAAGGACTAAAGAAAGGGGACCAGAAGGCAAGATGGATAATAGGAAGGAGAAAAGACAGCAGAGAAGAGGGAGGGAGACAGAAGGGAAAAGATGAGCAAAAGAGAGAGACAGAGGAGGGAAGATAAATGCAGATAAAGAAGAAAAAGAAAAGGAAGGGAAGGGAAGAGAAATTGCATTGAAGAAAAAATATGTTCATTTCAATCTTATAAATCTGTTTTGGGTAAGCAAGCCTCACTACTAATGGATAAATCTAAAAAACATTCACAGCCTGAGGACATTCAATCAATTTCCCTGGTATGAGACCAGATTTCCAGATTTCTGACCCTTCATCTACTTTATGATTTTTAAACTTCACTGTTTTGTCTTTTATTAAGTAATTCTTATAAAAATACGTCTACCAGATTGCTCACTACTGATTTTGTCCTTTTGTTTATCCTTCTGAAGCATTCAACTGCTGGTGACTTACTTCTACTTTCCACAATGAATTTTTCATTTGTTCCTCTGTTTATCCATTTCTCTTTCCAGGCGAAATCATCATTTTATCACAAAGATACCTGTGGTAACATCATTGTTTCATTTTTCGGTCTGGTCTTTAAAAATAGGCCAAAAGCAAAGTGAAGTCATCACAATGATAACCTATGACAATGCCATGGGTTAACCTGATTCAAAGCTGACTTCCAAAGGCTAGATGATTGTTTTATAGAAATAAATGTACTTATTTATAGTCAATGATTGTTTAAATACTTTACAATTAATCAAGGCTAATATAGAGAAAATACAAAGCATTTGGACTCTGAGACAGTAGTCCATTAAATGATAAATTATGTCAGTCATTTGCAAGATAATTACATTGGATTTTCACTTAGTTAATTCTACCCTAAAATGCCAATAACAAAGGTGTCTTTTGTATGACAGAATCCTCTGTCGGAGCATTATATTTGTAATTATATCTCAGAAACAGAGTGAAGGGATGGTGACTAAATTCATAGGAGGGGGAGGGGATTCTATTTGTAAAGGAGAGGGACACAGAGCAGCTTCAACAATTCTCCCTGAAACATCAGAAAATTGATCTCAGTTTGCACTGAGGTCCTTACCAACCTCACCTCAACAAAGTGCCCAAATGACTTTTTAAAAGGGTACCGCTCCAACCAGGGGAGAGTGAGGGAAAGGGCAGGTTTGAAACTTACGGTGTTTCTATAATCAATACTTTGCTCCTGAACAAAAGTGGAAAGAGGCGCACACATGTGCTAAACCACATTTCAAAACTGACATTGTAATTGCTGGCACTGCCCAGCCTACCCTGTCCTCAGCATTGCCAGGTTTTACATTTATTTCAAACTGTTCTTCCCAAGTCTGCCTATTTTTTTTTCTTTTTTGTCCAAATAGCAGCAACTTGCAGTCAGTGAACAAAGCTTCAGATTTTTTTTTACTTACAGCTAAATTTAACTTTACCCATCCAATAAAAAAGAAATAAGGGAGCCTTTATTATCTCCCTGGATTTCTGGGTATGATACCACATCATAGAGAAGTGGTTATTAGAGACAATGGCCTACCAAGGTGAAGTTTGTAATAAAGCCTATTATGTGGTTTCGCCATTGACACTAATGGAATGTAACAGTGATTTAGAATGATTTAATGGTTCCCAGGTTGTGCTCTAATAGTGTTCTTTATATTATGATGTATATCACAAAACCTAATGTGGCTGTTGTGATATATTGACAGTATTCATGCTGTTTCATTTTTTAGGGGAATTTTTAAAAAGTCTGTCAAAGAGGAAAATTAATAGTCTGCAACTGCTTTATTTTTAAGAGTTCTGTTCTTTAAATGTACATAAATTTCTATTTGATGCCACTCTGAAGCTAATAAATTCATTTGTATTTTCATTCTGAGATAATAAGAAAGTGTGTGTGTGTGCATTTGTTTGTGTGTGTGTTTATGCATTGTGTGTGTGTGTGTGTATATATATATATATATATATATATATACAAATATATATATATTTTTTAAATCTGACTTGTAGAAGACTGTACTGTCATGTTTACAAAATGATTCTATTAGATAAAAATGCATCTGAAGGAATATTATAGTTTTGTTATGTAAACTAAAATTACCCAGTTTGAATTGTGAATCAGAAAACAAAACTCACCAAAAACAAAATCAAAAACCCTTAGGTCGCTGTCATGTGAGTTCTAGAATTTCTGAGTAAAAGGAGAATAGAGAGAATTATTCAAAAGAGCAGAAGTGAGGCAGCGATTACCTTACTGTAACTTGTATCACAATGATGCCTGATTTTAAAATATTGAGGCATATTTCAAACTCAAATAGAAGGTGAACAACATTACAAAATGTAAGCCTGTTACTTGTATAAAGGTGTAGACGTGGAAAGATGTAGATAAAGGGGAAGAGGGAGAGTTTCCGTGTGTCTACATATTTCTCCTCTCAAAGATTTTGATCACTGCTTCTTTATAAATTTTTTTTCTTTATTGATTAAGGTATTGCATATGTATCTTTATTGCCCCATTGCTGCCCCCAAACCCCCACTCATGCCCTCACCCCCCTGTTGTCTGTGTGCATTGGTTAGGCTTATATGCATGCATATAAGTCCTTTGGTTGATCGCTCCCCCTTACCCCCACCCTACCTTCCCTCTGAGGTTTGACCACTGCTTCTTAATGTTCATTTTTTGTTTCTCTTTCTTTAGAATGCCCTACTCCCCACATTTCAAGGTAGCATTTATTTTTTAGGAAATTTAAAAGACTTGGTATAAATCCTGCTTAATTCCTGAAATCATCATCTCCCTTGTCAGTTCACAGCTATTTTCACGTCTCTGATCTCTTCATATAGACAATTAATATCCAGTTCAATTAATATCCAATTAATATTTAGTCATTTGCTATTTCATAAGTATATATAAATAAGTATGAATTTGTGCATGGGTCCCTCTGGGTGGCCTGCAGGGATCGGACTGAAACCCGCAGTCCAACGCCACCTGCAGCTCCTTCCCGTTGCTCCCATTCATCCGGGCCCCAGTACCTGCTGTGGGCTCTTACCCAGTCAGTTCCAATACCGAGAGGCTCACCTGTGGCAGCAGGGCTCACCAGCCACGAGCCCTGCCTCTGTCTGGTACCCTCCCCAGGGGAGTGGCCTATTGGATCAGGCTGAAAACAGCTCTCCGTCATCTCCTGAGGGGTTCCAGACCAGCCCAGCGCACGATGGGGGAGGGGGACCGCCAGAGGGCTCTAGGGTGTGTCTGGCCCATCTCATTCAGTCCCCATCGGCCCAACCCCAGCAGCAAGCTAACCTACCAGTTGGAGCATCTGCCCCCTGGTGGTCAGTACACTTCATAGCAAACGGTTGAGCAGCCTCAGCATATCATTAGCATATTATGCTTTGATTGGTTGTTTAATTGTTCTGCTGTTCAGTCTATTTGCAAATGATTCTTTTATTACATAGGATATATATATATATATATATATCCTATGTATATATATATATATATATATATATATATGTTTTTATACATTTTAGAGAGGAAGGGAGAGGAATAGAGAAATGAAAACATCAATCAGTTGCCTACTACATGCCCTCTACCCCCCACTGGGGATTTGAGCCCACTGGGATATACCCTGACTGGGAGTCAAACTGGGGACCTCTTGGTTCCTGGGTTGAAGCTCAATCACCAGCAGGGCTCATAAGTATATTTTGAGTAAACATATGATAATCCTTTAGTGAATACCTCCCATTTATTAATGAGATTGTATACATCCCTACTACTATCCAAACAGACCATGCCTTCATGAGGAAAGAGAGATTGCCATGTTATATTGGTTGTATATGAGGCCTTTGGACATTGGATTATTTCAACCACAAATAACAACTTGGTCATGAATGAAGAATTATTCTTAGAAGAGAGCCCCAAACTCTATAATTAATTTATTACATGCCTGTACAACATAAAAAATTATTTTTAAATCTTACTTGGGGTACTTAATTTTTCCTGTTACTATTGGCTTATATCTTAAAAGTAATCATAGATACATTTGAATGAATACATAATTTGTTACTTTGAATCCCTTCTTCCTTCTGTATGAAGATCATCAGCTATGTGGAGGTTATATATACATGGACATACATGTGACTATTCATAAAGTTGACTTCTGGTGGATCAGGAACAGTTATTAACCAAAGGAGAAAGAGTATATTTTCATTGAACACATATAGGGCAACATGCTTTTATAACTATATATATTAACTTCAGGACATTTTTATTTTATTTTATTTTTATTTATTTTATTTTATTTTATTTTATTTATTTTATTTTATTTTATTTTATTTTATTTTATATATTTTATTGATTTTTTACAGAGAGGAAGGGAGAGGGATAGAAAGTCAGAATCATTGATAAGAGAGAAACATCAATCAGTTGCCTCTTGCACCCCCGCACTGGGGATGTGCCCGCAACCAAGGTACATGTCCTTGACTGGAATCGAACCCAGTACCCTTCAGTCCGCAGGCCGATGCTCTATCCACTGAGCCAAACTGGTTCTGGCAGCTTAAGGGCATTTTTAAACGATAACATTTGTAAGTGTATGACATTCAGTAATGAGCTAATCATTAAATTGGGCTCTCTAAAACTTTTTATTTAAAACCTAATAGTTACTATATCTAATTGATCTCTTAAGCTCCCTTTACCAAACTTGGAAAACTTTAAGAAAAACTAAATAGAAAGGAAGATGGTAGTAAAATTTGAATAAACATAAAGTTATCTTATTCTTGGCTGGGAACACTCAATCTTACAAAGATGCTAATTTCCCCCAAAATTAATGTCTAACAAACATTTAATATTACATAAATTTTGTTGAGAAGTTAACAAAATATTATTAAAGTTCATCTAGAAAGTTAATTAAAAATCTAGAAATATTTTTAAAGTACAAAATAATTATTATTAAACAACATTAAAAAATAAACTTAAATTTCACAGCTCATTATTAGCATTGAAAGAGACAGAAAGATTTAACCAAGTGGGAAGTCCAGAAATAAGTTCACACATTGAAATTTAGTGAATGACAAAGATAACAATTCAAATTAGTAGATACTAGATGTATTATTTCAGAAATAAGTTCACACATTGAAATTTAGTGAATGACAAAGATAACAATTCAAATTAGTAGATACTAGATATATTATTTCAGAAACAGAATAATAAATGATTGCAGCATTTTTTACTCCAGAAACATCCACAGTCTATCAAAGGTTTAATTGTAAATTTTAAAACTATACTAGTAAGAATCTGGAATAGATCATCAACTAATATGTAAAAAAAATAATAATTTGTGGTGATTTGAGTAGAGAAGGTCATCATAAATATAGACAAAACCCTGAAATCATGAAGAAAAAAGGTTGAGAGATTTAGCCATAGAAAAATGAAAACTTCTATATGGCCAAAAATAATTACAAACCAAACCTAAGAGCAAACTCAAAGAAATACTTGCCATAGACAAAAATTTATATATATTTATGTTTTTAAAAAATCAATAAAATGATCTGTCCAGTATAAAGAAAATATTCAAAAGACAGGAATAAATATCAATGAAAAATGGTAAAATTCAAATAAAGAACTGTTCAAAGTCAGTCATGACAAACAAAATGCATCACAATAATAATATAATTTTTTAGCTTAAACTTTTATAGTTCCCGATATTGCCAAGGGTGTGAGTAAACATTTCTATTATCAACAGTTATAAGCCATTTCAGTCATTTGCTATTTCATAAGTATATTTTAAATAAACCTTCAGCACATACTACCTCTTTATTTAATTGATTGATGAGATTGCATAAAAATGTGCTTATCTTCATTAGTAATCATGGGGAACACAAATTAAAATGAAGTGCCATTATATGCATCAAAAATAGCTAAAATGATTAAGACATTTAGCAGCATCAACTACTAGAAAGACATAAAACAGCCGAAACTCTCATATTTTTAAAAGGGGAATACATTGGTAACACAAGTTTGGAAAACTGGCACCATTTTCTGACCCAGGAATCCAATGCCTAACTATATACACAACCAAAAAAATTTATGTGTATACCCTGTGTTTACAACAACATTATTCATTTCTACTAATAAACACAACTATAATGAAGAATCTGTCAAATATAATGTCAAGTGAAGGAAGTCATATACAAACAGGATTACATGCACACAAATACCAAATACCAAACAAAACTTGACTTAAGGTTAGAACTCATAAATGTGGTTATCTTTAATGGCTAGGAAGGAAAAAAAAGAAAAGGCAATGGCTCAAAGGATACTTCTGGATTGCTGCCAATTTGTAATTCTTCACGTGCCTGGATACCTAATGGTTACTCAGATGCTCACTTGTGATCATTCTTTGAGCTTTATATTTATGTATTGTGCAAATAATCTGAATACATGTCATACTTTACAACAGAAAATGGAAAAAAAGAAAGGGCAGGTTAAGAAAAAAGAAAGTGTAAAGGGATATTATTCATCATTTTTAATACTAAAAAATATAAGTAAGACTCCAGTTGTGATGATGGCCCTTAATAAGAACAGCAGCTTCTACACAGTTAGCTTAAGAATAGAAATTTAAATATTGATATAACTAGTTAGTAGAATAGCCATCTGTTGATTTTAACCTGTTGATACAATTCTGTCAATAAATATTCTAATATATAAAAAGCCAGGAGCCGTCACGACCAAAACAACCGGACAGATGACCAAACAGCAGGCTGTGTGGGGTGACCAGGCCAGCAGGGGGTTAGTGAGAGAGATGACCAAATGACTGAATACCAGGCTGTGTGGGGCGACCAGGCTGGCAGGGGGGTAGTGAGAGACGACCAAATGACTGAACAGCAGGCTGTGTGGGGTGACCAGGCCAGCAGGGGGTTAGCTGGCAGGCTGGATGACCAGATCAAATGACTGAACAGCAGGCTTCATGGGGAAACCAGGCTAATGAGGGGGGCAGTTGGGGGTGACAAGGCTGGCAGGCAGAGGAGGTTAGGAGTGGTCAGGCTGGCAGAGAGGACAGTTAGGGGCAATTTGGCAGGCAGGCAGGTGAGCAGTTAGAAGCCAGCAGTCCCAGATTGGGAGAGGGATGTCTGACTGCTTTTTTAGTTCCAATCGGGTCTAAAATGGCAGCCAGACATCCTCTGAAGGGTCCCAGATTGGAGAGGGTGCAGGCTGGGCTTAGGGAACCCTCCCCCACCCACCCCCATGCTCAAATTTTATGCACTGGGCCTCTAGTGGAATTATAAAATTCAAAGAAAATTGTATCTACTTTTTCATGCACATAATTTTCTGCCTTCTTGTCATCATATTTTAATTGAAAACATGGAAGAAACGTTGAAATATATAAATTGACTAAATGTTTTGATGGCTAATAAGTGTAATAGCTTTTCACAAGTTTGTACCTTTGTGGGATTACCTGTGTTCTCTGAGAATTGATCTGGGAGCTTAATCCCTGAAGGAATTCCTGGCCTGAAGAGAATAAAGATATTCTGTACACCTATTTAATCAATTCAATATTTATTAAATTCCTAGTATATTTTGATTATAATAAGAAATAAGATATAGTCTTTGATCCCATGGCCTTAAATATCAAATGTAATGAGCTGAGCCCACATAAAGATAACTTTACTTACACTGCACTGCATGGTTGACCTTCAGAGTCTTACCTTTACATACAATAAAAAATGGGATTTCAATGTGGAAGAGCATAGGGTGGCTTTCTTCACAGGGGAGAGATATGGCATCATTGCTCCTGTTACGGAGAAGATGCAGTCGTGCTGAGAGCATAAGTCTCTGAGCCAGAATAAAATTGTTTAAAATACAGTTCTGACTGTTTTTAACAAAGTGACTTTTCTAAGCCTCAGCAAGGACAGCTTAACACATGACAATTAGTATATTACAGACCTGTGTCCATTCGTTGCAATTATATAGACTGGCTAGCTGAAGCTGCTAAATAAACTTTAGTTACCTTCTCCTTCTCCAACTGTGTGCTATGGTTATTTATTTAGTGTCTCATCTTCCATATTGGTCTGTAAGCTTTTTGAAATCAGGGATCATGCTGTATTCTTTTTTATGCCCTTTGCACGGTCTGGCATAATGCCATGCACAGAACTGAAATTCCATATTTGCTGAAGGAATAAAAATTTTCCAACCATATATTGACTATAAAAAATGAACATGAAGTATGTACCCTTAATTCTGTTGAAGCTAAAGGAGAACCTACTCAGTTAACACATACCAAATGATGCTTTACTCATATTCATTCTATAGAAATCTTATGTATTTAACCACTGTTCTTAGGACATGAGGTTATTGTACAAAAAGTGAAAAGTGGCTCACTGATTTTGTAAAGATATGTATGAAGAAATAAATTTACAACTCATTGAAGAAGCTTGTAATATATGTGGCTATAAAGATTGATTTTTTGTTTGTATAATCAAGTTATTAATTTAAAGTAATATTGTTTTTGCAGATACACACAGGCTTAATTTTGTAATTATGTATAAAATATAACATCTGAAATAGCTTCATTATTTGATGCCAGGATGTAGAGAGATAGACAAATTAATGCCGAGGTCCTTTGAAAATCTATGATTCTTTTATCTATTTGGTTTTCCTTTCTATTTTACCTCTGAAAAACTATTTGTGAAAACTTTAAATAAATAATTAGACAGTTACAGAAAGAATTAGAAAAATATCCAACCATTTCTTTTATTTTAGAACTAGAGCCTCGGTGCTTGAAATTTGTGCACAGGAAGTGTGTCACTCAGCACAGCCTGTACCCTCTCCAATCTGGGACCCCTTGATAGACGTCTCACTGCCCATTTAGGCCCAATCCTACCAGGTAGTTGGACATCCCTCTCACAATCCAGGACTTCTGGCTCCCAACTGCTTGCCTGCCTGCATTCCTGATTGCCCTTAACTGCTTCTGCCTGCCAGCTTGATCATCCCCTAAACACTCCCCTGCCAGCCTGATTGATGTCTAATTGCTCCCCTGCCAGTCTGGTCACCCCTAACTGCCCTCCCCTGCCAGTCTGGTCCCCCCAACTGCCCTCTCCTGGAGGCCTGGTCCCTCATAACTTCTCTTCCCTGCAGGTCCGGGTCCTTTCCAACTGCTCTTCCCTGCAGGCCCAATTATCCCCAACTTTTGTCCTCTGCCAGTCTGGTCACTCCTAACTGCCTTTCCCTGCTGGCCATTTTGTGGAAACCTCTTGTGTCCACATGGGGACAGCCATCTTTGACCACATGGGGCAGCCATCTTGTGTATTGGAGTGATGTTCAATTTGTATATTACTCTTTTATTAGATAGAATTGTTAGGGGTAGAAATAGCTATTAGTTATAAAAATAATTATAAGAAATATTAATCATGCTCTATTAAGCATGACTGTTTTGTTCTGATTAAAGAGAGCACATTGTAACCTGCCTGGGAGATGTATGCTGGACCTAGGAGCTCACTGGGAAATGTGGCCCATCCTCCCCATCTAGGAGCTACCTATTCTCATGGAAAGATTAACAGCTTTGTTGAGTAAAGGAAACAGCAGAGTCCTAGATGCCTCTTGTTCTATGCAACCCTCCAGCCCACGTTGCTCTCCAGCCAACATTGCCCTCCAGCCCACATTGACCACATTGCCTGAATATGTAACCATGACACCCTTTCTTAATCCTTTTGCCCACTTCCCCCTGAAATCTTTGTCTTATGTGGGAGTACAGAGCAGATTTTCATGGATGACCTCCTGCTCTCCTGTACTGCTGGCATTATTCAAATAGATGCTCATATACTATTCAACCCTATTTGCCAGGGCTGACCAGAAGCACCTGAACGATGGATGAACAGGTCACTCCAACACAGTTTCACTATGAAAGAGAGGGCTAAGAGACCAGGCAGGCTTGATTGCCTGTCTTGTTAGCCTTTAATGAAACAGCAGTTTGAGATAAAGTTTATCTTTTAGATACAATTAACACGGTAAGTAATATTGGAAAGGCACATGTGTTTGTAGTGTCTTTTAAGCAAGCACATCCAAAGATTAAACATAAGGATTCTAGTAAACACCCCGGGGGTTGATAAGTGCACAGACTTGTTTGGAAATGACAAGGAGTAATTAGGGAAGCCACCTTCTACACTCCCCTAAGTTGGAATTCTCATAAACAGGGCAGGCAGCCTTCCACACACTTCCCTGTTATCAGAATATCCTCCTTACAAACTTTCCAAACAAGTTTCGTGTGCTCCCCAACACCTGTTTCTGTTGAATAAGCTCAAGTATTGCCAGGTAGACCAGAATGGTAGATCATATTGAAATATATCAATGTTCTAGGTGACAAAGGTCAGATATATGCATGTATAGATATCTACACGATAGGAAATAACCATACTGATACTGTTGTTATTAGCTAGTTATTAATAACTAGTGGCTTGGTGCATGAAATTCATGCATGAAGGGGTGTCCCTCAGTCCGGCCTATACCCTCTCTAATCTGGGATCCCTTAGGGGATGTCCAACTGCTGGTTCAGGGATTGGACCTGAACCAGTGGTTGGACATCCCTCTCACAATCCGAGACTGCTGGCTCCTAACTGCTCACCTGCCTGCCTGCCTGATGGCCCCCAACTGCCCCCTCTGCCAGCCTGCTCACCCTTAACTGACCTCCCCTCCAGCCCTAATTGCCTCTAACCGCCTCTGCCTCAGCTCTGCCACCGTGACTTGGTCCAGAAGGATGTCTGGAAGGACTTCCTGAAGGTCTCCCAGTCTAATTAGCATCTTACCTTTTATTAGTAGAGATAGGAAAGAAGCAAAAGGGTGATCATACATTATAAGCCTAGCCATTTGGGCAGCTTCACCAGGAAGCTGCAATTTCATACTCACTAGGGCAGTGGTCGGCAAACCACGGCTCACAAGCCACATGCAGCACTTTGGCCCCTTAAGTGTGGCTCTTCCACAAAATACCACATGTGGGGATGCATGTACAGTCCAATTGAAGGAGTACCCTAATAAATTCAATGACAATATACCTACTTATATAGTTTAAATTTTTAAAAATTGGCTCTCAAAAGAAATTTCAATCCTTGTACTGTTGCTATTTGGCTCTGTTGACTAATGAGTTTGCCGACCACTGCCCTAGGGAATCAGCCAATTCTCTGCAGGTTTCTGGGGGAAGGGACTGAATAAAGGGGAAAATGAACGCACACACAATGAGCTGGGGTGATGTAGGGAAGTTTCCTGTCAGTCAAACCTGGGAACAGAGATCATTTACCAAGGGGTACAGGGCTGCTACAAGCCCACCAAACTTTGGGGTTACAAAACCCAAGAAAAGGGAATCCTCCCTTTCCTGGCTCTTGGCTTTCTTGGCTGTTGTGGCTCTCTCACACTTTCCCATTTTCCTTCATAGCCATGTGCACCTAGAGACTGCTTGGCACACGCCATGGATTGATGGATTTTGAGTTTTCAACTTTAGGTAAAATATGAGTCAATTTCTAGTGCCTTAATTAACAAAAATCAAAATGACAAAAAGTGGCAATTTCCTGCACTCTCTCTTAGATTATTTTTTCTGTTTCAGCCTCTAGCAATAATTATATTTTTCAAATGCAAAACACTTCATTTAAAATGCAAGCTTCCCAGAAATTGGCCAACTTTTATGTGTTCAAAGGCAGAAACAAGTAAATCTTTTTTCCTTACATCTTCCTCTGTTATGATTCAACCTTGTCTCTGCTTAATTAGCACATACACTAAATATGACTCAACCACCATGTAAATAAATTTCTATGTAAATATTTTTATTATAAAATATTTTGCCCATTGGAATAACAAAAAGAAAAAGTGTTTACAAATCAGATAACTAGCACACTTCTAAATTATACCTTGCACAGGTAGCCTTTAAGCCACAGATGATCTCTTATCATATATATATGCTGGAAACAATGCTATTTTATATAATTGTTAGGGGATAAATAGAGTATTGGGAACTAGCTGTAATTATAAGAATTATTGATCATGCTCTATTAACTGTAATTGTTTGGATTAAGGAAAGCACATTCTAACCTAGCTGGGAGTAGTATGGGGGCAGAGGGGGTGGAGTGAGACCTGGGAGCTAACCTGAAAATGTGGCCCATCCTCCTCATCTGAGAGCTGCCTATTATCATGGAAACATTAACCACTTGGTTGTGGAAACCAGAGGTGCCATCTTTACAAACCTCCAACCCTTTGCAAATCCCCAGTCCCCATCATCTATAATCTTAACCATTACACCCATTGTTATTCCTTTTTGCCTACTTCCCTATGCCTGCATACCCTTTTTTATTTTGCATATCTATTCCTATTCATTTTGCTTATTTTCCCGTGTTATCTTTGTCTTTTTACCCCATGTATGTAATTGGTTTGCTGGGCGGGGGGGGAGTGAGGGGAGAGGAGGTGCAGAGCAGATTTTCCTGGATGACTTGCTTCTCTCTCATATTGCTGGCATTATTAAAATAAATTCTCATATATGATTCAAGACTGTCTCTACTTAATTGGCTCAAGTAGTGACAGGTAGCCCAGGCCCATTTGTTTTCTGGTTTCATAATTAGGTATTATTATATACTAGAGGCCCAGTGCACAAATTTGTGTACAGGTAGAGTCTGGCCAGCACAGCACCAATAAGGGCAGATCAGGGGTGGGCCTGTTGGGAGGAAGAGATGGTGGGAGGTTTTCTGGCTAGCCTGCCCCAACTGACGCCCAATCAGGATCAGGTCAGCTCTGGAGGGGTGGGGGGGAGGAGGCCTTGGGTGATTAGCCAAGGACCCTGCCCACAATTGGAGTAGGAGGGCCATTGGGGGTCAACGTCCTAGGGGAGGGGCCATGGGTGGTTGGCCAGCTGATCAGAATGGAAGGGCCAATCAGGGGTGGAGCTGGCTGTGAGGAGGGGCTGCAGGCTGATCAGGATGGTGGGGGCCCATTGGGGAAAGGGCCAGCCTGGGAGGGGCTGTAGGAGTTTGAATGGCTGGACCTGACCTTTATTGGGGTAGGGAGATGATCAGGAGCTGACTGGCCACAAGGAGGGGCTGTGGGCTGATTGGGGTGATGGGGGCTCATCGTAGGCAAGGCAAGCCTGGGGGAGGGGTTGCAGGGTTTGGCTGGTCAGCCCCACCCAGTATTGGGGTAGAGGGGCAATCTGGGATGGGGCCAGCTGGGGGGAGGGGCTGCAGGAGGTTGACTGGTGGCCCCGCCCCTGATTTGACTGGTTCACTGGCCACAGTGTCTATCATAGTGACTGGTCATTCTGGTCATTATGACATTCTGGTTGCAATTGATTTTTCAACAGGAATAACAATGGCTATAATGGTTATGAATTATAGGCAATACAGGCTGGAGATTATATATATATGCTGAAAATCATTTATCAAATAAGTTACCCCTTTTCCTTTTCCTTTTCAATCCACTTGAATTACTGAAGGTTGAATAAAAATCTATGGGGAACAAGGGCAATTTTTGACATGAGTCTCAGCAGATTAAACTATGCAGGGACAATACAGAATACATTGCAGCAATGATATTATCACATCATAGGCTGATTGAGAGGTATTTCCTTGCATTTCTGTGCTTCTACCATAAGCCAATAGTAGCCACAGGCATTTGACTGGAGAGCCTGGAGGATTGACAGGTCTGGCAGTCATTACATGCTGGATTGAATACTAGATTACTCCAAAGTGGCTAAGGGTCAGGGATCAGTGTGTTCCCTTTTGGCACTAAATGACTTTAATATCTTTACTGTATTAGTCAATTACTTTAAAGCCGCTGCTCTCTGAGCTCTTTCAGCCCCCCTGCAGTTTATTGTGGACATTTGAATTGCTCCCATACTTAACCCCCACATCTGCTTTTAGCTGTCAAAAGAATAGTACTATCGGCGGAGCTATCGACAATATAAAAAGAACTGAGATACTTGCTGGAGGTGTCAAGTGCCTCTTTCTTTTGGCTGCTTATTTAAAAATATTTAAAAGAACACACAAATAACTGAGTTATGGAAGTAGTCTTAAGAGAAAAGGAATTCAGCATCTCTTAATCTATTGGCATGTAAACTGACCAATAGGAAAAAATGGTTGAGTTGATATTATTCTTTACTACTTACCTCCATAAACTATGCACCATCTACTTGGGTTTTTACTAAACTTTATGAGCACACATTTTGATTATAACTATGAAAGAGTGTGCACCTGAGTGAGGACCTATATCAAAGTCTTTATTTCATTTCACAATGATTCCAGTGTTAGCAGAGAATTATACTGTACTTCTTAATTTATTGGTGCAACATAGTGAAGAATTTTATATTATAGCCACTGAACTTTAAAAGGTCTGGTGTGGCGTGGTGTTAAACCAACATTTCTAAATTAAATATGGACTAAGCTGATTTGAAATTTAAAACCACTTGAAAGTCATGCCTTGAGTGTTTCAGAAAAAGTTATATGGTTGCCACATAAGATCATATCTGTTGAGCGGGCCCTGACTTCTATGTGTGGGCACATGTGCAAGAGAGTCTGCTTGCTTGTGAGTGTCAATGAGAGCATATGTAATTCACAGTGCTTGAGTGATAATAAAAGATATCACAGGAATTAGCTAGAAGATTCTTAAGAACTATTTTACCTTGAAGTAAAACAAAATGAGACAAACTTACATTGCCATTAACTTACTTGTATTGGAATGTGGAAAAAACACTGATTTCCTACATATAGGGACACTTTTCAGTAAGAAGATCAAATTATTTAATCAGAAAGTACTCTTTAGCTATTTTGCTAAGTTTTAGTTATTTTTATTTTTGTGTATATTAAATTATATACAAACACAACTCATTTTTGTAGCATAAAATTTAAATAAAAGCTTTATGTTTCTAAAATACTGATTGAATTAAACACAATAAAACACTTCACTTGTTTCTAAAATTTTGAACCCATAAATTGTAATTTCAGGGTTCATCTACCTCTCTTGTTCAAAAAAGAGTCTTCTGAAATATGAAAACATACCATAAAACACAATATCAACAAAAACATGGTATAGCCAAAATTAAATGGTAAAGAAATTGCAAGGTTAGATTATATCAAAGTCATAACAAATGTCAGTTTGTGTAATTGCAGTGGCATTATTGAGGCAATTTTAATGAAAAATGGTATGAAAATGTAAGACGTGTGAACTGTTCTGTATTATTTACTAAACATAAGGATTTTTAGTTATTTGCTGAAAATGACATCAACCTGATACTAAAGATTTAAAATACATTTTTAAACTTTTAAATAACACAGAACAGTTGCCAAATCTTATAATTCTAAGTCATTTCCCTTTAATGAAATGTAGTATTTTTCATTAGTGTAGTTTTTTTATGAGCATAGATCTTATAAGTAAACATGGAATAAACTATATAGACTAGGGGATTTAAAAGCTAGTATGATTCCTACCATAGGAAAGAAGACATTATATAACAAGATATTTTATGTTTTCTTTTCATGGACATCTATTAAGAGTATAAAGATTATTCTCTTGGGAAATTCATTTCCCAAGAGAAATTTTGATCATTTAAAAATTTGTCAACAAATGATCTTTAAAATCTTAACACTTCTTTAATCACTTTCCATCTTTTTTATGTTTTGGAAATTGGGTATTCTGGACAAATAGTGGTTAAGTCAGCCTCTTAGATAACTGGAATGACAGAAAGTGAAGAAGTGTAGCTATAGCTGACAATTTCTTTAATATAAATCCTAGAAATGTTTACAATTAATAATTCAATTATAACACATAAACAGAAGTATTTGATGGTTTGTTTGAAATCCTGATCATTACTGTTTTGATAGGAGTATATTTCTCTTAGGAAGTGTTTTTAAACAATTTATTTGTAAGTCTATTCTTTCCTATATAATACCTCATTACTTTTTGTTTTCTATTTATTTTCTATCACCATTTATCTGCTCAATCACAATTATTTCTAGTAGGTAACCTCCTTTTGCTGTTTACTTACCACATTGCATTTGTGTAAGAAACATACATCAGCATGACCAAACATTAACTTCCTGTTTCATTAATTTCGACGTGTGTATTAAAATTGTAGTTCCACTGAAATATATATTGCAAAGTAAACTGAATGGATTTTTCTTTTGCAATTCCATATACAAGTTGTTTTAAACATATAAGAATGACCATCATTTCAAAATCTGCAAATTTAAATATTACGAATTAATTGTCTTATGAAATACAAAAATTGACATCAACTGTTAGTTTAGCATCTAATTTTCATTTCACAGATTTTATTTATGCTTCTCTAAGGTAACTAGGAGGACTTAAATAAGCAATGGGGCTGGGTACTTCTTTCGTTCAGACCTGGTGAGTAAAGAGGTAGAAAACCCTCCATCTCCTTATACCTTCAGTTGAGTAGTGGGAGTGTAGTTTACTTTCATAGTACAAAGAAAGGTATATATCAACTTTATGGTGAAAAATATAACAAATAGAATCATACTATATGCATTTTTAAATCTTTACACAGCAATTACATTGAAAATTAACAACCATGGTGTTTCAGAGTTTACTCTCTGTTGTAGTACAATATGTGACTATTGATATTCACGTGTTTAGTATATTCTTCAATATTCTTTGTTTTAGAAAAATGAACTTTATAATTTCTGAAACAGAGAATACAATCACTAGAGAATAATTGGTCTTAATAAAAGATTCTTTAAATCAGTAATACAAGTTTACTTTACAGGTAGCATAAGTAAGGGTAAGAGAGCTTTTTGAAAATGTGGTTTTTTTCTTTAACAACTATACCTGAGTACTTCCTGGTTTTCTTATGAAAATGTGTGCACATGGATTTGTGTGTGTGTTTGTGTGTCTCTCTATGTGTGTTTAGTAATTCTAGTACAAAAGAATCAGCACTTCTTTAAGGAAGTATCAGAGTAATTTCAAATGTCTATTTCCCTTTGAATTTGCTTCAAACAGCAACAATTTAAAAAACCTCCCTCTACTGAATCTGCTTGCCAGACATCATACTTCAGTATGCAAACAACTTACTGACTGGTTTTCATGGGAGTAGGGCTCATAGTTTTCAGTCTGAAAATGACATATACAAATGGAAGAACTAAAGCATGGGAAGTACCATATTTTGGTCTTGTATCTAACGGTAAACTGCTGTATTGGATTACTGAACTGTGTCTGAGGACTAACGAGAAAATTTTCCCAGGAGAATTTTATCCAGTGCACTTGGAGAGCACCTCAGGGACCTATTTTGAATCTGTCACCTTCCCGTCTCATTGGCACCCCACTTCTTTACCACCGTTACACTGTGCAACCATTTCACTCCACACTTCGCGACTAGAATATTAAAAGGAGAGAATACTATATGAAGTGATCCAGAGTTGTTTTTGACACTTGGAATGAAAATTGTCACCAGACTATCACAAAGACATGAGAGTCTCCAACTGAATAAAAGATTCTAAAGCTTAAAGCTATTTTATTGTACAGCTAATGAAAACTTTCAAGTAATCTCTTAATGGCACATAATTCATTTACTCAGAGTTACTTAAGGGCTGCATAATTTTAACCAAAAAGAATAATTGTACTTTTAAAGTTATTTAAAAAATGACTCTTCCATAGAAACTCAGCTTGGGTTATTACTATATTGATCTTCTGTTGGTTATTGTTTCGTTTGATCTTATACTTGGGTAGATGGTATGTTCCTAGAGAGAGGGAGGCATTCATGTATTGGGTGATGGTTAAGTACAAAACTATAACCACAGGATCTTACCAAATAGCACTAAACGAGAACAGTGTTATTTCTCCTAGAACTAATAGTGACAGTTTTAAAGGGATACTACTACTTTCTAAAGCGAAGGAACAAGGAAGGGGGAAACAAGAAATCTTAAGGACTTGTTCCAGGCCTCGCCAGTGTGGCTCAGTTTGTTGGAGCAACGTCTCATGCGCCGAAGAGTCATGGTTTCAGGTCCTCATCAAGGCCGTGCTCGGTTTGGAGGTTTGAATCCAACGGGATATAATGTGGAGCAACCTAACTCACAGAGACCTTTCTCTCCCTTTCTTCTTCTACCTCTGAAATAAGTAAAAACATGCCCTCAGGTGAGGATTACAAAGATAAAAACATATTCCACTATTCCAATGTTTTTAATGTATGTGTTTATGTGTGTATATATGTATATACAGATATACATACATGCACACACACACACACACACTCACACACATATATATATAGTTTGTTTTAGCAATGGATTATTAAGGGATTAGCTTCTGAAAGATGAAAGAGATTTTTTTATCAAAAGCACAGTTCCTGTCACCAAAAAGACAAAGTTAGTGGTGATCTGTATTTTATCCTTTCAAAAAGCATGGTGACTCCCTCTGTAGTTAGGTTTTACCATATCCTTGGAGCACAGAGTAAGCTTCATTCTTTCCATTGCTTAGGTCAGGCTACTGGATTAAATGTATCACATACTCATGCAAAAGGCCCTACTATGCACATTTTGAGTTGGAAGTTATTAATTCTTCCAATGGCCTTAGCAATTACCCATGTATTTTGCAAAATATACTTTTTCTAGTAAATAAAAGCCCCTTGTTACTAATATCACTGCTACATTTATTTTGAATCTTCATTGTTCTTAGCAAGTAGTCAAATTCATATGCTCACATGGCCAAATATAAACAAATATTACTGGTGAAAAAACTCTACAGAACCCTAAACTTCCAGAGCCATTTTCCTTCCGTCACAAGGTCTCCCTTTTTTCCTATAGATTAAGATATTTCATTATTGGAAATTTGGGGGCTAAAAAAGAATGTAGTTCTGAATTGGTGACTCAAGTTTCTACTATGAATATAAATGCTAGAATTTGGTATTTATTAAAACTTTTATTACTAAATTGACTTAGTATATAGATATTCTCCTTTCAGAACTTTATGGCAGACCATGAGAGAATTAAAGCACATTCTAAAATTCCCTAGGATTTGTCACTCTAACAAAAGTATTGAAAATACTTTAGGAAAGTATTAAATATGTATTTGGAAGCCATTTGTAATAGTGAGCATTTTGGCTGAAATTATCTATGGTGAACTATCCATGTTGAGGGAAGACTTATGAAAAAAATCACAAAAGATTATCAATCAAATATGGTAAATTCAGGATAAAGAAATGGAATGAATTGGATTTAGTTTCTTGGTATCATTCATGTGTGTGTGTGTGTGTGTGTGTGTGTGTGTGTGTGTGTGTGTGTGTGCGTTTACTTGATTTCAGAAAGAGGAAGGGAGAGAGAGAGACAGAGAGAGAGAGAGAGAGAGAGAGAGAGAGAGAGAGAGAGAGAGAGAGAGAGAAACATCAATGATGAGAGAGAATCATCTATTGGCTACCTCCTGCACATCCCTTACTCAAGATCTAACCTGCAACCTGGGCATGTGCCCTGACCTTGAATCAAACTGGTTCATGGATTGATGCTCAATCACTGAGCCACACCATATGGGTATCATTCATCCTTTTAATGTTCATCAAGCATCTATGTTTTTTCTACGTCTGATCCGTTTTATATCCTATGATTAGTTAATCGCTGATCTTACCCCTCTGTCTTATGGATATTTATTTATATCACAAAAAGACTTAAGAGCTGAATTTTGACTCTTTTCCTCTGCTATGAATTTTAAAAGGTTATTACTTTGATATATAATATGTGTCTGGTACTGTGTCTGTTAATTTAATGTGATAGACTCGAGAGAAAGAGAACCAGAACACTATTTTCTGGCATACTATTTACCTACTCAAGTATTAAAGTCATAGTAGCCTGGCAAGGTGACTTTACAATGAATTTCCATATATATATATTGAGCTTAAGTATATAAAACATTGAGACTCTCAAGTGGTAATAACTCAAAATATAATTCACATGAGGGAGTTAAACACACACTCATACTAATCCTACATGAACTGTCCAAGAGATTCCTTCATTTTTCTATGCCAAAGTCACAAAGTAACTTCAAACTTTGTCCACCTCACACATGAAAAATCAAAAGTCCACCTCACATATATGAAAAATACATCTCTATGGATTTAGACCAAGAACCAATTATGCAGGAGCAGCTTATTTGGCTTATGGCTAAGTCAAAGTTTGCTACTTCTGGGCATGTTTAACTATAGAGAACTCACCCTGCTTTTCATCGTGTGGCCTGTTCTGAAGAGTAAGAAAAACACACAACTTCATTTTTACTCATGTGGCTTTGCGTGAGCCCTTATTTAACTCATCCTCTTTAGAAGTAGGGGAAAAAAGATAAAAGCTTTTGCATGTGCAGGGATTTGGGGATTTATTCTCTTTTTTCTCTTTTCCATTTCCCTTTCCCCTTGACAAAATTTCTGGTCTTTAGTCATGTATAAGGTCTCTGCTCCATTCTTTCAAACCAATTTCAGGGTGGGAAGGTGGCGTGAATAAGCAATGGACAGCCTAGAAGCTGTCAGACCTCAGAACTTTTTAGCTGAAGGTGTCTTCACACAACTTGGGCCTACACAGAATGGCTGCATTCAAGAGGATGGGCCCCTTTAGATGCCAGTCATGGTGCCTATCCTGACACAGTGCTCTATCTTGCATAAACAATGAAAACCTAATTTTTTAATATTTTTATATTTTTCAGTTATATTTTACATTCAAGATTAATTTTATTAGTTTCAGCTTTACAGCACAGTGGTTAGACAATCCTCTATGTTAGAAAGTGTTTTTCCTGATATTTCTAGTACTAAACTGGCACCAGACATTGTTATAATATTATTCACTATGTTTCTGCTGCTATACTTTATATCACATATGTAGAATCTAGAGAACAATATAAACGGACAACAAAACAGAAACAGACTCACAAGTACGGAGAACAGACTGATCGTTGCCAGAGGAGAGGGGGTTTGGAGTACTAAACCCAAAAAGCTGAAGGGACTGAGAAATACAGATAGGTAGGTAAAGACTACTTTTATTTTTATTTTTTAACTTACTGCAACTAAACCTCCTCCAGTCCATTTGTTGTATAAGTTTTAATTTTGATGCCAACAAATGAGACATTTCAGGGCAAACAACAAACAAAAAAGAGATGTGTTCATCTTACCCAAGTCAGATGAACCAGTTTCTTCAAAGGAAATAGAGTGAGAGAAATCCAGCAGCATGGAGCCCGGTAGGATCAATTGGGAATGACTGTCAAGCGAATTTCTACAAAGAATAAAATGTGTGTGCCCGTAGGAAAGGTGTGTAAAAACTTTTAGAACATTTTTGACTCATGTTTAAATTCAGGCAAAAAGAGTCAATTTAAACATAATTTATCAATCAGTTCCATTCATAGAAATAAAATATTATAAGAAAGAGGTTCAAGCATTTTATTGCTAAAGTTTTCTACATTAGTATGTTTGGTATTTTATTTTAAGTGTCAAAGAACCTCACTGACAGTTTCAATCACACTCAACTTATGTCAGCAGTATAATAAATTGATACCTGGTTTATATTTCTGTTGTTTTGGTAATCCATGGTTGAACTGAGTTCCCCAGACTATACTATAACTTTAAAATGCCATTTAAAAAGGTTTATTTTCTCATGATCTTATGCAGTTGAAGAAAAAAATTATTTGAGATATTTTTGGAGAGATTTCCTTTTGGCTATGTCTAAACCATGTCTAAAGAAACAGTGAAAAGTGGAAAAATTCAGGCAGTCCCCTTGTTATCGGCTTTCTAGACATAAAATAGGATTGTAATTCAAAACAATATACCAATGTGTTCAATTAAAGTAACTTGTCAATTTAGTTCAATTAGTTGAAATATTTGTGCACACTGTTAGAATCTTCGCTACTCACAGCCTATACTCTGCATGAAATGTAAGTTCAACAGAACATGAGCTTCAGTCTAATGCTTTTCTCTCTATGACTTTCTTAGGAGTCATCTCCATAAAGTCCTAATACAGAATATAAAAATGCATAGTAATTGTATTGTTTTTCTCCACTAGTTTTCCATGGAAGTCTAGATTTGAGGCTTTTTTCCTACGCAAATCACAAAATATTCAGGAGTTAATTGCCAATAAATGTAAATAAGTAAGAAACAATCCTACTTCCAAGAAGCTTTGCACTAATGAGGAGAGACTGCCTCCAATTGATTTAATAATAAATACCATGTTGTAGGAAATTAATTCAGAGGTTCAAGCAACATCTTGAGAAAAATACAAGAAAAAATGAGGAAAGAGTCTATGAAAGAATAAGCACTAGAGACCAGATTTAAGGGATTTGACTTAAAACTCAGGGGAAAGGCATTTAGACTAAAGAAACAAGATGAGTAAAATATTAATTGACATGAGCAAGCAAGTGAGTGAGTTTATATTCTATTGTAGTTTGTGTGAAGGGACGTAGTGGGTATTTCAGAGCCTGAAAGGGAACAATAAATGAAATGATTATAGTGGCATTATTTACCATATGCTCTGAAGTAAGATATTTTATAATCTTATATTTTCACAAAAATTCCAAGTTTGAAGCTAGTAGTGCATAGCTAGTCAATTCAATTTCACTCTCAGATATAGTGAATTATTTGTGCACTATAAATCAATCAGTGGGAAGTTACACTTATCTGACATACATTATGATTTAAAAAAAAGGTAAGTCCTGGTCACATGGCTAAATTGTACACCAAAGGATATGGGTTCACTTCCTGGTTTGGGTCACATACCTAAGTAGCAGGTTCAATTCTTGGTTGGTGGAGAAGTGGGGTGGTTACAAGGGCAAACTGATCAATGTTTCCCTTTCACAACATCAATGTTTCTCTCTCTCTCTGTCTCTCTCTCTGTCTCTTTCTCTTTCTCTTCCTCTCAATAAAAAAATATCATTGGTAAGGATAAATTATTTTTGAAGAAATACTATAGCTAAAGAAAACTACCTGTATTAAAATGTAGATGTTTTATTTCTAAAATAGAGTCCTGGCGCACAAATTTGCGCATGGGTGGGGTCTGGCAATCCACCCCAATAGGGACCCAGCAGGCCAGACCAGCCCGGGAGAGGGGCTGCGGGAGGTTGGCTGGCTGGCCACGCCTTTGATTGTGGTGGGGGAAGTCTTTGGGGGTAGGGTCTGTTGGCTGCTACAGTGAGCATCATAGCCATCAGTCATTCCAGGTGTTCTGGTTGTTCCGTTATTCCAGTCAGTGGAAAAAAAATTCCACCAAACATATAGATGCATTACCATTAATATTTTTATAGTAAAGGCCAAAAAATTAACTTTCAATGACTACGGACTTCTGAGAGGACTCAGTAAGGGTTTCCCATACCATTATCAAATTTTCCGACCCTGAGGGGCTCTGATGGTAGGCTGGTACTATATTGCTGGACAGGATACTTCCGCAATGAAAGGGAGTGTTTCCTAAATTCAATGATTCAACTTCTGGGATTCAATGAGTAGAGCCAAGAAAACTGATTTTAATCTTGAAACATTAGCTAAATTGTGAAGTTTTTGTTTACATGATGCTGGACATGAAGTCATAGATAAATATGAAAATGAACCCTTCTTGAAAAATCCATCAAACATTTCTTTCAACTATGTGAATTGCTTTGTTGAGAAACTTCCAACCAAAGGCTCATACTACATAAAGTTCGTGCCAATTTTCTTTGGAATATGTAGCATTGAACTCATGGGACTTGACAGTAAAGTAACACTAAAGTTGATCTAAATATAATTGTGTATTAATCTGTTGACACTAAAAATGCATTGCTTTCATGCATACCTCATTGGCTTCTTATACACATTGGCTTCTTTATACTAAATTACATTTAAGGTGAAGAAAGCTTACAGGGTCATATAAATCAAAACAGCATTGCAATGGCTTAAAAAAGACATATAGGTTAATGCTAGAGAATAGAGAACCCAGAATTAATCTATGCTTTTATAGTAAATTAATATTTGAGGAAAATGCAAAAACATACAGTGGGATAGTCTATCCAATATATGCTCTTAGGAAAACTGCACAGCAGAGAGAGAGAGAGAGAGAGAGAGAGAGAGAGAGAGAGAGAGAGAGAGAGAGAGAAAGAGAGAGAGAGAGAGAGAGAGAGAGAGAGAGAGAGAGAGAGAAAGAGAGAGAGAGAGAGAGAGAGAGAGAGAGAGAGAGAGAGAGAGAGAGAGAGAAACTAGGCCACCTTACACCATACACAAAAATGAACTCAAAATGAATTGAGGATTTACATTTTATAATTAAAACCATAAATATCTTAGAATAAAATATAGGCAGTAAAATCTTACACCTTTTTTCAATAGTGTATTACCTCAGACAAGTGAAACTTGTTCCCCAAGTCTCACCACATAAAGTGGCAGCCAGGCCCCACCTCCACTGTACACATGGCCATCTTGTGGTGGCCATCTTATGGTAGCCATCTTGTGATGACTTCACACATGACTGCCACCTAGGCTTTTATTAGTATACATATTTGTACAAAGTTATAAATTGTACATGAGAACTGTTATTGGATTTGGAATAATCTTTACATTTAATGAATATAAGAAAATTTCACTTATATACCAACTAGAGGCCTGGATTCATGCACCAGTGTAATTTGTAGGACTGGCCTGAGGGGAGTGGCCCAAACCCTAGGGCTATAATAGTGCGTGAAGGCTCAGGCAGCCGGGAAGGAGCCCTAGCTGGGTCCTGTGCCACTCCTGCACATTGGGGCCCTGCTGCACCTGCCACCACTGCCAAGGTCCTGGTCCAGAAGGGGGAGGGACGCACAGGTGGGTGTCTGCCGGAGAGCCTTGTGCCACCGCAGTGGCACTCACTAGCTTTGAGCCAGGTGTCTGGCGCCCATTGGTCAGCTGAGCGGTGCTCCTGCTGTGGGAGTGCACTGACCACCAGGGGACAGCTCCTGTGTTGAGAGTCCGCCCCTGGTGGTCAGTGGATGTCATAGTGACTGATCGTTTGGTCATTTGGTCGCTTAGTCTTTTATAAACATAGATGTTAAAAAAATGCATGGTTTTACCCAGGTCAATAATGAAATTCATTGACAGTTTCAGAAGCTGGTGAATCAAGTTATGAGGAGGATCATCCCCAGTTCAAAGGAATAGAATACTTCTAATTCTTCACATATACAAAGGACATTTTTTTATAAGAAGTAAACATTATGTTAAATTTAATTTTTATTCTGCTTCCGTACCTTTTTAAAAGCAATGACTTTCCCAAATACTGATTTTCTTAATTATACAGGCAAATTAAAGGGTATTCTATCATACTTATTATAAATTATATTTTATTATTCAAGATGCAGTATGTACAAACAGAAGGCATTTGATCTAATGGTCCACCTTCAGCATTGGTCAACCTGCTGATGCAATGTCTTGGTGCTGTCACTCTACTGACCTCTTCAGGCTTCTGCAATTGGAAACAGCTGTTTACCTTGTGTTTAGTATTGCTCGCCATTGTACAGTACAATGAAGGGATTTATAGTCACAAAGGAATTGTACACTTTGAGTTACTGATGTGCTAATATTTCTTTTCATGCTGTCCTTGATGAAAAACTTTGTTTTGAAGAACGATTTCAATAGCAGAATAGGTCATTTTTGGATACTATGTAACTTCTTGCCCAACAAACTTGAGTTGAAAAATATTTCTTAAAAATGAACACATTAAAAATAACTTTTACCTTTGATATATGAAAACATTGTCAGTAGTTAGCAGGTGCAACAATTGTAGTTGAAAATATTTTTCTTTGCAAATAAACTATATGTTGACTCTTTTTTTCCCTGCACAGTTTTTTATTTTTCCATTTGTTATTGCTTAATGGGCACTTTCTCTTGTAAGTTAGGAAACCACCTGCAGACTTACTGAAACTCAAATAAGATTGTCTATGAATACTAGTATAAATATTACAAATAGTGAAAAAGTCTTCTTTTTTAATGAAGTATATATGCTGAATTCAATTGTATTAGGTAGAAGTATTAGGAAAGAACTAGTCTGTTCTTTCCAGTTTAAGTCTTGCTAGCCATCTACAGTTTGTTTCTAACATTTATTCATACCCAACTATAAGTTTTCAATTAGTCTCTAGCTATCATCTGTCTATCTATCTATCTATCTATCTATCTATCTATCTATCTATCTATCATCTATCTATCTATCTACCTATCTATCTATCATCAATCATCTCTCATTTATAAAACATGACCCAATCTGGTTGATTTGAAGAGAGGTGCCATAAACTTTATTGATGTTAGCAAAAAATGATATATTGAACTGTGGTTCTGTGTATGCTCATTTGTGGTTTAACAAATGACAGAATACAAAATACTTAAAAATTTGGTTCTGGAAATGTATTTTTGTCTAGTTTGTATTTAGTTATTATTGCATTCATTTCTTATAGCTACCTAAACTACCTAAGCAGTTTCCAGATCTCCATAAAGTAAAGAAATCACTTGTGAAATGATCTTTTACTAATCCATCTTTGGAAATTGAGTTTTGCTGTATTCTGCCACCTTGGGTCCTTCGGCCTGGTCTGCATGGAATCAGGCTGAAATTGGCTCTCTGACATCCCCTGAGGAATCCCCGATTGTGAGAGGGTGGTTCTCCGGTGATGTATCCTGGAATTGGGCTTCCTCCTCTCTGGTTCTGGGTGCATCACCCGAGAACTGCAGCTGTCAAATCACTGCAGCTCAGCAGCTCCTGTGTTGAGCATCTGCCCCTGGTGATCAGTGTGTGTCACAGCTACCAGTCAGATGGTCGCATGGTCAGCCTGTTGGCACTTAGGCTTTTATACAGATAGATAAATGATATATATGGACTCTAGTAATTCACCTGATACTAGCTGCTGACAACTGAATCCTGTGTTCTAGAATTCAAATATTTCAAGACTTTTGTTATAATCCACTACTAGAGGCCTAGTGCATGATATTTGTACCCGGGGAACAAGGGTTGTCCCTCAGCCCAGCCTGCACCCTCTCCAATCTGGGACCCCTCAAGGGATGTCCCACTGCCTGTTTAGGCCTGATCCCATGTCTGACTACCCATTTAATCCCGATCATACCGGGATGGGGCCTAAATGGGCAGTCAGACATCCTTCTCAAAACCTAGGACTGCTGGCTCCAAACTGCTCACCTGCCTGCCTTCCTGATTGCCCCTAATCACTTCTGTCTGCCAGCCTGATCAACTCCTAACCACTACCCTGCCAGCCTAATTGATGTCTAACTGCTCTCCTGCCAGCCTGTTTGTCCCCAACTTCCCTCCTCTGCTGGCCTGGTCACCCTTAACTGCCCTCACTTTATTGCCCCCAACTGCCCTCCCTTGTTTGGGAGGGCAGTTGCGGGCAATCAGGTGATCCCTCCCAATAGCCCTCCCCTTCTGGTTATCTTGTGGTGACCATCTTGTGTCCACATGGGAGCAGGATCTTTGACCACTTGGGGGCAGCCCTCTTGTGTTGGAGTGATGGTCAATCTGTGTATTAATCTTATATTAGATAGGGTAGAGGCCTTGTGTATGGGTGTGGGCTAGTTGGTTTGCCCTGAAAGGTGTCCCAGATCAGGGTGGGAGTTCCCTTGAGGTGTGGGGTGGCCTGGGCGAGGGGCCTGTGGAGGTTTGCAGGCCAGCCATGCTGCCCAGCCACCCAAGCACAGGCCCTGGGAACTGGGATTAATTTATGTTCTACAATTGAAACTTTGTAGCCTGGAATGGAGGCCTAGGTGCTAGGGCTGCAGAAGCTTGGCTTCCTTCCTCACTTGGGCTACCCTAGCCTCTGCTCTCTCCAGCTTCATGGCTGCTGCCATTTCTGTTGGGATTATGTATCTTCTATAATTGAAACTTTAAAACATTGACTGGAGGCGTAGGCAAGCAATGGCCGGCAGAAAGCTTGGCTTCCTCTGTTACTGGGGAAACCCAAGCCTCCCTCCTGCTCTCAGTGGCACAGCCATCTTGGTTGGGGTTTATTTGCACAATTTGCTCCTGATTGACTGATGGGCATGGCTATGGGCATGGCTTGATCAGAGTTATAGTCAATTTGAATGTTACTCTTTTATTAGATAGAATTATTTGAAGCATCGATTAATATTATAATAGTATTTTGATTAGTTTAATAAAAAAATGAACTTTTATATAAAATATACAGATAAAACCCCAGAGGGGGGAGTATCTTCAATATTTGATTCCTAGAACTTTTTAGAACAATCAGGAAAATTGTAATATTAATTAGATCTTGGATATTCTTAAAGGATTATTCTTAATGTTTCTTGTGTGTTCCAGTTATGTTTTTGATAAGTTCTTATCTTATGAGATACACATTGAACTGTTTCCTGATGAAATTACATAATGTCTGGAATTTTATTCAAAATATCCCAGTGGTAGTGTTGGGGTGAGGCAAACAGTGGTTGGTAAAAATGTAAATAAAACAACACTGTCTTCAATAATCTAGGGGGTAATACCTGAAGGTTCACTATACTATTCCCTCTACTCTTTATATGTTTATAAAACTTGAAAATAATAGTAATTCACAACTTCCTTCAAAATTGTTTAACTGAATCATCATGTCAAATTGGGTGATTGAGGTTTCTAATTTTTAATCTTTATTGTTGAAAATATTACAGATGTTCTCTTTGTTTGTTTGTTTTTACCCATTGACCCCCTCTACCCTGCACCCAATTTTCCCTGGCCTTCACCACTATAGTTACTGAGTCCATGGGCTCTGCATATATGTGTATAAGTTCCCTGGCTAATCACTGCCCCCTCACACCCTTCCCCTGCCTTCTCTCTGACATTCCTGAGAGGTTTCTTTTATCCGTATTTTCCTAGTTATGTACTGTAGATCTGGCCAGATCCACACTCATCAATGACCCTACCTGTCCTTTCTTCTACTTTATGATGCAACATTTGATTTCCCAAATACACTACTCTTTTCTATACCATATTTCTTGCCTACACAAATTTTTATGTTATTCCACTCCTGCTCCATGTGTTTGTTTTTCATCTAATTCCTTCAAAAGTGAGCCCAGCTCTCACTTAGCTAATTCTTTGAATTAGTTAAAACCTCAAAAAAAATATAGCTACCGAGTTGTGCATTCCATCATCCTTAAGTTGTCACTCTACTTTGCATTTTTAATTGATGTACTTAATCATACACTGTTTATACATCTTATAAAAAGTATTCAATATTTCATTGAATCTGTATAATTGTTTAATCTTATTTCTGATTACATTTCATTTATCTACTTTTGTTTATTCTCCACTTCATCGTTATTACCTGCTTTTTATTCATGGTATGCTGTTATAATGTGTTTTTAAGGCTATCAAATTATTTTGGCACATTTTTGAGCAAGTAGAATTGAGCAAACAAATAATTTTCCTTATTAATTTTTAAATATTTGAGAACAGCGAATGCCTCTTGTTGGCTATTCTGTATCTAGCAATAAAGTTGTGTTTAATGGAATTGGAAAAACAAAATTAAAAAAACAGGTGGTAGTATGTTTCCCATAAGAGGACAATGAGTGAAAATTGCTAGAACTATGCAATGTAGAAAATGCATTAAATTATTTCCAAAACTTTACTTTCTATTTTGTGTTTTAAGGTAATTTCAATGTATAAAGTTATTACCTTCTATTATATGGAACTAGATGTATTTTCTTCATTTGGAACATAGTTATGATATCCTCAATTTTCATTCACTAAAGTTACATAATATTTTTGTTGTCATTGTTTTGCCTTAAAAACAACTATTAAATTGATATAATGCTAGACCAAAGTATATATCACTCCACAGATTGTTTTTCTTTTGAAAAATCATCAAGTATCATGAGGATACTTTTGTACATATGCTAATTTACAAACTAAGTTTAATTTTTATTTTTAACAATTCAATGTTTTTTTTTTATTGTGGTGAAATGAATACTCTACATATAAAAAGTAACAGGGAAAATGAAGATATAAATTCTGCTTAGTATTTTTATATAATTTAAATTTACTTTCATTAATATCCCTGAAGTATAAACTGTGGACTATAAAATTTAAGCAACTTTGTTGAAATTCATAAATTTTCAGAATGGTAGAATGCCATATGCAAATATGTTTAATGCAGTACCTCTGCATGGCAGCCATTCAGTCTAAACTTCAGTAGAGCTATCCTATATAATAAAAGGCTAATATGCAAATTGACCAAAGGCTGAACAATCACTCACTATGACACGCACTGACCAGGAAGCAGATGCTCAATGCAAGAGCTATTTCCTGGTGGCCTTTGCGCTCAGCCAGAAGCCAGGCTCACTGCTGGTGAGTGCAGTGGCTGTGGCAGGAGCCTCTCCCACCTCCACAGCAGTGCTAAGGATGTGCAACTGACGGCTTAGGCCCACTCCCTGCACCATCAGTCAGACATCCCCTGAGAGCTCCCAGACTGCAAGAGGGATCAGGCCAGGCTGAGAACCGCCCCCCCCCCCCCGCCCAAGTGCACAAAAATTTTGTGCACTGGGCCTCTAGTTAGGTCGTATTTAGGTTATTAATTGGCACAGATACACTTGTAAAAATACTCATTGGAGGAGACTCTGCTGGCTTTCAGATTGCCATTCAACAAGAAAATTAAAAAATCCAATGTAAAAGATCCTTTTTCAAGCATGCTTCCAACTCCTACAAATTATCCTGGAGGAAGATAAAGATGAAGCCAGGGAGGCTGCCCCTAATTGCTCTCCTTCCCTCCTTACTAGTCAGGAGTGGGAAATAATGGCTTTTATTCCAAATTTACTGTTGCTAAATTCAAGGTTCATAGTGTCTTTCTATAAATCATTAGTGTGTTTAGATTGCAAGGCTTTATCTGAATCTTTGACCCTTGACTTATTCATAATGAGTGTGGTTTGTATTAAAAACCTGAGGCTGGAGGGGAAAAATAATTTATTTTAATTTTCTAGGTCAAATAAGTTTCAGACAGAATAATATTATTTTCTTATGTTGAATCTAAAAGTCGAGCCAAGATATTCTGAGAATTAAAGCTTTTAAAATAATCTCTCTAAATGTTTATATTAGAGACAAAGTATGATTTTATAATCATAACCTCATATATCCAAAATATATCATTTTGCTATTTTCTATAACTTAGCTCAGCCCAGGACCCTTAATTTTTATACAATCCTGTCATTTTAAGGTATATTTGTATATTTGGACCCTCAGTTTGAATTCTCCGTTTTAAAATTATATTGCCTTTTTCCATGTTTCATCTCATCTCTCCATGAGTATTCCAAATTCAAGAAAGTTATGAGGAGTAAACTTGACCATCACTATCCTCCAACTTCCTCTAATTTGTGTAATTCCCATAAAAATATTCATTTTAGACACCTGATTTTACTGTATCCATGCCCTTCAATCACCATGCATTCTCTTTTCTTTAAACTGCAATCCCAAATCTCTTTAGGTTCATTGTTTAATGCTCAGCTACTTCTATCATTCTACCCCATCTCATGAGAGACCTAAAACATTTAATATCTCTTGTGCACTGAATTGAATTCAAGGAATTTTGCATGGTTATCTAAGATCAATCCATAAAAGTAAAAAATAAAACAAAACACACTTGTCTTTTCACCAGTAAAGGAAAGAAGAATAGTTAATTGACAATATATTATATTTAACTCATATGTTCCATACTTTAATTTTGGACATTAATTTTATATCCAACATAGCTTTATTTAAAAAAAAAACTAAAGAAAAATATCTTAGCATGTTTTTATTCAAGCTTCAAGGATGAATTTTATACAGCTTGAAAGACTTTTTAAAAAATAAATGTTTGGGTAATTTATTAGAATCTCAATCACTCCTTTTATCTACCACCCACACAAAAAGAAAAAGAAAAAGAAAACACTAATGTTTTCATCTTGTGGTGGTGTGAGATTATATATATATATATATATATATATATATATATATATATGTGTGTGTGTGTGTGGTGTGTGTCAATGTGTGGTGTGTGTGTGTGTATAGTTAAAATATCACAAGAGTTATTTATAAAGGCAATATGACTGTTAGGAATAAAATTCTGAAGTAATATATATCCTATCACCTTAAACTATTGGATAAGTAAATAAGAAAATTTTACTTTATAAGTGTATTTGTTCTACTCACTTGAAATTCAAACTTTCTACAATTCTACTTATTCTGCTTATGCTTAATCTGAATATGTATCCAATTGTCAGGCTAAATAGCAAGACATGTGGTGCAAATTCTAACTATTGTAATAATTATAACTATTATAACTAGTTAATGGTGTGGCTAGAACAGCAACAGAAGCAATTATCTTTTACCTTTTATAAGATATAATCAGATTCCTTCTCAATCTGTCTTTTCACCAATCTATCTACCACAGTGAACCAACTATATTTCAAGGGACCATAGTGTCAGATATGATCCTTAGTCTCAACACCATGTGCCTCTTTGTCCAATCAGAAATTAGAGCATCATTCTGTTGATTCAAACTTAATGGAATTTTAATCTTACCAATACATGTAACCACTTAATTCTTTATTTTGACTGGGATCAGAACAGCTTTAATACGTGATCAATTTTTTCCTATTTTTTTATCTAAAATGTAGGTGGGGGTAACATGTCAAAAGGCACACATCCAAAGCATTTTAAATTGTTGGGTAATTATGCTTTATAAACTGGATAATTTTATAAGTGAGAGACCCTGTATTATTAAAAATTAGAACATCTTTATCTAGGAAAAATTTGTTATGCCTATTAGACCATATAAGTCAGCACAATATGTATAAATTGTTTAAAGCAGACTTGAAAAAAATTAGCTATGTCAAATGGAAAGATCATAAAAGAGTTTCAAGTTCTTTATGCCTGTATGATTTGTACACTAAAAGAAAAAAGTGTTAGACGGATAGTCAAATATGTTTTCACATTTATAGTTTTATCTTTTCATTGTTCCTTTTTTTTGTCTCTTGTGCTTTATGATAAAATAAAAAATGGAAGCAAAAATTTCTAAGAATCACAAGCCATGCATTCTACCCACACCATTAATTAGTCAAATTTGTGAAAATCCTATTAACTCACTTGAGCTTCATTTCCTTCATATTTAATTAGAAACATTGATAATATACATACAGCTACCTTTTGTTTAATATTCTTGACATTTTGAGGTTCCTGGATTAAAGGAAAAGACCATATTGAACTGGTAGCCTCCAGCTCCAGTGCTTGGACCTGCTATGGACATCATCAGAACCAACAAATAACAATAAACCCCATTTGCTAGTTGGATCAGTTAAATGGTAGAATCAGCTAAATAGAATCATCACCAACTTATAAAGGTAGAGCTTGCATATCTACAGAAAAATGATGGGATTCAGATGACACTTGAACATTTATCTGTAGATACGGTGTTAAACACTGTTGCTTTCATAGACCAGGGAGGAAGTATAAAAGGCATATTTGGAGTAGAATAGCTTGTTACATAGTATATTTATACTGGGCCAATTTTTTCACTTATAAATCTATAAAAAATTTTGTCACTTATCCAAATTCTAATGAAATTCTAATCCATCTTGTCTTTCCAATTTAAAAGAGGAAATTCCTCTCAACTAGAAAAATATTAAAAGAAGAAATGTCAAAAGATAGGAACAAAGGCATCAGTGGAAACTAATTTTGGTTAAAGGAAAACTGAAAACAGTTCATTCTTAGATGAGAGTTAGATTGGGTAGATTAAGGGGAAAAGCTTCATGGAAGAGCTCACATAAGAATTTACTATGTGTCAGGCCTTATATTAAGCAATAAACTTATTTCTCACACTCAATCTTAAAGGTTGGATTACTACCTTCATGAAGCACACAGGCATAGGAAGGTTAAGTAATGGGTTCTAACACACATAATTTTTATTTGATTACTGGCCTCAAAACTATTACATCTAGACTTTCAGTGTTTTCCCCTCTTATATTCCTATTGTTGTTGCTTAATTATGATTGATAATACAAAATTAATTTAGCAAATCATTGTATTTTAACTTCTCAATTGTTTACATGTACGTTCTTAGAATTTCAGAATAATTTTCTGTTAAGTCACAGTCATTGTCCCATCACAATCATATGAATTAAAGTCATTTTAATGAATCTCAATCTCTATCTTCTAAAATGGACATCTCAGTTATAATTTATAAAAAGAATCACACTGGTGCAGAATGCTGTAATTAGGTGTATAATAAGAGCACATTTACAATGCATCCTACAGGGGACTAGCTGCCTACTATGATTTAACTAGAATGGGGCCAATGTGCAGCCCTCAGTGCCGCTTATGAATTAATCTGGTGCACAAGCACCACCTAGGAGTTTTCACACCAAGTGAGTTAATCTCCTAAGAGACATACTATTTAAAAAGCCCTATGAAATTCATTAGTAGAAAAGATATCTTCCTATTTTTAATTTAAATATATAATACAAAAAGAAACAACCTATTCCAAGCTATCCCTGTACTTGAAGTAGGATAATTGTAATGCAGAAATTGTTAAATCATTTTGTTAGTTTCTGCGGAAAAATGCATAACTTAGAAATTCCAGAACTAAAAGAAATGTGGGAAAAAATGCTCTCTTGATATACCTATGGATGTATTCAACACACATATACTCTCCAAACTTGTAAAGAGAAACATGACATTAATGCTTATTTCATCCTGAAATCAACAAAAAAATGTATATAGTTAAAATGATTTTTTTTGCATGTACCAGACTAAGGAATCTTAGAGGGAAGGGTGGGGGAGGACGAAAAGATTAACCAAGGAACTTATATGCATATATGTATAACCCATGGACGCATACAACAGCATGGTGAAGGTCTGGGGGGCTTAGGGTGAAGGGGGCCAATGGGGGAAAGAGGATGGGCATATGTATTACTTTCAACAATGAAAATAATTTTTTTTGAAAAATTACCATCTTGCTTAATTTGGGCCAGTGCCAATATTGGAAGGCTTAACTATTATCAGCTTTGAAATTGAACCCAAAATTGCACAAGGTTGTAAAAGGTCAATAATTTTTTTTACCTAGCTATCTTAGAAATACTTTTTAATGCTTTCAGGAAGAGTGGGTAATATAAAGTTTCCAGTACAGACTTTAACTTGAGACAAAGATACATTTTAGGAGGAATTAGTCTGCAAAGTGTGTTAAGTTTGACATTCATGATATCCCCATTATTAAATAGATACTGATATGTACTGATTTTCTTATAAAACTTAATAACGATGATGACCTTTCCTTTAAATATTGGCTTTCCATGCTGAAAGCACAATTAGATATCTATAATGTGATGCCAGACACAGACTGTAGCAGGCTATTGAGTTTTTAAAAGAGGGAAGTTTACATACCTTTTCTACTTTGGGCTTAAACATTGGTGTGAAATTATGGCCATCAACTGTATATATTTTGGCTCATAGTGATATAGTTAGAGTTATATTCAATTTATTATCTGACTCATTGTCCTTATGCCCCATTGCATCATTCTACTGTAGTGATTTGCATATCAGATAATCTTATTAAGGAAAGAACACATTGTTTTTCATGTAATTTTGTTCTATTTAAAAAGTCATATTCAGCCACGGCCAGTGTACTCAGTGGTTAGAGCATTAGCCCATGCACAAAAGGGTCTCAGGTTCATTTCCTGGTCAAGGACACCTCCTGGGTTGCAGGTTCAGTCCTGGCCCCTCCCTGTCAGGGTATATACTGGAGGCAATCAATCAATGTGTCTCTCACAGCTCTCTCTCTCTCTCTCTCTCTCTCTCCCTCCCTTCTCCTCCCCCTCTTTCTCACACTCCTTCCACTCTCTCTAGAAACATCAATGGAAAAATATCCTCAGGTAAAGATTAATAAAAAATAAATAAAAAGCCATATTCAGCCAAATTTTTGTGGCCATACAAAAGTTAGTAACATAAAGATATGATGCCACCATCTTTAACCTTATTTATAATCTCAGCTTAAGGATGAAGGCTTATTTCAATGTGATGTTTGTTTGTTTTCATTTGTTTGTTTACAATTAAACAATAAAAGTTTAATTTAATATAGCTGATCCATTTTTCCAGGGTTTTTTTACATTTAAATTCTTTATTGGTTAAAGTATTACATAAGTCTCCTTTTCTCACCACCCAACACATGTCCTCACCGCACTACTGTCTGTGTCCATTGGTTATGCTCATATGCATGCATATAAGTCCATTGTTTGATCTCTTAACCCCCTATCCATACTCCCCTGCCTTCCCTCTTAGGTTGGATGGTCTGTTCCATGCTTCCATGTTTCTGACTCTATTTCTATTCATCAGTTTATGTTGTTCATTATATTCCACAAATGAGTGAGATCATGTGATACTTATCTTTCTCCCACTGGCTTATTTTGCTTAGTATAATGCTCTCCATATCCATCCATGTTGTTGCAAATGGGAAGAGTTCCTTCTTTTTTACAGCAGCTTAGTATTTTATTGTGTAGATTTAGCATTGCTTTTGAATCCACTCATCTGTTGATGGGCACTTAGGCTATTTCTAAATCTTAGCTATTGTAAATTGTGCTGCTATGAACATAGGGTGCACATATCCTTTCTGGGTGTGTATATCCTTTCTGATTGATATTTCTGTTTTCTTAGGATATATTCCTAGAAGTGGACTTACTGGGTCAAATATGAGTTCTATTTTTAATCTTTTGAGGAAATTTCATACTGTTTTCCACAGTGGCTTCACCAGTCTGCATTCCCATCAGCAGTTCAAGAGGGTTCCTTTTTCTCCACATCCTCCCCAGCACTTCTCCTTTGTTAATTTGCTAATGATAATCATTCTGACAGGTGTGAGGTGGTACCTCACCGTTGTTTTGATTTGCATCTCTAGGATTATTAGTGACTGTGAGGATGTTTTCAGATGTCTCTTGGTCTTCTGTATGTCCTTTTTTGGAAAGTGTCTATTTAGGTCATTTGCCCATTTTTTTTATTGGATTGTTTATCTTACTTTAAGTTAAGTTGTATGAGTTTCCTGTAAATTTTAGAGATTAAACTATTAAGGGAGATAACATCGGTAAATATGTTCTCCCATGTAGTGGGCTTGCTTTTGTTTTGTTGATGGCTTCCTTTGCTGTGCAGAAGATTTTATTTTGATGTAGTCCAAGATTTTATTTTGATGTAGTTGTTTATTTTCTCCGTAGTATCCATTGTCCTAGGAGCTGTATGGGTAAAGATATTGCTACGACATATGTCTGATATTTTGTTGCCTATGGATTCTTCTAAGATTTTTATGGTTTCTCCTCTTGTCTTATCTAAGTCCTTAATCCATTTTGAGTTTATTTTGTCTATGGTGTAAATTGCTGGCCTAGTTTCATTTTTTTGCATGTATCTGTCCAATTTGCCCAATACTATTTATTGAAGAGACTATCTTGATTCTATTTTGTGCTCTGCCCTCCTTTGTCAAATATTAATTGAACATAATGGCTTAGGTCAATTTCTTCAACTTCAGAAATTCTGATAAGTAAAAACCAATCATATTAAAAGTTCCACTTAATATTATAAATATTCAATAGCTATTAATGGAACCATTTAATACAACAAGTTTCAAAAAACAGAAATAAAATATAAGATTATATTTGTGCATATCAAAAACTAGTGGCCTGGTGCACAAATTCATGCACATTGAAAGAAAATTAATTAGAAGACATATTTTAATATTACAATTTGCCCTTTTTTATAATAGAAGTGTCAACCAAATTCACGATTGACAATGACAAATCAAAACACACACATGTGATTGGTGCCATAGAGAGCTGTATATGTATTTGCACATGCACAAGTCAACTTAGCCTTTTATCGATATAGAATAAAGTTGCTTAATTAGACCTGCTTTCTGATTTAGCTAAACTTTTTCCAGCCCAGTAAGCACTCTTTCAGGTAATTTTTAGCAACACAGCAGTAAATATCAACACAAAGCAGATTATTATTGTAGGTTATGCTGGAAGAGCAAAGGGTAAAATATTTAACTACAGCAGTATTTGACTATATTCTGTGCATTGAGAAAATCTGAAGTCATTTTCAAGGTCCACCATTTCTTACCTCTTTTCAGCCAGGTCAAGTTTCTAAACTTTCTAAATCTCCATTTTCCAGCTAATGAAAAGAAAATAGGATTCCACTGAGTCTCCTATCTATCTACTTTAGGACCTCTGTGAGGATAAAATGAGATGAGGCATAGGAAAATGCTTCAAAGACATTTGGTTAGAATGTAAAGTGTTTGCACCTGGCTATAAAGCAAGTTATGTTCTTCGGCTGAAGAAACCCCAAGGAGGCTAGTCCCTAGGGGGAGGAAGACAGGCATTGCTATGTGACATCATTACCCAGCACCCACAGACACCATTGACAGGCTGTGCGGGGCTGTGAGCCACATTTTGTGCCATGGGGTCTCCGGTGCATGAAATTTGTGCACTTGGTGGGGGTTGTCTCTCAGCCTGGCCTGCATTCTCTTCAACGTAAACTGGCAGTCAGACAACCCCCTTGCAATCCAAGACTGCTGGCTCCTAGCCACTCACCTGCCTGACTGCTTGATCACCCCTAACCACTCTGCCTGCTGGCCTGATTGCCCTAACTGGTACCCTCTGCTGGCCTGCTCGACCCCAACTGCCCCACCCTACCAGCCTGATCGCCCTCAACTGCCCTCCCCTCCTGGCCTGATCACTCTCAACTGCCTTTCCCTCCTGGCCTGATCACCCCTAACCGTCTCTGCCTCGGCTCCACCACCGTGGCTTTATCCAGAAGGACTTCTGGAAGGTTTCATGATCTAATTAGCATATTATAATTTTATTAATATAGATATGATATGATATACTGCCATAACAATAACACATGTACCAGTGTTACTCTATGAAAATGCATACTTCATGCGGTAGGGAGGCATCTAATACATTACATTGTATATGTTGTGAGTAGTAGGAAATACTGTATTCATAGCAGTAATATACACCCTGTGACTTCCCTTCCTGATCTGGGAATGGTTCCCCAGTTCTTTGAATGTTTCCTGGCCCCTAATGTATTTTTTTTGTCATTCAGTGTAACTTTATTTACTGTTTATTGCACATGATTTGAGGTGTTTAATTTCTAACCACCAAAGGTTCAAATGACTATTTTTCCATGAAGTTTAACATTAACATCAGTGAATTCATGTATTCATGTGTTTTTTATTGTAAACATCTGAATTATTCACATTGTCACAGATCCTGAACTCATCAGCATGGACCATGCACAGGCTGGCAGCAAGCCAGGAAGTCACTCGGAAAGCAAACAGATACTCTGCATAAGGAGACAAGTCATTGCACAACATTTAATGTCCAACCTCAGCCACCTCAGAATGTTATATATATTGACTTCTTAATTCATATAGTATCGGGAACTCAACTGCTTGGTTGGTGATGGGTTGACCTGGTTTCAGGAGGATTACTCCTGAAATAATTAAGGAAAGGGGGGCTCAGTTTTTTTCTTGGTTGCTTGCTCCTCTCCAGCACCTTCATCTTTCTTCTCATCCTCAGCTCTTGGAGTAGGTGAGCAGGCAGTGCCAGGCCAAGGTGACCAGCGGCAGTGGGAGCGCCAGGGGGCAGGGCTGCCACCTGGCTCACAGGCACTGAGAGAGAAAGGGCAAATAGCAATATTAAAATATTTATTCTAATTATTTTCCTGTCAACGTGTATATATCCCTGCACCAGGCCACTAGTTGTAAATGACCCTGCAATGAACTTCACAGTAGTGTTTTGGTTTTCTTTAGATAAATTTCTAGAAGTAAAATAACTGGGTCATAAGGCAGTTCCATTTTTAAATTTCTGAGGTATCCCATACAGCTATTCACAGTGCTGTACCAATGTGCTTTCCTACCAATAGAGTGTGAGGATTCCCTTTTGTCTACCTTCTCACCAACGCTTTTTGTTTGTTGATTTATTAATGACTAGAGGCCTGGTGCATGAAATCTGTGTAAGAGTAGGCTTTCGTAGCCACAGTGGCTGCAGCCCCAGCTTTGTCCAGAAGGTCATCTGCAAGGTCATCCAGAAGGACATCCGGACAGCCGTATAGTCAATTGCATATCATAGTTTTATTATTATACATAGTCATTCTGACATGTTTGAAGTGATATCTTATTCTGGTTTTGATTTTCATTTTTCTTATGATTTGTGATGTTGAATATTTTTTTTCATATATATGTTGGTCATCTATATGTCCTCTTTGGAAAAGTCCTTTGCACAATCTTTTGATACCTCTGTTTCCTTAACTAGAATATTTCGTCTCATAATAGTATGTTTGTGCAGTCATTTTATACATCAAGAAATGCTATGTAGATATATGTTACAATTTGAATGCCCATACATTTCCTAGATATTAGGATCATCTTCTATAAATAGTGAAATTCACGCTTAAATATAGTTTAACACTTCACTGATTTGATCTTAGTTTGCTTATGTAGAGTTACTCAATTGATAAGCAAATAAGGAAGTTAAAATATTATTTTTCCTTTCACACATGCCATAATGATAGATTGGGAGGGAGAAGTATTTAAATGTAAAAATACTGTCAAAAGATATGCCTCTAAAGTGAGATATTAGGATCATTTGGAAATTAAAAAGTAACACAAGTTTTCAACTTTCCTAGTAAGGGCCAAACTCTTTAGGGCATTGAGAGAGCCATGGGATGAATGAGTGCGCTAAAGATCAAGGGTCCTTGGTGTTTGGTATTTGCTAAAGACTAATAAACTGTTATTTTGAAAGTGAACCATTTACTAACTTCAAGCTTCAGTTACATCATCTATAAGACAAGACTGCAATCAAAATCAGGTTTTTAAAAACTTTATCCTTTGAAACTTAGGCATCTGTAGCATAATTTAGGAGCCTCTAAGAGAAATAACTAAAGTATCATGGGAAAAGACCTAGGTGTTATACACATTTCAATAGCATAAGTTTTCTATTTTGAGATTCACAATATAATTTCATTTGAAATAAAAAGTTGGGGAGTGAAAATTCTGCTTAGAAACTTCATGGATTAAAAGAATTGACATTATTAAAATGTCCATACTACCCAGAGCAATTTATACATTTAATGCAATTTCTATTAAAATACCAATAGCAAAAAAAAATAAAAAAATACCAGTAGCATATTGCACAAATCACAAATAAATATTTCAAGAATTCATATGTAACCAAAAAAGATCCTAAATAGCCACAGCAATCTTGATAATGAAGAAAAAAGTGGTACATATCACACTACCTAGTACCAAACTATACTACAAGTACATAGTAATCAAAACAGCACTTACTGGCATAAAAACAGGCATGTAGACCAATGGAACAGAATAGAGAGCCCAGAAGTAAACCCACTCCTTCATGGTAAATTTATATTTGACAAAGAAGGCAAAAACTTTAAATGAGGTAAAGAGAGTCTATTCAATAAATGTTATTGGGAAAATGAGACAGATACATGCAAAAAAAAAATGAAACTAGACCATCATCATACACAATACTTAAGAATAAGCTCAAAATGGATAAAAGATTTAAATGTAAGTGGTAAAACCATAAAAATCCTAGAAGAAGAAACCATAGGCAGCAAAATCTCAGACATCACTCATAGAAATTATGTTTACTGATACATTTCCTAGGACAGTGGTTGGCAAACTCATTAGTCAACAGAGCCAAATATCAACAGTACAATGATTGAAATTTCTTTTGAGAGCCATTTATTTTTAAATTAATCATCTTCTAACACTTCTTCTTCAAAATAGACTCACCCAGGCTGTGATATTTTGTGGAAGAGCCACACTCAAGGGGCTAAAGAGCTGCTTGTGGCTCACAAGCCGCAGTTTGCTGACCACAGTCCCAGGACAATGGAAATTAAGGAGAAAAACAAATGGGAATAAAAAAAACTAAAAAGCTTCTGCGCAGCAAAAGAAACCACCAACAAAATGAAAAGGAAGCCCACTGTATGGAAGAATATACTTTGCAATGATACATCTCAGAAGGGGTTAATTTTCAAAATATATAGGGAATTCATACAACTTAACAAAAGGAAGGTAAACAATCCAAATTTAAAAAAAAATGGGCAAAGGACCTAAGTAGACACTTCTCCAAAGTGGGCATACAGAAGTCCAAGAGACATATGAAAACTGCTCAAAGTCACTGATCCTCTAGAGCAGTGGTTGGCAAACTCATTAGTCAACAGAGCCAAATATCAATAGCACAACTACTGAATTTTCTTTTTGAGAGCCAATTTTTTTAGACTTAAACTTCTCCTAATCCCACTTCTTCAAAATAGACTGGCCCAGGCCGTGGTATTTTGTGGAAGTGCCACACTCAAGGGGCCAAAGGGGCGCATGTGGCTCGTGAGCCACAGTTTACAGACCACTGATCTAGAGAAATGCAAATTAAAACAACAATGAAGTATTACCTCTTACCTGTCAGAAAGAATGGCTGCCATCAACAAATCAATAAATGACAAATGCTGGCAAAGATGTGGAAAAAGGGAACCCTAGTACATGGCTTGTGGGAAAGCAGATTGATGTGGAAAACAGATGGAATTTCCTCAAAAAATTAAAAATGGAACTCCCATTTGACCAGTGATCCCACTTCTAATAATATATTCTAAGTAACCTGAAACACTCATCAGAAAATATATATGCACCTCTACATTCACAGTAATTTAAAATAGCTAAGATTTGGAAATAGCCCAAGTGTCCATCAGTGGATGAGTGGATAAAAAAGCTATTTACACAATTAAATACTATGCAGCAGTAAAAAAGAAGGAATTCTTACCATTTGCAACAGCATGGAAGGATCTACAGCTTGAAATAAGCCAGTCAAAGGAAAATAAGTATCACATTATCCCATTCATATGTGGAATATAATGAACAAAATAAATTAATGAGCAAAATAGATCCTAGAACCACAGAACAGAGTGATGCATTTTAGAGGGAAAGTGCGGGGGGGGGGGGGCGGGGGATTGGTAGTGGAAACATTAAGGAAGGAACTCATTTGCATATATGCATAGCCAATGGATACAGACAATAGTGAAGGCTCAGGAAGGGCAGGTACAAGAAGGGGGCAGTCAATGGGAAAAACAACAACAACAAAAAGGGACATGTGTAATACTTTCAACCAGGGCTAGGTGCCTATGTACCTGCCCTTGACCAGGAACCAAACCAGTGACCCTTTAGTGTGCAAGCTGATGCTCTACTACTGGGCAACACCAGCCAGGACAATAATGTTATATTTTGAAGTCGCTACTAAAAAAAATAGTCTTTTCTGGTAAGTACCCAGAAGTGGAATTGCTGGGTCTTATCTCTATATCTTTCTTCCAAATTATTTGTTTAAATTATTTACTTATTAATTAATTTTTTTGTTTTAATCTTCCCCTTGCCCTCCTCCCAAGAGATTTCAAAACTTAGGTAAAAATAATAGATCAAACAAAAATAATACAGTGGAAATAAACCAAGAAAACCAATACTAAAGACGGGGAAAAAAGCATTCCAATATCAAGGATTAATAATAGTATTTATGTGAAAAAGCATAAAACTTGCATTAATTTTTCTGGTAGGCAAGGTAAAAGGTACATAGCACCAAGTTACAAATATCTCAGAGAAAAGAAAACATAACCATAATTTGTTCTCAAAAACAACACTTTTATGAGTAGTAAAATATTCACTTTTAGAGAAATATTCAGATAGGCAGTATTTTGCAAAGTATATGTCAGCATATGAAATAGCTTCACTAGGTCCTGGCCAACATTTTTTTTTAATTGAAATACAATAAAGTTGATTTTTGTTATCTGTGTTCTGTTCAATACTGTCCCTGAAAACACTAAAAACCACTACCCATATTGGAAATATAGGATTAGGGACCTGGGAATTGGTGCTCACATTTTCATAATGCTCTCAATACCTAACCTTGTTTTATGTGTGTTTCTGTTTACACACACCTTACTTAATATTCATGAGCATTGAACAAGAAGGTAGTGTACATCTCTCCCTGTTCTACATCAGCTGGTACGTGCACATCTGGTGGCTCCATTATCCACCATGCTGCAGGTACACATGTCCACAAAAGTATTGATTTGGGGCTTACAAACAAATGTTAGAGTTTAGGCAAATTTGCAAATACTGAACCCACTAATAAGATTGTGTATCGGAAGGGAATGGAGAAGAATAAAGTAGGAAAGATGTTAGAACCCATCCCAAGCAGTAAGAATAAACAGTATTTCATGAAATATTTTCCAGAGATAATATAGATATATATGTGTGAATAAAAATCAATATTCATAGATGTACCAATCATGATAGAAAATCCCTTCCTATTGATATACTGTATTATTTAGAAACCACTGGAATAGATATACAGTGATGCAATGAACAATTCAGTAAGAAATTCTGACTTAATTCATTGCCTAGATTTTTTTTTAGTTAATTGTAAAGACCCATTAGAAAACATCTCAAGAATGTCTAGGAGAATTAATGATAGCATCTTCTAGGGCAGTTACACTGAACAAGAAAGGAGTGAAGTGGAATGACACTCCACTGCTGAAACAGCGTTCTTACTGACTGACTGAACGTGGAGTGGAGGAGCACTGAAGAAGAGATCCGGGTAATTTAGAATGGGAAATCCAAGCTACCTAAGAATTGTTGTTCCACTTTTGAAAAAAAGGAAACACTTAAGTAACAGCCAGAGTTTTTTATTTGTTTGTTTCTTAAGGAAAAGATACTAAGAAAATAAAAGATAATGAAATTGAAGGTGCAGAAATGATTAAATTAGTATAGCTGGGATGTTTTTATTTCTCTCACTCTTCCCTATAAGGACAGATAAAAATTAAATATCAAATGTAACTTAAACATATTCTAAATATTCTAATGGAAAAATTTATAGTAATAAAAGGGTTATATGCTAATTAGACCGGGAGACAGGACAGATTAGAGACCTGGAAATTGGTGCACACATTTTCATAAAACTATCAATATCTAACCTAGTTTCATGTGTGTTTCTGTTTATAGGCACTTTACTACCCTCCAACTTCCTTCCAGACAAAGGCATGGTGGTAGGGGCTGAGGTGGTTAGGGGCTATGAGGCCAGCAGGAAAGGGCAGTTGGGGGCCATCAAGGCAACCAGGGAGGGCAGTTGGGGGCTATGAGGCCAGCAGTGGAGCAGGTAGGCAGCAATCAAGCTGGTAGGCAGGCAAGTGGTTAAGAGCCATCAGGGATGGAGCCTAAACTGGCAGTCAGACATCCCTCAAGGGGTCCTGGATTGCAGAGGGTGCAGACCAGGCTGAGGGAACCCTCCCCCCGCCATGTACAAATTTCATGCACTGGATCCCCAGTATTATTTTAAAATGTCTAGCATGTTGCCAAGACCCAAAGAGATGTGAATTATCTGTAAAATGGTGTCCCAACCATATAAAGTATCATTCCAGGTTTTTGGTGGAGTGGGGATTTATATTACAAAAAGGAAAAAAAAAGAAGAGAGTAAATATATATATATATATATATATATATATATATATATATATATATATATATTAGCTCAAAAGTGAGAAATGGTGAGAAAACTATAGAAATAAAATGTAAATAACCTGGGCAATGAAGATCAAGTTGCAGTTACAATTATGTGGGAAAATTGTCCAAGGCCAAATCACATTGTTGCCTTCCTCAGAATATTCCAAGATGTTTTTTCAAGACTTGAAATTTATAAACCTCCAAGGGAAGAAATCCTTCTTCAAGTGATGTATTACTTTTCTTCCTTCCTTTCTTTTTTCCTTTCTTCTCTCTTTACTTCCTTTTTCCAAGACCAATTTGCTAAGAAAAAATAGACAAAGTGTTCTAAGAAAATGTGTTGCTTCTCAATGTCAAAATTCCTCACACGTGTTACTTTATCATTTCAGAACATGTTTCCAATCTCTTATGAGTTGCCAGGGGTGAAAGTTCTTACTATTTATCATATTCCATTAGTTATTATGAGATTTTTGTCTTACTAGCTGTTTCTTGGCTTTGCAGTCATACTTGCTTCTAGAAAGTGAATACATATCTTTTAGCCACCAAAAATGTATCTGTGACAAATATAAAATAGTCATAATCATAGCTTTATTGTTAAGACTTCAGTGCATCATAGTTTTATTGTTAAGACTTCAATGCAAAGCTCTCAAAAATTGTTAAGGATTTTAGTTTCAATTTAACATACCCCAATTAATTTTTCTACAACAGCATTAAATTAATCATGTGTTTGAAGCTAAATTATGAAGCTATTATTAATTTAAAACTACTGAATATAAAAAGGTTCTATGGGAATAATATTAATAAGATTTTGTTTTCTCTAGGAATAAAACTTTTGTCAAATAAGGTAAAAACAGAAATTCTAGGATTTACTGGACATTTCCATGATTGTGAATTTTAGAATGATTAAAAAATAGTAACTTGTTCATTAGTTTATGATAATTTAAAGAAAATACATATATAAACTTAACATTTAAATTGAATTATAATAACAATGTATCTTGTTTTTACTTTTTATAACAAAATATTTTGTTTTCACATATGTCTAAAAAATGTATTCTTTCTATTGAAATATTAGAAACATTCAAATTCCATAGCTAACTTTGGAAGAATTAAATAAAGCAAAGGAGAATTTAAACAAAAATAAAACATCGTCAAATACAAAAATAAAGAAAGTTTTCTTTTTAATTTTTTTCCTGTCTTCGATATCAGCCTTAACCTGTTCTCAACTCCCTCCCTGCCCTGACCCCAACCTTCTGCCTCCATATTTTAGTATCTAAGAATGGCTTTGTGTGTTCTTAACATTGAAATAACACCTTAATATTATTAGACAGGTTTATTTAATAAAAAAAAAAGCACCACATTATTTCTAAATGGCATTCATCCTCTCAAGTTTAAATAACCTGCCAGAAATTTGCCCCAGCAATGACCTTGCTTTCTTTCAGAGTATAAGCTTTCAATAAAACACTATGACAACCAACAGCAAAAAGCTATGACAATCAATAGCAAAAAATTAATTCTCACCTGAATATATAATAATAAAGGTAAGTATCCTTGTAATGCTACAAGCACATAGATTTTGGGGTTGTTGGTTGGCACATATACACATATTCCAAATGTTTCTTTCATTCAAATCCAGCTAGTTGTAGTTGTTTTGATTTTTGAAAATGTGCCTGAAAGTTTGAATACATTTGTGGACTTACTGCATGTATTATATTCAGTTAAACATTACTACAAACTGACTTTTCCCTTCTATGTAGTCACTCTCCAACTGCTGTCAGCAGGAACTCTAGATATATGGACTTGCTAACAGTGGCTTCTAGAAGGATGTGGTTTCTAGTCCATTCAGTCTGCCACAGGAAAGCCCAGATTGTATTTCAAGCCAAAATAAAAGTTTCTTTCTGTGGAGCAATCTTTTATTTTTCACCTTTACCACTTACTAGCACAAGTAAGCAATCTAAAAGAGAAATGGATGTTCAACATCAGATTTGAAACCAAAGTGTGAATGTTCCAACAAAGACATGTTTATATTCCACAGAAATATGGGAATGGAAGGGTGGGGACTTATAAAATCTTCAAACAAACTCTGAGAAAGGAAAACATGTTTTTAACCTGTTTCCCTCCAGTTAATGGATTATCTAATATCCAAGTTTCTCCTGGGCATATGCTTATAGACAAGTTCATAAACTTACCTATTATATTTTACTAGAGGTCTGGTATATGAAATTCATGCACAAAAGGGCAGGTGTCCCCTCAGCCCAGCCTGCACCCTCTCCAATGTGGGACCCCTTGGAAGATGTCTGACTGCCATGAGATCAGGCCTAAACTGGCTTTGGATATCCCTCTCACAATCTGGAAATGCAGGCTCCAAACTGCTAACCTGCCTGCCTGCCTGATCACCTCTAACTGCCGCCCCATCACCCCAACTGCCTGATCACCCCTAACCACCTCTGCCTGCTGGCCTGGTCACCCCAACTGCCCACCCTGTCAGCCTGGTTATCTCCAATTGCCCCCCACCAGTCTGGTTGCACCTAACTTCCCTCCCACACTGGCCTAGTCACCCCTTCCTGCCCCCCCCCCTGCCAACCTGGTTTCTCCCAACTACCCCCCTCTGCTGGCCCCAACACCCCCTACTGGCATGCTTGCCCATGTAACCTGCTATTCAGTCATTTGGTTGTCCCTCACTAACCCCCCTGCTGGCCTAGTCACCCCACATAGCCTGCTGTTTGGTTGTCCATCTGGTCATTTAGGTCATGATAACCCCTGGCTTTTTATATATTAGGATGTCAAGGTGACTTATAATGGCTTTACCCAACTGCTAAATCCCACCAATCTAAGAGCACAAACACCATATAACCTTGAAACTTTCAATGATGTGACCAAGAACATTTAGGTATTCTTTTGCAATGTCATTTTCAGAGCTGGGTTTCCTAAACATTAGTATTTAATTTTATGCTCATAACAGGATCTAATTTTTTAACTTAGTAAGCACAGAAAATAAAACTATTTACTAGTTGTCTTAAAATGAATAATGCCATTCACTAAAATCTAAATTACATTCTATGCCACCCCTTATGAAACTTCCCTTATCATCCAAGCCAAAACAGCTTCTTTCTTCTGTGAGTTCATTACATGTCTAACTCATTTGTTGTGGAAAATGTGCTGTATTATAGTTCTCTATGCACTTATATTTCCTATTAGCAGGAATAACAATTTATGAAAGTCAAAGAGTCTAGCACGTTTTAGAGTCTGGTGCATTGATTATAGTAATGGTTCAGTGTCCTGAGGGGAGATTCAACCAATATGTCTTGAGTAAGTTCTAGCTACTCTTGCCTGATACTAGATTGCTTTCAACAACAACAACAACAATACAAAAACAAAAAAGGAAAAGAAAAACAAAATAGCCCTGGTTTGGCTTAGTAGATAGAGTGTCAGCCTGTGGACTGAAGGGTCCTGGGTTTGATAACAGTCAAGGGCAAATGCCAAGATTGCAGGCTCAAGCCACAGTTGGGGGCATGCTGGAGGCAGTCGATCAATGATTCTCTTTTTATCATTGATGTTTCTATCTCTCTCTTCCTCTCCCTTCCTTTCTGAAATCAATAAAAATACATATTAAAAAATAAAAATAGATAAATAAATATAATAAAATAACAACTCTGGTGTCAGCCTGAAGGCTTTATTATCTTTGATTACTAGTGATCAACTAAATATATTAATGACCAAAACACCCTTTATCCAGGGGAAAATCTTTCCAACTTACATTTTCTCTAAAAATACCATAATGTTCCTATTGTGTTCATTTAATAGGTGCTTTCAATAAGAAGTTTAAGGTGTGCTCTGCTTCTACATGCCAAAACTTTAAGAAACCAGCCAAAATTTTGGAACACAATAACAATGAAATATAGGTGGTAGTTTACTTTGGAAGAATTGCTACTAACCTGACCACAGGACTAATCTTCAAACATGACTAGGAAAAATGTCAGCAGCCTGAATTCAAACAGAAACAATCGCTAATAGATGAATGCAATGATGAGGCCCTTGAGGGGTGGATCAGCTCAGTGATTTTTACCACGTCAGAAACACAAGCTGTGAAAACCCAAGGATCCCTTCTTTGTACTTATTTGGATCTTACATTATGATTCCCTTTTTAAAAAATTATTTTAGAGCTACCAGCCACTGTTAAGTGAATGGCTACCTAGGGCTGATTGGCATCAGGGCTCCACATCAAAAATTATCACTCTTGTTCACAAGAGTATGTTTATGATACATGTGAAATTGTTTGGCAGAGGGTGTTTGAGAAAATGAGGGAGCAAGGGTAGAAAGAAATAAGAACATGACTTTAAAAAGACACTTTAGAGATTTAGAAAGTTTTTCTATGGAACTAGAGGCCCAATACATGAATTCATGCATGCCTGGGGTCCCTCGGAGTGGCTTGCAGGGATTGGGCTGAAACCCACAGTCCAATGCCACATGCAGCTCCTACCTGCTGCTCCTGTTTATATCAGCCTCACTGCACCTGCCCCAGACTCGCATCCAATGGGTCTCCATCGGGAGTTGCTCGTGCTGCTGCAGCAGTGCTCACTAGCCATGAGCCCTACATCTGGCGCTCTTTTGAAGGGAGTGGCCTGCAGGATCTGGCTGAAACTGGCTGAAAACATCTCCCGAGGGGTCCTAGATTGTGAGAAGGGGCAGGCCAGGCTGAGGGACTCCATCAGTGCAAGATAGGGGCCAAAAAGGGACCATGAGAGGGCTCCAGGATGGGTCCGGCCAATCTCATTCAGTCCTGATCCACTGGACCCCAGCAGCAAGAAAACATACCAGTTGGAGCCCCTGGTGGTCAGTGCACATCATAGCAACTGGTTAACTGGTAGACTATCTGCCCCTTGGTTGTCAGTACACATCATAGTGAGCAGTTGAGTGGCCTTAGCATATCATTAGCATATTATACTTTGATTAGATGAACAGCCAAATGGTCACCAGAGGACTGGACACTTAGCATATTAGGCTTTTATTAGATAGGATAGTTCTTCTATCCAATCAGTCTTTTCCATTTTTTATCAACTCAATTTTATTTACTATCTTTGTATAAAGTGTAAAGTTTGCTTTATTTATTTACTTATTTATTTATTTTTTGGTTTTTGTTTTCTGTCCAAATAACTGTGTGGAAAATGTAGATAGTTCTGAGCAGCAGATCACACACTTCACATTTCATACTCATTTAGTCACCTAAGAACAACTTGCCTCAGACACCTGAACTTTATTTAGTAGTCCTTAGTGAACCATTATCCGACCAGTGAGATCAAGGAGAGACTTGGGTTCTTCAAATTAATGTGTGACTTTGGGATAGATATTTACCCTCTCTGAACTCAAGTGGTAGTACAGGAAAAAGATGGGGAGAGATGGGTATGAATAGTATTAAAATATAGGTGGCACAAGTTATATTTCTCAAAACTAAAAATATGCTCACTAAAAAGCATCTTCAGAATAGAGAAATTGTCAATGTAAGTATAAATGATTCTGCAGAAAAATTCTGTGGTTTGACTAGACATTACATTTCATTGAACATATTGTTACAAAGTTCTTTGTATTTGAAGAAACTGAAGTCTAGATACAACCTGTAGCCCCACTGAATTCTATGCCTGAAAACAAAGGGTAATTCCTGCTCAGCAATCCTCCTTCGGTATGTAAATGAGTGCTGTTAAATATTCATAAGCTGATACCTATGCAAAGTGAAGTGTGAGAATCTAAATATTCTATTGCTATCCTCTGCTACTAATTAGTTCCTTTTAGCTTTTTTCACCAATATTTCATCTCCTTTCTTTTCCTATACAGACTGCATGGAGATCCAACTATATAGGACTGCTTTAATTTCTTATCACAGTTTTTAAGCATTGTCTTTATTTTGTGGACTTGATTGCTGCCCTAGCCCTGGCTAGTTAGCACAGTGGGTTCAAGAAAAAATTGCTGAGGTCACAATTTGTGTAGGTTAACTTATTTTTTGTTTCATGGAAACAGAAATAACTCTCACAATGAAGAAAACATTCACTGGTGAAAAGGGGAATCAAAACTGCGGCAACTCAGGAGGCACATTCACCCAAAGACTAAAGGGTCATGTGATTTTTGCATATAACAGCTCACTGGTAGCCTAACATCATCATCTTAAATAAAACTATTAATATATGGTGTGAAACCATGTTTTGTTTGCGCTTTATCAGCCCCTTGAGAAAGTGTACCCTCCATTAAAGTTGTTGTTTCCAAGAGCCCGTCTCCTGTGTATGGCCGAGCATACCCTCCCATTAAGCATGTGTCATATTCAGCACTTTGCTCCTCTCTTTCTTTAGTCTCCACTGACCACACTCTGTCACTGTCATCTAACTGCCCAACTGCTGCTGATTTGTTTTAAAAATCTGAGGACAGGGTGAAACCGAATTGTCTCAAGTCTTCAATGCAGTGAAGCTTGGTGATATTTTCATTTTGCCCAAAACAGTTATTTTTATTGGTATTAACAGTCATCTGCTGCCATATTTCTTTCTTCAGAAGGATTAAGATAAATCTAAAGATTATATATAAGGCTTACTCAGAGATAGCTTCTCCATTGCAGACACAGGCCTCGCATCTGGCCAAAGCTTGTTGGCTGCCATAGCTGGTTTGGTTCAATGGATAAGAGTATCAGCCTGTGAACTGAAGGGTCCTGGGATCAGTGCTGGTCAAGGGCATGTACCTTGGTTGTAGGCAACCAATCGATGTGTCTCTCTCACATTAGTAATCAGTGTTTCTCTCTTTCTCTCCTTCTTCCTTCCACTCTCACTAAACATCAATGGAAAAATATCCTTGAGTGAGGTTTAAAAAAAAAAAAAAGCTTGATGGTTGACTATGTCTTACAAGTTCTGTCCTTCAGAGGGTCTTCAGACTCTCTTGAAAATTGGCTCCTGATAGTACCACTCCTCAAATACTAAGTTAATTAGTATTGAATCCAGAGATTGATTCAGCTTATGCTTGAACCAAAGATACACCAATCATTAACCTTAGGAAGAACTGAAGTAATTTTGCTGTGACTCATAGAGTTTTTAATGCTGTTTTACATTAAAATAATCATTTTTTCAAATGACTCCCACTATGTAGAAATAACATATGTGGATGTGAAAATGAATTTAAAAATCCCAGAGTTGCCACTTATCCTGTTTCTTACAGCTACAATGCCTTTCAACTCAAGAGAAACAATTTGGAAAGTGGACTAAATCATTATACTCAGAATCATAGTCTCTAGATTATGCATAACCATCAGGAAGTAAAATAAATAAAAGAATAATAAAATGTGAGAGGCACCAAAATATTTTTATTAATTTATAATGATAATTATTAAGTAATATAGAACAGAATAGTAGTTACTGATATTACTCGAATACTTACTATGTTTGCAACTGTGCTAAGCACATTAGATACTTTTTCTCATTTTACTCTCACAACTAGAAATAGATAGATGCTATTTCCCCCCTCATTTTATAGTAAAGTGAATCTTAGCTTAATTAAATAATTAACCCAATGTTAATCAAACAGTAAATGGAATATCTAGGACTTGGATACAGGTCTCTATCCACTTCAAAGCTTTAATCTCTGTTCTCTGTTGTTATCAACATTCATTCATTTCTTTATTACTGCAAAAAAAATTTTTAACTTCTTCTCAGTATAGGTATAGGATTTTGGATTTGATGTTTTGACATATACCAGTCACTATAAGAGCTAGCTCTTGTATTTAAACTATTTACAGTTTTTTAAAGGGTATGCAATCTTGTAAAAATGTGTTTTTATTAATTATTTGTTTGAGAGAGGGGGGTATCAATGTGAGAGGGAAAAAAATGATTGGCTCCCTCCCACATGCACCCTGTCCAAGGAACCCATAACCTGGATATATTCCCTGACTGGGAATCAAACCAGTGACCCCTGACTGCATGGGAAGATGCTCTATCAACTGAGCTATACAGGCCAGGGATAGTGGTTTTAAAGTCTTTAAAGTATTCAGAATACATAAGAAGTATATGTCAGTATGTAAGCAGTTTGTCTGAATAATTATATAATTAGTATAGGTTGCATACAAGTTCAGTTTTTTTCTTCTTTCCGAAAACCTCTTGAAAGAGACCAGAAATTGCCTGATTTTATGAACATGCATATAGATCAACAAAATAGAATAGAGAGCCCAGTAATAAACCCACACTTATAGTATCAATATTTGGCAAAGAAAACTAGAATATATAATGGAGTAAAGACAGTCTCTTTAGTAAATGATAGCGGGGAAAATGGACAAAAAAATGAAACTATAGCACTAAGTTATACCATATACAAGAATACACTAAAATGCATAAAAATAATTGAATGTAAATTGCAAAAATAAAACTCCTAGAAGAAAACATAGACAGTAAAAGCTCACACGTCTCTCATAGTAATAATTTTGCAAATATATCTCCTAAGGCATGGGAAACAAAGAAAAAATAACCAAATGCAACTACATCACTCTAAAAAGTGTCTGCACAGCAAAAGGAACTATCAACAAAATGAAAAGGGAACCCACTGTATAGAAGAATATATTCACCAATGTTACATGTAATAAGGGGTTAATTTCTGACACATAAAGAACTTAACAACACAACATTAGGAAGACAAGCAATCTGATTAAAACTGGGGGAAAATCTGAACAGACATTTCTTCAATGAAGACATAGAGATGACCAATAGATGTATGAAAAGATGCTCAGCATCACTACTTGTCAGAAAGATCCAAATTAAAATCTCAATGACATCACCTCACACTGCCATAATGGCCACAGTCAATAAATCTAACAAACAAGTGCTGGTGAGGATGTGGAGAAAGGGGAACCCTATTACACTGTTGGTGGAAATTCAGAATGGTGCAGCCACTGTGGAAAACAAGTATGAAGTTTTCTCAAAACTTAAAAATGGGACTGCCTTTTGAAGAAACCTGAAACACCAATTCGAATGAATATATGTAGCCTATGTTCATAGCAGCATTATTTACAATAGCCAAAATCTGGAAACAGCCCAAGTGCCCATCACTAGATGGGTGAATAACAGAGCTGTGGTACATTTACACAATGAAATACTCGTGGCCATTAAAAAAAATCTTAACTTTTGAAACCGCATAGGTGGACCTGAAGACTATTACACTAAGTCAGTGATGGGCAAACTTTTGAGGTTGGTGTGTTAAAATTCGCCAAAACTTGAGCATACCTCAGGTGGTGTGTCACTTTGAGAAAAAAAGAAAACATACTTTTGCTATATTTACAGTTTAAATAACAAAAATGTATAATTGTAATATATAACTGTATTTAATAAGCCAAAAACTAATTATTTAACTTACCCACTTAGTGACTTCTTTGTTCAACTGTCAGTCAGTTTCTTTTGTTGGTCTTGATATTATTAAACTTGTGTGGGGTGCCATGAACTAAGATAAGTGAGGGGGGGATTCTTTAACTAACCTGCCTATTAGTGACTTTTTTGTTGCTGAATTTCATTGGCTAAACCTTCAGTTGAAGGTTGGTATTTTGTACACTTCAAGCCCAAGAAAGCACTACTAACTTCATTTATCAATCTGTTTCTTTTGTTGGTTTTGATATTATTTAACGCTGAGAATAAGGTCTCACAAAAGTACATAGAGGGAAAAATTGTGAGTAAAGCCATTGCTATATTTTTTAGGGTGCTAAAAGTGTCTGGTAACTGGTTCCAGGCACTCCAAATTTACTGTTTCCTCTTGATCTGTAAAAAAATATCAGGGTGTTGACCCACTTATCATTATTGAGCTGAGAAAAGTTTCCCAAATCCTTATCCTCAAGAAATACCTTAATTTCTTCAAAGCACTCCACAAAGTGCTCAAGAACTTTGCCTCGGCTCAGCCATCTTACATTATTGTACATCAGCAGTCCACTATAGGTGGAATCAATCTCCAGTAAAAGTGCAGAAAATTCTCACTTGTGAAGCGGTGAAGCAGCTATTAAATTAACTATTTTTGTAGCAACTGAAATTAAGTCATTTAAGTCTCTGAATCCTGCCTTGGCACATAAAACCTCCTGATGGGTAATGCAATGAAAAGGCACAATTGGATGTGCAATAGCTTCCATAAACAATTTGACAAATACGACTTTTTCCCCACCATATTTGGTGTCCCAACTGTCATCACTGACACAACTTTAAAGATAGCAATGCTTAGGTCATGGAATGTTTGTATAACCACCTTACATATTTTGCTTCCTGATGTAATTGTTGGCACTGATTCTGACTTTATCAACACTTCTCTCATTGTGAGACCATTAGAATATCCACCAATAATGCCAACTGAGCATGTGATGTGACATCAGTAGTTTCATCCAGAGAGATCAAAATATATTTTCAATTACTTATGTCTCTCTTTAATTGATGTTGTACATTTGTGTTCAGTCTCATTATTCGTCTTTTATGATATTTCTACTGAGTGGTAACTCAGATACTCTCTTAATAATTGCATCTTTATTCTGCATATTGTGAAATAGAACTGGTGCACATCTTAGGAGAGTTTCTTTAATAAATTCTCCCTCACTGAGTGCTTTCCCATGCTGAGCTATGGAGTAAGCAATGCTCAAACTTGCAGCTGTTAAATTTGTAGGGCTTCTTATAAATTTAAGGATGGAATGAGATTGGCTCTTACAAAGGTGTAGCTGCCTGGAAATTCATTCCTTCCTTTCATCCTCACTTTTTTAAGAGCTGGGAATGATTAGTTTTAAAATGTCTATTTATATTCCACATTTGCAGGAAACCAGTCATTACTTCACCAATAGAGATGTCAATAGAACAAAAAGGAAATCTAGTCAAACCTTAATGGCTCTGTCAGTATGAACTATTTACTCACCACTTAGGTGAGACATTGGTAGCTGAAGCAGCTGCCACTTTTAGTCTTATGTTAAGTATGAACTATTCACTCACTGCTTAGATGAGACATTGGTAGCTGAAGCAGCTGCCACTTTTATTCTTATGTTAATTCTTGCTGGTTGATTCATTGTTGGAACTTCTTGACCTGAAGTACATGGATGTATCACATAGTCCTAATAAAAGGGAATAGCAAAGCCAGAGCTGGTGGTGTCCTCCCCCTAGAGGTGGACTCATGCCTGGCCCCCATGATTCCCAAAATTGATGCTTTTTCAGTCTCTCTTCATTAGTGTGTGACCTTCTCCAGATCCTGAACCCTGACCTGGGAACCCTGGACATGCGGGACGTGAAAAGGATTCCCACACACGTTCTGCTTACTACCATTTCAGTACGTAAAATGCAAAATGATCTGCCATTTTTTTTTCTATAATGCCATACAACTCTGTCCATGTCTCTTAAATGGCCGACTACTGCTACTACAACTTCCTTTACTTGACCTTTTTTCATTTTTTGGGTTCTCCATCAAGGAGGCAGTGACAGAAGATAGAATTATAGATAGCTTGTTAGCACTGCAGGCAATTAGGGGTTAACTAGCCTAACTAACCACATGATGGCACATATAACTGTCTTTTAGGAAAGGGCAGGGTTAATAAGCAGAAATAGGGGTTAATAAGGATGCACAACAGTAATAGTGGTGAAATGGAGTCTGCACTAAGCTGCAAAATGATGTTCCTTATATCAATTAAGATGGCTGCCGCTATTTCTAATGGCGGGAAATGGCACCCATAGCACAGGCCCTCACCTCTCCCAGCCTCCTCCTCACTTATCTCAGTAATGATGGTCAATTAGAAATCCACAACACACCAGAATAGTAGATTGGATGATGGTTGTTGTGGTTATGTGGTTGTTTGTAATGGTCACAGATATGCGTCCCCCGTAACATTCTGCTGCTCCCTGCTCCCCTGGCCAGAAGTGAGTTCAAAGATCCCATAACAGGCTAACTGGAAGTCCCAGAACTAGACACTCTGTGCCAGAGTTCTGTTCTTTTGGCCTACAGACCTCCGGCATAGAGTGTCTACTCTACAGCAAATGTTTCATCCTTGGCTACTGCACCTGGCTGTGCAGTAGCCAAAGATGAAAGGTCCTTTCTCAGCATGCCGCCCAATACTTCTCTGTATGTGACCACATGCAGCCGTGTGTCATTGAAAATGGCTATGAGTGTCAGTGCTGACACGAATGTCATAGGTTCACCATCTCGGTGCTAAGTGAAATAAGACAGTCAGAGAAAGACAAATACCATATAATCTCAAATACCATATAATCTCAAATACCATATAATTTAAATACTACTAAACCTTGACAACAACCCAGTCAATACACTGAACTCTGTGTTTTCAACTGCTCACTCAGTATCTCCTTTTGAATATCTGATAGCATCTCATAGTTTGTCATAGGCAAAACAAAATTATTTATGTGTTCTTCATATCTTCACACTCTTTTTTTAACATAGAGAATTGATAGTTAACACCCTCTCTGATATTTCTTCAGAAAGATACATGTTTCTATAAATTCTTTTGACCTCTGCTCAAAGCACATCTTTCTTCTCAGAAAGACTTTTAATGACCAGTCTATACAATTATTGTCTTCCTCCATTCAAATTACTTTAAGTAATTTTCATAATAGCACTTGCCACTTCTTAATATTTTATATACTGTATTTGTTTATTTACTCTTTGTTTATTATTATTTGCTTTTACCCATTAGAACCTAAGTTCCATGAGGAATGTATTCTGCTTTGTTCACTATTGAATCTTCAGAGCCTAGAAGAATGAATAGCTCAAAAAATGTGGCAATGTATATTTGTTAAATGAATAAATGAATGATGTAGGAGCCTGAATCAAGGTTACATCAAAAGATAGAGTGGGCATATAAACCCAGCAGTTTGATATTAGGTGAGTGCTCCTAACCACTCTGCTTTACTGATACTGAGAGAGCTATTGTAAAGATTAAAAGATAATGTTGGTCAATTTTCCATCAAAACATTTATACATGGTAATCTATAATAATAAAATCATAATATTATAATTAGACCAGATGCCCTTCTGGATGTCCTCCTGGACAAAGCTGGGACTGCAAGGGAAGCCTGGGTCCCAGGTGCCTGAGGAAAGCCAGTGCTAGCAGCCAGGGGAAGAAAGGCCTACTCTTGCATGAATTTTGTGCATCAGGCCTCTAGTTACTAAATAAATGACAAATATCATTTTATTTTCAGAAAGTTCTCAACATCAACCCCTCAATGGACATGAAATCTGTTAGCAGTCATTGATTTTTTTAAACATCTAACTTGTAATCAACTTGGTATTTGGATTAATAGAAAATAAACTATGTGACCACCTCCCAAATTTTAGTAAATGAGACTATTAATAGTCATTTCCCACAACTTTCATATAGTCTACCCCCTTCCTGACTCTGTGTTCAACTTAACTTTGTTTCTAAAGTTTTGAATAAAAACAGAGTATAAAGGAGTAAAAGGAATCGAGTACATTAAATCAGAGTATTCTATACATAAATATCCTATATACTTAGCAGCCAGATTATTATGATCTCTGAATATATATATATATATATATATATATAGTCTCAGAAAGAATGTGTGTGTGTGTGTGTGTATATATGTATATTTTAGAGTCCCAGTGCATGAACTCATGCATGGGTGGGGTCTGGCCAGCCTGGCCAGGGGGAAGGGACATGGGCAGTTGGCCAACCTACCTGCTGGTTGAACTCCTGGTTGAGGGGACAATTTGCATATTATCCTTTTATTATATAGGATATACACTGAGTGGCCAGATTATTATGCATTCAGAGATCATAATAATCTGGCTTCTCAGTGTATATTGATTGAATATAGATTGAATCCAACAAGTATAGGTTGCTATAATTTGAACAAACAAACTTCAGATTTACTTGACTTAACCTGAAAATAACTAAATTATATGCCCAGAATCATGTCAGTGTTGTCTTTAGTTCCACCCCTGTCCTCTGTGTCCTACTTCTTTCCTTATCCACACTATTGGATGTTCAATGGGATTCACTTAAGGTCAGCAGCAGATGAGTATCTGGAACTATGTAGAAATATCAACAATATGTAGCTCTTAAATATAAGAACTTTTTTGAAATTAAACTAAATTTGTGATGCACTAGTACTGATCTATAACTGCAGAAACCTCCAATCAAAGCAATAGATGTTTGATGTGCATGCAGAATCCCTAAGTATGGTATAGGTAATCTATTGGACAATAAGAAAATATTAAAACTTCTGTGTATTTTTATCTAATAAAACAAGAAAAATTATGTAATAATTAATCCATGGATTTGCAGTAGCATTATATATAATCTACACTAATAAAAGAGAAAGATGCAAATTGACCATACCTCTGAGATGCCCACCAGCCAATCAGGAGTGAGTATTCAAATTAACCCAACAAAGATGGCAGGTTAATTTGTATACACAAACACAGAGTGAAGACTGAAGTCTCCAGCCTGAGCAAAGACTGAAGATTGAAAAGACTTGGCTTCTTCACTGTGACCAGAGCAAAGGCCTGGGTCCTGGGTGCCAGAGGAAAACCAGTGCTGCCAGCCAGGAGTAGGAAGGCCTATTGCACAAATCTTCATGCAATGGGACTCTAGTGTATATAAAAGAAACCCAGTAGTCATAATGCTGTAACGACCAAAGACTAGTCACAGGAGGCTGCTTGTGTGGGGACTTGACACTGGGTCCCACAGCATGGTGAAACTTGGCTCTGGTCTCACAACACAGCAGCAGTCGGGGAGTCTTGCAGTGTGGGGTCTGGGGTCCTGGATCTTGTGCGATTTCCCATTGGCCTGGGTCTCACACGATTTTGTGTGCTGGGTCACTAGTTTGTAAATAATCAGACAGATATAATCAGAGGGGCAAGCTGAATTTTTTTCACTGGTTAGCATTCCAGGATCAGAACAGATTCAACTGTATTAATTTTCTTTCTCTAACAGATGGACAAAAACTTAATGGCTTAAAATAACACACATTTATTAACGTACAGTCTCCATAGGTCATGAGTACTAGGATGGTTTAGTTGTATCCTCACCTGAAGCCTCCACTAAAGAAAAATCCATTTATGAACTCATTCAAACTTATTAGAAGAATTTATTTCCTTTCATTTATATCACTGAGGCTTACAAGTGCTGGAAGTCGTCCTGCCACATGGCCTTCTCCATAGGCAATTCACAATATGGCCAATTGCTTCTTCACAGCCAAAAGGAGTAAACAAAGACAAAGTCTTATAAAACAAAACGTAGTCACAAAAGTGACATCCCGTATTCTTTGCCATATTCTACTGTACTGAAAGGGATAGAATCATACCAGAGAAGGGTGCATTAGGGTATGTCTTCCATAGAGACAGTTCTTAAAAGAAAATATAAAGGTCTTTTTCGCTTCCAAACACTAGGGTTAATTTTAATGTTCTAAAGAACAAGCTAAAATATGCTTTTCCTCATGGAAATTATATTGCATCAACCCAGCTATATATGGTCACTTCTTATATATTTTTAATATATTTTTATTTCAGAGAGAAATGGAGAGGGAGAGAGAGATAGAATGATCAGTGATGGAGAGAATCATTGATCAATTGGCTCTTGCATGCCCCCTACTGGGGATTGAGCCTGCAACCCAGGCATGTGCCTTTGACCAGAATCGAACCTGAGACCCTTCAGTCCGAAGGCCAATGCTGTATTCACTGAGCCAAACTGGCGAGGGCTATATTTTTAATCGATACATAGTTTTAGGTTTCTATAGCCTATATGCAGGGTGAGGACATGAATGTCTATTTCTCCTAGAAATAATAATATTGCTATAATAATATTGTCAGAGAGGCCAACATTTTTCATCATCCTTTCTTGTGCTCACTAGCACAGTCTGGAAGTGGAAATTCCAAATCTTACATAAGACAAAATTGGAGACAGAGGGAAAATATAACGTGGCTGAAACACAAAGCAGTAGTCACTGACAGAGTAAGGATTAGATATCAACATTTGCAATCTTTTATCCACTGTTCATTCCATTAGGTGGTACTGTTTCCAATTAACTAGGAGAAACCTTTAAAGGACTAAATGATCTTCAAAATAAAAATGAAAACCTTAAGAATGCAGTCAGCATTAAAAGCTTCACTGTACCATCAAAATGAATAATTTCATCTGGTAGAGAAAATTTAAAAATTCATTTTTTTAATTTTCAGGGTGGGCCATTTAAATAGTTTATTTTTGTGTAACTGTGCATTAAAGAGGCTCACTTGCCTGGATCAGGATTGTTAAGAGAATGGTAAATCAAGCTCCATTTATAATTCAGTTCTATTCAGTTGCTTATGTCTTAAAAACAACTCTTTCAAGTTGTTTATTTGTTCTCAATCTAGTCTCAACAAATTTTAAAAAATGCAATTTGATCTGTGATTAATCCAATAAAGTTTGATTTGTTTAAAAATAAAAGAAAATGAACTAACTCCATTCTATCAGTTTCTTGACCCTTATCCTTCATATAATTGGGGCAGAGGAATCTGATGAAATATAAAAAATTGTAGCCCACAGATAGATAGGCATGGTTTGTAACATGCTAAGGCAAAACAAAATAAAACAAAATGCAAGAGAAATTTACTGAATATCTCCTCACTTTCCCAGAATAAAAATAGATTATTGCAAATGCTATGAGAGCATATCTATGATCTTATATAATAAAAGGGTAATATGAAAATTGTCCCCTCAAACGGGAGTTTGACCCGGCCAGCCTCCCACATCCCCTCCCCCTGGCCAGACCTCACTCATGCACGAATTCATGCACTGGGCTTCTAGTACTTCAATAAAATGTCTAAATTACTCAAAAAAATGGTAAAAAAAAAACTATCATTTTCTTTAGAAGATTCTCCTATGTCTTCCATCACTGACCTCTGATATCCACAAGCATCTTCTACCCCAGCAGGTGGTTTCTCTTTGTGTGCATGCAGAATTATATGAGCTGGGCTTTGGGGACATAGGAACAGTTGAGTACTTGTCAGTGCTGAACAGTGAGAAAACAGTGACATTCTTTACCTCCTTTTTCTTTGTAGACAGCAGCAATACAAAGATACAGCAGTATTAGATCCTGTTACTGGCAAATCTCTGACCGGCTATTGCCACATTTGGCTCTGTTTGGACACTTTCTCTCATTCCAATTCATATAAAGCAAAGCATAGAAAATGAAGTTTCTTACTCCTCATTTGGTCAGCTACCCAAGTACAAGGTGCATTTCCTCAATATTGAAAGGAGGGCCCAATCTTAAAATATATTCCTAATGAGCAATAGGGGACACTATTAGCATACCCTTTCATTTGCTCAGACTCCCATCCCAATCTAAATAAAAGGAGGAGTGGGAGGTTAATATCTGCTTTAGAATCAGCCTCATTGTTTGTAGGTCTTGCTAGAAACATATGCCCACTTTAAACTGGTGAGGCATTAGTTAATAAAATAGCTGGTGTTTTCTAGCAGGAACACAGTACTTCCTAACTAGGGAAAAAGCCCATCCTTTAGAATGTCCATGAAATATCAGAAGCTCACATTAATGCTGTCCTGTGAGGAACATGTAGAGTACAGCCCCTGGGCACTGCAGTGACCCATCCTTGTCCAATGAGTTGCGCCAGATGGGCATCCTCTGCTTAGGACTCCAGGACGGTCCACTCTAGTTCCTGGGATTAGGAATGCTCAGAGCAAAAGGCTAAGTCAATTGAAGACTTCTGTTATGATTGAAGCTAGATAATTTGAAAATTAATAAAATGAGCTAATCAGAAGACACAAATTTTACACAAGGATGAAATCAGCAGGTAACTGAAGAGCATCCTGAACCAATGAAATCAAGATCAGCACACATCCCATTTCCACAGTCAACGCTGCATTTCTCAGGAAATAAGCTCCCGGGTAAAATATGTGACTCTCTGTCATGAGAGCCTTTCTCATTTCACAGAAGAAAACAGATCAGACTTTTCTCCTCACAGCTTGGCCAGACTGTTTTATGTCTTGCTGCCTTCATTCCAAGGCAGGTGGAAAATAGACCTTAAAATAAATGAAACAGACAAAGAACTTGCCAAGCTTCCACCCATGACATATGCACTTTTGTAGAAAATAAAAGGTGTGTTTAGTAGTAAAAATCAAGACTGTTTAAGTTAATGGTGCTGAGGGAATGAAGGAATGAATAACCCCTTATACAATTATTTTTTCATCTGTAGTGCAAAAATCCATATTTGTCTCTAATACTGCCAGGAAAAAGTAACATAGTGAAGGTTATGAACAATATTTAAAAGTAAAAAAAAGCACCAAATGTTCAATTATTTGTTTCTTTTTATTGTTACTAGTATATAGGCCCATGTTACTTAAAATCCCAAAAGTTACTTCCCTGCTTTCCCTCAGAGCCATTGTAAACCTCAACTCTTACTTACCAGATATAACTTATTCCTTTACAAATGTTGTTCTGTTTTATTTAAATTATGTTATTTGCAATTCCCTATACCATTCATAGGTGTCTCTTTCTGAGTCTCTTAAAAAATAGTAAAATAAAATTATGCATTTTTATGAGACAATTTCATTATTTTTAACCAATCTGTGCTGCACTGTAATCTTTTGATTATTTCTCTTTTAAGTATCTATTAGAGTCACTGCAATGTATTTTGATTCTCCGTACTAATAATGATAAACAGGAATAAGGAAAAATGAAATTTCTTTGATAAACAGTATTCCTTCATAATATGATTAATGTCTTCTTCCTTGGTTAAAAATAATAGTCATTTTCTATTTGCTCCTTTTCATTTCAATTAAACAATTCTTATAGTTTCATATGGAGAAAGGTTTCTTTCCTTTCTTTTGTCACCAATGAGCAGGCATTTGAACTTTCTTCAAATGTGATAACATTGGCTTATAGAATATTAGTGTACAGCAAAGTAACATCAAAGTCTGATTCCTGTTTTTGGAGGCAATTATTTTAATTAACATTTTCTTATATTTAAATCAGCTAAATTATTTCAAATAGCCTACATATGTTTAATTAAATGATTCTTCAGATGTTTTTTCAACCAAAATTCTACCACTCTGTGTAATACCAGTGGTATTTACAATTCCTTAAAATTTCTGCTGTTTATTCTGAAATATTTGTGAAATAATAAGATTAAAATGAGCAGCTATCACAGTTATTAAGTGTTAAAGGAGATAATCCTGAAAGTTTAGACTTAGAATTATTGATAGTTATAAAAATACTACCTGCTTAAAAGAATATACTGTAATCCTCTCAGTTCTTAGAACTCCTTTAAAGTGAAACACAAAATCTCAGCTATTCTGCTTGTTTTTAAAATTCTCCTTGACTACATAGACTAAATCGCAAGGCAGTGTGGGCTCAGCCCCATTTGTGCGGTAAGCAGCGAATTACTTCACTTGAACTTTGCTCCATCAGGACATTTTAGGGCTTATAAATCTTGAATCCATCTAAGTTTGCCTTAAATTAGCCTTACAAAAAAAAACACTCTAAACTCCAGTTGTCAGCTTCGTGGCTTTTGGCCAGGTGCCACTGAGCAACTGAAACAGTGATTAATGGTCATCTTCTCTCTCTATTTTTTTTCTTAGACATATTTTTAGGAAAAAGAAGAATATGCAAACTGATATTATGTTGAGATCAACTATAGATGAATAATGGTATTGTTAAGAGATATATTTCATATATTTTTATATTTAAAATACATGTAATGAAAACACAGGGCTTGGGCCTAGCTGTGAATATTATGTATGCCGTCTACTGCACAAGGAATCTGGGGCTGGGCCAGGGGCTTGGCTAAGCCATGCCAAGATACAACAGATTTTTCAATTTTCCAGCAAATAGAAACAAAATACTAGTTTCAGAAGGTATATTCAACAAACACTTCTAAATGTGTTTCTGATTTGTGGTCAGAATGTTTTTATTGCTGGTGCCTTGTACTTTTGAGACATTTATTTCCTAAAAGAAAGATTCCTTTCTATAAACCTCAACTGTCTGTTTTTCAAAGCAATTTAAAATCAAACACACAAATAAAATTCTAAACATATGGAAACCTTCATATAGGGCTTTATGTATTCAGAGTTAAAATTGTTTTATAAACTGTAATGCTTAACAGATGAAAATACAGAGAGGATGACTGTTTTTAGCACTAATGCTTTTTGACAGTGTTAAACCTTGTTTTAGTAATTGACATCAAAATGTTTGGTGGTTTTAAATGGACCATTAATAAAAATGGCATGTTTCAGTGTTTTTAGAAATTGTGCTTAATACTGTGATGTGGCATAAAATTGTAAATGTAATGCAGGGTTTTTATTATTTTTAAAAAATACTTATAACGAAACAACCCACATTCTTCCCTGTGTCTCAGAGGAATGTCTGAAGCTCAAAAGGAGAAAATATTTTCTCTTCATCCACCCTAAGAATATCTACAGAAACAGACCTTTTACCAGTTCCCAGTTTGGAAAAAGAAAAAAAAAACAAAACTAAAATAAAATAAAATTGGCATCTTCTGCCATGAGGACTCTTCAAGGTTGCTGAATCCCATAGAGCTATAATAATATAATCAAAGGTTCTGTCATGAACTGGGAAGTATAAATCATAAGACATGAATTTGAATATCAAAATTACAACTAAATTACAGAACAACCATTATTCAAAGCCACCTGAAATCTGGCTGAGTGGAAGTCCTACAACTAGTAATGAAAGAAGAAGCCACACCCTGGGCTAGGTAACTCAATTGGTTAGAGCATTGTTCTGATATGACTTGTCAGGGCACATACAGAAATCAACAAATGCATGCATAAATAAGTAGAACAACAAATAGATTTTTCCTCTCTCCCTCTCTTACTCAAACCTACTCCCTCTGAGCTTCAGCACTGGGTCAGCAGTTTGAAAGGCACCAGAGACATATAGATAGGAACTGAATTGTCTGTCATTTGACTTTCTCCCAGAGAATAGTCTGGCAGAGACTTTTGATAAGCCCTCCTCCCACAAAGGCAGTAGGCAGTCACCGTATTTGAAAATCCAGAAACTGGCTCACATTGCTCACCCTGCCCTGGTGATTCCCTAAGTCCTCACCTTACCCAAACTTTAGGTAATGTGTGTTAACCCTAACTGTGTTCAGTGGCTCTTTCCATAAAAGTAGCCTGTCTTGACTCATGTTTCAGATTTTCCTAAAAGATCTATATTTCTAAGTTGTCCCAGCCCTGGTAGAAGTAGAAGCTAGTCTTGATTCACAGCTTGGCTTGCATATCAAAGCCCAGCACAAGTAGTAGACAGCTGCAAATAACTTTATAGCTAATGTTGGGGGACCCTGGGTAGAACACAGGTGGCAACTGACCTTGATCTGCAACTCCTTGGAGTCCAGTGAACTTGCTGGCTAGCTTCAGACTACATCACACACAACATTACTACCTAAACCACCTTCACTGGTGACATGCTTAAGGAGTGGATTCAACTAGCACCAGAGCCCCACAGAAGTAAGTCCTGCTCTGTGCAGAGTGCCCTTGTACAATTGCTCCACCATGTTCAGAGATTTGAGGTCAGAGGTCAGTTCTGGTCCCTACAGAACACCTATTACATTAGGCCTCTTTAATATCCTGGAAGACATAGAAGCTCTATCTAAAACATAAAAACAAACACAGGAAAGCTGCCAAAGTGAGGACACAAAGAAGCAAGCATGTTCCAAATAAAAGAACAGAACAAAACTTCAGATGAAAAAAAACAAAGCTAAACTAAACTAAATGGAGACAACCAATACACTAAATGCAGAGTTCAAACACTGGTTATAAGTATGCTAAATGAATTCAGTAAGAACTCAACAGCATAAAAAAAGGCAAGTCAGAAATGAAGGATACACTAACTGAAATGAAAAATAGTATGTAGGGAATCAATAATAGAATAGATGAAGCCAAGAAACAAATCAGTTAATTGGAATATAAAAAAGCAAAAAATAATCAGAACAGCAAAAATAAAAAAAGAATACCCTAAAAATGAGGATAGTGGCCAACTTGAAGTGTACCAACATTTGAATCATGGGGGTGCCTAAAAGAGAAGAGAGAGAGCAAAAAATTAAAAGCCTATTTGAAAAAAAATGACAGAAAACTTCCATAATTTGGTGAAGACAATCCTATATAATAAAAGGCTAATATGCAAATCAACTAAATGGCAGAATGTTATGATGTGCATGACCACCAGGGGACAGACACTCAATGCAGGAGCTCCCCCTGGTGGTCAGTGGACTCCCACAGGGGGAGCGCTTCTCAGCCAGAAGCAGGGCTCAAAGCTGGTGAGTGTAGCCACAGTGGCAGGAGCCTCTCCCACCTCCATGGCAGCACTAAGAATGTCCAACTGCTGACTTAGGCCTGCTCTCCATGGGGAGCAGGTCTAAGCCATCAGTTGGATATCCCTCAAGGGCTCCTAGACTGTGAGAGCACACAGGCTGGGCTGAGAGGCCATTCTCCGAGTGAAAGAATTTTATGCACTGAGCTTCTAGTAGACACATAAGTCCAGTAAGCACAGAGTTCCAAACAAGATGAACTCAAAAGAACCCCATACCAAAACACATCATAATTAAAATGCAAAGGTTAAAGACAAACAAAGAATCTTAAAAGCAAGAGAAAAGCCGTTAATTACCTATAAGGAAGCTCCCATAAAAATTTCAGTTAATTCCTCTACAGAAACTTTGCAGGCCAGAAAGTATTAGCAAGAAATATTCAAAATGATGAACAGTAATGACCTACAACCAAGATTACTCTACCCTACAAAGCTATCATTTAGAATCAAAGGACATCTAAAGAGCTTCCCAGAGAAGAAAAAGCTAAAGGAATTTATTACCACCAAACCTGGGTCTTCTTTAAGAAGAACGAGAATTAAAATATTTTAAAAATATGAACAAATCCAGCCAATGTAGCTCAGTGGTTGAGCATGGACCAATGGCCAGGAAATCATAGTTTGATTCCTGGTCAGGGTACATGCCTGGGTTGCAGGCTCAATCCCCAGTGTAGGGCATGCAGGAGGCAGCCAATCAATCTCTCTCATCATTGATATTTCTCTCTCTCTCTCTCTCTCTCTCTCTCCCTCTCCCTCTCCCTCTCCCTCTCCTTTCCTCTCTGAAATCAATAAAAATATACTTAAAATATATATGAACAAGAAAATGGAAATATATACATATATATCAATAACTGAATCTAAAAATAAAAATTAAAAAAAACAGCAAAAGAGATACAGATTCATAGTCAGAGAGAACATTTTGACAGTTGCCAAATGGAATAGGGATTGGGGGAATGGGTGAAAAAAGGTGAAAGGATTAAGAAGTACAAATTGGTTATTACAGAATAAACATGGAGATATATGGTCCATAATATTCTAATAACTATGTAAGGTGTCAGATGAATGTTTAGTATATTACATAATGTCTAATCCTAGGTGTACACCTGAAACTAATATGCTAATGTATGTCAAGTGTAATAAAGAAAATGGAAAATTTTAAAAGAAATAAAAAGACATGAATTTAACATATCCTCTGTCACAAATCATGTTGCATCCAGGAAACACTAAAAATTCTCTGAGCCTCAACACAGTTATTTACAAAGTGGAAATAATAGTATTTACTCTGCCAAAATAGGAAGACAATTGGGGCAGTCTTATAATGTGCTTCATGTGAAAAAATCTTTATAATAAAAATAAAAAATTTGCAATTCCATTTAATTCAATAAGTACTATTGACTACCATTTAGTTCTCATCCACACTAAACAGGAGAGAAAAATTTGATATAAAAATTATGGATCTTAACTGTAAGAAAATTTTAGAGAATGAACTGGAATAAAAATAGAAAATGAGATGGGGATATAACTAGAGAATTAGTAGATCCAGAGAGAGAAATTTGAAAAAATAAAGGAGGATAGGAAATAGCACAGTGTGTTTCTGGAATTTTAAATGATCCAACATTACAATATGATAATCAATTGATAGGCAGAAAAAAACATGTTTGTGTTTATAGTGTCTGATGAATCATTTTAAAAGTTTATTATTTTTTTGTTCATTCAACAAATATGTATTGAATTCCTGTCATGAGATAGAAACTATACAAGTCAGTCAGTAAACAGATGTGATAGTCACAGAACTATAGGATAAGCCCTAACTCCACTGCACTTATAATCTAGAGTTAGAGATATTAGTCCTCACTACACAAGATATTGGCAAGTATAAATTAAATTTTATGGAGACCACTCTTCCATCAGTATAAGGGGTGGGCTTCCAGGTGATGAGAAATGGAAATAAATATTAGGCATAGGCCTTTTCCCACTACTTCTGGTTCCCTCCATGCCCTCTTCCTACTTTGTTCTTAAGCCATTCATTATGTTAATAATAATAATGATAACGAAGTGACAAATCTACCATAGCATATCTGATGAAGACAACAAAGAAAATTTACTTTGGAAATAGGTAGATTAGCTCTACATGAGACAGGGAGAAAGAGAGCAGAACCATTGAGTCATATTTTGGGAATATAAAAATATATTGAGAATATATAAGAAACACTGGGTTATATCTTGATAAACTTAAATTGCAAATTGAGATATTGGAAAGAAATTTTGAATGAGTAGCTGCAATCCACATATAATATCTCCTTATAAAGAGATAAGAAAAAGAAAATAAATATTTAAATGGTCTAAAGAAATGCAAACAGTAGCCCTGATTATTCTTAAAATTTTACCAGAAAAACAAAGGAACATAGTGGAGATATTGTTGAGTTTGGAATTGTGATTTGGGGACAATGCATAGCTCAGGAATTGGTGTTTCAGGCTTAGACCCAGACAAATGAGTTTATAAAAATGAAAAGGAGTATAAAATATGTCCTTGGAAATTTATATTAGTCAACAAATAGTGTGGTATATTAGAAAAACAAAGATCTTATTCTCAAAGATCCTGAATTTTAATAGGACTGGTAAGTGTAATCTTATCTAATAAAATAGTAATATGCAAATTAACCATCACTCTGCTACACCCAAAAGCCACACCCACCAGCCAATCCGGCGCGACTATGCAAGTTAACCCCAACAAAGATGGCTGCAGGCACAGAGAGAGCAGGAGGGAGGCTTGGGCTTCCCCGGTGATGGAGGAAGCCAAGCTTTCTACACACACAGGTGGGCCCAGGCCTCCATTCAAGGCTACAAAGTTTCAGTTATAGAAGATAAATAAATCCCAAGAGAAATGGTGGCTGCCACAGAGCTGGAGAGAGCAGGAGGCTAGGATTGCCCATGGCAATGGAGGAAGTCAAGCTTCTGCAGCCCTGGCCTGTCTTGGCATCCGCTTATGGCTACAAAGTTTCAATTGTAGAAGATAAGTAAATCCCAGATACCAGAGGCTCTACTTGGGTTTCCAGGGGGCATTTCTGGCTTGCAAACCACCACAGGCCCCTCATCCAGCACCCCCCCATGCCTAAGGGGAACCTCCACTCTAATCTGGGACACCCTTTTGAGCAAACCAGCTGGCCCCCACCCAGGCACCAGGCCTCTATTCCTATCTAATAAAAGGGTAATATGCAGATTGACCATCACTCCAACACACAAGATGTCTGCCCCCATATCATCAAATATTCTGTCCTTATGTGGACACAAGATGGCTACCACAAGATGGCCAGCAGGGTAGGGCAGTTGGGAGGGATCAGGTCTGCAAGGGAGGGCAGTTGTGTGTAATCAAGCCTGCAGGGGAGGGAAGTTAGGGGTGACTGGTCCTGCAGGAAGGGCAAGTGGGGGAACCCAGAAAAGCAGGGGAAAGTAGTTGGGGGGAGGACTAGGCCTGCAGGGGAGGGCAGTTAGGGGCCAACAGACTGGCAGAAGAGCAGTTAGGCATCAATCAAGCTGGCAGGGAGTGGTTAGGGGGTGATCAGGCTGGCAGGCAGAAGCAGTTAGGGGCAATCAAGAAGGCAGGCAGGCAAGAGGTTGGGAGTCAGAGGTCCTGGATTGTGAGAGGGATGTCCAACTGCCCATAGATTTAGACCAGGATTGGGCCTTAATGGACAGTGCAGGTGGGCTGAGGTACAACCATTGCCCCATGCACAAATTTTGTGCACGGGGCCTCTAGTATGTTTATAAAAATGTGAAATAATTTTAAGTACTATTAAATAAATAAGTATTAATATTAATTGTTAGCATAAACATAGGGTCAGAAATTCACAGCTAGTGGTCAAAGTAAACTCAATGTAATTCATGATTAGAACACGCTTCTGAAATCGTGTAAGAATGGCAAACATCAGAGACAAAACAATGTTGATACCTGAAATAAACACCCAAAGGCTGCCTGCACTGGACATTACTCATGGACTCAAGGCCATGAGGATCTCCATTATGGCGACAGACTGTCCTGTGGTAATTACAAATCTGGATAAAAAATGTCTGGAATTCCTATACCAAACTACTAATTATGCACAAATCAACAACAACAGAAAAATGCTTCGCTTTTTTTAGAAAATAAAAAATCCTTGAAAGACATCAATTATGGCTCACATACCAGAGGCTCAGAGTAGTAGAGTAGAGTGGATCCTTTCTGCAAGGATTTGTAGTGAACAGTTGAACAATCTTATCTTTATCTTAAAATGAAGTGATCCCTAGCTTTCTCGTTATTGATGAAGCTTAGTTATCGGTATTAAGGAAAAAATAATACAACATTGCTGCCTTCAAGAAGGGATACAGAACCCATAAAGTGCTGAAGTCATGCTTCCCCTCTTGACGTAAGTCTCTCAGCAGGAGAGTTTTTAGCAGATATACATAGTCATATGTCTTAGTCCTTTCAGGCTGCTTTAACAAAGTACTGTACTATCAACCAAGTGGCTCGAAAACAACAGAGTTCTATTTCTAACAGTGCTGGAGGCATGGAGTCTAAGCATGGTCAGGCGCTGGAAGAACCCTCTTCCACATTGCAGACTGCAGACTTCTGGTATACTCACTTGGCATAAAGAGAGCAAGAGAGTTCTCTGGAGATCTTTTATTAAGGCACATTTCCCATTCGTGAGGGCTCCACTCTCAGGCTCTAATTATATCCCAAAGGTACACCTCCTAATCCATCCTGGGGCTTATAATTTCAAGGTATGTATAAATTTGGCAAGGACATAAACATTCAGTCCACTGCATCAGGTTTTCCATTATCTGCCAGGAAAACCTCCCCAAACCAACTACACCAAGTTTGAAGAGTGAGCTTAATATTTTTATTCTAATGTGGCAGGGGAGGTCACAAGCTGGTTGACAAGACCACAATTTTAGACAGCTGATAGAGATGGCCCATATTTACAGCAGTGGGCAGAGGTGGATTGCTTGGTTACTGAATTGTTATAAAAAATAGTGCAATGAAGGGGCCGTCATCTTATCCGTTTTAGAGACCTTTTAATTAAAAATACTGGAATGTTAACTGATCAATGTACTAACAGGTACTATGCAGTATACAACTAGGCAGATTTAGTCAGTACCTCCACAGATACCAAAAGTATGTCATTTGACCCAATAGGGAGTAGGCAGGGCCTGTGTGAGGAATGAGAGGATGCTGATGGTTGGGAGATGACAGGGGCTTCCAAATAACAGGAATAGGTATGTAGCCCTTCGTTAATTCTCTAAAGAAAAATGTAGATGTTTTATCACACTAACCCTTTCCCTGTTCATGACCCTGGTTTCTCCCTTTTTTTCTAAGTGTTTAAAAAGAGACTGTGTCAATCTGCATTGTAGCAAAAAGGCCTTCTACAACAAAATCAAGATAACTAGGTAAAGAACTGTCTCAATAAAGGAAGCTAGATTTTTTAATGGGTTTTATTGAAAAAAGGAAAAATCACAAAATCGTGAGCAGGAGAAAAAGGCATGGCAGCCAGAGTTGAGTTTTGTGAAGAGGGGAGGTGTTTCAAGGAAGCAGCTCTCATCCACATGGAGGGTAGAACAAAAGGCAGAGACAGGGTAGGGGGGAGGTGTAAAGTATGGTTGCTGTTTTTACCCTTTGGGTATTTCTAAAAGACAGATTAGGTTGCAGATTAGAATTGCATTTCATTCTAGTTTTCCTTTGGACTGCTCTATCCTTAAAAAGGATCCCATGTGGGAGCTATGGCCCCAATTTTAGGGATTACATTTTTGATAACTCAAACATGATAAAATAAGGTGATTTTCATTTTGAGACTTAGATAGAATGAAGGATTTAATACAGAATCAACAGGATAATTGTCTTGGACATTAAAGCTAGAAGAAGAAGAAATAGTCTAGATGTTTTATCAGGCATAGTTGATTGGTTCAATGAGAACGCCAAAAACAATGAGGGTTGGGGAGAAAAGCAATAAGATAACAAATATTGAAGATAGCAAATAAGCAGTGGAATACCAATGTTTGGGGCCTGTGGAAATTACAGCCAGAGATCTACCCTGCATGCATGTGGGGAGGAAAAAAAAACTCATGAGGAGAGATAGGATACTTTAAGGCAAATAAATGAGGCAACTAAATCTCAAGACCATCTTGAGATTGCTAATTATCCAATTATTAATTGAAAATCTAAAATGTTAGCCACAGCTGGTATTCTTCAGGTAATGTAGTAGCGCAAAAATGCAGGGGAAAAACATCAACTAATAACATAAATTTCATCTGTTACACTCTTCACTTCGGTAGCCGGTTGCAAGGCCCATGCTGATAACCATAGTAACTATGCTATGACTCTTTGTTCTCCTTACCCTCTGCCAGCCTGTTTAACTAGACAGGGTTTGGTTCTGGTGGAGTAATAACCCATATATCTTTTCCATAAATCCTCAGTCATTGGTGGTCATTTCTTCCTTGGGATAGCGTAATTTTCAAGGACTGCTAAGTAAGAAAGTAATTATCAAGTGGTACTCTAATGATTGCCCCTTTTCCTCTATTCTTTAACACCAACCTAATTTTCTCCTGGTAATTGTGATAAGTTGCCTAGGGCAATATAGTGGCCTTCACCTTCTTTAGGAAATAATCTCAGTTTCCAACTTAGTGGAAACATGTTAATGTATTCTTATGAAACACCTCTCTTAAGCTCTGTGACCTTCCAACTACTGGGGACAGAAGGCAAAATTATTCCTGTATAGAATTAAGAGTCATTGCAAGAAAAGCCACTTCCACTTCCTATGTCTTGACACTCAGGTTTATTCGTGCCACCTATGGAGCCTAAATTGGGATTGGCTGCTGGTTTAAGGCACACATCTCATCCTCTGGAAATATTCTCTCACAAGATGTTTTCTCCTTGTTGGCACTATAACTGAGGCTTTTTCATGCCATTTCAACATCTGTCAAGCCAGCCACTTCCAGATGAGGCATGTGGTAAAGACAAGTGAATTCTGCAGTTGTGAACCCACTATCATGCAAGGTGATCCTAGTAAGGCAAGATGCTTGTTGAGGTGGGGGTGGGGAAGACCGTTAGTAACTCATTCTACAAATTCACAAATGATGCTGCTTGAGAATGCATTGAAGGCAAATTCCTACCAATAATAAGCTGGACACTCAGCAGTGGCAGTAGATAAATCATCCTTGACAGAAAACCCATGCATCTAAAGACAGATGAATTATCCACAGAATAAGTCATATTACCTATGGAGTTTCTTCTGCAATGGATTACATCTGGCAAGCATTACAGAAACTACAAAGATTGTCACACTCTGTACCTTTCCAAAATTGTCATTCTACATACTCAGGCTTCCAATCTACTTTTTCAATTTTTTTCATTATTTTTTTTATATTTCTAAATTCCTGACAAGGAAAGCAACTTAATAGTCACTACCAATACTACCAGTATAGATCTGTTCTTGAGTAAATTTTCCTTCCACATGCAGTGGACAACTATTTGGACATACTTGTATGTTTTCACCTTGAGTGGGACTATCTATATATATATATAAAAGCCTAATATGCAGTGTTCCCATGGGAGTTTGTCCAAATGGAAGTTCAATCACTTGCTATGACATGCGCTGACCACCAGGGGTGGCAAAGAATGAAGGAAGGCCCAGGCCTGCAGCTGGCAGCCATTAGGGACCCTACCCATGCATGAATTTTGTGCACTGGGCCTTTAGTAGTACAATATCCAGCCATTTTGTTCCATTTTTCCTGCTCCAAATAATGGTGTCCCTATACATCAAAAAAAAGTAGGACTGTTCATTACCTAGTCAACAGAGATTAATATTACAAATAAAATATTAAAATCCTAGAATATTTTAAGCTAGTCATGGAATTGTGTTCTCCTTGTCAGAATCAGTAACGAAAACTTAACAGAAAATTAAGAGGTTTCTTGGAAATGTGTCTTCCTTGAAATTTAGGCACACATCTTTCCTGTCTCTGAATATTGTGATATCTGAATTCAAAGCAAACATTTCTGAAAAAAGGACACTAGCTTAAGAGTCTAAGCTGGCAAACTCAGGATGCAGAGTGGAAAGATAGCCTAGGTAATGCTAAGACACTGAGTTAACCATCCTTAGAATTGGTTTGCTTCTGGGCTTCCTGTTTGCAAGATACACCAGTTCTCTTATCTGCAGTTTTGCTTTCTTTGGTTTCCTGCCATCAACTGTGGTCCAAAAACATGAGGTGGAAAATTCCATAAATAATAATTTATAAATTATAAATTGTGTGCCATTCTGAGGTGTGTGATAAAATCTTGCAACATCCTGCTGGACCACTCTGTCCTGCCTTAAATATGAATCATCCCTAAACCCAGCATTACTGCTCTGTATATACTATCTTCCTCTTAGTCACTTAGTAGCCCACATGATTATCAGCTTGATCCTTGCTGTATCACAGTGCTTTTCTTTAAGAAATCCCTGTTTTATTGTTATAATTGTTCTACTTTATTGTTGTTGTTTTTGTTGTTAATCTATTAAAATGCCTCATTCATAAATTAAACTACATCATGGGTATAGGAAAAATATGGTATATATAGTGTTTGGTAATATCAAGCATTTTAGGCATCCAAGGGGATCTTGGAACATGCTCCTCACAAATAAAGGAGGAGCGTTGTAACTGATTCAAAAATGTAAAAATGACTGAATGAAAGAGGTAGAACAAGAATGGTGGGGATCTCAGATTTCTAAGCTACACACTCAGGAACACAGAAAAAGCAGGAAAGAGAAAGATAATTCAGATATAAGGGGAGATATCTGCAATACTATCAATAATAAAATAGATTTAAAAATTAAATTAAATTAATGAAATTGGTGCCTCTTATTGAGTGCTTTCCAAAAGATATGGGAGTAAAACCGGAAAAATATAGGATTATGGGTGGGTCCTTCCACACAAGTCCATTTTTTTAAAGCTCTCATGTGGTCCTATAAAACATAATTGTGTGGTGAAGCAGATCATCAAGTCTAAATGTTGAGAGTGCTCTAAGTGTAGGTGTAATTCTAGTGTTTTTGCTGCCACCATCTCTTTGGCACTATCTGGGAGTTTCTGTAGAATCTCAAGCTCAGCTCAGCTCTACTTAATAAGAATCTGCATTTTAATAAGATCCCCAAGTGATTCATAAGCACATTAAAATTTCAGAAACATGTTTCAAGAAAAAAGTTTTGGATATAGCTACTAGTATGTGGAATTGACCATAAGAAAATAGACTGAAAACTTGTTAATTTTTTAAGGGAAATGTATTCACATTGGGTTTCTTATTTCTTGTTGCTTATAGAAAACTCACTGATACAGAAGGAAAACTTTAATGGAAGAGGTTTAAACATTTATAACCTCTTATTTTTAGTATAGTGAATGTATTTGGATTATGACCATGAAAATAAGGAGCATTTGAATTTTGAGCATAATAATTCTGTAAAATGAGGAAATAAGAATTTGATGACCACTGGAATAGGGGCTTTATCACAAGGAACAACAACAGCCTGTAATTATTGGAATCAAGAGTCTAGGTCAGTGGTCGATAAACTCATTAGTCAACAGAGCGGCAAACCGCAGCTCGAAAGCTGCATGTGGCTCGCGAACCGCAGTTTGCCGACCACTCACTGACCTAGGAGACAATATATTGGCAAAAATGTTGTTATGAGAAATGTCTGAGTTTTTAGTTTCTATGTTTTCTTCTAGGATTTTTATGGCTTGTGACTTACATGTAAGTCATTTATCCATTTTGAGTTTATTCTTAGGTATACAAATGACTTTGTGCTTTTGTATAAGTTGGTGTTCTAGTTTTAATTTTGTGCACATACCTGTCCAATTTTCTATTATTCATTGAAGATACTTTCTTTACTCCATTGTGTGCTCCAACATCCTTTGCCAAATATTAATTGGACATAAAACATGGGCTTATTTCTCAGTTCTTTGATCTGTTCCATTAAACTATATGCCAGATTTTATGCCACTACCAGGCTGTTTAGAATACAGTGGCTTTATATTATAACTTGATACATGGTACTGTGATAGCTCCAATTTTGTTCTTCTTTCTCAATTTTGCTAAGGCTACTTAGGGTCTTTTTGGTTGCATATAAAATTTTGGAATATTTGTTCTAAATCTGTAAAATATGGCATTTGTGTTTTAATAAGAATTGAATTAAATTTATAGATTGCTTTGAGTATCATGGCCATTTTAATGATATTAATTCTTCCAAACAATGAACATAGCATATGCTTTCACTTGATTGTGTCTTCCTCTATTTTTTATTCAATGTACTATAGTTTTCTGAGTACAGGTGTTTTACTACCTTGGTTAAATTTATTACTAAATAACTACCTTGGTTAAATTTATTACTAGGTAACAAACATTTTTGTTGCAATAGTAAATAGGATTGTTTTCTTAGTTTCTCTCTCTGATAGTTCATTATTGGTATATAGAAATGTCACTGATTTTTGGATATTAATTTTGTTTCTTGTTAGTTTACCAAATTAATTTATTATATCTGGAAGATTTTTGATGGAGTCTTTAAAGTTTTCTAAGTACAATATCATGTCATCTACAAAAAACAGCTCTAATCCCTCCTTTCTACTTTGGATGCTTTTATTTACTCTCCTTTTCTGAATGCTTTGTCTAGGACTTGCAGAATTATCCTATATAATAAAGATGTAATATGCAAATGGTCGTTACTCCATGAAGCGACAGATCACGTAACAACCAGAACATGGATCAGCAGGAGAGTGATGCAGCGAGCTACAAGCAGGCTGCAGAGAGCTGTGGCAAGCTATGAGAGGGGGAACGGAGGGGGGGCAGGGGGAGCTACAAGGGGAGACAGAAAGTTCCTGGTGCACAGATTTGTGTGCAGAGCTATTAGTGTTGAATAAGAGTGGTAAAATCAGACATTTTATTTCTGATCTTAAGAGGAACACTTTTAGTTTTGCTCGTTGAGTATGATGTTAGCTGTATATTTGTCATATATGTTCTTTATTATAATGCAGAGTATGAACCTTCTATTACCACTTTGTTGGGAGTTTTTTTCATAAATGGGTGCTGATTTTATCAAATGCTTTTTCTGTATTTATTAATATGATTATGTGATTTCTATCTTTCATTTTGTTTATATAATACTAGATGCCTGGTGCATGAAATTTGTGCACTGGGGAGGGTGTCCCTCAGCCCAGACTGCACCGTCTATGATCTGGGACCCCTCGGGAATGTCCAACTGCAATATAGGGCTTAAGTCTGCAGTCAGACATCTCTCTCACAATCTGGGACTGCTGGCTCCTAACCGTTCACCTGCGTGCTTGATTGCCCCCTCACTGCTCCTTTGCTGGCCTGATTGACACCTTACTGCTTCTCTGCCAGTCTGATTGCCCCAAACTACCCTCCCCTGATGGCCTGATCACCCCCAAGGTTTTTATTAGTATAGTTATGACCCTTCACAGAAAATTTTACTAACCCTGCTTTACAATAAGGTCCTGATGATTGAATCATTAGGACCAGACACCAAGATTTTCTTTCTTTGAATAGTGGAGGGAATAATTATCTTGTCTTTAAGTTTCCCTGAAATTAAAATGAGATAGTGATTTAGAAAAGTATAAAAGCACCATATAAAGATGACTGTCTTTTTCATGTACTGAAAAGATAATGAATTGATAAAATAAAAAACACTATTTTTATTCTCCCCTTCCTTTACAGCCTTTATTTAAACTTTGAAATTTATAAAAATTTCACTCCAATTTTTATTTCTTTACATTCAATATTATTTTATTTTTATTTCAGGTTTTATATTAGTTACAGAATAGTGGTTAGACAATCATATCCTTTACAAAGTGTTCCCCCATATTTCCAGTTCCCACCTGGCACCATACAATCATTACAACACTATTGACTATAATCCTTATTTAAGTGACAATGGGTTTACAGGTTCCATTCAGTCTTTCTTTTGTGTTGTTCGCCTTTTCCTTTCGTTCTCATTCTTCCCTCATTTTCCTGACCTAGTACCTCAATTGGCCATCAAAGCTCAGTGAAGGCACTGGGACACGCTTATTCCATTTTACAGACCAGGAAACTGAGGCCAATTCCAGGTGGCTGTGGAACTTGACTCAGTGCACAGGGAGCCCTCAGAGCCATGCTCTCTGCCTAAGGGACAGCCACCAGTAAACAGAACAAACCTTCCAGTCAGGCTTCCGAGCCTCTTTCTCAAGCACCTCTTCATTGCGGATGCTCCACATTCTTTCCTCTTCCCGGTCCCCTGCCCCAGTCTTTACTGCGCCTACTTCTCTGGAGCAGGTGGGAGGCTCCTCACTCAGCGCCTAGGCATGGTCTGCTGTGGGGCAGTGCAACTCAGGCTTGCTTTTGGGTCAAGGCTGGAGCAGGAGTCATCGCCTCTGAACTGCAAAGGCTGCCTGGGTGAGGCCAGTTAGCACTGGGAGCTTCTCTGAATCACATCAGTCAGTCCCTGCAGTGCAGCACCCCTCCACTGAGGTGGTATGGCCCCTCAAACCCCACCTCAGGGCTGTGGGTCCTTGTCCCTCCGCCCAGGAGTCCTTCCCTGTCTTTCTGCAGGTAAGGCAGATCCTTGGCCTCCGTCTACACGAAGCTGTGAATCTGTGGCCAGAGGCCCAGTCTGGGTCTTAGTAACCCAATGCCTGCATGTTCCCAGGGCCCCACAGGAGTGGCTAGGCAAGTCCAGCTCGCCTCCCTGGGGTGGTGATATTTCCAGGGCCCCAATGCAAAAGTCATAACTATATGTCACTATATAGTCATAACTAGTGTTGCTTCCAAATTTTAGGTATCAGAATCTTTGAAGTCAGAAGCACTGTTTATAACATTAAATAAATACTATATAATAAAGAGGTAATAGGCAAATTGACCATCACTCCAACACACAAGATGGCCACCCCCATGTGACCAAAGATGGCCTCCCCCATGTGGACACAAAATGGCCACCACCAGATAGCCAGCAGGGAAGGGCAATTTGGGTGATCAGCCAGCCGAAGAAAGCAGTGGGAAGGATTAGGCCTGCAGGGGAGGAGAGTTAGGGGTGACTGCGCTGGCAGGAGAGGGCAGTTAGGGGCAACCAGGCCTGCAGGGGAGGGAAATTGGGAGCAACCAGGCCTGCAGGAGAGGGCAGTAGTGGGACCAGGACTGCAGAGGAGGGCAGTTGGGAGTGACCAAGCCTGCGGGGGAAGGCAGTTTGGGGTGACCAGGCCTGCAGGGAAGGGCAGTTAGGGGTTACCATGCCAGCAAGGGCAGGCAGTTAGAGGCAATCGAGCTGGCAGGGGAACAGTTAGGCGTCTGTCAAGCTGGCAGAGGAGTGATTAGGAGATGGTCAGGCTGGCAGGCAGAAGTGGTTAGGGGCAATAGGCAGGCAGGCAAGTGAGCAGTTGGGAGCCAGCAGTCCTGGATTGTGAGAGGGACAGTCAGCATCCCTGAGGGGTCCCATATTGGAGAGTGTGCAGGCTGGGCTAAGGGACACACCTCCACTCCCCTTTCTCCTGTGCACAAATTTTGTACACCCAGCCTCTAGTATTTGAATAAGATAAAAGTAATGAAAATAAATCATTCAGTGTTAACTGTACATGTTTTTTCAGGAATAGAGTAGGCAAATTTCTTTATTATCTTAATATTTCTATAGTAGGCAAAATAATTATGCCACAAAGATGTATAAATTCTAATCTATACAAACTCTGATTATATTAAATTACAAGGCAAAAATGAAATAAAATTACAAATGAAGTTAAGTTTGTTAATTAACTGAGTTTAAAGAAAAGAGAGATTATCCTAGATTATCTAGATGAAGACATTTTAATAATTGTGGCCTGAAAACACGTAAGAGGAGTCAGAAAAGGAAACAGAGTCAGAGAAATATGTAAAGATGTTATGCTGCTGGTTTTTGAAAATAGAAAAAGGAGACAGGAGCCAAAGAATACTGATGGCCTTGGAAATCTGGAAAAGTGAAGGAAATAGATCTCCCCTATAGTCTCCCAAAATAAAGGCAATAAACATCTTGATTTTATCCCAGTGATATCCATTTCAAATTTCTGACCCCCATAACTATATAGTAATTAATTTGTATTGTTTAATTTTGTTGTAAATTTTTTACAGGAACGATAGGAAACTGATACAATCCAGCACTTTCAAATGTATTAAGATACCTTGCAAAGACCAGCTGGTAATTTTCTATCTGAAAATAGTTATAATTAAAGTCATATATATATATATATAATCTTTATTACATATATGTAATGGAGGCATCGACTTTCTGCATTTCTACCAAAGTTATTATCTTTATGCTTGATTCATATTTACTACATAGGCTCTCTTTCCAAATGAAAATATACACAGAAAGACATAAATTTTCAAACATATTCTTATGGGACATCTTAAATGTGTTATTGCTAATTAAATTGGACATGAGACTTTTTAGACAAGGAAAGAAGGTTCATATAAGAAGCTATAATGTTGAGATTTTACCATGGGCATTGTTAATAAAGATTCAAATAACACTTTTTAATATTTTTTTCAAAACCTTTTAATTTAAGTTTCTGAACTAGAAACACTGTTGCTCTACCAGGTTAATACTTAGAAAGGTCAATAAATTAGTTTAGAAAAGAGAGTAAAATACTCAAAATTGTGCTTTAGAGAAAATAAGAAGTAGCAATATAGGAAACAATTTTACCTTCCAGTCAAGATAATTCTGTAAATTCATGGTTCCAAATATATAACTATGTTATATAAAATTTAAAAGAAAATGAAAAGAAGAAAGAAAACCCATTTTAACATAAATATGAAATAATCTTCCTCCATAAACCATACGAACAAACAATACAAAGAGTAGGCAGAAACAATTAGCCTGCTCACATCAAGATCCAGACAAAGCAGAGGTAACTGGGATTCAGTTCATGAGAGAACTTGGATTAAAATGCTTCACATATGATGAGAAAGATTCCTTAAAGTGAGATGATATTACGGATTTCCAGATGCTGATGACAGAGGAACTGAAACTGTAGAGAGGCAGCTGGAAACACAGCTTCACAAAGAAACTGATAAAATTGTGTTTGGTATGCGAGATCCTCAATAGTGCCTTGGTGCAGAAGGCATCTCAGGGTTTGGTTCTGAATTTGGAACAGCAGTAAATGAAAATCAAAACAAAACACAACAACCACAGAAACATTAGGCCAGAATAATGATGAGAGAAATACTGATAGTAAACTAGGAGAGAGAGAGAGAAGAGGGAAAAGGAGAGGGCACAAATCATTTAAAAGATAGCTAAAAGCATACAATCAGAGGTGAATTCAATCCAAATGAAATTAAAATAATAAACGACATGGAAAGCATTTTAAAAAGAGATTAAGATGCTAAAATATCATTAATGCTTATATAAAATAATTGGCATGAGAATGTGAATAGAATAAATTTTAACGTTTAGATGAAAAAATTATTAAAATAGAAAGGTCTATACATAAAATAGACTCCAGATGAAACTGAAGAGAAAACAAGAAATTAGACAAATGTATCTGAAGGAAAAATATATATTTTTTCAAAGATAAAGATATGCAAGGTACGTATCAAGAACCCCAATAAGTAATTAATAAGTACTCCGGAACTAGGCTGAGGGTGTCTCCAGACGGCTCAGGAAAGCAAGTTTAAGTCATTCTGCAGGAACCGTCTCATTGAACTGTCACAGAAAAAGTGTCAAGAATATAAACTCATGGTTGAAATCTACAAAACAAACAGAATTAAGACCTCATGAACAAAGAAGATCATAAACAATGAAGCAACTAAATAAAATTCAAGTCTTCAGGTATAAGAGTGACTAAGAAATAGAGTATAAGCATATTAAATAAGCATAAATATATAAAAGGCATTAGATATATGAACAAAGATTAAGGGACAAGAAAATCAAGTTCCTGTCAAAGAAAAAAAACTAAAACTTCTAGAGAAAACATTGTAATTATTTAAATTTTAAAAATATTAGGCATGAATTACAGCAATTTAGATATCCTAATATGTAAAAAGCCAGGGTCCATCATAAACTAAATGACTGGATGGACACTGGACATCAGGCTAGGGCCCCGGCCAATATGGCAGGAGTCAATCCTGGGTCCCTGCAGCCCGCAGCATGGCTATGAGAGCGAGCTGTGGGCCCCAGCCGCTCACTGTGCAGTTGTGGGAGGGAGCTGTGGGAATGGAGCCATTCTGCCATTAGACTGGCCTCTGGGCCCCTCCTCCACCCACAGGCTCTGGGAAACCAGAGCCATGCTGTGATCTGGAAATCTTGGTGTCTCTCCCCCAAATCCAGGCTCCAGGGAACGGGAGCCACGCTGCGATCAGACTGACCTATTGGTCCCTCTCTCCCTTCCCCCACCGGGCCACAGGCCCAGAGAACCAGAGCCGTGTTGTGATGGGAATGGACCCCATCCGAGGGTTCCCAGATTGTGAAAGTGTGCAGGCTGGGCTGAGAGACCCCCCAAAAAAGCACAAAATTTTGTGCATTGGGCCTCTAGTACATATATAAAAATAAAATTAGTGAATGAAAAATACAGATAAAGAAATTCCCCAGGACATGACATGGAGAGATAGCAATAGAAAATGTCTAAGAATGATTAGGAGACACAAAGAATAAATTTATCTGTTTAAATTAAAGCCTTGGAAAAATACAGCCAACCAAATACTAACCAAATAACTGGCTTAATGATTTTAATGTCAGACAAAATAAAATTTGAGAAAAAAGATGATATAAAATGTCAACACAATATATATATATATATATATATATATATATATATATATATATATATATATATATATATTGTAACTGGGAAGTTACAAAAACCTCAAAATAATATAGACCTCACAAAGTGGATTTGATAATTAATTGGTGAAGGAAAAGTTTGCAATATGAATTTAGATAAGAAAGATAAGGAAATACTGTCCATTGTAGCAGTGTTAGTGAACTGATGTCAAACCATTATTTGTGTACCTGAAACTAACATAATATTCCATGTCAACTGTAATTAAATAAGTAAAAACAAATAAGCAAATATCCTGTATTTAAATCTTGAACATGTAACATTTTTGCACTCATTGGTTGATTCCTTTTTTTTTATTTTATTTTATTTTTAATTATTTTTTATTGATTTTTTGCAGTATAATAGTAGTACATGTTTTCCTTTCCCCCTCCCCCTTATCCTCCCCCCAGCCTCCCCCACCCCCCAGCACATATCCCCAGCTTCCCCCCTCCCCGCCCCAGTGTCTTTCATTCATTGGTTATGTTCATATGCATGCATACAAGTCCTTCCGTTGATCTCCCCCCGCATCTGCCTCCCATCCACCCAAGCCTCCCCCTGTAGCTTGACAGCCTGTTCAAGGCCATCCTGCCTCTATATCAATCACTCTCCCCTGTTTCTTTTCTTCAAAAATATCTTGCCTCTGCATACTAGAAATAAATGTATAAGAACAAAAAGTGTTTCATTCTCGGTTTCAATGTCCAACTTTTCTGAGTCCCAGTTTCAGTGTCAAATAATTCATTATGTGTATAAGTCAGCAATGGTATCCAGATGGTGGACATATCGTGTCAATGCATGATCCATCCTCTCTGGTTTGGTCCTGGGCTGCCTGCAGACATGCACAGCTGCTGACTGCTAGTATGGCAAGGTGTCGTCAGTGTCCCCCATCTCTGGACAGTCCTCATGGCTGGAACAGATCCATCAGTTCCTCACCGTCGCAGGAACCCACATGGTCTTGGAGTTGTTCTCTGAAAACACACAAACACATTCTCGACCAAAAGTTAACAAAGGGATCCTCTATGCAAAATAGACTTGGGATTCTTTTTAATTTTTGCCTAAATGATTTTCCTTTGGCTTATTTTGACACCATGTGTGTTTTTTCATGGGTGTCCTGCTATTGTTTTTACAAATGGAATTTACTTTACTGGAGTAAGAATATTCTAGATGTATTTTACTTACTCAATATTTTTTTTTTGTCCCTTTCATGATATTACCCCGCTGTCCCCTCCCCTTTTTTGATTAATGGGGACTTTTGGAAATTTTCTATTGCAGTCTTGATAATTTTAAATTTTAATTTTTGTACACAAAGTGACTGCTTTAGGTTCTTTGGATGTTAGGCAATTTTACAGAGAGATGAACTACTGATAGATTTTTCAGTTAATGTTTTAGGAAAAGCTTTTTGTCCAGTACACTATAATTTTCTTGAGTATTCTCGTATTTCACTTGGCCAATTTAAATTAATCTGAAAACTTGATTACTATTTTCCTGTCAATTTTAATACTCAAGCAGAAATCTTAGTTTACCCTGTGAATACTAGTGGAAAGGAATATTTGCAATTTTGAGTAGGTCCCGAGCATTCCTGGTAATAGACTGAATTTAGATATAGAGCAGCTATTGCTGGCCGAGTCTCTGTCTGCCACCTGGGTCCCCGTATGAGTTGTGTGTGGGAGGCGAAGCAGCCGTGGGGGTAGGAGACCTCCCTTAGGAGGGTTGAGAATTCAAACCCCTGCAAGGTTTGTGGATGAGGGTCTGTGCCCCACCTCTGTTGACCTTTTAGTTCTCTCCTGTTGGCCCCTCTGCGACTGTGCCTGTCTTAGGTTGTTCCTTCCCTGAGGAATCTTACCCGTCTCTGGCTAACCAGCCATCCTCCGGGGCCAAACAGGGTGATGTGAGGTTCAGTTCTGTCTCCTTTGTAGTCTATGCCCCCCTGTGGCCTCCACGTCCAGTACCTGCCTTGGGGTCCCCTAGCCTGCTGGCGGGGTCCCGGTACTGATCACATATCTCGGGGGACCCAGGTTTCTTCTCCAGAGAGGGCCCAGCTCACACCATTGGTCGAGATACAGATCCATGGTGCCAGCTGCCCAAAGGCTTCAGCCACACCCCGAACTGAAAACTCTGGCATCAGCTGTGTGTATTTGGATAGTAACAAGAAGGTCCCTCTTGGCAGAAAGGGCAAGAAGGGCCAATATAGAATGCTCGGATGCCTTCCCAGTGCCTTAATTCCTTCTGAAAGGGATTAATTTCTTTCCTATTCTTTTTTAAGTTGCTGCCCAACATTCAAAGAATTAGTTTGTAGGTTTATTTGGGATAATTGTATAATATGCTGTTGTCAAATATCAAATATTATAATGACATTGTAGAATAATATCATGTAAGGGTATTATGGTGTCATGGGAGGTTAAGCAGGGCCTAGCCTAAGGACTGGTCTCCATAGGATATGACAAGCTCTAGGCCATGTCAATTCAATGTCAAACTAGCTGCCATTTTTTTATAATTTTATATAAACTTTGTCAGGGATGTAAAAACACAAATCACTTACCTCAGTTCAAGAGTTCAAGTATATTGACTTTTCCACTTACTCTCACCACCTGCCACTTACCCTGAGGTTTGACATTCTGATGGACTTTTCTCAGTCTCTGGATCTATTCTTGTTCATCAGACTATGTCATTGATTGTATTCCTCAAATGAGTGAGATCATGTGATATTTGTCTTTCTCTGCCTGGCTAATTTCACTTAGCATAATGCTCTCCAAATCCATCCATGTTGTTACAAATGGTAGGAGCTCCTTCTTTTTTTCCGCGGCGTAGTATTCCATTGTGTAAATGTACCATAGTTTTTTGATCCACTCATCTGCTGATGGGCACTTCGGCTGTTTCCAAATCTTAGCTATGGTAAATTGTGCTGCTATGAACATAGGGGTACATATATCCTTTCTAATTCGCCTTTCTAATTTCTTGGGGTATATTCCTAGAAGTGGGATCACTGGGTCGAATGGGAGCTCCATTTTTAGTTTTTTGAGGAATCTCCATACTGTTCTCCACAGTGGCTGTACTAGTCTACAATCCCACCAGCAGTGCACAAGAGTTCCTTTTTCTCCGCATCCTCGCCAGCACTTGTCGTTTGTTGATTTGTTGATGTAAGCCATTCTGATAGGTGTGAGATGGTACCGCATAGTCGTTTTGATTTGCATTTCTCGGATAATTAGTGACTTTGAGCAAGTTTTCATGTGTCTCTGGGCCTTCCTTTTGTCTTCTTTCGTGAAGATTCTATTTAGGTCTGTTGCCCATTTTTTTATTGGATCATTTGTCCTCCTTTTATTGAGTTGGGTGAGTTGCCTGTAGATGCTTGAGATTAAACCTTTATCACTAATAACATTTGCAAATATGTTCTCCCATACAGTGGGTTTTCTTGTTGTTTTGTTGATGGTTTCTTTAGCTGTGCAAAAGCTTTTGATTTTGATGTAGTCCCATTTGTTTATTTTCTCTTTAGCTTCCATTGCCCTCGGAGCGGTATCATCAAAGAAGTTCTTTTGGCATATGTCTGAGATTTTTCTTCCTGTAGATTCCTCTAATATTTTTATGGTTTCCTGTCTTACGTTTAAGTCCTGTATCCATTTTGAGTTTATTTTTGTGTATGGTGTAAGTTGGTGCTCTAGTTTCATTTTTTTGCATGTATCTGTCCAATTTTCCCAACACCATTTATTGAAGAGACTGTCTTGACTCCATTTTATGTTCCTGCCTCCTTTGTCAAATATTAATTGAGCATAGTGGATTGGGTTGATATCCGGATTTTCTATTCTATTCCATTGATCTATATGTCTGTTCTTGTGCCAGTACCAGGCTGTTTTAAGAACAGTAGCCTTGTAATACAGCTTGAAATCTGGTATGGAAATCCCACCGACTTTGTGCTTCTTTCTCAGGATTGCTGTGGCTATTCGGGGCCTTTTTTTGTTCCAGATGAATTTTTGGAGAGTTCTTTCTAGGTCTGTGAAATATGCCATTGGTATTTTAATGGGGAGTGCATTAAATTTATAGATTGCTTTGGGTAGTATGGACATTTTAATTATGTTGATTCTCCCAATCCATGAACATGGAATGTTCTTCCACCTGTTTACATCTTCCTCTATCTCTTTTTTCAGTGTCCTGTAGTTTTCCACAAATAGATCTTTTACCTCCTTAGTTAAGTTTATTCCTAGGTATCTTAATTTTTTTGGTGTGATGGTAAATGGGATTGCTTTTTTAGTCTCTCTTTCTGTAAGTTCACTATTAGTGTATAGAAATGCCATAGATTTCTTGGCATTAATTTTGTAGCCTGCTACATTGCTGAACTCATTTATTAAGTCTACTAACTTTTTTATGGAGTCTTTCGGGTTTTTTATGTACAATATCATGTCATCTGCAAATAAGGATAGCTTAACTTCTTCTTTTCCAATTTGGATGCCTTTTATTTCTTCTTCTTGTCTAATTGCAATGGCTAATACTTCCAGTACTATGTTGAACAGGAGTGGTGAAAGTGGGCAACCCTGTCTTGTTCCTGTTCTTAGGGGAAATGGTTGTAGTTTTTGCCCATTGAGTATGATGTATGCTGTTGGTTTATCATATATAGCTTTTATTATGTTGAGGTATGATCCTTCAATTCCCACCTTGTTGAGAGTTTTTATTAAGAAAGGATGTTGGATTTTGTCAAATGCTTTTTCTGCATCAATTGATATGACTATGTGATTTTTATCTCTCAATTTGTTTATGTGATGTATCACATTTATTGATTTGCGGATATTGTACCATCCTTGCATTCCTGGGATAAATCCTACTTGGTCGTGGTGTATGATCTTTCTGATGTACTGCTGGATCCGATTTGCTAGAATTTTATTGAGGATTTTGGCATCTATATTCATTAGGGATATTGGCCTGTAATTCTCTTTCATTGTGTCGTCTTTATCTGGTTTTGGTATTAGGGTGATGCTAGCTTCATAGAAGGAGTTTGGAAGTTTTCCATCCTCTTGAATTTTCTGGAATAGTCTGAGGAGTATAGGTTTTAGTTCTTCCTTGAATGTTCGGTAAAACTCCCCTGTGAAGCCGTCTGGCCCTGGGCTTTTGTTTGCTGGAAGCTTTATGATGACTGCTTCAATTTCTTCCACAGTTATTGGTCTATTGAGTTGTTTAGATTCTTCTTGACTGAGTTTGGGGAGGTTATATTTTTCTAGAAACATATCCATTTCCTCCAGGTTGTCCAGTTTGTTGGAGTAGAGTTGTTCATAGTATTTTTTAACAATCCTTTGTATTTCAATGGGGTCTGTTGTTATTTCACCTCTTTCATTTCTGATTTTATTTATTAGGGTCCTCTCTCTTTGCTTCTTGGTGAGTCTGGCTAGAGGTTCATCAATCTTGTTTATCCTTTCAAAGAACCAGCTCTTGGTTTCGTTGATTTTCTGTATTGTTTCTTTGGTCTCTATGTCATTTATTTCTGCTCTGATCTTTACTATTTCCTTCCTTCTGCTTACACTGGGCTTTTCTTGTTGCTTTCTTTCTAACTCTTTGAGTTGTTGGGTTAGATAATTTATTGCCGCTGTTCCTAGTTTTTTGCAGTAGGATTGTAGAGCTATGAACTTCCCTCTCAGAACTGCTTTCACTGTGTCCCATAGATTTTGGATTGTTGTGCTATCATTGTCATTTGTTTCCATGATGTTTTCTATCTCTTCCTTAATCTCTCTAGTAACCCAGTCATAGTTTAATAGCGTGCTGTTTAGTCTCCATGTGTTCGATTTCTTTGGATTGTTTCTATTGTAGTTGATTTCCAGCTTTATGCCACTGTGATCTGAGAATATACTTGATATGATTTCTATCTTCTTGAATTTGGAGAGACTTTGCCTATGACCTAATACATGGTCTATCTTTGAGAATGACCCATGGGCACTTGAAAAGAATGTATATTCTGTGGCTTTGGGGTGAAATGATCTGAAGATGTCAATTAATTCCATCTGGTCCAGTGAGTCATTGAGAATTGATGTTTCTTTACTGATTTTTTGTTTAGAGGATCTGTCCAATGGTGATAATGGGGTATTAAAGTCTCCTACTATGATTGTATTGCTGTCTATCTCTCCCTTGATGTCCTCTAGGAGTTTTTGTATATATTTGGGTGCTCCTGTATTGGGTGCGTATATGTTTGCAAGAGTTATTTCTTCTTGTTGAATTGCTCCCTTTAGTATTATGAAGTGGCCTTCTTTATCTCTTGTTATGTCCTTCACTTTGAGATCTAATTTGTCAGATATAAGTATGGCTACCCCAGCTGTTTTTTCATTTCCATTCGCCTGAATAACTTTTTTCCAACCTTTCATCCTCAGTCTGTGTGCGTCTTTTTTTCGGAGGTGGGTTTCTTGTAGACAGCAGATACATGGGTTGTGTTTTCTTATCCAGTCTATTACCCTATGTCTTTTGATTGGAGCATTTAACCCGTTTACATTTAAAGTTATTATTGATAGGTGCTTATATGTTGCCATTTTTGTTCTTTGCCCCTGTGATCCTTCTTCGCTTCCTATTTCTTTTTACAGCAGATCCTTTAGCATTTCTTGCATTGCTGGTTTGGTGGTGACGAATTCCCTTAGTCCTTTTTTATCTGTGAAGCTCCTGATTTGACCTTCAATTTTGATTGAGAGCCTTGCTGGGTACAGTATTCTAGGATTCATACCCTTCCTTTGCATGACTTTGTAGATTTCATTCCACTGCCTTCTGGCCTGATAGGTTTCTGTTGAGAGATCACTTGTTAGTCTGATGGGTGTTCCTTTGTAGGTGACTTTTTGTCTCTCTCTGGCAGCTTTTAAGATTCTTATTTTGTCATTGGTGTTTGCCAATTTAATTATAATGTGCCTTGGCGTAGGTCTTTTGGGGTTTATTTTGCTTGGGACTCTGTGAGCTTCTTGGATTTGTGTGGGTTTTTCCTTTCCTATACCAGGAAAGTTTTCTGTCATTATTTCTTCCAACAGGTTTTCTATTCCTTGCTCAGTTTCCTGTCCTTCTGGAAGCCCAATTATACGGATGTTGTTTTGTTTCATGTTGTCCCAAAGTTCTCTTAGGCTCTCCTCCTGCTTTTTAATTTTTTTTTCTAGTATCTGCTCTACTTGGTTATTTTTTCCTACCTGGTCTTCTAGCTCACTAATGCGATCCTCTGCTTCTTCTAGTCTACTCTTAATACTTTCTATTGAGTTCTTTACTTCAGCAATGTCACTTTTCATTTCTTCATGGCTCTTCATCATTTCTTCCTGGGTCTTCCTCATTTCCTCTTGGGTCTTACTCATATTATCAAATTTGTCTTCCATTCTTTTCAGCCACCTTATGACCATTTCTCTGAATTCTTTCTCTGACAGGTTGTTAACTTCCATTTCGTTTACCTCCTTTTCTGGTGAGCCTTGCTTTTCTTTCATATGTGGGCTATTTCTTTGTCTTCCCATGGTCTCTCTTCTCTGTGTATGTGGTTATGTAGTTCTCACTCTCCTGTGTTGATTTAAAGGCACAAAATACAACACAACCAGGTGCAACGCACCAGGGACTGAACCGGAATGTAGTCAAAGTAATTGTAATTCCAAATAAAGGTGAACGCCAGAGAAAGGCAAATTTGGTGATAGGTGGGAAAAAAGAAAGAGAACCTCCCCCAGACCCACACAGACACTCACACACCCACACTCACACAAAAAAGAAAGAGACCCCCCCAAACACATACACTCACAAAAAAGAAAGACAGGAATGCCAAAATGATAATGGGAAAAGGGGGAGAAGAAAAAAAGAAATAAAAGGAGTAAATTATAAATGTGGGGTGAAAACTCCTATAGGATAGCCCCTAATCCGAACGAAAACCTGCAACAAGTACTTGGAGATTGATACAAATTACATACAACTACTAATATCAAGAGAGGTGAGGGAACACAGAAGCAAAAATCTATCTCAAAAACAATGCAGATGAGGACAACAAAACAAGAAACAACACCAAAAATAAAAATAACCCCCCCTACAAGACAAACCAAAATAACAGAATAAGCAAATCAATCTCATAAACCTGCTTAAAAAATCAATATAATCAACAGTCAAGTAAACAACAACAACAGGACAGGGCTAAAAACACTTTACGATAGTGAAGTCAGAGAAGCTAGAGGTATATATGCACTTGGATTAGGTGGTTAGAGATTAGATATATCAGTGGGGTGAAATTTTAACAGGGGGTAAGGGGAAAGAATTAGGTAAATCTAAAGCGGGAAAAGTGTAAGGGAAACAAGGCACTAAATAGGGAAAGGTTAGCCAGAGAGTGGTGGTATAAAGGTGAAGTTGAGGTAGAGTAAAAGATACTAAAGTGTAGATGAAAATAGACTGTATTCCCAAGGTCGAAGAGAAGATATAATCAATTCCCTGTCACATAAGAGTCAATTTGTGATTTGGCCCCTGGGTGGCAGTGTTTCTAGATTGACTTCTGGGTCTATTGGTCCTCTTTATCCTGAACTAAACAATACTGCCTCTCTAATGGTGACTGCTGTTTTAGCAGCCAGAACCCTCCCAAAATCTTCCGGGCTTCCCCCCTCTGTCAGGTCCAAACTGATTGCGCTCCAGGGATCAACTCTGCCACCAGCTCCAAGGGCCCTCTCCCAAGTTCACCAGCTTCAACAGCCACAGATTCTATTTCAGGTGCAGATCTCCAGGTTTTGAGTTCCAAGGTGCAGATCTCCCAGACTGCCAGCCCCCTCAGTTTCGCGCCCAAAGTACCCCCAGGGAAATCTGACCTTTCCTTGCTGGAGTTTAGAGCTCCCTGGGCTCTGCGCGCCACCTGGTCGCCGGTGCTCCGGGAGCCCCAGAGGTCCCGCCGGTACCGCGAACGGCAGCTGTATGTTTTCCGGCTCCTCTCGTTCAAGATGTGCCTTTTTTTTATTGATTAAAGTATTACATGTGTCCTTATCTCCCCATTGCCCGCCCCCATGCCCCAACTCATGCCCTCACCTCCTGGTGCCTGTGTCCATAGGTTAGGCTAATATACATGCATACAAGTCCTTTGGTTGATCCCCCCCTTATCCCCATCCTCCCTATATTCCCTCTGAGGTTTGACAGTTTGATCAGTGCATACCTGTCTCTGGATCTGTTTTTGTTTATCAGTTGATGTTATTCATTTTATTCCACAAATGAGTGAAATCATGTGATATTTATCTTTCTCCGACTGGCTTATTTCGCTTAGTGTCATGCTCTCCAGTTCCATCCGTGCTGTTGCAAATGGTAAGAATTCCTTCTTTTTTATAGCAGCGTAGTATTCCATTGTGTAGATGTACCACAGTTGTTGTTTTTTTAAATCCATTCATATGCTGATGGGCACTTAGGCTGCTTGCAAATCTCAGCTATGGTGAATTGTGGGCTATGAACATAGGGGTGCATATATCCTTTCTGAATGGTGTTTCTAGTTTCTTGGGATATATTCCTAGAAGTGGGATAACTGGGTCGAATAGGAGTTTCATTTTTAGTTTTTTGAGGAAACTCCACACTGTTCTCCACGGTGGCTACACCAGTCTGCATTCCCATCAGCTGTGCAAAGAGGTTCCTTTTTCTCTGCACCCTCGCCAGCACTTGTCATTTGTTGATTTGTTGATGATAGTCATTCTGACAGGTGTGATATAGTAGTTCATTAATGATATAATATTTTAAGAAATAATTTAGTTCTCTAGTTTGCAGGATCTTCAATGTGTAAATAAACATAATATTGCAAACTATCACAATATTATAAAGATCAAATAAGATAGCTTGTTAGAAACCATTTTGTTTACCACAGGCATGCTATTAGGAATATTATTCTTCCTATTGTTTTCTAAATTTACTTTTGAGTAAGTAAAAAAGTGGACTTGAGAATTTCTTCTTACTGTAATTGCTCACCAAAACCTCTCTTTCTCATATAAAATCTAAAATCTAAAACCTCATCTAGAATCTTATGGATAGGTTGCTTTGAACCTTTGCCACATTATATACTCAACACAGTTTATACATATAAAAAAAGTCATGAGCCACAATGTTATCCATTTCTACCATCTCAGACTGTCCATGTTTTACTTCTCACTGTGTATTTTTAAGTGGGTATGAGAAGACATGGCTTTCCACTTAGCTTGCTGAAGCCAGACTTGTACTGTAGCACACCAATCCATCGCAGGCCAGTGCAAGGGAGACCTGCAGATAGGCCTTCCTCTCAAGCTGTTTCCAATTTACATTGCAACAGGCTAATGAAACATGAAAATGTCCATTTAAAAAAAAAGGTCACAACTTATATTTGAACTGAAGAATATTAGGTAGTGTGCGTTGTGCTTAATTAAGGTGGCGGATTTTAGGTTGGAGCTCCAGGGACTATGCTCCAAATCTGAAGACGCTTGTTCTTTGGAATGTCAAGTGAGTAGACATGGTGTACTACTTTTCTGAAACTTAATGATCTGGGTTTTCTAAATGCTTATGATGCTATGTAAAGGCATATGTACTTGACATTTCTCAGTCTAATTTTGAAAATCTTTTAACCCAGTTCCTAAATTTGAAAACACTAATTATTTGGACAACATTTCTGCTAGTTAGATAAAAAAATTCAATGTCTGAGCACATTATTTGAAGCACACGATTTTAAAGACTCTGCTGGATGACTGTAGAGTAATTTCCTCCTCCCCTCACAAAAATATTATTGAAGATCAAGAAACGTAATCATATAGTCATATCCACAAAGCTTTTATCTTAAAGAGAAAAATGTAGAGTAGAATTTAAAAATAGTTTATAGTACATATCAGATGACCTCAAATTTTTACTCAAGTCAGTGCTATTTGCATATAATCCTTTATTTTATTCTTGTGGATTTGACTCCTTCGTCTCATGTTTCCCATCATAGATACTATAATAAAGTACCAAAGATTAACCAAGAGACTTATGGGGATCAAATAAGTAGAATGAGATGTCCTCTTCCTCCTAGGGGCTTGAATGCAGGGCTCAGAGTAACACTTTTTCCAGAATCAGCTAGCCGAGGTTCTGTTCTCCTCTTTCTGTGCAGCCATTCCACTGTTACTTTAACATAGTCACTGGGCTTTCTTCCAAGTTCTGGTAATAAAATCAATATAAGAGAGAATTTTCCAAGTTTCATTCAATTTGACTGTGATTTTGCTTTATTTGTGTTATCTTTTTTAAAAATATATTTTATTGATTTTTTACAGAGAAGAAGGGAGAGGGATAGAAAGTCAGAAACATCTGAGAGAGACACATCGATCAGCTGCCTCTTGCGCATCCCCTACTGGGGATGTGCCCACAACAAAGGAATGTGCCCTTCAGTCCACAGGCCCACGCTCTATCCATTAGCCAAACCAGTTTCGGCTATTTGTGTTTTCAACAAATCTTTTCTAAGGCTCCATGAGTAATCTGTCCATAGTGTAAGTGCCTGATTGATTGACAAATTATTTTTCAACTTGTGTTTATTGTCTTTTTTTATTAAGAGCTGAGTGGCTTTTAGAGAGAAAAAATAGTATTAAAATGCCCTTTGATTCACTTATTTTAAATAGAAAATTGGACAGGAAAATTTACAAAGTCAGTGATTTTGACAGCATGTGCAGTTCTTACATCACAGTCAGAAATTATAACAAGTGGGCATGCATGCAAAAGAGGAAAGATAAAGATGTATTGAGTAATTTTAAAGGTATTGTGTAGTAGGTAATAATTGATATTATTTTGAAAACTTTTTTACTGATTTTCAGAGAGAAGAGGAGAGAGAGAGAGAGAGAGAGAGAGAGAGAGAGAGAGAGAGAGAGAGAGAGAGAGAGAAACATCCATCAGTTGCCTCTGGCACACATCTTTACCAGGGAGTGAAAGCACGACCTGGGTATGTGGCCTGATTAGGAATCAAACCCACCACCTTTGGTGTAGGGGATGATGCTCCAACCCACTAAGCCACACTGGTCAGGGCATAATTAATCTTTCTTAAAGTTTTTATATAAGAGAGTTTTTAAAATTTAAAACTACAGTGAATAGTATATGGTGATTGAGACGTCCAGTGTTTATTTTGTGAGATTGAAGGAAAGAGTTCATATGGAAAAGACAGGTGATGCTTTATCCTTTATAAGCTTTTGATATTTTTATTTATTCTTTAAAAATAAGTGAATATTTTTAAAACTTAAAAAAATATTTAGGTGACTTTTCCAAAATTGTATTTGTATCATTTGTCATATAATTATATTCCACATATAGCATTTTTAAATTCCTTCCCACTTTATGTACCCTTGGTTGATATTTGAAAAAAAGATATATATTTGGTAAAATTCTTATTTTTATCTACCAGAAAGCTATTCACACATCTATCAATTGCATTAGGTTATTGGGAAAACTTCATTACAACCTATATAACCTTTAATGAAAATAAAACAAACATTTACCAAGTTTGAGCAAGATAGATTTCTGGGTTAAATATATATTTTTAGAAATATTATGGAAGTTTCTTCATTACTTGAGTAATCCATGATGGCGAACCTATGACACGTGTGTCAGCACTATCACGCGTAGCCATTTTCGATGACATGCACCCTCATGCAGTCGCGTACAGAGAAGTATGGGGCAGCATGCCGAGAAGGACATTTCATCCTCAGCTACTGCCAAGCCAGGTGGGGTAGCCGAGGATGAAACATTTGCTGTAGTGTAGTGTAGATACTCTGTAGGCCAAACCCACAGAACTCTGGAACAGAGCGTCTAGTTCTGGGACTTCAGGATAGGCCGTTAGGAGATCTTTGACCTAACTTCCCCTATTTCTGCTTATTAACCCTGCCCTTCCCTAAAAGAAAGTAACATGTGCCATAATGTGGTCAGTTAGGCTAGTTAACCCCTAATTGCCTGCAGGGCTAACAGGCTACTTATAATTCTATCTTCTGTCACTGCCCCCCTGATGGAGAACCCAAAAAATAAAAAAACAAGGTTAAGTAAAGGAAGTTGTAGTAGCAGTAGCCGAACCTTTCAAGAGACATGGAACGAGATGTATGGCATTATAGAAAAAAATGGCAGATCATTTTGCATTCTATGTACTGAAAGGGTAGTAAGCAGAATGTAGAATAGAAATAGACATTTTGAAACTAATCATTCCCAGCTCTTGAAAAAAAGTGAGGATGAAAGGAAGGAATACATTTCCAGGCAGCTACACCTTTACAAGAGCCAATCTAATTCCATCCTTAAATTTATAAGAGGCTGTACAAATTTAGCATCTGCAGGTTTGAGCATTGCTCACTCCATAGCTCAGCATGGAGAAGCACTCAGTGAGGGAGAATTTATTATAGAAACTCTCTTAATATGTGCACCAGTTCTATTTCACAATATGCAGAATAAAGATGCAATTATTAAGAGAGTATCTGAGTTACCACTCAGTAGAAATGTCATAAAAGACTGAATAATGAGACTTAAATAGATTAAAAAGAGACATAAATAATTGTAAATATTTTTTATCTCTCTTGATAAAACTACTGATGTCACATCACATGCTCAGTTCACCATTATTGGTCGATATTCTGATGGTCTCACAGTGAAAGAAGAGTTGATAAAGTTAGTATCAGTGCCAACAATTACATCAGGAAGAGAAATATGTAAGGTTGTTATACAAACATTCCATGACCTAAGCATTGATGTCTTTAAAGTTGTGTCAGTGACAACAGAAGGGGCACCAAACATGGTGGGGGAAAAAGTCGTATTTGTCAAATTGTTTATGGAAGCTATTGGACATCTGATTGTGCCTCTTCATTGTATTATCCATGAGGAGGTTTTATGTGCCAAAGCAGGATTCACAGACTTAAAGGACCTAATGTCAGTTGTTACAAAAATAGTTAATTTAATAGCTGCTCGCCCCCTTCACAAGGGAGAATGTTCTGCACTTTTATTGGAGGTTAATTCTATCTACAGTGGACTGCTGATATACAATAATGTAAGATGGCTGAGCCAAGGCAAAGTTCTTGAGCGCTTTTGGAGTGCTTTGAAGAAATTAAGGTATTTCTTGAGGATAAGGATCTGGGAAACTTTTCTCAGCTCAATGATGATAAGTGGGTCAACACCCTGATATTTTTTACAGATCTCTCTGTTCATATTAATGAACTAAACTTAAAGTTACAAGGTTTTGGCAAAAGCATTGATGTTATGTTTGGATATATAAAAAAGCTTTTGAAAGTAAACTTAAAAATTTCAAGTGAGATGTAGAAACTAAAACTTATAAGTATTTTCTTCCAGTACTAAGTATTTTGAGAAGGCCAGTGCAGCTGTACAAAATGAAATGGAACCCTTGCATATAAAATACCAGCATGTTTTAGACTCATTACTTGACCAGTTCAGTGATAGATATAATCAATTTAGAAGCCTAGAACAGACCATAAAAATAATTGAGTATCCTGAGGCAGTCGTCTGCAGTAGTTTGGAATTACATGGTTTCCAATGGACGCAGGTTGATGATTTGGAGATGCAACTTGCAGAATTTCAAGACAGCATCTGGGCTCAGGTGTTTGTGGACTTGAGGTCAAAGCTTGAAAATCTGGAAAGGTGCTGCTTGGAGAATCAAGAGGAGTACCACTACGAACAAGAAATTTGGAGTGCCTGAATCCGATTACCAGACACTTTTACCACCCTGAAAAATCTAGCAATGGCTTTACTCACAATTTTTCTCTCTACGTACTTTTGTGAGATCTTATTCTCAGCGTTAAATAATATCAAAACCAACAAAAGAAACATATTGACAGATGAAGTTAGTAGCGCTTGCTTGGGCTTGAAGTGTACAAAATACTAACCTTCAATTGAAGGTTTTGCCAATGAAATTCAGCAACAAAAAAGTCACTAATAGGCAGGTTAGTTAAAGAATTCCTCCTACCCTTTCCTTATGTTAGTTCATGGCACCCCGCACAAGTTAAATTATATCAAGACCAACAAAAGAAACCGACTGACAGATGAACAAAAAAGTCAGTAAGCACGTAACTTAAATAATTAGTTTTTGGTTTATTAAATAAGGTTATATATTACAATTATAAATTTGTGTTATTTAAACTAAAAATATCATGAAATTATGGTTTTTTTCTCGAAGTGACACACTACCCAAGTTATGAATGATCACATCTAATGAATTGATGGCTAAAGAAGACAGTCGCTCCAGTTGCTTCTCCTTAAGCTCCAGTCTCATAAATGGGTGTTAAGAAATGATTTGGGCAAGTAAGATAACTGGTCATAAAAGGTAGGACTAAATTCCATAACATCTCATGTAGCAAAGTCTTCTCAACCTAAAATAACATCCATGACCAAATTGCACCATTTGGCAAAAAGAAAGTCAGTAAGTACAACTGAGTATCATTTATTTTTTAATAATTTAAACTCATGCTGCAAGTGTCTTTAAAATGCGTTGAGATGGGGAGATGATTAATCTGATTTAGATTTCCTGATTGAGGTGATATTGCTGAGTTCTTAAAACTGACTGAGGGAAGTTGTTGGATGTTTGGTCTAGAAACAGAATCATGTTACATAAAGAGAGTCCAGAGTGCTGAGGTAGCATTGCAGAAAGCAAAACCAAAATGAGTCTCCATCCGAGAAGTTCCGTACATGTGGGAGAAAGAACGGAGTAAATTATGCAGCTGAACAAACCAGGTTGATGAATTCAAGAGAAGGATTGATGAACAAAACTGGTGGCTAAGATTTGGCTTAGGAACTAGTTGTGCAACAGTATGATTCCATGTTCAATTTTTTAACAGGATGTACTCAGATTGAGCAATTCCTCCTGACTGCTCCCTGGTTTGCTCTTCGCCCTTTGCTCAGTGTCTGCTCTGCTAACCAAGCTTCCTGCGCATATAGGCATTATGAACCCCAGTCGCCTGGCAACATGCCTTCATTGTTCTATTCATATTTATTTATTTATTTTTAATATATTTTATTGATTTTTTACAGAGCAGAAGGGAGAGGGATAGAAAGTCAGAAACATCGATGAGAGAGAAACATCGATCAGTTGCCTCTTGCACGCCCCCTACTGGGGGTGTCCCCACAGCCAAGGTACATGCCCTTGCCGGAATCGAACCCGGGACCCTTCAGTCCAGAGTCCGACGCTCTAACCACTGAGCCAAACGGGTCTTGGCATTCTATTCATATTTATATTTGTCTTCGATGCCTCCTGCTCCTCCATGCTCATCCTTCCTTTTTCTTCTAAGTCATCTTGTCTGTTCATGTTGCCTTTGATAGTTTCCTTATCAATACCTATGTTTAGCCTTTGTTCTGTGTTATGCATTGGTCCTTTTACTCTGTGTGCTTTTTTCCTTTGTTTATGTTTTCGTTTGAGAAACCATCCTCTTAAAAGTGGGCAGGTTGAGTACACATCTAGTTGTTAGGGGATTTTTTTCCAATAATTTTGCACACTATTCCAAGATAGTCTTTAGAAGAATTAAACTTTCCCCTTTCTTGATTTTGTATACATAGGAAGAAATGGATAAAAAAAGATATGAAGAAATAAAGGAAGGTAAAAGTAGGTAAAAATAGAATAACTGGAGCTGTCACTCATTGCTAATGGAACATAGACTTGGAAAAAGTACTTGAAAGGTTTTAATAAAGTTTAAGATATGCTTACTCAAAAAAACTCAGCAACGTCATTGCTAAGTACATCTGCCAAAGGAATTAGTGCTTATGTCTACAAAATATTTGTAGAAGAATGTTCATAGAAGCTATATTCATCATAGGCAAAAACTGCAACAATCTAAATATCTACCAAATGAAGAATGAATTAAAAAACTACTTATATGTTCAACAAAATTGATGAATCTCAAAACAACTGTATGTAGTGAAAGCAGTCAGGCATAAATGAGTACATAATGTATATTTTCACTTGTATGAAGTTCAAAAATAGTAAAAGACTGATCAATGGTGATAGAAATTAGGATAGAAACTACTCTTGGAGGGGGATTATTATCTGAGAAGGAGAATGAAGAATTTTCTTGGGAATGGATGTATACTAGCTGGCATTTAGTGATGGCTACTTAAATATAAACATGCATTAAAATTTTCCAAGCTATACACTTGATATTTATGTGTTTTATTATAGGAAACATACATTTTACTTAAAAACAGAAAAAGAGAATGAATGAAAGATATGGTGAAGAAAACAATTTTAGAAATGTGATAGGCTTGGATTTAGAATCATAGCTCTCATTTACTAAATCTATAATTTTGAGAAATTTATTTAATCTCTCTCAATCTGTTTCCTCATCTATAAAACAGGGAATTATCACTTACCTCCTAGGTATAGTAACCACATTAAATTATTTAATGATAGCCAATCAATAAATAATAGTTATTTGTATGTTTCTGTTTTGACTAATTATTAGCAGTGTGTATAATTCTTAGCTAGTATATTTTTACTATGCTATTAGATAGCTTTATTTATACATTTAAATTTGAGAAGCACTATTCTAGAAGGTTTTCAATGTACATTAGCCTATTTCAGGCTCTGATAAATTAGGCATGAAATAAATATATTTAACACTACTTAATACTGTATCTCCCAATTTTATTAGATCAGAGAATTCCCCTCCCCCAATATGTTTTTTTTGGGGGGTAGAGGGGGGAAGACATAATTTTTATTCTACCATAAGATTTTGTTCTAAAGAAAACACTTTGAGAAACATAAGTATAGTATATCTTTCCAGTTCTGAATACAATTTTGTGGTATCCATGATGCATTGCAGAAATGTTGAGTTCAGGATAAATCTGCAGGATACAACCACAGCTCTTAGAACTATTTCATTTGTTGCTTTGACCCTATTAATATATATGTCCTTGGACTAATAACGCAAGTAGGAGATTCTCAAATGTGAATGAAGGTCATACCAGATTCATATGGTGAGATCTGTGAAAATGTATGCTGATATATCATTCAGATTCTTATTTGAAGAAACAAGAATGTCAACATAATCTGTAAAAACATTTGAAAATACTTTCCCTTGCCCCCACCCCCATATTCTGTGCATTCTGAAAAATGTATTCTAATAGTTAGCAATGTGCACCCACCCAAGTGAGAACTATTGTTTTAAATAAATCTTCTCAACTCTGAATGCACATTAGTATCACTAGGAATTTTAAAAATCCCATTTCCCAAGACCCACCCCAAAAAACTTTTAATTGGCATGCGGTTAGACTTAGGTATTGGCATATGTAAAGTTTCCCAGGTGATATAAATGTGCAGCACGATTTGAGAACCCATTGTCTAAGGAAAATAAAATGTCCCTTTCCTCCATTGTCAAAGAAAAAAAAAGTTGTCAGCAATGGTTATTAGTCAAAAGAATATCTATGCTGAAATTTACTACTTAGGAGCCATTTTCTCTACACATGGAGTACCCGTGAACTTCAAAGTGGTGTTTCAGAAAGGAGGGGACAGTGAGTCATTTAAGAATTGTGCTCCAGTCTTTAAGAATATGAGGATCTGGGCAGTTCGCACATTGCCCTCCAACCATATTCATCCTGAGCTTTAAAACTGACTATTACATAGAAGTAATTTGTAGACATCTGGGTATAGAAAAACCTCTAAAATGCATTTTCATTGCCTTTAAAATAATCATTTTATAATTTAACTTCATTTTAACAATTTTTAAGTAAGTGCTGTTATAAGAGAACTAGTTTTTTCCAAGTCCCCTAATTCATATAAGTAAAGGTCATAGCAAGCCTTTTAGATATAACCACTATTCTTTTTGAGAAAAAATTTACCATTAACAAAGTTGTGTTTAAAGCTTCTATTATCTAGTACCTCTAAGGCATCATTTCAATATTTATTATAAATCAAACTGGTATTCAATTAAATGTGAAGGTAGTAGATGATAGAGAATAAGAATGCTTTATCTAACTGTAGTTTGTAAGAGCACATTTTTTTCCCTTTATTTGTCTGTCATGTCCATAATTATCCCACACTTTTACACTTTTAGTAGTAAAATAAAGAGACTCATAGGATAGCCAGTGATCAGCAAACTGAGGCTCCTGAGCCACATGAGGCTTGCGAGCCGTAGCTTGCCGCTTTATTGACTAATGAGTTTGCCAACCGCTGGTGGGACAGGCAGAGGGTTTATGGGAAAAGCAATATCTATTTATTTAAATTGTACCAATGTTATCTAAAAGGGCATGGGAAGCTTGAATAAGCCTCCCCATAAATGACTCAATGTAATTTTATTAAACCAGCTCTCCATATTCTGTGGGCATGAATCTAGTGGAAATCCTTGCATTAGTACGTTTTGAAAAGAAAATTGTCTTTAACTGGCTTAAATGAATTATTAACACACACAGAGACAGCTTCTCTAACTGTCAAGTGATAGATAGGTGTTAGTTGAAGTATATAATTTTAGTAATAGTAAATATAAATGGAACCAGTCAGTTCTTTTATCAGTTGAAGGCATTGGAATATTGCCATTGATAGAATTTCCTAGACCTTGCCTTATATAATTTAAACAGTGCTGGTCACCAAACCTTTACAAGGCTTAATTGTTCTTCAGGGGAACAGTGTGGAGCAATTATATGAATGATAGCAGACCTCAACAATTAAGTTATGTGCAAAGACAGAGAAAATTGAGTAAATTCTCCGTGGAAAAGAAAAGACTTCGTGTAACCCAGCTGAAGTTTTAAAAATTATAAGGTGGGTTGATAAAATCAATCCAAGCAAACATTTTATGCTTCAAGATCAGAGCAGTAAGTAGATAAGATCTGAAAATTAGGAAGTTGGGGACAAGGAAAAAAGAAGTCAAAACTCTTTTACACAAATGCTAATAAGCATATGAAATAAATTATTGCAAAGGACCCCTGAAGCAAGGACCACCGTTGAGTACAGCAGGGAATGAAATGAATTTCTAAAGTGAAAAAGAAGATAGAGAAGAACAGGAGGAAAGTAGGCAGATAAACCCTTCATCGTGGTCCCTTCGCTTTTTCCTGATAGTGGTGCTAAATGGCTTTTGGCATAGAGTCTAATCTAAAATAGTGTCATAGCGTGGTGCTCCATGATGTCACGTTTCACCAAATGCTGCAAGGCACTTAACATCCGTCTATCTTCAGGGATATCTACAAACAGAGCTATGTAACGTGCTTCTACTCTGCAAAGAGGCGACTGGGAGCACCGCCCATCTTTGTGACCAATGAAATCCAACTTTTCTATGGATGTCGCATATTGGGGAAATTTTCCTTAGTCTGTTGCTTTAAAAAACAAATTAAATATTGCCCATAAGCATCTATAATCCAGTGCATGTCTTAACAATAGATGAGATGATTTTCAATAGGGCATGCAGAAAATATGAAGGCATATTAACCACTTGTAAACTATTCATAATGGGACTGATTCTCTCTCCTTGAGCACAATGTCTTCTGTTATATGTGAAAAGAACTCCCTACCGTCTTAGCTGGAAGCATGAATCTTTTTTAAGGAAAGGGCACTGAGGTTGGATACAGGATTGCAAGTGATGGATGATTTGAAACATTAACATGTAAGGTATTGCTAGCTAATTATTCGGCACTTACTTCAGTGACTTAGATGGGGAATAAGTTACCTCTGGGAGACAGGATTCTACTTTCAAGTATTAGCTAAAGTATCATTACTAGAAGTTATATAGTACATGTTATTGCTAACTCTTTCCCAAAAGGTACAGATACACTAACTTCCTGATCTAAACCATGAAGTACTTAATATTGGCATAGTCATCATTGCTTAGAAAACACCTACTTTATTAAAATAGATAAGAAAGAAGAGTTTTCTTAATTTGGGCTTAATTGTTGATTTTAAATATTCCTTTCATAGACATAGTCTTTCCATAAATTTGGATAAGTTATTCTTTATTATTTTCTGAATATCAACAAAAACCATGAGAGGACACAGATTATAACAATGGTTTATTAATGACTAACCCAGAACTTTTTGAACTGCTCAACATAAAGGGGCATTTTCAAATGGAAAGTTCATCAATAATGCATCAAGACCATTATCACAGTTTACAGGTCTGGATGTCTGATGTTGAGATTCAAGTCAGACATGAGATGTGTCCACTCTTTACAGGCAAAGTTAGTGTAAAGGAAATGAATGACCGATTACAATCTGCCAATATGTCCAAAGAGGATTATAGTTTTAAGCTCTATCATCTTAGGTTCCATAATGAGTTTATCCAAAGAGGAAAACAGATAGAAAAGGCTCCACTAGATTCCTAAATTTGAGCACAAATTCTCTAAGCTGTAGAAGAGTGACCGGTAACTGGCCCAGCAGGGAAAATTAGACCACATGGCGCCTTAGTCCAGGACAGCGTTGACAAAGTCATGGAGCTGATCACCACTCCTGTTGTTCTCTGACTCACCTCACCCCAAGCCAAGCCAAGGAAGGCATTGCTAAATAATCACGGCATTATTTCCCTCTGAACCAGCGATCTTTCTTAAAACTGTTCTCTCGGGAGGACTTCACAACCCATTGTGTTTGGTACTGGCGATGAAACCGATTTAATGATCCCTGCACATATCCTTACAAAGATGTTAATTCAGAATGAGGCTAGAAAAAAGGTCTATGAAAATGATCAGGGCAATTTCTTATATAAACAATAATAATAATAATAAAGCCACTTTCTTATATAAACAATAATAAGAATAATAAAGCCACTTTCTTATATAAACAATATTTTTCCTTTCTGATTTTGTTCATAATAAATAATACAGTATGTGTTTATTGGGGGAAGATTTGGGGTGTCAAAGGGCATTGAAAGTTAGTTAAGATATATTCCTTTTGTGGAAACAATCTCAGAATGGATTTTTTGTTTTGTCTTTTTTTTAGTTGAGGCTTTTTGGTTTCATTTTTTTAAAGTTAAATACAGATTGCTAAGAAGGTAAGTAGCTGGATGAACAGAAAGTGCATAAGGAGGTAATAGTACTGATACATAAAAACACATAGACAGAAATATCATAAAGAAAAATTTGTCCTGTATTTAACTTTCAGGGATATATAATATTTCCTTTTTTATTGAATTTACTAGAGGTCTGATTCACAAAATTTATGCAAGAGTAGGTCTTCCTTCCCCCAGATGCTGGCACCAGCTTTCCTCTGGCACCCGGGACCTGGGCTTCCCTTGCAGCCCAGCTTCGTCCATAAGGTTGTCCAGAAGGACATCCGCAAGGACATCAGGTCTAATTAGCATATTACACTTTTATTATTATAGATTGGGGTGACATTGGTTCACAAAACCATACAGGTTTCAAATGTACAACTCAATAAAATATTATCTGCACACTGCATCGTATGCCCATAGTCCAAAGCAGAGTCTATTTCTGTCTCCATTTACTCCTCTTTGCCTGGCTCCAAAACTCCAAAACTCCTACCCCCTTTCCTTCTGGCTATCACCAGAATATATTAATCTCTTCACCTTCTTTCATCCAGTCTTCCAACCCACTTCTCTCTGACAGCTGTCAGCCTGTTCATGTACCCACCCTCTATCTCTATCTTGTTTGTCAGTTTATTTTGTTCATTGGATTTTACATATAACTGAGATCATATGGTATTTGTCATTCTCTGAATGACTTATTTCACTTAACATAATATTGTCCAGGTTCATTCATGCTGTGACAAAAGGTAAAATTTCCTTCACTTTTTACAGTCTGGTGCAACTACGGTGGGAAACAGTATAAGGTTTCCTTGAAAAATTAAAAATGTAACTGCCTTATGTCTCAGAAATTCCACTCTGGGAATACAGTATATCCTAAGAAACCTGAAACACTAATTTTAAAGAATTTGCACACCCTTATGTTCATTGCAGCGTTATTTACAATAACCAAGATCTGGAAACAGCCCAAGTGTCCATCAATAGATGAGGGGATTAAAAAAACTGTGGTACATTTACACAATGGAACACCAGGAGTATAGAATTTACAGTGTATAAGTTAAAGCAACACATACTAGTATTTTGTGGATGCTGAGATTGATTTTCAATATGCAGTCTCCCTTGGGATATTTATATTCTTCCAATCAGCATAGAACTGTCCATCAAAACTAACATTACAATTTTTTTTTAACTTTTCACTGTGAATGTTTCTGGGTTTCCTTTAAAGCGCTCTAGACAGATTAACAATCTTCCTATAGAAATGACCTCTGTCATTTTTCCCAGTTCTGGCTAGTTATTTCAATGCAGTTGAATTCAGAGGAGGCGAAGGGTTTCCCCTCTTATTCTCCTTTTCTCTTTTAGATAATTTTAGAGCCACTTGTTTAAGGTATGGAACTTGTGGTTATTTTAAGAAAATCCTGATATTTACTGTAGAATGCAAAGTGCATTGTAGTTTGAAGTTTATTTCTAATTAGAATACAGCAAAAGAAATAGGTTCCAAGTGGGAAAATACATATTTTCCCCACAAATTGCTTCCATCGTTTTTGAACCCTGCTAAGCATTTTTAATAGATATGTGCCCTTAGCTCATCTTTTGCATGCTAACAATTTAATCTGAATACCAATATAGACACAAAATAAAATGATTGTTTCCTGCCAGAGGTATCTGCAGAAGAATCTTGGAGTAAAACATTGTCTTTGCAGCTCATTGTGTCTCTAATTAGAGTGGAAGGAGGCAGAAGCTTGCTGGTGTCAGTCTGTATTTAGCATGCCCTGGAGCCTCAAACTCCAGTGGGTATCAAAGTGCACTAATTAAATGAGGGGTCCACAATAGGGCACTAAACATCAGAGTGCAAGAAAGAGTCCAGTGTCCTCCGTGCCTTTGAGAATCCATGGCCTACGCTAATTACCCATTGTTGAACTGACTTTCCATTCTGTGAGGAATGAATGATTTCACTCTCCCTCCACCCCCTCCCCCTTTCTATTTTACCATCTTTGCTCTGGCCGCCTAATTAATCTTATGGAAATCTCCCGAAGCCAGATTCCAGCAAGGTTGCCCCGATGTTTATAATTTGATTTGTGATGATAAAAGTGAAGTCACCCGGTGATGGAACAGTGTCATTTTGAACACTCTTGAGAATCGAAGAGGCTATCAATCTTTCCCACGTGCATGGCAAACTGATATCCTAGAAAATTAACTTCAATTAATAACAGAAATCCCCAGACACAGGGGAAACTAGAGCTGCTTTGAAAAAGAACCTTCAAAGATGCCTCTGGACTATCTTTTATATGCAGGCCTTTTTTATATAAGAGATCTTTAATAAGGAAGTGTGTGTGTGTGTGTCCTTTTTCATAAACCCCTCCCCCAAATACTAATTTTAGGATTGTATATTATCATTCATACCTGGTATAGAAAAAGCTTAACCAAAGTTCTCTGGGTATAATATCAAGATGTTTCTGTCTTTAAGCTCTTTAACCTTTGGTTTCTTTTCCTTTTAATTTGATGAGCAATGCAATTTTAAACATCATTTGAAAACTTTCTTCTCATCCAGAAAGTCTTTATGTATGCAAGAAACATCTTAAATTTAATAACAAAAATATAAGTATATATATATGAACAGCTGAGACTCACTGAATTTATGACAGAAAAATATTCAAATGACCCTGTCCAATAAAGTAATAGCTAGATTGAAGGAGGAATAAAAAGCTTATTTTCTACAGTTTTATATCAAATATTACTTGATTTAATATAATCCACTCTCTGTATGTCTAATTATGTGTTTCAATTATAAACTGTACAGTTTTAAAAAATATGAGACCATTATTCTTGGATAGCACAATTTCAGTTTATTCATTAAAATTTTAAAACATTTATATTTTATCACAACTGGAATGGATGGATCATCCGGAATAATCTTATAGATAAATAACTAGTTATTTCTCTCATCTAACCATCTTCTTCTACTTCTTTCACTGCTTATATGTCTACTTATCTTATTTCTTTATGTTTTACAATTCTTTAGGTTATTAAAGCATAATTTTCAAAACATTAAAAGAAACATAATTCTCACCAATAAGTAAAAAGCACATATCAATGTTTCACTTAAAATATTACTAAGGGAACCAGCTAGTTCAAAAAAGATAAGAGGAACTGGGTTTGTGTACAGCCTTTGAAATAAGAATACTGAAATGCGATTAAGATGTTACATAATTGATTAATTCTAGGGATCAATGAAAAAGTAACCTTTACAGTTAAATTATCTGCTAGATGAAAAACAAATTACCACAACCTAGTTTCCTAAAAGTTAACATCTACTCTAACTTTTCAGCATGAAAAATGTAAAGTATGGATTCTAAATAAAAAGAAGTTATATTTCAGAGAAAATCAGATGATCCTTAGCCTCAGGCAACCTTGTTAGATAGTCCTCTAGCATTACATTAAAGAAATGCAATTATTTCTGTTTTATTTCCAAAGTTTTGGATAATTCTCTTTGACACACTGAATACACTCACCAGCTTTGCAATTAAAGTGGATGACCAAGGTAAATACTGGTTACAAATCAAAGGCAGGGGAACATAAAAATTCTAAATTGAATGAACCAAACAACAAAACTCTTAGAATTTAGTGACTATCTTAGGTAAATTTGTAGAATTTCAAATTCCTGTTGGAATTATTGTCACATGACAAATTCATTTTGTAACATTTATTCCTTATTAACAGATATGGAAATCTATTAAATTAACAGAATCTGTGAATTGTATTATTATACCATAAAACTTGGACCATTATTAATGTTGCATTTTGATTGGCTGAAAGCTTATTTCTAAACTTGACAACTAGGAGTGCTTGTTTAAAAAGTCGAAACACCACATGTCAAAATTATCATGATTATTTTCACTTCCATGTTAAAACTAATATACTGAGGTTTCTACCAAGTAATTAGAAATAACTTGAAAAAATAAAGGAGTAATGTCAACCTTAATGTCTATAACTCCAAATGTTAATTGCATGTCCCTTAAATCATAGCTAAGTGTTAAATTAGGTATCAGAATTGATCATCCTTGTGCTTTTTCATTAAAAAATTGTATCTGCCAGATCATTGAAAAAGAGATAGAAGATATAAACAACTGGAAGAATACTGTATACTGTGTTTATGGATTGTTAGACTCAACAACATTAAAATATCCATACTAAATATCCATACTAAAATATCCAAAACGATCAATAGATTCAATACAATCTCTATTAAAATACTAACAAAATATTTCACAGATCTAGAATAAAGATTCCAAAAATTTATATGGAACCAAAACAGACCCTGAATAGCAATCTTGAGAAAGAAAAACAAACTTGGAGGAATGACAATACAAGATATCAAGTTATATTATAAGGCCACTGTACTCAAAACAGCCTGGTACTGGCATAAGAACAGGCATATAGATCAATGGAATAGAACAGAGAGCCCAGAAATCAACCCAAGCCATTATGCTCAGTTAATATTTGACAAAGGAGGCAAGAGCATACAATGAAGTAAAGACAATTTCTTCAATAAAATGGTGTTGGAAAAATTGAACAGATTCAATGAAACTAGATCACCATTTTACACTATACATAAGAATAAACTCAAAATGGATAAAATACTTAAATGCAAGTCATAAAACCATAAAAATCTTAGAAGAAACCACGGGCAGCAAAATTTTAGACATTTTTCATAGCAATATGTTTGCTGATACATTTCCTATGGCAAGGGAAATAAAGAAAATAGTAAACAAATAGATACTAAATCAAAACAAAAAGCTTTTGCACAGAAAAAGAAACCAACAAAAATGAAAAGAGAGTCCACTGCACGGGACAATACATTTGCCAATGATACTTCTTGTAAAGGGTTAATTTCCAAAATATATAGGGAATTCATACAACTTAACAAAAGGAAGACAATTCAATTAGAAAATGGGCAAAGGATTTAAATAAATACTTCTCCAAAGTGGACATACAGAAGGTCAAGAGACCTATGAAAAAAAATGCTCAGTCACTAACATCTAAAAGATGTAAATTAAAATAACAAGGTATCACCTCATATCTGTCAGAATAACTATCAACAAATCTACACAAAACAAGTGTTGGCAAGGTTGTGGAGAAAAGGGAATCCTAGTACACTGCTGAGGGGAATGCAAACTGGTACAGCCACTATGAAAAACAGTGTGGAATATCTTCAACAAATTAAAAATGGAACTCCCATTAGACCCAGTGATTTCACTCATAAGAATATATTCTAGGAATCCTGAAACACCAATCAGAAAGAATACATGTAACCCTGTGTTCATAGCAGTACAATTTATAGTAGCTAAGATTTGGAAACAGACCAAGTGCCCATCAGTAGATGAGTGAATAAAAAAGTTGTGGTCACCCTAGCTGGTTTGACTCAATGGAAAGAGCATCAGACTATGGACTGAAGGGCCCCCAGTTTGATTCTTGACAAGGGCACATGGCCAGGTGCTCAATCCCCAATATGGGGCATGCAGAAGGCAGCAACTGATGATCCTTTCTCATCATTGATGTTTCTATCTCTCTTTCTCTCTCCCTTCCTCTCTGAAATATAAGCTATGGTACATTTATACAATGGAATACTATGCAGCTTCCAAAAAAGAAAGAATTCTAACTATTTGCAACAACATGGATGGACCTGGAGAGTATTATGCTAATGAAATAAGCCAATCAGAGAAAGATAAATATCACATGATCTCACTCATATGTGAAATCTAATGAACAAAATAAACTGACAAACAAAATAGATTCAGAGACTTAGAAGCATAGAACATATTGTAGAATTTCAGAGAGAAGGCAGGGGAGGGTGGGTGGTTGGGAAAAAAAATCACCAAAAGAGCTTGTATGCTGGAAAAAAAGATCAACCAAAGAGCTTGTATGCATATATACATAACCCATGACATCGACAATAAGGTGGAGAAGACCTGGGATAAGGGGTGGGGTGGGGGAAGAAGGGGGATATATGTAATACTTTCAACAATAAATATTTTTAAAGTATATTTGCCAGTAATTTGGAAATTCATCAATAAAACATTCTTTAATATAATCAACTTATGTTGTTTTTAGCATGTAACATCGGCAACAATGATTTTCAGAAATGATTTAATATAAACTTTAATTTACCTCTTAAAAATATAAGTCATTTATTAGGGAATGCTTTTACTCCAAACAGACTAAAATGTTATTTTCAGCACATTATTATTGTAGATAATTCAATTATAAAAAATTGCTTAATATCATGCTATATAGCATGCTAATAATTTCAAATAGAATTTTACCCTATGAAATAAACATTTTCCGATTATAATTAAAATAAAGTGGAAAGAACCAAGATGAAGAATAAACCATAAATATGCACATTTACAAGTACTATTAAGAGCACCTTATGCAAAGTCTGTACAAGAGCACCTTTACACTGGCAGAGACAATGACATATAAATGTTTATATATGTAGTAGAGGTCTGGTGCACAAATTTGTGCACCGGTGGGGTCCCTCTGCCTGGCTTGAGGAATCAGGCTGAGACCAGCTCTCCAATATCCCCTGAGGTGTCACAGATTGTGAGAGGGCATAGGCCAAGCCAAAGGACCCCATCGGTGCACGATTGGGGCTGAGGAGGGATGTTGGAGGTTGGCCAGCCAGGGAGGGACTGCAGGAGGGCTCCAGGGCATGTCTGGCCCATCTCACTCAGTCCCGATCAGCTGGACCCCAGTAGCAAGCTAACCTACCATTCAGAGTGTCTGCCCCTCGGTGGTCAGTGCATATCATAACATGTAGTTGAGCAACCTTAGCATATCATTAGCATATTACACTTTGATTGGTTGAACGGAAGAATGGAAGACTAGATGATTGGACACTTAGCTTATTAAACTTTTATTATATAGGATTGATTATTAATACGAACTTTATATAAGCAATAGTATTGCAAAAGTCCAAAGGTGCTATATAAATTATCAAAGCATTATATAAAATGTCAAGAATGTAAGAACCAGAATTTTCAATGAATGTCAAAAGGATGTTTACTCTGGATGTATTAGGTCATGCGACATGGCTATCACATGCTAAGAAAAATACTTGCCTATGTATAGGGCCATGTTTTAAAACACATCTTCAGAAACTACTTGAAGGGTTCTTTTTTGTATGATAGACGTTTCAGACAGCACTAATACTCTCCAAAGGCAAATTAAAGATAGGGCATACATTTTCATCAAACATACATATATACACATGATTCAGGTTTTATGGAACTATGTGGAAACTTAATGTTCTGAGCAGGATTGTGTTACTTACTGTATTTCCCAGTTAGCACAGACGGGATCATTTCCAGATCCAGTGGGTTTCCCATTTTGCCAGCACTGAGCTACCTCCACATAATATGATTAGTTCTCAACTTAGAAATTGTTTAATACATTTCATGTTAAATAAAAAGGAACGAACAATGTAATAAATGTTTTATATTCAATAAGATAATCATCATATTTCATGCATTTATTCTTAGAGTGTGCCTATTTCCATCCTTTAGAAATGACCTAAAAGCAGCCTCACAATACATGTTAACTCTATATGGGCTTTATTCTTTGCTCAGTTAATCACACATTCAATTTGCCTATCTTTCTGCCACGTGCATTATAATGCAAATCAATTCCAGTAGAGATGTGAGAGCTTAGGAAGCCTGGCCTGGCAAGCCAGCGAGCTTCCTTTATTTTCTTGCCTTAGAGCTAACCAAGCTCCAGAGATGAAGATGAACTTAATTAGAATTATAGAAGAATTTAAAAGTCAGTTAGAAAAAAAAAACACACACACACAGTCAAGCTGAGTATTCATTCCCAACAAAGTAGAAGGAAGCTTTAACTCCCTGTGTCCAAATATTGCAAACTCCTAAGGGTCAGACAGTCTTGAAGGGAATGTGATTGCTGACATTCACTGTAGCTTTTCCCTGGGAAGAAGGGTGCTAACCAAGGTCCACACTATTTGCCACACAAAAGTCAGTCCAGTAAACAGGGGGTTCCTTTCACTCTCCCATAGTTCCCAGTTCTATTCCCTTCAGCTGCCTGCAATCCAGGATTTTGATACACAGCAGTCCTTGTTCCAAAGACCCAGGAATCTCAGGAGCTATAAGCACAAGTGCTGTAGAGTCAACAATCTAAGCTCTAGCTAGAGAAAGCAATTTATGATCTGACAATGTTGAAAATGACTCAAACCCTGTGCTCCTGGAAAATAGTAAAGGTTAAGAAATCTCCTCATTCTTGATTTCTGGAGAACACCCTTCCCCATGTAAATTAGATAAGACTCACAGATACCAACCCTTCCCACCACCTCATTTCTAGGCATGGACTCTCCAAATTCCTTTTTCTCTCTCATAAATTTGCTAAACTGCTTGTTTCTATGGATCACAATCAGGTCAAAGTGCCTACTAACGAAAATGTCTCTCCTCTCAGGGTCCTGAATTCTGGCCTACCTTCGTCCCCCGCCAGCACACAACTAATGAGAACAGTCTACCCTACTGAAAACATTCTCTGGTCTCTCTCTTAGATCATGTAATTCTTCCATCCCACTGCCCCAAAACCAGTTCTTTCAAACCCTATTTGTTTCTTTAGATATTTTTAAATATATATTTTTGCCAAATTCCTAGATGTTTGCAGATCTTATGGCCACAGGGTCCTCCCTATTGCAGTAATCATTTTTGAATAAAATATTTCCTTACTAAGTCTGAATTTATTTGTTATTTGGTATTGCATCCATGTTCAGGGAGTTTTGGAAAACTTTAGGTCTATTCCTCACTCCAGGATTAGATTTTTTTTTCTGGACTCCTGGCAGAATATAAGGTCCTCTAGACTCATGCTTCCAAAAATTGCACACACATTTTTGCTGAGTGAGCTTTATGTAGCCAACCTTTCTCAAGAAACAGTTTCATCAATGATTTGGCAGAAGGGATTTTGTGAGTGTGCGTTTTTAAAAGTTGTAATAGCATTTTCGCAAAAATAAAATTTGTAGAATGCTAATGATGTAGGTCTGTCTTAATAATTTTAGTAAAATAACTTAAAAATCCTAAATTTTCCCATATGAATAAAAATCTATCAGGGTGGAAACCAAGGATAAAAATATTGTACTCATCAAAGTTAAAGAAGCATCAAAATGTAGGGAACTTCCACCATGCTTATCTAAACTTATTAGCATCCTTCTCATTAAAGGAGCTGGAAACTGGACCAGTCTTAGCAGCTAGTTTTTAATAAACTGAGTTTGCAACTTGATAAACCAGTGTTTTTATTCATTTGTTTTGTGAACTCAAATGAAGACCCTCACACACACACACACACACACACACACACACACACACGCACACACACACACACATAGAGATACACACACACACAGATACACACACAGAGATACACACACACACACACAAACAAATCACTTTAACTTGTGCTACAATTGTTCTAAAAATGTATGAATAAAGTATCCAAGGATTAACATAATTTTAACAGTACCAATAATTCTATTTATAAACTGTACTTATAGAAGTCTTTGTTTACCATGTAAAAGGTATAATATTTCTAAATTAAATATCCAAAAGTAAACATAGATGATGTCATAAAACAGAATATAAGTGACACCCAATTTATTAAAATATGAAAAAGAATAAAGGATGTTTAAAAAAGCCACAAATCCACGGTTATGCAAGATTATATGTTCTCTCTTAGGCCCCCAATAATGAACTTAGAAATAAATATGAGGCTAAATTGCCCCACATAATAATTTACCAATAGCAAACAGTTTCTTCAGTTTAAAAAGGTATAGGATGAACTCAAAAAGCTATTTATAATAAGCATTTTATTTATTGATGCTGATAGGATTAAACTTTGGTATTTTTCAGGTGAAAATACCCTAAACAATAGCTGCATTGGGGCACGCCTCTTTTTAAGGATTTTCAAGTTAGGAAGATCACTGGAACATTTTATAACAATAAAGAGAGATCTTGATGGGACAAATAATATCTACAGCACAATAAAAATACAGATAAAGTGCTGCTTGACAATCTACAAGGGAAAGGTTTTAAGTGACAGCCACAAAACCCTGGAAGGTATGTGCTGCAGCTGAGGAAGGATTCTGGAGTACAAGGGGGAAAAGCACTCTGAGACACAGGTTCCCTATGCAGTACAAAAACTGAGGCTTAAACTAGAAGATTAGAAGATGCCTATTCCTACCTCTAAACTGGTAAGATTCAGTAACAATAACGAAGAGTACAGCTGAGAGGACTGGGAGAGGCAGACTTTTTCTGAGTATCAGCACACACGATAGCACCCACGCCAAGCGTGGGTGCTGGGAGAAGTTTGGAGCTTGTGATGCCCATGATTACAACAGACATCTACTAACCTCAACTATGGGCCTGATCAACATAACTCTTTACACTAAAAACTTCTTATCTCAGTTTCTACGTGTTTTACTTTCAACAACAAAAATTTGCCAGGTATATCAAAAGAAAGAGAAAAACACAGTCTGAAGAGACAAAACAATTATTGCAATCTTACTGACATATGACAAAGACCCTATGTAATAAAAGGTTAATATACAAACAGATTGAACAGAGGAACAACTGAACAACCGGTCTCTATGATGCGCTCCTACCATCAGGGGGCACATGCAGAACATGGCAGGCGTCAGCAGCAGGCAGCAGGGTGCAGAATATCATGGGTATTGGCCATGGCTGGATGGTAGAGCAGGTGAGCAGGGCTGCCAGACCAAGATGAGGCACAGGTCACTGTCATTGGGGTGAGCCTCTGGTGATTACTGAAAGTTCTTTGCTTCTGCACGCCATGGTCCCACCCAGCACTCACACCTGCAGGCACCAGAGCTGCCACTGGCACCCACTACCAGCACTGGTCCTATTCTCACCCACTGCCAGGACTCGGCGCCAGCCCCAATTCCAATGTGCCATCAGTGGGTGCAAGTGGGGCTAGTGCCATCAGTGCATGGGAGCATCGGCAGCAGGAGCAGAGCTGCTGGCAGGCAGGGGACTGGTGACCACGGCAGGAAGGGCTGGGTAGTGGAGCAGAGGATTGGTTGAGACCTGCCTCTGTGCCCACCAAAGCCTCATGGCCCACAGTTCCTTTCAAGGTGCACAGATTCGTGCACTGGGCCTCTAGCATTAGAATAACCAGACAGAAAATTTTAAATCATTATGAATAACATGTTAAAGAATCTAAAGTAATATTAAAATATAAACTGAAGCACACTAAAAAATTGAAGCAAAAATCAATTTGAATTGGGCAGTGCTAAACTAGAAGTGATTGGGAGTTCTCCATCAATAGAAGCTCAGGGAGTGACTTTTATAGAGAAAAAGCAAAGCAATGCAAGGAAAGTATTTGGTTGGCTTTCTTTCTTACTCAAGCCTCTTTGCTTAGTTAATTTAATGAGGAAAAGTAGAGACTAAGCAGGACTAGTTGGGCAATGTTAATAAAGAGAGAGAAGCCGTAAGAAAGAGTCAAAATAAACCAAGATGTCAAAATACAGAAGCAAAAACGAATACTTTGAACAGCAAAACAAACTCAGCATAGATAAGAATAAATGGGCATTGATATAGGATCAGTGGTTGGCAAACTCATTATTCAACAGAGCCAAATATCAACAGTACAACTATTGAAATTTTTTGAGAGCCAATTTTTTAAAAAATTAAACATCTTCTAATACCACTTCTTCAAAATAGACTCGCTCATGCCATGGTATTTTTTGGAAGAGCCCTACTCAAGGGACCAAAGAGTCGCATGTGGCTCTCAAGCCACAGTTTGCAGACCACGGAATAGGTCAATGGAAATCATCCAAACTGAAATGCAAGAAGAAAAACAATAAAAAAGATTATCCAAAACTGTGGTACAATATTAAATGTTGTAACATTAGTATAACTGGAACACTGAAAGGAGAAGACAGACAGAAAAGGAAAGAAGAAATATTTGAAAAAACATTGCGGAAGTTTTGCTGTTGCAAGGAGAACTCATTTAGTCTGACTTGAAGGTTTAATATCTTTCCAAGCTAGATGTTGCATCCTGTATTGTGGAATGACTAACTCCAACCACATTAGGTGCTAACCAAGAGAAAGAAAGACATAGTTGGAAAATATGGGGAGGAGCTTAAGGTTTACATTTTTAATTACTTATAAAACTATTTTTTAATCCACTGAATATTTATCTATAAAATGTAAATTATTTCAAAAATGTTATTAACTTATTGAAATAACATTCATCAATAAAACTACCAGTATATAGGATTCTGGAGATTTAAGATGTCATGGGGTAGGTGAAAGTAACATTCACCTCTCCTCAGAACCAAATCAAAATTGCAACTAAGTTATAAAAAACAATATGAATCATCAACTGAAGACCGGAATAACCGACTGAAATCTCACAGCCTAAGTTATATGCTCTGTCTCGGCATCGCACCCACTGCCTTTGGGGCCATGGAGTGATGCTCCAACCAAAGGCACCATCTTCTTTTCCCTGGCTTCCTTGAGAATTCATTCCTTGTCATTAGTTTTTGACAGTTTTACCAAATATAATGCACCTTGGAGAAGTCTTTTTTTAGATTGAGACAATTAGGTGTTCTGGTTTTTAGTTTTAGTTTTTTCTCTTTATTTTCCTTTTCTTTTCATTTCATTTCTTTCTTTCTTTCTTTCTTCTTTATTCTTCTTCTTTTTTTTAATTTAAAGATTCCACTTTTCCCAGAGGTTTGGGAGGATCTTATTAGCTATTTGTTTGAAAAGGTTCTCTGTTCTTATCCATCAAGTCTTTCTCTTACTTCCTTATTCCATCTGCATCACTGCTAGATTTCTATCCTTCAATACTAATTCTTCCCTCCATCTGGTCAGCCCTACTTCCTTGGCTAGCTAGTTCATTCTTTACTTCTTTTATTGTGTTCTTTAGCTCCAGAATTTCTATTTGGTTCATTTTAAAAGTTTTCAATCTTTTTGATAGAGTACTCCTTTTTAAATTTATTTTATTTGAGATCATTATGCTGTTTTCTTATATCTCATTGACAATTTTCAGAACTGCATTTAAATCACATATTTATATGTTTAATTTGATTTTCTGTATTTTTTTTCCATTTTTTTCTATGACTCTGCTTCCCTCTCTACCCACATCTCCCTGTGGCACTTCTCTATTTAGTAGGTTGACCAGAAGACACCTTTCTTTTGTTTTCCAGTAGGTGGCACAGAAGTGCAAGTTTTTTAGTTTCTCTTATGTTACTCTGGCTTCTGGGATCTAGGCTGGAAGGTGGAAGACACCCCATATTCCTTGGGGAGGTGAGTGCTACCTTTGTGACAAGGTCACTTTCATCTCAGAGAACCACGTCCATGGAGGGAGATATGGTAAGTAATAGGGTTCTGAGCTTGTGAAATCCCAGTGCTGTCCCCTGCAACCAGATGCTGCTGGCAGTGCTGCTGCTGTGGGTGAGGGCAGGTTGACTGGAACAGGCTTACTGGTGGGGCTGTGTTTTCCTCCCAGTTATAGCAATAGTCAGTACTCAGCTTCTTTACCTCTGTATCTCCATCCCAGTCATTGGAATGAGCTTCAGCTTGTGCCAGGCGTCTGCCTCTCCAGGTCTCAGGGCTGAAGATAATGTGCTCTAACACCTGACACCTGCTGCTCTAGCTTCTTCTGGGAAAAGCTGATAGCTCTGAAGTGTGAAGGAAGGCAAACTCTGAGAGAATGAGGGTAGAAGCCATGTCTGTGGCCTTGTTTTCTGCCTGGAAGTGGTGGCCACCAGACAACCTTGTTGATCCCTCTCTGTCCAGGTAACTGGATTCAGTCACAGTGAGTACCAACTACTCAGGCAGGGATGCTCACTGTATTTCTTTGCCCCCTTGGGCCTCAGGGAGTGGTGGCTACAACCTGTTTCCTTTCTTTTCCAAGATCCCTAGTGAGATACCATCTGCATGTATGCTCCCTCCCCTTATTGTTTCATCTCTTCACTTCCCGCCTCCCCGCCCACTCCCACTCACCCACCTATAGATGCTTCAATGTGCACATCTCTCAGATTTGTTTAGATGATGAGCAGGGATTCCTTTGTTGAGTTACAGCTGTTCAAATGGTTGTGACTTTGAGGGGAGAGACCAGAGAAAACTCTCATGCTGTTACTCCTTTGCTGTCACTCAAAATGTAAGTTTTTAGAAAGTACAGTATAGACTTCAAAAATGTAGCTACTGTCAAGAACTGTGAAGGGTTTGAGATGAACTCTGCTTGCAAATTAACAATTGAGCCTGCCACATTTTCATGGTTGCTGACAGAAAATATGTAGAAGACCCATGAACCACAGAATGATGTTGATACTCAAGGCACAGAAAGCAGTAAGTGAATAATTATGTGTGTATCAGCTTCCCTTGCCTCCCAGATTTTACAGAGGTGGAGTGGTGGTCTCCAAGTGGAGGCTGTATATGCAGAGGAATCTTGAGTTTAGGAATCACAGTCTTTTATAATAGTCTGCAAGGAAATGTGGCTGACCTCTTCCCAGAGGGTGACACTATTTTTATTATTTTGGACAGTAAATACATCTACCTTTTGCACTGAAGAACACTATCTCTCTTCTTCTGAGGTTGTTCATTATACAAACACCCTTGAGAAGATACTCCAGAGCAAATGCTGGCAGTGACTGATCACGAGTCCTTCATTAGCGTGAGAGACGCCTGGAGAACGGTCTCCTCACCTGGGTCTAGGCGAGAAAGAGCTCAGACATGACAAGTCATAAACTAAAAGAACATGGACCCTACTAAGGGCACCAGCACCTTGTTTCAGAGAAGTGTTTGTAAAAAGAATTTTTAAAAGTCAGTTAATCTATAATAATAAAAACTTAATATACTAATTAGCCCTGAAGGGCGAACAGCAGAACGACAGTCTGGAAGAAGCCAGGCACTGGGGCTATGAGGGCCAAGCCCCTTTCATGAATTTTGCGCATCGAGCCTCTAGTTTTTATATTTATAAATGCTTTTAATGACATGAGAACAGTTTTGAAAGATTGCTCTAGATTTTTATAAGTCATAATTTTTTCATGAAAAAAACGAGGACAATGTAAAGAAAAATACCTGGACACGATGAATGAGCTTATTGTTCTTTAATTATTAAATCTTTTAGAGTTGCTTATTTCACAGTTTTAAGGCTAAATACTTTCAAGGCATAGCTAAGCAGGAGTCAAAATTCTTTACATAAATAATTCATATAAAAACATATTTTGTCTATTCAATGAATAGGCTTTATCATGGAGGTTGAGTCATTTAAAATTCTAGTTAGTTTTGTAGGAAAAATATAATATTTATAACAAAAAAATTTAGCAGTCATTATTCTTTGTGAATGAAGTCACTTCATTGCTAGGGTATTATTAAAAAACCCTTTTCTTTCTATCACCTGGATATGAGCAACTTAACCTATCAATAAGAATAAATAATTCCAAATATCTCTTTGGTGCATTTTTTCTCAGCAATGCCAATTGTTTGGCTGGACACCTACATACTGATATGAATGCAGATTACTTAACATTTAAAAGCAATGCAGAGAAAAGTTGGCCTGGTGCAGTATCTAAGATATAATGTTAATTATCAATCCATTCTCCAAAATAAGAGCTTCCACTCCAGAACCTGTTGAAACCATGCCAAGACCGGTTTGGCTCAGTGGATAGAGCGTTTGTCTGCGGACTGAAGGGTCCCGGCTTCAATTCTGGTCCCGGCTGCGGGCACATCCCCAGTGGGGTGTGTGCAGAGGCAGCTGATCGATGTTTCTCTCTCATCGATGTTTCTGACTTTCTCTCCCTCTCCCTTCTGCTCTGTAAAAAATCAATAAAATATATTTTTTAGAAAAAACCTGTTGAAACCAGAATTTTTTTTACAACAACAAAAATGAATTTAAATCATATTTAGACATACTACTTATCAAGGAAGAACTCTATAAAAATTAAAACAAGGTCAATAACTCATTTCAATAAAAGTATAAATGTCTGATATCTGAGTAATCAATATACTTAACAAGAATCAGTAGGCTGTGGCAATATGCATGTCACTGAATAAAATATACACTAAAATATCTTCAAGTATTAAAGATATTTCCTTATATTTTGCTTAATATCACTGGTCCAGTTTCCTTATCTGTGAAGTATAAAATTAGAAAAGTGATGTGCTTCTTCCAGATCTAAGGTTCTTTGCATCAGGTATTTCCTTGGCCAGAGCGTAGGTATCTCATTAGCTCCTCCAAAGCGTGTGAAGCCGTCAGTGTCTGTACTGAGCGCCTTTTTTGCCTCCCTGTTCTTTCTCCCTAAACTGGGTATGCCCAGCCCTTCTTCCCTCACATGGTCTGGGTCAACATGCTGTATAGTATTCTCTGTTTCCCCAATCCTGTGCAAGTCTTGGAAACTTTTAGTTTTAAATCCTTCTTATATTCGTTTGCTTGGTAAAATGTTAAAGTCCAGATTTTCCTACCCATTAAATACTTTGCCTTCGAGTTGCCAAAGTGATGAAAGATTACGAGAAAAATTAGTTCAACTATAAGTTTTAGTACCTAATATGGAATTTATATATTACACTTCCCAAAAGAATTCTTATTTTAACAGTGAATTCTTGGAAACACATTTTTTAAAGCCAAAGAAATATGAGTCATTTTATCCATGATTACCATCTAGCTGAAGTTAGGGAAAATTTTTTTTTTTAATTCTCAATATAACAATGTAAAGAAAGGATAGTTTGGCCTTTCTAATGGATAGACAGCTGTCTCTATGCCCAGAATAGAGTCATCCTAAAATGATGCTTTCTTCCACTAAATAGACATTGCTGGGAGCTGGCATTCATATTAAGAGGCAGAATGAATACTATTTAATTATAAGCAACAACAAATTCAGGCAATATACAAAAGTAGAAAGAGCATGAAATTTGAAAAAATACATCAGGCCCCCTTTACCCACAGGAAGTATTGTTATGCCCAGATTTCATGATTCCCAAAGACCACCAGGGAGCCGAAATGGATGCAATAGCATAGAACCTCTATTACAAGCCCGGGCTTGGCCCTCTGGCCCTGCCTGCCGCAGTGGCAGGAAGCCAAAGAGAGCGAATTTCCCACGCATGGTGATTTTATTGGGAGGTGGGGGCAGACGCGAACCAATGAGTTGGCTGATTCCAATTGGTTGGGTGATGGCTGGGGCTACTGACGCAAATAATCCCTAACGCACGTGACCTGTCCTGTCCTTTGCTCTTGATTGGAGCTCAAGCGCACAATCTTTCCCTATTGGCTAATTCAAAGGGAGGGGTTGAGTCTTTGTTATTTTAAGATGGCAGCCCCCAGGTAAGTTTCATGCAGCAAACATGGTGGCTGCCAAGTCACACAGTCCAAAATGGTCTTTGCAGTCCCGCTCTGCCCTTTCAGTATGTTCCAATACCCTCAAGTGGATGCCTGAAACTGCAAATAGAACAGAACCTGATTTAAACTATGTTCCTATACATATACTAGTGCCCAGTGCATACAATTTGTACACAGGGGTTAGGGGGTGGGCGGAGGGCCTGCACCCTCTCCAATCTGGGAACCCTCTCACAATCCAGGACTGCTGGCTCCTAACTGCTCACCTGCCTGCCTGCCTGAGCACCTCTAACCACTCTGCCTGCCAGCCTGCTCACCCCCAACTGCCCTCCTCCTGAACTTCCTGCCCCCAACTGGCCCCCTTCCTGGCCTAATTGCCCCTAACTGCCTCTGTCTTGGCCCTGCTACCATGGCTTTGTCCAGAAGGACATCTGAAAGATGTCCTGGTCTAATTAGTATATTACCCTTTTATTAGTATAGATAGCTAGAATAAAATTTAATTTATAAATTAGGCATATTAAGAGATTCACAACAGTAATTTATAATGTAAAGAAATAATTATAACATACACTACAATAAAAATATACTTCAAATGTGGTCTCCCTCTCTATCTCTTTCTCTCTCTCCTCTCTCTCAGCATACCTTATTGTGTTGTGTTCATCCTTCTTGTGATGCCTTGGTGGAATCATTCCACAAACAAGATGGCTGTCACCTGTGCTTTCTGTTAATGTTGCTAAAACACAGAGAATAGCTTTTATTTTTTAGAGTACATGGGTTTTCTCTTTACCCTGCATGCTACGCCTGGCTTTTTTATATACCCTGAAGCATTACCACAAGGTATGAGAGCTAATCGGGCCTTCCATGTTCTATGCTCTGGTGAACTTTTATGAATATAGGTTCTGCTGGGCATCTCCTTCCAGAAGAACCTAGTTTTATTGCAACTAAAGACTGGCTTTAGAAAATATTTATTTATTAATTAACTTCAACTCTGCAGGATATATGACAGCTTTAGCAGATGAAGCTTCTCCAGTAATTTTTATGTTTTAGTCTAAAACTATTGCTAAATCTGTGCAACCACCCCATACTTGCAGCAAATGGCTTGGTGTCATTCATTTCTGAGGATCTCTTGCTAAAGTTTTCATAAAGGCTCAGTGCTTTTCGGTGCTATACCTTAAAGTCAAGTGTTACAGGTTCCAAGCTGTATATGCATGCAGAGAGACTAGTGCAGCATTGGCAGCCGTGTGGAATTTTAGTGAGGAAAATTCCTAACAAACTTTGAATCTGCTTCCCATTAATTAATTGTAATTCAAGCCTCAATATATGTCAAAAGCCTGAAAGACTAACAGGCAATGAGTTATGTATATGCACTGGCACTTCATTAAATAGAGCATCATAGATTTTTAAAATGTATTTTTGAAATATGATTTTATTCCCTCCTTCCAAACTAAATCTTTCATTGAAATATCATTTTTACTCTGAAGAACTTTGTTCTTGGGCATTATATCATTAACTTCTTGCGGGTATCATTCACAAAACCACTGAATTGCAAAAACCATCACTTCATTATCCAATGAGCACAGCTTTTTTAAATTCAGTATATAGGTGATAGCTTACTTCAGAATGTGAGTTGATCACCTTTTGTCTCCAAGAGCTATAGCTGTTGAATTTTCCATTATAATCCAAACCTAAAGGACCAACTTTTTAAAAATTCTTAATATCTTGCTTCTTGCCTCTTTAGACATGAATATTAAATAGGGTGAAAGCTTAAAACCCTCGGTGGCAAATCTTGTCAAGAGAGGCCACATGAGGACATTCAAAGCGCATCTAGCCAACTCATCTTCTATTGTGGGATTAATTAGCTGTGAACGACAGAGTCAGTGTTGGAGTAAGGTATTTTTCCATAGAGCTTTTGTCACATGCTCCTGCCAGGGCCATTTATTTTTTTCTCAATCTCAAGCTGTAGTTTGAAGAAAAAGCAGCTGGATGTGGTGGAAGGAGCAGGAGACAGAGGAGGAGGGTTCTGGATGATCCCACTCTCTTTATATTACACTTTGCCCAGACAGCAACTGACTGCCTACTTCCTCTGAGAAAGCCGTTCTCTTTTCTCAGATTGACACCATTAGAGGAAGCTATCCTTAACCCCTGGATCAAGTAAGCTGACTAAAAATGAAAAAGAAATGTTTTAAGTTAGAAAATTTTATATCATTGTCAGTTTGGTAAAAAGAAAGAAAAAACACTCCATCTAGCACAGAGAAAAAGAAAAAAAACCCTCTCCTTTCCAAACCCTTATGATGTTTTTTTCAGTTGCTCAAAATTGAAAAAAGGGGCTCTTTTTTTTCCTATCACCGTGATTGTCACTGAGATTCATATTCAGTGACAACTGAAGATTACACACAAACCCTGACACTCGTGTAAGCTCGGCCCTGACACCTGAACTATAAAAAAGGGATGATTGTAAATGCATCAGAGAGCTAATTAGAAAGTCTTACTGGTCTTCGAAGCCAGGATTCCTGGTTTTAGTTACTTTATTTTGGGGTGTAGATCTCCCCTTCTTCTTTTATACCTTGTCATAGTTTATAAGATGCTGGAAATTTTTTAATGCATTTCTCCCAAATAAAATAATGCAATAAAATATATTATTAAAAATTATATGTTCCTCTAATATACCAATTGGCATTATTATATTTTAATTGGCACATTTATAGTTCTAACAGGCCATGCCAATTAGGATGATTGCTTCATGTTTCAAATGCAAAAGCTTTCAGTAATACTGTTTAAAAGTTAAATTTTTTCTCCTTTGGTCAAGATATTTGAATTTTTGGCATTTGGGTTCCATAAAGCTTCACACATTCGAGTTTTGTTTGTTATAGAGTAGGTTATTTCCCAGGAGTCTTTAAATATCGTCTCACTCCTTCTGAGACCGGTTTGGCTCAGTGGATAGAGCGTCGGACTGAGGATTGAAGGGTCCCAGGTTCGATTCCGGCAAGGGCATGTACCTTGGCTGCGGGCACATCCCCAGTAGGGGGCGTGCAAGAGGCAGCTGATCGATGTCTCTCTCTCATCGATGTTTCTGACTTTCTATCCCTCTCCCTTCTGCTCTGTAAAAAATCAATAAAATATATTTTTAAAAAATATACATCGTCTCCCTCCGGAAAGACTGTTGCAGATTGTGTGGGTTTTGTCATACTCTTCTCACTCAGGCCTTCATTTTTTAAATTCAGGTAGTTCCAAAAAATATGTGATTTCATTGTACTCCATTGACAAAGAATCAAGCCAAACTGCATTGAATGCATTATAATAACTAACATTAAGTTATTGATTAAAATATAATCAGATGATTGTGAAAACTGCCCTTTTGCTTTTCCAAAATATCTTCACAGAAATTAATGTGTTTAACTACTGGCATTGAAAGATATCAGCTATACTGTGAGTATATCTCTTTAGCCAATTTTCTTTGTTGTACATGAATCCCAACTGCCTTAAAAATCCTCTCGTAGTATTTTGAAAGCAACTGAGACATTAATAATGATGTGAATATTTCAGTTTTGGGATATACAAGTTGAAAGAAAAAAAGTTGGTTTGTACAACTTTAGAAGGTCCAATTTTTAAAATAAGAGTCACAGAGGCATTAAAAGGAAACAAAAAAGCAAGGTTAGCAAGTTTACATTAATGTACAGTGCAAAGAGAGCTAAATTTCTCCTGAGTATCATGTGTACAAAAATCATGACATATCCTCTGACAATAGCACTGCAAAAGTCAATAATAATGCTTCCATTATGGTAACAGTAACTTTCAGGAAATACTCAAGGTTTATGCATGTTGGGGACTAAAAATTAGACATGAGATCCTTTTATTTTTTGTTATATGAAGGTGTAAAGCATGTGCTTTATTTCTGACTATGGGACATATTGGATGCATGCTTCAATAGAACCAAAAGTGATCCTTTCTTTGAAGGTCTCTTATTGTGGGCACATCTCTGCATGAATTTGATCATACACCTAAAATATGTATATGTATATATATATATATAATATATATAATATATATATATACAAATAAACAATAAACTAATATTAATTTTATGGTTTTATCAGTTTTATTTATAGGAGTTAAAAGTGGTATCAATTGATACATATAAACCTCATTAATATCTGGCTCTGAAGACAAAGCTGCAGAATGTTAAGGCTTATGAGTTGATATCCATGTGGAGGATTTGTAATATCTTTAGGGTTGGAATTTACTGTATGTGTCAAAAATATTTTTCTGTCTTTATAATCTTACCTACTAAGATCAGAAACAGAGTCATCAAAATTACACATTCCAGGTTTAATGTAGAAAATCTATAATATAAAAATATATGACTAATCCTCTCTCAAAGATGCCCATTATTAGCTATGTTCCTGACCTATCTGTTAGAAAGTAACATTCCTGCCCTGGCTGGTATGACTCAGTCGGTTGGAGCATCCTCCCCTACACCAAAAGATTATGGGATTGATTCCCAGTCATGGCACATGCCTAGATTGCTACTCAATCCCAAATTAGGCCATATAAGGAAGGCAACCAATCCATGCTCTCTCTCACATTGATGCTTCTCTCTCTCCCTTCTAGGAGAGAAATCAGGAGGAAGGAACCAAGATGACAGTGTAGGTAAATGCATCCTCCCACAATCACATCAAAATTACAACTAAATTACAGAACAACCATCATTCAGAACTGCCTGAAATCTGGCTGAATGGATGCCCTACAATGAGAGAATAAAAACAGAGACCACACTAAGACTGGTAGGAGAGGAGAAGGTCCAGAATGGGCTGATCTGACACCCATGTGTGGTGTGTTTTTACTTGGGAAATATGTATATTTTAGCTAAAGAAGCTTCTAATGTGGAATAAGGAGTCTCAGACCCATACCAGACCTCTCATCCCAAGGTTCTAGTGATGAAAAGAAAAGTTACCCATAAATTTCAGTTATAAAAATCATTGAGGATTGTGGCTGAGTAACAGAGGCTTCTGAAGACCCAGGCAGTTCCTCTTGAAGGATGGACAGATGGACTTACTTGGACTCACTCTCTCTAAGCTCCAGCACTCGGGCAGCAGCTTGAATGTATCCAGGGACATAAAGAGAGGAATTAAATTACCTGGCATCAGAAAAAGAACTAGGGCTGAGACCGGTTTGGCTCAGTGGATAGAGCATCAGACTGCAGACTGGAGGGTCCCAGGTTTGATTCCAGTCGAGGGCATGTACCTTGGTTTCAGGCGCATCCCCAGTAGGGGGCGTGCAAGAGGTGGCTGATCGATGTTTCTCTCTCATCAATGTTTCTAACTTTCTATCCCTCTCCCGTCTGCTCTGTAAAAAATCAATAAAATCTATATTTTTTAAAAAGTTAAAAAAAAAGAAAAAAGAAAAAGAACTGGGGGTTGGGGCAGCTTTCTATCAGACAAAGTGCTGCCAGAGGTCATTGTTCCTCTGCTGTGACCTTGCCTGCCACAATGACAAAAGGTAGTCACCATATCTTAGTTTCCATCAACCTGGCCCATAATGTTTGCTCCACCCTGGTGATTACTGAGATCTCACCCCAACAATTTGCAACCCCACCCAAGTTGTTTGCAGTGGCTTTCTAATATGAATGACCTATCCTGGCTCAGGATTCAAATTTTCCTAAAGTCTCTCAAACAAGTAGCAGCTGGACTCAACATGCTCCATGCCTCTTGATAAATGGCCTCAAGCCCAGCACTAGCAGCAGCTTGCCAAGGTTGACAATTCTGGCCTCTCCTGGGAACCTCCCACCCCAACACATGTAGCAGCCATCTGCAGATCCCTCTGTACCATCTGCCATATGCCCCCAGGCAGAGCACAACAATGGCTAACTTTGCACTTCCTGAAAGGCCCAAGAGCTATTGAACCTGGTAGACAGTTTCAGACCATGTCAGATAACAGCTCTACCATAAGCATGAGCTATACACACAAGGGGCAGACTCAGTGAGCACCAAAGCCCTTTTGAAGCAAGTCCTGGCTCTTTTGGTATAGTCGCAGCTGGTTCTCAAGGAGATTGGTCTGAGGCTTAATTATTCCCAGTGATGTCAACAGCAATTGAGAATCAACTACAACGGTACAATGCATACAGCCCATGCAGGGGTACACCCAGAGTGCCTATCTCAGATGACTGGAGAGGCCAAGCCACTAGTCCCTACAGGACACCTATTACACAAGGTGATTCTACCAATTCCAGGAGACATAGCAGATTCCCAATACATAAAAACAAACACAGGGTAACAGTTAAAATGTAGAGACAAAAAAACAAAAACAAAAACATATTACAAATGAAAGAAGAGAAGAAATCTGGGGGGCGGGGGGGAGGGGGGGGCAGGAACTAAATGAAACAGAAGAAAGAAAACTCCCAGATACAGAATTCAAAAACAATAGTTAGGATACTCAAGGAACTTAATGAGAACTTCAAGGGACTTAGTGAGACTTTCAAGGATCTTAGTGAGAATTTCAAAGATAAGAAAAAGGACCAGCCAGAAATTAAGCATACACTAAATGATGTAAATAATAATTTACAGGGATTCAACAGTAGAGGATTCCAAGAGTCAAATCAATGATTTGGAATATGAGGAAGCAAAAAATAAAAATAAAAAACACACCCAATCAGAAGAACAAAAAGAAAAAGAATCCAAAAATAGGAAGATAGTGTAAGGAATTTGGGGACAATGTCAAGCATACCAACATTTGTATTCTGGGGTTGCCAGAAAGAGAAGAAAGCAAGATATTGAAAACCCATTTGGAAAATAATGACAGAATTTTTTCACTTCTGATGAAAGATATAGATGTACAAGTCCAGAAAGCAGAGAGTCCCAAATAAGAGGAACCCAAAGAGACCCACACCAAGCCACATCATAATTAAAATGCCAAAGGCTAAGAGACAATCTTAAAAGAAGCAAGAGAAAAGCAGTTAGGACTGATGAGAGAGTGCACATACAAATGTCAGCTGATTTCTTAACAGAAAATTTGCATGCCAGAAAGGAGTGGCAATAAATATTAAAAGTGATGAAAAGCAAGGCCCTACAACCAAGATTACTGTACCAAGCACAGCTCTCATTTAAAATTGAAGGTCAGATAAAGAACTTCACAGATTAAAAAAAAAAAAAAAAGCTAAAAGAGTTCATCATCCACTGATGATTAAAAAAGAACCAGATGCTTGGGAAAATGGAACAGACTGATGAACCTCAAAGGAAAAGGCAGAGAGAGGGTGGGAAGAGATTAACCAAATAACTTATATGTATGTATATATGCTTTAGCCATGGATATAGACAGTAGGGTTGTGCACACCTGTGGTGGGGTAGGATTTGGGTGGAGGAGGGCAATGGGGGGAAAGGGGAAGGAATATCTGTATTATTCTCAACAAATGTTTTTTTTTTTTAATACATTTTATTGATTCTTTACAGAGAGGAAGGGAGAGGAATAGAAAGTCAGAAACACCAGTAAGAGAGAAACATCGATCAGCTGCCTGTTGCACACCCGCTACTGGGGTTGTGTTTGCAGCCAACCGGAATCGAATCTGGGACCTTTCAGTCTGCAGGCTGACGTTCTATCCACTGAGCCAAACCGGTTTTGGCAATAAATATTTTTAAAACAATAAAATAAAATCAATAAGCATATCATTGTGTGAGCATTACAAAAAAGAAAAGTTATATTCTTGACTACCTGTGAATATGGGATTATATGTGTCACAAAACAAGACTGGGCTATTTTCTTGGGAGAATACTAAAGGCTCGATTTGAACACCTGAGGCAAAATTCTTATTTCTTATAGAGAGATTATCACATCTAATTAAACAAGATCTTTGTCATTGTATGGTTGTACATTTTTTTAATTTTTCTTTTTTGTTGTTTTTAGAAAGAAGCATAGAATCTCACTGAACCTATATAAATAACTACATAGTTAGGAAAAGTGTAGTGACTCATTAAAGAAACTTGGTATAAGAATCAAGTATTATTTTAAGGATCCATAAATACATGATTTTATGTAAAACACATACAGTAAAGTATGTAGAGCACTATAATATTCAGTGCACACTTAATATAAATTTCATGTAAATAAACCATGTAACCACTCAAATAGAGATGTAGATCCTTTCTAGCACATTCTGTTCTTTTCTTCTGCTTTTTTTTCTAGTTAATTTCCCACCAAGAGGCAATGAATATTCTGACTTCATTACCACACATTCATTTTGCATATTCTTCAACTTATATAAATGGACACATGGAGTATAGACACAAAGTCATTTATCATTTATATTTATTATTTGTTTATTGTTTACAGACTCTGTAATATCCCCCTTTTTAAAGTTTTATCAATATTTTTCTTTTTTAAATTCATCTTTTATTTTTAAGTATTACAGATGTCCCCTTTTGTTCCACAATTGACCCCTCTACCCTACTCCCTTCTTCTCCCCATGCCTTCACTGCACTATTGTCTGATTCCAGGGATTATACATATATGCATACAAGTTCTTTGGTTAATTTCATCCCCCATTTTTCCTTTCCATCTGAGACTTGTCTGTTCCATGTTTCCAGGCCACTGATTCCATTTTATTCTCAAATTCTTTTGCTCATTAGATTCCTTGTTCACTTTTGTTTTTTACATTCAAGTGTTGATATATATGTATTTATTGCCATTTTATTGTTCATATTTTTTTCTTCCTCTTCTCAAAAAATACCCTTCAACATTTTATTTAATACTGGTTTGGTGGTGATGAACTCTTTTAGCTTTTTATTATCTATAAAGTTCTTTATGTGCAGTTCAACTCTAAGTGAGAACTTTGCTGGGTAGAGTAATCTTGGTTTGGATCCTTGTTTTTCATCACTTTGAATATCTATTGCCACTCCCTTCTGGCCTGCAAAGTTTCTGTTAAGAAAACATCTGACATTTGTATGCACACTCCCTCATAGGTAACTTTTTCTCTTGCTGCTTTTAATTCTCCCTTTATCTTTAGACCTTGGCATTTTAATTATTATGTGTCTTGGTATGGGTCTCTTTGGGTTCCTCTTATTTTGGTCTCTCTGCTTCCTGGTCTTGTATATCCATATCTTTCACAATAAGGGAAATTTTTCTGATATTATTTTTCCAAATAGGTTTTCAATATCCTGTTCTCTCTCTTCTCCTTCTGGCAACCCCACAATGTAAATCTTAGTGTGCTTGAAGTTGTCCCAGAAACTCCTTACACTATCTTCCTATTTTGGGGTTCTTTTTTTCTTTTTGTTCTTCTGATTGGGTGGTTTTTTTGTTTTTGTTTTTGTTTTTTCTTCCCCGTTTTCAAAATCATTGATTTGACTCTTGGAGTCCTCTACTCTACTGTTGAATCCTTGTAAATTATTATTCATGTCATTTAGTGTATACTTAATTTTTAACTGAGGCAAAATTCTTATTTCTTATAGAGAGATTAATTATCACATCTAATTAAACAAGATCTTTGCCATTGTATGGTTGTACATTTTTTTTAATTTTTCTTTTTTGTTGTTTTTAGAAAGAAGCATAGAATCTCACTGAACCTATATAAATAACTACATAGTTAGGAAAAGTGTAGTGACTCATTAAAGAAACTGGGTATAAGATTCAAGTGTTATTTTAAGGATCCATAAATACATGATTTTATGTAAAACACACACAGTAAAGTACGCAGAGCACCATAATATTCAGTGTAATATTTTTCATGTCTGTGAAAGTCTCACTAAAATTCTTGAAAGTTACACTAAATCCCTTGAAGCTTTCATTGAGTCCCTTGAAACTCTTACAGATCCTTGAGCAACCTTATAGCTGTTGCTCTTAATTTTATACCTAGTAGTTTGCTTGCATCCATTTCATTTTTTTTCTGGATACTTCTTCACTTCTTTTATTTGTGAGATTTTTTGTCTCTGCATTTTGACTGCTTCCTTGTGTTTTTTTTTTCTTTTTCTATGTAATAGGTAGAGCTGCTATATCTCCTAGAATTGGTAAAGTTGCCTTGTGTAGTAGAAAACCAGCAGCTCAGTGTCCACAATCAGCGGGGCTGGGCACTCTAGGTGTGCCCCTGTGTAGGCTGTGTGAACAATCTCTTTTTAGTTGAGTCTTGATTGTTGTTGGTGTCACTGGTAGGAATTAACCCTCAGGCCCATTGGCTATGAGGTCTAGCTGTAACAACACCGGAAGAGCTATTGTGCAGAAGATACCACTACTGAACAGAACTTACTTTAATGGGGCTTTGGAGCTTATTGAGCTTGTCACTTGTGGATGTGTAGAGTTGTAATCTGGTATGGCCTGATGCTGACCACTGGGTGCAATGGCTCTGGGACCTCCTGAGAATGCAAAATAAGTTATTGCTTGGAACCACATGGCAGGAACTATAGAGTAATCTGCATGTAGCTGTTACTTGTATTGAGCTTGGACTTGTCCAGGGAAGGACAAGCTGTGAAACAAGGCCAAGCTGGTGCCAGTACCTGGTCTTGAGCCTCTTAATGATAGGTATGAAGCAAGCTGAGTCCTCCTGTTGCTTCTTTAGGGGATTTTAAGAAAGTATAAAGACTGAAGCAGGATAGATCATTCATTTGGAATAGTTGCTGCAAACAGCTTGGGTGGGAGACAAATTGGATGGGGCAGGTTCTTACTGAATCACCAGGACAGAGTGAACAGCCAAGCTGATGGAAACTCAGAAAAGGCTTCCAGTAAACTCTGTGATGGGTGAGGTAAGCATAGGTACAATGACTTCTGAGAGAATTCCCATCTGGGAGTAAGCTGTCCCCAAGTTCTTTCCCTGATGCCAGATTATCCATTTCCTCCCTAAATGTCCCAGGGTCCTTTCAAGCCTCTGTCTTAGGGCTGGATCTTGCAGGGATCAAATCCAAGTAAGTCCATGTGCTGGCCCTTAAGAGGAACTGCCTGGGACTCCCACACCCTCCCTGCCACTTAGTCAACATCTCCATTCTGTTTTATACCCCTAAGTTAAGAAGATTTCTCTTATCAGCTCTGGAACCATGAAATAGGGGTCTGGTATGGGGCAGGGACCCCTTGCTCCTCATGGAAGGCCTCCACAGCCACTATATCCCTCCTAATTAAAAAACAAAACAAAAACAAAAAATGTGCATATGGGTATTGGACCCGTCCATGCCATGCCTCTGACCCTTCTACCAGTCTCAATGCACTTTCTTCTTTACTTTTCTAGTTGTAGTATTTCCATCCAGCCAGATTTGGGGGATTTCTGGATGATGGTTTTTCTGTATTTCAGTTTGATGTGGGTGTGGAAGGCAGCAAATATCAGCATTTATGTATGCTTCCATCTTCTACCTAGTTTTGGCATTAGGATAATGCTGGCCTTGTATAAAGAGCTTGGAAAGGTTAATTCTTTTTAAATTTTTTGGAATAGAAGAATAGGTATTAGTTCTTTGAATGTTTTGTAAAACTCTCCTTGAAGATATATGATCCAGGACTTTTTTTTGGTTGGGAATATTTTTATATTGCTGCTTCAATTTAGTAGATATTATTGGTCTATTCAAATTTTCTGATTCTTCTTCATTCATTTTTAAAAGATTGTATGTTTCTTGGAATTTGTCCATTATGCCCAGTTATGTCCATTTGTTGGCATATAGTTGTTTGTAGTATTTTCTTACAATCTTTTATTTCTGCTATGTCATTCTTCATTTCCAACTGAATGTCTTTCATAATTTATATCTTTTTCATACTGTTGAGCATCCTTATGATCATTATTCTGTACTCTATATCTGATAAATTGTTTACCTATTTAGCTCTTCTGAATAATTCACTTGTTATTGTTTTAAATTTTGGTTTGTTTCTTTGTCTCCCCATTTTGAATGCTTGTTTGGATATTTTCTATGTATTAGACAGATCTGCTTTGACTCTGTCTTGGTAGAGTGGACTTATGTAGCAGGTGATCTATGGGACCCAGCAGTTCAGTCTCCCTGATCAACGGGACTTGGTGTTCTAATAATGTTCTTTGTGTGCATTGAGTGGGTGATCCTATTGCAATGGAGTCTTGATTGCTGTTTGCCTGTTCATGTGTGAGTTTGCCCCTCTAGCTGCTTGACAGTGAGTTTCAACCCAAAACACAGCTTCCAGGCTGTTGTGCAGGAGTTCAACACATGAAGCAGAATTCACCCCAGCTGGGTTTGGAGCCTGCCAATATCTCCTTGTAGATATTCTGCTTGTGAAGATTTTTGGATCCTGCTTTGTTGTTGTCTGATTCTGGCCATGGATTTATTTTTTTTGGGGGGGGGGCGGGGGATGCTTCACAGAGAATATCTAGTGTAGGCCAATAACAGACACTGTTTGTCACTAGCCATGAGTACTCTCTTTGGAGCTATCAGTTAGCCAGTTTGTAACCCCTTCTGCAAGGGCTGGATCTGTGTGGAAAGGACCAAGCTGTGCACCAAGGTCTTTTCCTAGCCCCAGGCACAGAGCATAACAAGCAAAAACTGAGAGCAACCTAAGATTCCAGTTCGGGCGAAAGAAAACCCAATGCAACCAGAGAACCATGTTCAGACTGATTGTTCGTCTGTCACTTAATGATCCTCAAGCTGTAGACACAGCAGGGTTTAAACTCCACAGGATAAGGCAGAAAAGTTTCTTATGGTGGGGCAATTGCTCCCCCACTCCAGGCTAAAGTTGCCTGGTTGATAAAGTTCTGCCTGAAAAAGATGGTTTCTGCAGTATGGGGAAAAGACTCATCATAGGGATCCAGATGTCTGTCCTTTCAGGTCTTTCCTCAGAGCCAAAAAACCTAGACTTGCCTTACACAGCTCTAGTCTAATCTGTCCTCCTTCTGCCATAGCCCAAGGTGTGTGGCTGCACATGAAATTTTGTGCATTGGCCCTTTTATAGGGTGCCTGCCTTTCTAGCTGTCTTTCCCTGGCAGACAGAAACCCCACTGCTTTTTACAGCCAGATGTTATGTAGGCACATTGCCTGGTTCTAGTGCTCTGGAATGGGGAGCCTGGGTTTCTCAAGGGCTCCCACACCTGAGATATCCCTCCTGAACTTCAGCTGCTGCCTGTGGGAGCCCATCCAGGCCTCTTGTGCCTCTGCATTTCCTAATAGTCTGTATGTGGACTTATCTTTACATCCTTGGTTATAAGGGCTCACTCCAGCTAGACTTCAGTTGGTTATTAGATGATTTTTCTGTAACTTATTTGTAATTCCAGTTTGGTCCTGATAGAATACCAGTATGGCTTCCACTTAATCTGCTGGATCTTTGGCCATAACTTCTTGAGGCTTAGTGCCATTAAAGTATCAACTCTAGTCTTGCTTAATATGATGACTACACTCATTCATTATGAACCCATCAATGTACTAAGCATTCTAAGTGAATAAGCTTCCACAATCACCAATAGTGAGAATGCCTTTTTCAGTGCTCTGGTGACAGTGACTCTGAGGTGAACGGCCTCTTTCTCAGCATCCAGGCCACTCGCAAGAGGCCCTCTAAGTTGTCTCATCAGCATGACAGGCTGAAGCAAGCTTTATAAATTGTTTTAGAAATCTTTTCAAAGAATCAACTTTCAGTTTTACCAAATTTCTCTACTGTTATCATGCTTTTTGTTTCATTGATTTCTTCTGTTATTTCCATTCTTCTACCTTTAAAAAAAGTTTTATGTTATTTACCAGGGTTTTTTTGAGCTGGAATATTAGATAATTGATTTCAAACCTTTATTCTTTTCTTTTTTTATTCTTTATTGTTCAGTTTATTAATTACATTGTTCCCTTTTTTTTCACCCTATAGTTCCCCTCCACCTGGTACCCATCCCACCCTCCGCCCTCACCCCCCTCCACTGTCCTCTCCCATAGTTGCATGATTTTTGTCCAGACTCTTGCTGCACTTCCCACACCTCCTATCTCCCAAAGAGTTGTCAGTCCATTCCCTCTCTATGTCTGTGATTCTGTTACATTCACCAGTTTACCCTGTTCATCAGCTTATTAATTCACTTGATTTTTAGATTCATTTGTTGATAGATGTGTATTTGTTGTTCCTAATTTACACTTTTATCTTTTTATTCTTCCTCTTCTTAAAGAATATCTTTCAGCATTTCATATAACATTGGTTTGGTGGTGATGAACTCCTTTAGCTTTTTCTTATCTGCGAAGCACTTTATCTGACCTTCAATTCTGAATGATAGCTTTGCTGGATAGAGTAATCTTGGTTGTAGATTCTTGCTGTTCATCACTTTGAATATTTCTTGCCACTCCCATCTGGCCAGCATCGTTTCTGTTGAGAAATCCGCTGACAATCTTATGGGTGCTCCCTTATAGGTAACCATCTGTTTTTCTCTTGATGCTTTTAATATTCTCTCTTTGTCTTTTGCTCTTGGCATTTTAATTATGATGTGCCTTGGTGTGGTCCTCTTAGGGTTCCTATATATTGGCGTTCGGTGCACTTCTTGGACTCCTAAGTCTATTTCTTTCACCAGGTGTGGGAAGTTTTCGGTCACTATTTCCTCAAATAGGTTTTCATTGTCTTGCTCTCTCTCTTTTTCTGGCACCCCTATAATTCGGATGTTGGTATGCTTGAGGTTGTCCCAGAGGCCCCTTACACTATCTTCAATTTTTTGGATTCTTTTGGATTCTTGCTTTTTCAGCTGAGTGGATTTTACCTCTTTGTATTTCACATCTTTAACTTGGTTCTTGGGGTGCTCCAGAGCACTTTTAGGTCTTTGTATAATATTTTTTTATTTCAGTCAGTGTATGCTTAATTTCTGGTTGGTCCTTTTTCATATCCTTGAGAGTCTCCTTTATATCCTTGAGGGTCTCCTTCATTTCCACATTGGTCTTGATCATTTCCTTGCAGGTCTCGTTCATATCCTTGAGGGTCTCGTTCATTTCCTTGTAGGACTCATTCATTTCCTTTGTGGTCTTGCTTATTTCCTTATAGGCCTTGACCTTTTGTTGGAGCCTCTTGAAAAACCCTATAACCGTGGTTTTGAATTCCATGTCCAGTCGTATTTTTTCCTCCATTTCTTTCACATCTGATTTATTTCCATGTCTCTGCATGTTGGCTGCTTCCCTGAGTTGGTCAATTAGATTTGTGTGGTAGACTTCCTACTAGGGACAGTGGCTCAGCCTCCCCAGTTACCTGAGGTGGATATGGGCTGCACAGTCTTGCTGAAGTTAAGCTCAGTTAATCCTTGTTAGCACTTGGAGGGTTGACCTCCAGGCCAATTGTCTCAGCTGTGCTCAGGTTGGATGGGCGGAGTCTCCGGGCCAAGCAGACAGCGTTAGCTCCGCCCTATGCGGCCCTGGGAACTCTGTGCGGGGGGCAATGGCCACCAGCACCTCTGAGAGAGAGCCGCTGCCGAGCTCCACTGGCTGCCGGGGAATTCAGACTTTCCCTGAATGACCCTGCACACCCAATGTCTCACCCAGGGTCATAAAACAAAGCAGACTGACGGTTTTCCGAATGAGAGACAAGTCGCAGAGCGCTCTCTACGCGGTCACACAGCTGAGCTGTTCGCGCAAGCTGCCTTCTCCACAAGCCGGGAGACCCCTGCAGCGCCCGAGCTTCGGCGTGCCCTCCCACTGTCCAGTTTTCACCCCCTGTGATAGTGGGTTCTCTGGACTTCACCCAAAGCTGGAGAATCAGTCCAGTTGGACATCTTTGTCTCCCCGTTCGGGAAAACTGGCTGGTTTTCAGCCGCCCGCCCCCTCCGCTGGAATGCTCCAAACCTCTCTCCACGCGAATCTTTCAACGCTGTCCGCTGCAGCTCCTTGGAGTCACAGTGTCTTATTTTCACTTTTATTTGTGGAATTTTCACTCGGCCAGCTTTCTGGTGATTCTGGAAGGTGTTTGTTCTTTCTTTAAGTTGCAGTATTAAAATTGCTGAGTATGACGGCAAGATAGGTGTTTTACCTATGCCGCCATCTTGGTTCTTCAAGCCTTTTTTCTTTTCAATACACGTATTTAAAGTTCTCTTTTACCACTGTTGTTTTTTATTTTTATTTATATCAATTATATTAGAATTTCCTAAATGATTTTTAAAAGTCAATTCAATATTCAGATATGTACATCTTAATTTATAAATATTCAAAGACTTTCAGATATCTGAATGTTATTGATTTCTAAATTAATTTAATGGTGGTGGTTCAAGGACCTGTATCTAAGAAATACATATGGTAGGTTATTGCTTTCTTTAGGTGATAAATACTGATGAGGAAAAAGAATTGAAATTAACCCACTGATATCAACAGAGTGACAAAATGGCAGAGGCTAGGCAATGACATTTATTTCTTCTGCCTTCTTTTGTTTCTGATTTCAGCTTTTTAAATTTTATGGAAACTTTTTTCATTGCCAATGCATGTATACCTTAGAGATTTTTCTGCTTACACTTGAAAAAAATATTTATTTTGAAGGTATTGTATGTAGTATTCTCTAAACACCATTTGGTCAAGTTTCTTAATAAATTTATTCAAATCTTCTATACTTTTAATAACATTTTCCTCCTACACATCCCATAAATTACGGAGGATGAAGTGGAAGTTGTCCAACTATGATTTTGGGTTTATCAGTTTGTCTTTTTATAGCTGACAATCATTGCTTCCATCTTATTCTTTTTCCTTATCTTTTTGTTCTCTTTTCCTCTTTCCTTTTGCATTAATTTGGCATATATTAGTATTCCAGTGATAGTCTATTTAGGTTTTTCAGTAATAAGTCTCTTTTATTCCTTTTAGATTTTAGAAAAATATGTATATTCTTAATGTATTACAGTCTAACTTGAACTATTTTTATAGTAATTCACATATAAGACACATACAATACCCCTCCTATTTTTGCTACTCTTATACTGTATTTACTTATGTTATACACCCTATCATACATTGGTAGTATTCTACTTTAGAGAATCAGCATCTTTTGTAAAAAAAATTAAGAAAAATATTGTACAAACTCCTGCATATTCCTGGTTCTTTTATTCTTTCTCATTGATTAAGGTTTCTGACAGGTGGTATTTCCCTGGAGCCTCCAGAATTTCATAGAGACAGAGCAACATGCCTTGTGGGAAGGGGAGAAAGTCATGGTGCTATGTACTAACATGTGAAAGAGAATCGAAGAGCCAGCACAACCCCATAGTAAACCAGGGAAGATGCTCGTCGGTCTCAATTATATAAATTTAAACTGCTTCTGATGTTCTTTGCTCATTGATAGAAAGGAAAATAAATTATCTGCCAAATTACTAGATGTACACTGGGGCAAAGGGCGATATTGATTTTCTCCTCTAAAGAATCCACATCTGAAATAGCAGCTATATTTGGAATTACCATCTGATTAAGCTCACAGTATGTCACTGTTACTCACTATGACTCATCCAGATGAATTAAATAAGATAATATGAATAACCACCCTTGTATTTTCCAAGTTTTTCAGGGCAAGACTAATATCTCTGTTTTACCCAAGAATGCTGTTATTTTCGGTTTACTCTTTCGGCATGATTGAAGCAACTTCTTCTTCCTACATTGATGGTTCTGATTGGGTCAAGGAGTCAGAGTGAAGCTTTTTGCCAATTTATAATTATATTGCTTCAATCGTACACCCAGGGTGTAAAAGTAACCACAGAGTGGTGTTACAGACCCACTAAAACAACTGTGAGGTACACATAGACCAAAACTCCATTTTTCATCTGACCTCATAAACCTTATCCAGGGATGTTCTTTGTCTCCATAGTGCTAGTTCAGAGCTACTGTCCCCTAATCTCGAAAGGTCTGAGTATTTTCCTTTTCCCGTAGCTGCAAGCAGAGAAAGATTTATAGTCTGTGTTTTCACAAATATACATATTATTGTGGGGTCTTCCTCCAATGATGACCACTTTCCCACCAATGCAGTTCTGGGAATTCCATGGGGAAGGTAACTCTCTTTCATGAAATGTGGCTGAAGGTTTTATTCACCAAAGCTGAAGTTATGTTCGCTAAAAGACCAAGTAGCACCTTATTGCTTTTCATCTATTTTGATTTTAGAGACCTCCTGATTCACTAGCCACTAGCAAAGATCTTCATTGATTAATCAATATCAAGATATGTTCGTGTCATTAAGTGAAGACCACAGTTGTTTGGTAAGTTTAGTTAACCAAGGAACCACTATTAACTATTAGATTCAGCTAGAATACTGAATCCAGAATCTTTGGTACATGTCTCTTTTTGATAAAATTTTCCTTATCCAAGAATTCATTATTTTTCTATGATGTACCTACCTATTGCTGAAGAATCACATATATATTACCCAGTTTTTTGCTAGTACAAATTAACTCATATTTAAATTCTTTGGACATCTAAGTTTTCTCTTCTTGGTTTCACTTGCTAATTTGGTCCTTTGGATAGGCTGAAATCTTTCGTTGGCTAGAAGGTTGGAAGTTGTAGTGCATAGAAGAGGGGAAGAAACAGATAAGGAGCAATAACTCTTGGTGAAGCTATTTTAGGAACCCAAACAAAGTAAACCAGCTTCTGTAAGTACAGTATGGGATTGGAATACTCAGTCATCAGATACTTCCAAGTGCAATTCTGAGAGCCTTATTTTTTTCAAATTGATGCCCTAACATTCACATAAAAATGTGGCTATAATTCAATCTATATTGTAGAGTATCTAATTTAGAGAATCAGATTTTGTGCATAAATTTGGTTTAAGAAAATTAAAGGTTCTTTTCCTCAGAAGATGCCTTGAGGTGAGAATGTAGAGCCTTGAGCTTGTCATGTTCTTCTTGTAGCTCTTAAATACAGTTAAACAGACAGGATATCAAAAAAATATTGCATTCTTTATGTGCATCATCCTGTGATGTGACAGTTATCATATGATCTGCCTTAGTCTTGTCTTTAACAGGCATTTTATTCTAGCCAAACACTATTAAAAACTCCTTTGCCCTCTACCCAATAAAGACTACTGGTATAATATACTCTAAATTAATCAGATCCTCATGCCTTAAAATTCAATTAGGTCAGATAACACATTCCAGATTTGACTGGTTCTCTTTTTTTTTTAAGTTTCTTGCCTCTAATTTATCAAATATTGTATCAGTGAGAGTTGAGTTGCAAAAATAAGAAAACAACTTATTTTTTAACACTCATCAGGGATTTTGAAAAATATAAGACTTAACATTGGTGAAAGTGTCAAAAGAGAAGACTCTGGGCTGGATCTTTAGGGTTTATTACTTACAAAACACCACAAACTGAGCAGATCAAGAAACTTTTACCTCTGATACAATATGGAAGTTGAGGTGTCAGGAATATAGTCTACCAGCTACTATCTTGAAGAGATTCCTGAAGTAAATGCAATCCATGAAACAGAAAGCTTGTTTCAGAAAGTGTGTTTTTACTGGGCCAATACCTTAGATGTGTTTGATAAATTCATTAGGAAATAACTGTCAAAATTTTAGCCTCCAGAATCATGCTACATTTGTTGCGTTTGTATGAGATAAAAGGAATTGGCATTTAAAATCCACATCAATGTAAAAGCACATCCATCAAAATAAAAGCTTAATATGCAAATTGTCCCCTTGGGCAGTCATTTGGCTGGGAGTTCGACCACTCGCTATGACATGTGTTGACCACTAGGTGGTAGTATGGAACATGGCGGGCATCAGTGAGCGGTGTTTGCAGCACGCAGCAGTGGAGGCACTGCCAGCCCCAATGGGCCCCAATGAGAGTGGGACCATGGAAGGATGGTGGAGCAGGTGAGCAGGTGGCACCAGGTCAAGGCAGGTGCAAGTAGGGGCCCAGTCACCCCACTGACCACCCCGCAGAGGCTGATCAGCAGCAGCATTGGGGGGGTGGGGCTGCTGCCTGGCTCCCAAGTGCTGAGACAGCCAACTGGGACCTGGGCCCAATTGATCATCCCACAGGCGGGTTGGTGGAGCAGGTGAGGGGGCAGCACCAAGCCAAGGGATGAGCCAGGTGTGCCAGGTGGGGATGCGAGTTGGGACTCCATCCCCGCAAGCCACCCCCAAAAAACCCCACTCATGCACGAATTTGTGCACGGGGCCTCTAGTAATTTGTAAAATTGAAATCATATCCCTAAACCAACCTGCATGGAATCCTGAGAAATAGCACATTTATTGTGACAATTTCTATTAAACAGAAGGATGCATTGGATGCTGGGCAAGTCAATCCAGCATACTTGCCAGAAGCACCTTTTGTCTTCCTCACTATTTGAACTGAGAGTCACACCCTTCTCCTTAAACATGTTTTCTGGAGTTCTGTTATACTGTTTTTCAGGTTCCTTCTCACCTCTGAAATATATTCTTTTCTTTCCCACTGGTATTTTAGTTTCCTTTATTTATCACGACATAATGGGAGTTTCATAGCCTCCATCTCAGTCTACCACTTCTTTCCTTCTCCAGATAATATCACTCATTTGTCACAATGCCATATAGCTCAATAGGCAATTGGAGTTTAGTTTAGCATGTCTAATTATCTACCAGATATCTCCAATTGCATGCTTCCTTAAGATCCCAGAGAAGTGAATTGTTGAATCTTCTCCTGTTACTCCTATCTTATTTAAAGCTACTCTGCGTCTTGGTTATAATGAAACCCTTTTTTCAGTTTCAAAACAGATCAAGCTCCTTTCCACCCTAGGGCCTTTTCACATATCCTCCTGGATAATTGCATGGCTGGGTCACTTTATCTCATCTAACATTGCATTTGCATTTTCTCAGTGAGGTAAAGCAATCCTCAGGCCACTTTACTTAAGTGAGTAACTCCATTATTTGCCACCTCAGAAATTTTTGACTGGCTTAATATTCCTTATTTTGAGTTTTTACTTGGTATTAAATATCTTCCCCATTCTAGGTAGGTGGTGAATAGGAACTTAATACATTGTGTTCCATACTATATAGTATCAAGCACAGTGCATGGAGTACAGTTGATGGTTAATATTTGTTGGATAAATAAAAATTAATATGAATAGAAAAAGTGAAAAATTTCTTAGATACTAATGCTTATATTTCTCAAAGTGGTACATCATAATAAAATAAAAATGCAAATATTTATCATTTTTTAAAATATTCATCTAATTTTCAAGTGCGTGTTTTTAATGTTTCTTCTCTTTTTTCTGTTATTTTTATTATTATTATTATTGTTCCATATGACAACACAACCTATACATTTATCTTCCCACCTGAGTCTAGGGTTTTTGTTTAATTTTCAAAATTGAAATTTGTACAATTGGTTGTTATTTACTAATTGTCTCTGTCCATCAATACAATGCTATTTTTTTAAATTATCTGAAAATGGAATTAAAAATGAAGAGTCTGAGTTTTCTCTCTACTTGCAGGAAGTAAGTTAACTGGCCACAATTTCATAGGTGTTAGCAAGAGAAAAAGACATCTTAGTCAGTGACAAGGATTAATTTATTACATACACCAATATTAATAGCTAAAATACTGTGTTTTCTAATTCTGGTTTTCAAAACCCAAATTCCCATAGGGCCATACAGTGAGGCCAGTGGATGCCTGTACATGTAGTGGGTTACAGGAAAGATATCTTGAATTTAGCAAGCCTGATTTAAAATAAGCAATAAACAAACTTCTTGATTTTTATCCTGAAGAGAAGCATTACAGATTTGGATAGTAAACAAAACTGCCATTTTCTCCAGAAGGAAACATTATCTCTATCTTCTAAGGCTACTCTGTATACAAGCCTCCTTGATAAAATTTTGGTGCTTTTGCTTGCAAGATATGAAGAAATGGGACATGTATAGAGAATCATGCAACATTTAGTAATTAAGTAATTATTGCAAGAAATTAATTAAATTGTAAAGTATAAACCATTCATTGATAAATATTTACTAAGGACCTATTTATATTCCAGACAATTAACCATAACAAAAGACCAACCTTTGGCTTCATAGCATTTACATTCTTCTATGAACTATAAATAAAAATAAATAAACAAATATATACAACACAATGCAATAATAAAACCTAATATGCTGAGTGTCCAGTTGTCTGGTTGTCAGTTCAAGCAATCCTATATAATAAAAGAGTAATATGCAAATTGACCGAACCTCTGATCAAGCCATGCCCACAAGCCAATCAGGAGCAAATAAACCCCAACCAAGATGGCTGCAGCCATCCTGAGAGCAGGAGGGAGACTTGGGTTTCTCCAGTAATTGAGGAAACCAAGCTTCCTGCCTGCCATTGCCACCCTAGGCCTCTAATCAATGCTACAAAGTTTCAATTATAGAAGATATATCCCAACAGAAATGGCGGCAGCCATGGAGCTGGAGAGAGCAGAGGCTAGGGTTGCCCGGGCAATGGAGGAAGCCAAGCTTCTGCAGCCCTAGCACCTAGGCCTCCACTCTAGGCTACAAAGTTTCAATTATAGAATTAAAATAAACACAAACAGAAATGGCTCTCACCACACAGAGAGCAGAAGATTTGGCTCCGTTCCAGGATACAAAGTTTCAATTGTAGAACATAAATTAATCCCAGACACCAGGGCCTCCTCTTGGGTCACTAGGGGGCATGGCCTGCCTGCAAACCACCACAGGCCCCTCACCCAGGCCACCACACACTCCAAGGAAACCCCAACCCTGATGTGGGACACCCTTTAGGGCAAACCACCCGGCCCCCACCCATGCACCAGGCCTCTATCCTATCTAATAAAAGAGTAGTTTACAGATTGACCATCACTCCAACACACAAGATGGCTGCCCCAAGGTGGTCAAAGGTCCTGCCCTCATATGGACACAAGATGGCCACCACAAGATGGCCAGCAGGGAAGGGCCATTGGGAGGCTCCAGGCCTGCAAGGGAGGGCAGTTGGCAGGGATCAAGCCTGCAGGGAAAGGCAGTTAGGAGTGACCAGGCTGGCACAGGAAGGAAGTTGGGGGCAAACAGGCTGGCAGGGGAGCATCAGTTAGACATCAGTTAGGCTGGCAGGGTAGTGGTTAGGGGGTAATCAGGCTGACAGGCAGAAGCAGTTAAGGGCAATCAGGGAGTCAGGCAGGCTAGCAGTTTGAAGCCAGCAGTCTTGGATTGTGAGAAGGATGTCCAACTGTTTGTTTAGGCCTGATCCTACTCCGATCAGGCCTAAACGGGTAGTCGGACATCCCTGGAGGGGTCCCAGATTGGATAGGGTGCAGGCTGGGCTGAGAGTCATCCCCTGCCTCCCATGCACGAATTTCATGCACTGGGCCTCTAGTCAAAGTATAATATGCTCTTGATATGCTAAGTCAGCTCAACTGCTCACTATGACATGCACTGACCACCAGGGGGCAGATGCTCTATCCAGTAGGTTAACTTGCTGCTGGGGTCCAACTGATTGATACTGAGTGAAATGGTCCAGACATGCCCTGGAGCCCTTCCATGGCCCCTCCCCAGCTGGCCAACCTCCTATAACCCTCCTCAGCCCCAATCATTCACCAGTGGGATCCCCTTGGCCTGGCCTGAGCCCTCTCACAATCCAGGACCCCTCCGGGGATGTTGGAGAGCTGGTTTCAGCCTGACCCCACTCAACACAGGAGCTGACCCCTAGTGGTGCACTCCCACAGAGGTACTACTGTTCAGCCAGAAGCCAGGCTCATGGCTGGTGAGCTCAGAGGTGATGGCCAGAGCCTCTTCCACCTCCATGGCAGTGCTAAGGATGTCCAACTGCTGGCTGGCGTAGGTCCAGTCCCTGCAGAGAGTGGGCCTAAGCTGTCAATCAGACATCCCCCAAGGGCTCCCGGACTGTAAGAGGGAGCAGGCCGGGCTGAAGGATCCCCACCCCCAACCCCCGAGTGTACAAATTTCATGCACTGGGCCTCTAGTGTGGTATAATAAGATATAGTGGCATAATGTGATGTAACAACAAAACATCCATCTCAGACAGTATGATAATTAAATGTGCCTATGGATTCATTTTACTCTTAAAAATATCAAGAAAACCATTTTTTAATAGAAAGGTTTTTTTTTTAAAGACTAAGAAAATTCTGAAAGTGTATTTCCATTGCTGATTCTATATGCGTCACTTCTGTTTTTAAAAACCAACCTTTATAAACATTATTTCATACTGTTTATAAGTGTTAAAATGTTTCATAATAAACTTAAAGCATGCTAGTTGGCTATAAGTGGAAAATAAATATCAGATTTTTTTTAAAAAATTAATATTTTACCTGCATTCCTGTTAAGTAGTTGATAAAGCCCAGACTCCGTGCCTCCTGTCACAGAGTGCATTCCCTTCTTGAGGCTGGACTGCTCGTGCCACCCCATCATGATTTTGATCATTACCTAGATATGTAGTGGTCATGTCAGCCGCTAATTGCCTGCATTACTGTCTTCATTTATCTTGTTAAAAGAAGATTTTTTAAATGAGCTGCATATATCAGCCTTTTTAACAGAATTAATAATCTGTAGAACTCCATTTATAATTCTTTTTTTTTCTATCAGCTTTTCTTTCTCTGATAAATCTGTAAAGCTTCTGGAATACCGTTCGAAATTATTTCCTCTTACTTTACTTTGCTAACCCTTTCACCTTAAACTATAACAAATAGATATCTTACAGATTATACATTCTTAGCTACCTGGCCCGAAGTTTACCTACCTTGTCGGAATTATTCACTTGAATTTTAAACCTTAAAATAAAGCACAATTGGACGGTAAGCAAAATCAAACAAGACATTTTTAATGGGTAAAGTATGTGTGGAGCCCAGAATAACTCACCTCAAGGTGTACATCAGTGGTAAGCAAATTATTTTGGACTAAAAGCAATTGTAGTTTCAGGCTCAAGAGAAACTTTTGCCTCCCCATTTAACTACCTAGAAGAATTTGAATTAGAGGCCTTGCCCTGAAGAGATTATCTTTTTTCACTTATCTATGGAACAAGGAAAACTTCTTCCTAACATCTTGCAATTATCTTTTTATGTTTAAAGGGGAAATTATTTTTTAATTACAGTTTATATTTTATATCATTTTGTGATCATTTGAAATGGTTAGTCAACTGTATAATTTTCAAAAGATTCCCCTACTATATTTCTGGTACCCATCTGGCCAGAGGGTAACGGGATTGGAGGACTGGGCAAAAAAAGGGGAAAGGACTGAGAATCACAGATTATAGTTACAAAGTAGTCATAGGAAGTAAAGTATAGAATAGGAAATATAGTCAATACAGTTTGATTATAAAATTGTACACCTTAAAATATGTAAATTTATTAACTAATGTCAACCCAATAAACTCAATAAAAATAACAAAAGAAGAGCAGTAGTTTTAAAAAATAAAACATATTGTAATAGTAACTGCAATGATCTTTTGAAGTCCTCCCAGGCACCTTATCTCATCCCTCAATTCCCCTTTCTATCTCTGAATCTCCTGTGTATGTGGGGTTTTTGTGTGCACAATATTAAATTCCAAGTTCTCTTGTCAATCTGAATCCTGTTTATGTGATTGCTGAGCCAGCTAAAAGGAACCAGAGGAGGAAAATGGAATTTTTTTTCTCTTCTCCACATAAGAAAACTGAAATAACATAAGCAAAGCATATGGGTCATTATTAGCAGCAACAACAAAAATGCAATGATTTAAGTGAAAACATCACTATACATTGCTAGAAGCAATGTTAAAGAAGGAAACGTGAACATTTAAAAAAAAGTACTTCCATTATATTCTTCAAACAGGCTTTTTCTCTTGGTGCTAAAGTCTAAAAGAGATCTTCATTTAAGCCATTAAAAAGGAACATTAAATAATGTAAATATGTTATTTCCACCATATTACATTACCTTTCTCATTCAGCCTCCTCATCTATAAACTGACTTAAGTATCATACATCTTGTACATATCTTAAGGTTGACAAGACAGTAAATTAGAAAACTGATCTTTATTCAGCAAATGTTTACTAAATTGCTTAGTATTTCAGGCACAGTTCTAGTACTGAAGAAAAGCAGTGAACCAAACAATTTATATCTACCCTCATGAATTTATGTCCTACATGGAAAGAGAGAAAATAAACAAACAAAAATGAATATAGCATGTCAGATTAAATGCTTTAAAGAAAGCAGTGGAAGCTAAAGGAAATTGAAGAGGAATGAGTTTTGAATAAGCTGCTCATCCAAAGACTCCTAAAAGGTGTCATTTGACCAGGGAGTTGAGTGAAGGCTGAGACATACAGAAAGACCTAGGGAAGGAAGATTTCTGCGAGGGAATGAATGGCAAGAACACAGTGACCAAAGTAGAAATGAAAAAGAACAAAACAGCAATCTACTTTTAGAAGACAGAAGAAAATATATAATCTCATATTCATTTACGACTGTTAAATTTTCAAATGTATTCATCCATCTTTTCCCGTGTTTTATTTTAAAAATAATTTTATACGTTTATGGTTGAAGCAGATTTGACATATCAAAAACAGAAAAAAAAACAAAAACAAAAACTATTATAAAAGTAGATTTGGGCAATGGTGAGAACACTAGTCACTCAAATAAATAAATGAAGAGAAGACTGGACTAGAAGAAGGGATAAAACATAGAGGCATGGGCTAATTCAGGTAGTCCCTTTATGTCTATGGTAAAAAGTTAGGATCTTACTCCAAACTAGAGGTCTGATGCACAAAGACTCAAGCAAGAATGGGCCTTCCTTCCTCTGGCTGCTAGTATTGCCTTCGCTCATGTTGGAGCTGTCTTTCCGGCTCTGCTCCAGCCCAGAGCTGCCTTCCCATCTTCGCTCCAGCCCAACAGCCTTTCCACCTTCCCATGCTGCCCAGAGGCCTGGAGGGGCTGGGGCGGTGCAGAACACCTGTGTCCTTGCCATGGCAATGTCCCGCCCCTGACTGCTCAGCACCTGTGTATGCAAATTAACCTGCCATCATTGTTGGCTTAATTTGCATACTCACTCATGATTGGCTGGTGGGTATTTCAAAAATATAGTCAATTTGTATCTCTCTCTTTTATTAGTGTAAATGGAAGGGAAAACATCGGTGGGCTTTGAGTTGTGACATGATTCTTTGTCTTTTATTAAAAAACTAGAGGCCTGGTGCACAAAATTTGTGCATGGGGAATGGAGGGTGTCCCTCAGCCCAGCCTGCACCCTCTCCAATCTGGGACACCTAGAGAGATGTCCAACTGCCCATTCAGGCCCAATCCCAGTAGGATCTGGCCTAAACGGGCAGTTGGATATCCTTCTCAGAATCCAGGACTGCTAGCTCCAAACTGCTTGCCTTCCTGCCTCCCTGATTGCCCCTAACAGCTTCTGCCTGCCAGCCTGATTACGCCCTAACCACTACCCTGCCAGCCTAATTGATGTCTCACTGCTCCCCTGCCAGCCTGTTTGCCCCCAACTTCCTACCTCTGCGAGCCAGCCTGGTCACCCCTCACTGCCCTCTTCTGCAGGCTTGTTTGCCCCCAACTGCCCTCCCTTGCAGGCCTGGTGTCTCCCAACTGCCCTCCCCTGCTGGCCATCTTGTGGTGGCCATCTTGTGTCCACATGAGGACAGGATCTTGACCACATGGGGGCAGCCCTCTTGTGTATTGGAGTGACGGTCAATCTGCAAATTACTCTTTTGTTAGATAGGATACAGGCCTGGTGCATGGTTGGAGACTGGCTGGTGTGCCCTAAAGGGTGTCCTGGATCAGGGTGGGGGTTCCGAGTTGTGCGGGGCAGCCTGGGCAAGGGGCCTATGGTGGTTTGCAGGCCAGCCAACCCCCCCCCCTATAGATCCAAGTGGAGGCCCTGGGACCTGAGATTAATTTATGTTCTATAACTGAAACTTTGTAGCCTGCAGCAGAGCCAAGCCTTCTGCTCACTCCGCAACAACCATTTCTGTTTGCAACTTTGTAGCCTAGAGTGGAGGCCTAGGCTAGGGCTGCAGAAGTTTGGCTTCCTCCATCGCCCCAGCAACCCTAGCCTTTTCTCTCTCCAGCTCTGTGGGTGTGGCCATTTCTGTTGGGATTATATATCTTCTATAATTGTAACTTTGTAGCATTGAGTAAAGACGTAGGCCAGCAATGGCAGGTGGAAAGCTTGGCAGGCAGAAAGCTTGGCTTCCTCCATAGCCAGGGAAACTCAAGACTTCTTCCTGCTCTCAGTGGCAGCAGCCATCTTGTTTGGGGTTTATTTGCATAATTTGCTCCTGATTGGCTGGTGGGCGTGGCTGTTGGCATGGCTTGATCAGGGGTACAGTCAATTTGCATATTACTCTTTTATTAGATAGGATGGTCACTGGGATGGCACTGGTGAGAACTGAATGTAGCAGAACATGAATACAACTATGGGATATTGATAAGTTAGCTTTTAGAGTTTGGCAGGCTTTTCCTAGGGAGGCAGGTTGAGAAAGAGTTCATAATATGCTGTAGTTTGAGTATAAGTGTAAGATCTAATGATGATGGAGCAGATGTATGTATGTGGAGACAATTGGAGAATGACCAGGAGAAGCAGTTCCATTCAGAGTTTAGAAATTCTAAATAAGTCATATTCATTAATCATTTGAGTGCAGATGGCATGTTGGCACTTGGAACTGAGGGAGGAGTTAGCACTATAGGTGGCATCCATAGCCCTAGAAATATGTAACATCAAATAAGGAGTTTTATATATATAGCAAATTCTCTGCTTGGGAGTTCAACCTGGAAAGCGGGAGTTCTATTGTTTGCTATGATGTGTTCTGACCAATAGGGGTGTCATGGAACATGATAGGTGACCACAGCAGTGGTACTGAGGGAGTGAGAGGAGGAGAAGGCGAGGAGGCAGGGAGGCCAGCCCTAGGGACCCTACCCTGCAAGAATTTTGTGCACCAGGCCTCTAGTATATAGATAAGAAAAGAGGGTGAAGGCCTTAGTATTGGGCACTTTAACCTTTATAAGACAGAAACATGAGAAGCCTAAAAAGTGACTGAAAATTAGTATTCAATGTAATAAAAGGAAGCCAAGAGAGATATCTTAGAAGATATGGGGGAAAAAAAGTGTTTCAAGAACAAAGGTGTGACCATTAATTTAAATGCTGTTGAGATCAAGTGAATAAAGGCTATAATAGACCTTGGATTCATGAAAATGAGGATCATGGGTGATCTTGAAAATGAAGTGGTGAGGTTGAAAGCCTGAGCACAGTAGGTTTAGGAGAACGTGAGAGGTGAGGAAATGAAGACATGAGACATACTCAACTCTGACAATTGTTCCTGGAAAAAACTTTATACTTCATTTACACTACCATATGTTTGTCTTCATGCCTTTTTCTCATGTTCTTAGTCTTCTACTCTTTTTATTCTTTCAGGTCCCTGTATAACCAGCCAAGATAGTCACCATAGCCTATGAATCTCTCTCTATATATATTCATCTATATCACGTCATTTTCCCAACAAAGTGGATGATAAGGCACTTCCATCATCCCCAGAGCTCTGCCCAGTGGGGGAAGTTCCCGTTACCACAGTATTTCCAGGTCACCCCCGAGGTAAGCAGAAGTCTCTACACAAATTATGCACAAACTTTTTCCTCTCTATCACAGGGGACCCTTGCACCACAGGTATGAGTAATAGATTTAAAGGTAAGGCTCGAGTACAGCAGTGGTGGATCACATGACAGACTGCACTTTGGCCCTGCTCTTGTCTGATTCCATCTGTGCCACTTCTGTCTCACACACTGGCCCCAGCGAACCATATGCTTTTGGATGCCTAACAGAGCCTAGTTCATGATGGTCAGTTCTGGCTGCAAGGCCAATTCATGTCCCGTGATCAGATGCTTATGCAATACTAGAGTCCAGGAGCATGCAAGATGCTATCTTTTGAGTTGTAAATAATTTTCTGCTAAACATTTTATGGTTTTGCTCTAAAAGTCAAGAGGGATATATTATGATTGTATTCCTGGGGCTTTCTCTACATGCCACATAACTTCTTTTTAAACTATAGATACAGTTAAAACCAGAGTCTCTAACTTCCTGTCTAGAGGCTGCTTCCTGAAGAGCTTAACTACAGTAGGTCTCTAATATCCTTCATCATTTTCAAATTTTATTTTATTGTTAACAGTATTGCAAATGTCTCCCATTTTCTCTCTTTCTGCTCCCTACACCTAATGCCTGCCCAACCCCAGGCCTTCCCCATTCTATTGTCTGTGTCTATGAGTTATGAAGATATGCATAGATGTTCTTGATTAATCTCTTCCTGTCACCTTTCCCTCAACCCTGCCCAACAGAGGTCTGTTACTCTATTCCATGCATCCATACATCTGGTTCTATTTTATTCATCAGTTTATTTTGTTCTTTAGATTCAACATTTAAGTGAAACCATGTGATGTCTGTCTTTCTCTAGTTGGTTTATTTCACTTAGCATAATAGTCTCCAGGTCCATCCATGCCGTCTTAAATGGTAAGAGATCTTTATTTTTAACTAGATGCACGGTGCACAAATTCATATACTGGTGGGGTCCCTCAGCCTGGTCAAGGCTTGGGGCTGTCTTGCTCAGTCCTGATAGGGAAAGGACCATGGGATGTTGGCCAGTCTAGAGGAGGGATGACAGAAGATTGGCTGGCCAGGGATATGTTGCTATGGGAGGTTGGCCAGCCACAGAAGGTTGGTTATATGAGCACACTGACCACCCAGCTGCTGAGGGATGGATCATGGGAAGTTGGCCAGCTGTGGGAGGTTGGCTGTGGGAGTGCACTGAGTGCACCCAGCTCCTGCATTGAGTGTCTGCCCCCTGGTGCTCAGTGCACATCATAGTTACTGGTTGACCGGTCATTCAGTTGACCCGTCATAGGGTCACTTAGGCTTTTATAGATGAGTTTGTCAAGTTCCCCAAAAATTTCTTTTAAAATTTTGATTGGAACTGCAGTGAATTTATAGGCTAACTTAGGCACAAATAACATTTGCAATATCAAATCATCATGCATGAACCTAATATATATTTTTTTCTTATACAATGTCCTATAATAAAATTATAGTTTCCTGTATAAATGTCTGATACATATTATATAAGGTTCCCTCCAAGAAATAATATTTTTATTGCTATTGTAAATAGCATTTTTTCTTAAATTTTGTTTGTTGGGGGCACACTTAAATGCAATTCACTTTTATATATTATCTTATATGTAGCCAACTTACTAAACTCTCATTAAATAACAAAAGTTTGTATTCAAGAGTAAAAATCAGTTACAAGTTCTTTTACACTATATTATTTCATTCCACCTCTGACTGATACCAATTCATCATAAGTAATTAAAAACAAACTAAAGAATAAAAACACAGAGTACACAATCCTCAGAATTTGAAAACAAACTAAAGAATAAAAATACTGGTAGAACATATAATCTACTCAAATTATACCTTCAACTTTTTATTTTCTAATTCTTACCAGTGACCCAGTGCACGGACGGATTCATGCAAATTGAAAGGAAATTAATTAGAAGGTGGCCAGCAGGGCAAGACTGGGCAAGACAGGCTGAACACACCCTGGAGCCAACCTCCTGTGGTCCCTCCTAAGTGTCTGAGGATTGAGCGTGGTCCCTCCGGCAGGTGAGGTCCCTCAGCATGGCCTGTGGGGATCACGCCAAAACCAGCTCTCTGACATGCCTAAGGGGTCCTGGAGTGCAAGAGGGCACTCTGCAAAGTTGCTTTTATACAGAGTGTGGAATGCAAATACAAATGTTCAGTAAACCAGATTTGGGGCCAACAGTGCCTCAGCAACAACCTAACCCATGGTCAAAGGTGGATTCATATGGCCCTGTGAGGAATCAGGTTCCCTCCTCTCTGCTTTCAGGGTGCATCAGCCAAGAACCGCCAATGCTAAGTCACTGCAGCTCAGCAGTTCCTACATTAAGTGTCTGCCCCCTGGTGGTCAGTGCATGTCATAGTGATTGGTTGGATGGTCAGACACTTAGCATATTAGCCTTTTATATATATAGATAGCTGCATAGTATTCCATTGTGTAAGTGTACTGAAGCTTTTTTATCCACTCATCTACTGATGGGCACTTGGGCTGTTTCCAGATCTTAGCTATTGTAAAGAATGTTTTTATAAACATAAGGGTGCATATATTTTTTCTGGTTAATATTTCAAGATTCTTAAGATATATTCCCAGAAATGGGATCACTGGGTCTAACAGAAGATCTATTTTTAATATTTTGAGGAACCCCAATACTTATTTCCACAGTACAATTCTGCATTCCCACCAGCAGTGTACTAGGGTTCCTTTTTCTCCACATCGTCACCAGCACTTGCTGTCAGTTGATATGCTGATGGTGGCTATTTTTGAAGGTGTGAGGTATAGTTTTAATTTGCATCTCTTTGATGATTACTGACTTTGAGTATTGTTTTCATGTGTCTATTGGCCATTTGTTCTTTTTGGAGAAGTGTCTATTCAGGTCCTTTGTCCATTTTTTTTAATTGAGTTGTCTTCCTAGTGCTGAAGTATATGAGTTCTTTGTGTATTTTGGAAATTAATCTCTTATCAGATGTATCTTTGGTGAATATGCTTTCCGATACAATAGGTTCACTTTTCATTTTGAGGGTGGTCTCTTTTGCTGCATAGAATATTTTTAGTTTAATGTAGTACCATATATTAATTTTTTTCTTTGTTTCCCTTGCCCTAGGCAATGTATTGGTGAAAATACTACTCCATGAGATGTCTGAGATTTTACTGTCTATGTTTTCTTCTCGAATTGGGGTTTTGTGATTTTTCTGGTTTTGTGACTTACATTTAAACATTTTATCTAGTTTGAATTTATTCTTGTGTATGGTGTACATTGTTGGTCTAGTTTTACTTTGTTACATATATACCATTTATTAAAGAGACTGTCTTTATTCTATTGTATGCTCTTACTCCCTTTGTCAAATATTAATTGGCCATATTGGCATGGGTTGATTTCTGAGGTCTCTTTCTGTTCTATGGGTTCATATGCCTGTTCTTGTGCCAGTATCAGACTGTTTTGACTACAATGGCTTTGTAGTGTAGTTTGATATCCTATATTGTGATACCTTCAACTTTGTTCTTCTTTCAAAGATTGCTGCAGTTATTTGGAGTCTTTTTGGTTCCATGTAAATTTTTGGAGTATTTTTTCAAGATCTGAGAAACTGCCATTTAACCCAGTAAACCCACTTCTAGGAATATATCCTAAGAATCCCAAAACACCAATTAGAAAGAATACATGTATCACTATGTTCATAGCAGCACTATTTACAAGAGGCAAGATCTGTAAACAGCCCTAGTGACCATCAGTAAATGAATGGATTTAAAAAGTTGTGGTATGTATATAGAGAGTGAAATACTATGCTGCTATAAAAAAGCATCTCTTACCCTGTGAGGTAACATGGAGGGACCCAAGGAGTATTACGCTAAATTAAAAAAGCCAGTCAGAGAAAGACAAGTATCACATGATTTCACTCATATGTGGAATCCAATGAATAAAATAAATAGATGAACATAATAGATTCAAAGACACAGAAGCATGGAATATACTGAGAAATCTGAGAGGGAAGGTGGGGGAGGTGTCAAGATGGTAGGAACAGATTAACCAATGAACACATATACATACTGTATGTGCATAACCCATGGACACAGACAAGTATGGTGAAAGCCTGAGGGTAGGGAGGTGGGGCAAGGATGAGGTAGAGGTAGTCAATGGGGGACAAAAAGAGGACATCTGTAATGCTTTCAACAATAAATATACATTTCTAAAAGTTAAATAAAATAACAAAGTTTAATTAAAGATCTATTTGCAGGTGTACAATTCTATAATACATCACCTTTATATTATATTATGTGTTCAACATCCAAAGTCAAGTCTCCTATTTATGCCCACTTTACTCTCATATACCTTCCCCTACCCCCTTTCCATATTGTTGTCTGTGAGTTTCTGATTATTTATTTTTTCTTAATACCTTCATCATTTAACCCAGTCCTCCCACCCACCTCCCTCCTAAGAGCTGTCAGTCTCTTCTTTATATCTATGAATCTATATCTATTTTGTTTCTTAATTTAGTTTATTAATTATGCACTCTATATAAGTAAAATCACATGGTCCTTTTCCTTCTCTAATTGGCTAATTTCACTTAGCATTATAGAATTATATATATGAATATATATATAATTTTACTACCCAATGTCATCCCAATAAATTCAATCAAAAATAATTTTTAAAACCTCTTGGTGAATCAAGAATACATGAGTCAATTTAAAGTTGCTTTTAAAAGTTCATTTGATATAAAACTCCATTTAACAGGGTGTGTTTTTTTTTCTTTTCCTTTAAGTGTTTCTGTATATACTTGAAATATGTTGGCCTTGTTTTTTTAAAATAAATCTTCCAAGATTAATTTAAAGCCTTGACAAGTAAAGAACAAAGTTGTATATCGAGATAGAGATGAGGGGAAAGACTCATTTTTAAAAATAAAACATCAAAACTATAATTAATACCTGTTATATATCTCAATGAGCCACTCTTCTGCAGTTAGAGAAAGGGTTAACTCTTTTCCTAAGGCATCTTGAGGGTCTGCAAGAAAAATCACAAAATAAAAAGAATTGAATAACTTCTTTTATAATAGGAAGGTTTAAAGCATTGTGAAAAGTAAGGAAAAAATAAGCCAAAATAGAGTTTAATGGTTCTACCATATTATTTTCTTTCATTCCTCAATCCAAAGTAGTATAGATCTTGATAAAGAGAAGAAAAGCAAATCAAGAAAAATAAGGAAATAAAAAATACTTAATATATTATAAGAAAAAAATTTAAAATGTGTAATAGAAATATTAGGAGGGGGACAGAAACAGAATAGATAATAGGGAAACTAATAAATGAAAGGAATGAAAGAATTAATTATTACTCTGAGAAGGCTGATATATTGAGCTCATTTTTAAAATGTCTTTTAAAAAGACTGAAGAAGAAAAATTTAAATAAGAAGAAAGTAATGAGAAAATGAAAACTGTTAATAAAACTGTTGAGAAGGAAAATGTGCAATATATTGTAAAATAGAGATTATTAAATCAGAGGGTCTTAGAGAGGGATTTTTATTTTAAAAAACAACAACACACATAGAGTGAGACTAATATGCAGTTGAACATATGACCACTGTCTTAGATTTAATATATTTATTGGATTACCTCTAATATTTTAAAAACATGTAAAGCACACTTTAAAATATACGTTATTCAAGAATAATTTCACAGGATATGTAGAAGCAGTGTAAATGTTTCTATTACCCCCTTTTTCTCTTAGCCCTAAATTTATATCTAATCTTCTTCAAGCGATTTCTGGTATAAAATGGTATTTGACTAGCACTCAGCAATGCAGCTATTCCAGCCCTATATCTAAATACCTAGGGATGCCATAAAACAAAAAAATACATACATCATTGAAAACTCAGACTTATTAACAAATTATCACTAGAAGTACACATCTAAACTTTGTGGATTATGAAATGGAGCCCATGTATTTATAAATTAAGAGTATGCTTTATCTACATTATCTAATCATTGACTCGTGGGTTTTGCCAACCCAGAAGCTTTCCATCTGCTTAATTCATGAGTGAGGATGGCCAAATCACCAATCTATGTTCATATTCATTTCTACTTTTATATTCATCAGAAATGACAAGTCATGGGCAACCATGGAGCAAGAATAAATGAGGAGGATAGAGTAGAATTACAGTTAGGAGGCATTTAGTTCCCCACAAGCAAAGTATTGCTGGTAAAATCAGAAACCGAAAAAAACAAAAACAAACAAACAAAAAAAAACCTTGGTATACTACATCTTAGGAGTTGTATCTATTCACTTAACCCATAGGTTTAAATCACCAGAGGACCAGGAAAAGGAAGTAGAAAATTGTGTTTTACGTCATTACAAATTGACAGCATATGCTTGAAAAATGAAAAATCTATTTGAATCCATGAATTAGTGGCCTATTACAAAACAATAACCACCCCTAGAGAGACTTCTCAACCATATCTAATAAATTGTCACGGAATTGGTGATTTTAGCTTCTATTAAGAGTCCCCAACAGATTCAGCCAAATTTTATAACTCCAAAAACAGACTCATGATTTTATGGCTTCTACTGACTTGAAGAGTCTTGCCTCAGAACCAAATCTTGAGTGATGAGTAAATCAGAGGAAAGAGACCTGTGCTAAATAAATTTCAAACCACAGAATAAATCATCAAATGAAGAGCCATCATGGATCTGACCATTTTCTCAATGCAGCTCATTCTTTGTATCTAGCCAGCAAACATCCATTTTGACAAGAAATGCAGGAGTTAATGCCTCTAAGAAGAACTGCCACACTCTAACCATCTTGTCAAATCCATTCCCTGAAACCTCAAGGGTAGAGCTTCCCTACCAGCTCCAGGGAGGCCACACCAACCCTTCTTTCCATTCCTCAATCTTCCCTTTTCAGGCAATGTTGGTAATTGGTTTTTAATTGGTTCATTTACCCGAATGATTTATATTGCCTCAGGTAGACAAGATTTAATGACACCCATTACAGTGCTTTAGATTATTTCACAAATAGATAATGCTGTTGTCCTTCAAGATTGAAGATCTAGGCATATGATTATTATCATTCATACATCTCTGATGTACAAAAAGAGCAGCACATGGCTAACTATGATAAAAATAATAGTTTGTCAAGTGTGAACTTCAAAGCAGACTTTTTCTAGATGCATTATCTCATTTAACAGGTATTTTCCTAAGAATAAAAATAAACATAAACCAACTTTGTCCACAACGTTGCATTTGTTTTGCCCAGAGACTGTTTACAGCTGTTTCTCCTGAACTTTCCAGTTGAGCAATTGCTTTGCTAAAAATTAGTCACTCCACTTTGAGCAATAATATACTAGAAAAATAACAAGAGAGACTAGGTAATATTTAGCTTCATTTCCTTTTTTTTTTCTTTTTATTGCATTTATTTGGATTGACACTGGTTAACATTTTATCCTGGATTCAGGTGCACAATTCCACAACGCATCATCTGTACACTGTATTATGTGTTCACCATCCCAAGTCAAGTCCTTACATCACTGTTTATTCCCCCTTTACCCTTCTCCTCCCCACACCGATGTTCATTACAGGGTTACAGTGAAACCTAGATATGATGGACTAATGCAACCCAGTGGGTGTATCTTAAAGCTGAAAGTCTGTTATATAATAAAGTAGATATTTTGGATGTTATCTTAAAATTTTGACAAATTAGTTTACCTATTTTTACTTATGTAGACACATTTGTGTAGTTAAATTAAGTATGAAAAAAAACTTTAATTTCACAGAAAAATTTTCTATATGTATTACTGTGATTTGAAATTTATTCTGAATAGGTCTAGCTAATGCCTGCATTCACCAGTCACTACTGTTGGGGGCAGGGCACGGCTTAGCACAGGTGGGAACATTGGACAGCAGGCCGAACGCTGCTGCAAAAAAGTCACACCAGGGGACACCAGAACCAGTTCCCGCAGGTGATGCGGTGTGGTCACATGCTAATACTTCACTGAATATTCTTTACCAGTGGGGACTCTTGGATTAAATATATAGACTAAAGATGTAGATATGTACTATTTATTTATGTCAGCAAAATTACTACAGTCTTTTTTTTTTTTTCCAGTATATGGTCTATTCATTAAAATCTGTTAAAAATAACAGTAAGTTAACTACAAAAAAATAACCTGTTCATTTTATTATAAGCAAATCTTGGTTAAAAGCATTTTAAAATTAACAGGGTGTTAATGTTCACATATGACATATGGACTGGAAATTTAGTCCGTTAAATCCGAAGTCCACTAAATTGAGGCGCATGAAATCCAGGGTTTATTGTGTTCCCAATAGCCAAGATTTGGAAGCAGCCAAGTGTCCATCAGTGATGAGTAAACAGAAAAGCTGTGGTATATTTACACCATGGAATACTACTTGGAGATCTTACCCGTGAGACAGCATGGATGGACCTGGAGAGCATTATGGTGAGTGAAATAAGCCAGTCAGAGAAAGACAAGTGCCATATGACCTCACTCATAGGTGGAATCTAATGAAGAAAATTAACTAACAAGCAAAATAGAGACAGACTTATAGAGAATGCACTACAGCTGTTGGGGAGGGAGTGTTGAGGGGCTGGGTTGGAGTGGGGTGGAGCGAGTGAGCAAAAGGGGGGAGAGAGAGAGAGAGAGAGAGAGAGAGAGAGAGAGAGAGAGAGAGAGGAAGAGAGAGAGAGAGAGACTTATAAACAAAAAAATCTCAGTTCATTCTTGATCCTGGTGATTATTGGGAGACTTGAACCCAGATAGATACTTAATCTTTGGGTTTAGACTAGCTCTCTTGATAGAACTCTTGTAGTTCTAAAAGTGTGGCTCAATTCAATTCATATCACTATTTTTCATTTTGATGGATTAGCTATTGGGGTGCTGTCTAATATTTTATAGTATAACCTATGTTTGTATTTAGATGTACTCTTTACATACAGTGCATTTACTGCCAACAATGTTTAAAAACATTCGTCTGGCTCATCATTGAATTACTTATGAGTTATGCCCTGCCACACAAATTCTGAATCCAAATAAGGACACTGATCTTTTTGCTGTGCAGCTAAAAGAGTAAGAAAAATAGTGAGTGCACAGATACAAGGTTTCAAGCAAACTTACACAATGTTCTAAAAATAAGGAGACTAATTTTTCTACCTCAACATTTCATTTAAGCAAATATCCCAGTAACACAAAAATCTTTTAAAAACATATCTTAGTATTAATTTGCACATATATACCTTCACAAGTGAATTAAGAGATATAGTAATATTTAGGAATATATTCTAATATTATTTATATAAAATAACAAATCCAAATGGATTTCCCCAACTGAATTTGGACAAAGCGACATATTTTAGGATTGGGGTTTCATCTAATAATAGAGTTTTGCACAGAAATCATAACAAAAAACTGGGCATACCATGAACTGTCTTGCTTTAACAAAACATATTTGACAAACCTAAATATTTTCACAAGACCCTTTTCTTTCTTGATTGGGTTTAAAAATTAGTATTTATTGCTGAAACCGGTTTTGCTCAGTGGATAGAGCAACAGCCTGTGGACTGAAAGGTCCCAGGTTCGATTCTGGTCAAGGGCACATCCCCGGTAGGGGGTGTGCAGGAGGCAGCTGATCGATGTTTCTCTCTCATAGATGTTTCTGACTTTCTATTCCTCTCCCTTCCTTTCTGTAAAATATCAATAAAATATATTTTAAAAATTAGTATTTATTTTGAACTTACAGCAATCGATAGAATTTTGTTAAATATTGGTCAATGTACAATTTATAAGAACAATTTTGTATTTTTTTATTATTTATCAGAGTGTCTCTCGTTTAGGAAAGCATACCTATAAAGGTTTCATTTAAACCATTCTGGATTAGGGCAGGGATATTAAATGAGATTCAATATTTACTTGTGCATACCTTGTGCATGTCTTGATGCTTCAAATAAGTTTAGTTCAGTAGAATATAAATGTAACAGAAAGAAAATATAGAATGGAGTGCGGGGTTACCTCAGAACTTATCTCACACAGGGGGAAAAGTACAATCATGTAGCACATTACAGTTGAGGGTGATCAGCCTGGTGGAGCAGGGCAGTGGGGCCGAGCAGGCCAGCAGAGGGGACCAGTTGGGGCAATCAGGCCAGCAGGCGGAGTGGTAAGGGGTGATCAAGCAGTCAGACAGGTGAGTGGTTAGGAGCAGATTGCGAGGGGGTTGTCTAACTGCCAGTTTAGGCCCAATCCCACAGGGGTCTCAGATTGGAGAGGATGCAGGCCAGGCTGAGAGACACCTCCCACCCCACCTCCCCCCGCCCCCCTGCTGCATGCACAAATTACGTGCACTGGGCCACTAGTGTGTGTGTGTGTGTGTGTGTGTGTGTGTGTGTGTGTGTATTTATATTTATATTTATATTTTTATTTAATTTACATTTACATTTACATTTATACTTATACTACTACTTATACTTATACTTATACGTATATGTATATTTATATTTATATTTATATTTATATTTATATTTATATTTATACCCTGTTTTCCCCAAAGTAAGACATCCCCCGAAAATAAGACCTCTCTGACAATATTTTTATTCTTGACACTGAAAATGCCTGGGCCATACAAACAGTTATAAGGAAGTTGGTCAATTTAATGCTGCCGCTTGTTATGCGAGGGAGACAAAGAAGTCTGCTAGTCTGGGATGCAGCCAGCACTCACCACGCTAAAGACATGAAGAAATTTCTTCATGAAAGAAAAATAGATCAAATACTGATTCTCGCAGGAATGACGGCCTATCTCCAGACTCTTGATATTGCAATAAACAAGCCATTCAAGGACAATTGGCACATGGAAATTAATGACTATATTGAAAACAGAATGGAGAGAAATCAGCTTGGAAACTTTGTGAAACCTAAACTGCAAGAGGTTGTGACTTGGGTGAAGAATTCATGGGAGAAAATCACTGACAGTTGCATTGCAAATGCACTATCAGCAGGCTACCTTGACAAGAAGTACTCATTTAAGGACAGTGCTATTGCTAAACATGAGAGATTTGGTACACTGAATCTGAAAGAAATGGACTCACAAGAAATTCACCAGGAAATTCAGCGGTTGGATTGTTATGATGATGTTCCAGAAGATGATGACATGACTGTCACTGAATAAATCTTACTTTGTGTTCAGACTGGTAAATATCAGTATCAGTAAATGTACCATAGATTGTTGTACATGGAAATAATGGTAGTAACAAGAAATTCTTGATACCGTAGGATTCACAGTTTGTCTGGTTATGCTGAATTGTGAAAACTACTACTGTACCGTATACAGGTAATAAATTTCTTTTTGTTGTTGTTGTTCAACAATAAATGTGTACCATATTTTTCTTCACAGAAAAATAAGACATCCTCTGAAAATAAGACCTAGCACATCTTTGAGAGCAAAAATTAATATAAGGCACTCTTAATTTCAGGGAAACAGGATATATATATATATATATATATATATATATATATATATATATAATCTTACCTAATAATAGACAAACATGAAAAATTGCCTGTACTTCCTCTAAGCCCACAGCCAATCAGAGTGAGTATGCAAATTAGAAGACCAAAAATGGCAGCCACCCAGCTGCTCTAGGCACAGAGTGTCCAGGAGGGTCAGGATGCCTGCTATGAGAGGGAGAGTGGAGGGGGGCGGCGAAGGTATCTACAGGAGTGGAGGGCTGCAACAAAGATAAGGCTGCAGACTCTGAAGTCTGTAGTGAAGATGAAGATGGCAAACTCCAGCCAGAGAAGGCAGCAAAGATGAAGAAGGCAGACACTGGCTGGAGCAGAGGCCTGGGTCCCAGGTGCCAGAGGAAAACTGGTGCTGGAAACCAAGGGAAGGAAGACCTATTGCACAAATCTCTTCATGCAATGGACCTCTAATATACTAATAAAAGGGTAATATGCTAATTAGACAGGAGACCTTCTGGTCATCCTTCCAGATATCCTTTCGGATAAAGCCATGGTGGAGGGGCAGAGGCAGAGGCAGTTAGGAGTGATCACACCTGGAGGGGAGGGCAGTTGGGGGTGATCAGGCCAGCAGGGGGAAAAGTTGGGGACAAGCAGGCCTGCAGGCAGAGTGTTTAGGAGTGATCAGGCAGGCAGGCAGGTGAGTGATTAGGAGCCAGCAGTCCCAGAGTATGAGAGTGATGTCCAACTGCCGGTTTAGGCCTGATCCCTGCCAATCCCAAATAAATGGGCCTAAACTGGTAGTTAGACATGTCTCAAGGGGTCCCAGAATGGAGAGGGAGCAGGCCAGGCTGAGGGACACCACTCCATGCATGAATTTTGTGTCTCTGGCTAGTAGGATAGTATTGTAGGGCAATGAATTACTAACATATTTCTGGGGATGCTGCTGTACAAAAACATACTGCACTACCAGTTGTATAAAAAAAAGCAAAGCATGCATGATGATCTATAGTACATAATATTTGATAATGTTAATGACTATCACTAGCTTATGTATTTACTATTTTATATGTCTTACCAGAGGCCCAATGCAAAAAAAATTCATACAAGAATAGGCCTTCCTTCCACCAAAACTGGTTTGGCTCAGTGGATAGAGCATCAGCCTGAGGACTGAAGGAACGTAAGTTCGATTCTGGTCAGGGGCATGTACCTTGATTGCAGGCACATCCCAAGGGGGTTGGGGGGAAGGAGGCAGTGATTGATGTTTCTCTCTCATCAGTGTTTCTAACCTTCTATCCTTCTCCCTTCCTCTCTGTAAAAAAATCAATAAAAATATCCTATCTAATAAAAGAGTAATATATAAATTTGACTGTACCTTCGCTACACCCACAAGCCATGCCCACCCCCAAATTATGCAAATAAACCCCAACCAAGATGGCTGCCGCCACTGAGAGCAGAAGAAAGGCCTGGGTTTCCCCTCCCCAGCAACAGAGGAAGCCAAGCTTTCTGCCTCCCTAGGCCTTCACTCAATGTTACAAGGTTTCAATTATAAAAGATACAGAAATGGCAGCAGCCACTGAGCTCGAGAGAACAGAGGCTTGGGTTTCCCTGGCAATACAGGAAGCCAAGCTTTCCACCTGCCATTGCTGGCCTAGGCCTCCACTCTAGGCTACAATATTTCAAACAAAAATGGCTGCGGCCCCGGAGCGAGCAGAAGGCTTGACTCCACTCCAGGTTACAAAGTTTCAATTGTAGACATAGATTAATTCCAAATCCCACAGCCTCCTCTTGGGTCACTGGGATGGAGGGGGGGGGTGGCCAGCCTGCCCACAGGCCCCTTGCCCAGGCCGCCCTTCACCCCAAGAGAAGCCCCACCCTGATCTGGGACACTCTTCAGGGAAAACCAGCTGGCCCCCACCCATGCACCAGGCCTCTATCCTATCTAATAAAAGAGTAATATGCAGATTGACCATCACTCCAACACACAAGAGGGCTGCCCCCATGTGGTCAAAGATCCTGCCCTCATGTGGACACAAGATGGCCACCACAAGATGGCCAGGAGTGGAGGGCCATTGGAGGTTCCAGGCCCTGCAAGGGAGGGCAGTTGTGGGCAATCAGGCCAGCAGGGGAAGCCAGTGGGGAGGAACCAGGCCTTTCAAGGGAGGGCAGTTGGGGGTGATCAAGCCTGCAGGGGAGGGCAATTAGGGGTGACCAGGCTGGCAGAGGAGAGAAGTTGAGGGCAAACAGACTGGCAGGAGAGCAGTTAGACATCAGTCAGGCTGGCAGGGGAGTGGTTAGGGGGTGATCAGGCTGGCAGGCAGAAGCAGTTAGGGGCAATCAGGGAGGCAGGCAGGTGAGCAGTTTGGAGCCAGCAGTCCTGGATTTTGAGAAGGATGTCCGACTGCCCGTTTAGGTCCAATCCTACCAGGATAGGGCCTAAACAGGCAGTCAAACATCCCTTGAGGGGTCCCAGATTGGAGAGGGGGCAGGCTGGGCTAAGGGACGTCCCCCGCCCCCCATGCACGAATTTTGTGCACCTAGTATTAAATTTAAAAAAAAAGAATAGGCTTTCCTTCCCCTGCTGCCACCACCACCTTCCACCCAGCAGCTGGGACCCAGGGCTGGCTTCCCTCTTGCCTAGACTTTCTCATGAAGGACGTCCAGTCTATTTAGAATATTACCCTTTTAGGATTATAGATTGTTTTTCAGAGTATACTCTTTCCATTTAAAAAAAATTTTCCTCTATAATAGTATTTCATGTTACACTAACAGCCTCATATATCTTATGTTTGCCATGACTTTTGATTCCATAATTTTCTCTTGTGCTTTCTATAATCTGTGCTGTTTTATAAATTTAGTGTAGCCTAAGTATAGAATGTTTACAAAATTTTCAGTATGTAAAGCAATATCCTAGGACTTCACATTCCTGCACCACTCACTCAATGTGTCACCCAGAGCAACTTACAGTCCTGCAGTCTCCTTTCATGGTAAGTTCCCTATACAAGGGTGCCATTTTAAAAATCTCTTATACCATACCTTTTCTATATTTAGATATGTTCTATGTTTAGATATGATAATGCCACTGTTCTACAATTGTCTAGTATTCGGTATAGTAACATGCTGTACAGGTTTGTAGCCTAGAAACAATCCTAATATATAAAAACCCTGTGTCCATCACACTCCAACGACCAGAGGCTTGACCAACCGGAAGTCAGACCTGCACTCATTGCTGATGCACTATGGTGACCCAGCACCGACTGCAGCACTGCAGCATCTCCGCTGAGGTGACCCAGCACTGACTTCTGTGAGGGCCGTGTTCCGGTCTGGACAGAGGCCGGGAGAGAAAAGCAGGGTCTGACTGCCGCCTTCGTGGCAGTCAGTGCTGGGTCGGCATGGCAGAGGTCAGACCTCCAGTCAGTGAACACAGGGTCAATTAATATCGCTTTGAGAGGAGTGGAGAATATAAAGTAGAGCAATTACTTATATTATTTCACATAAAACTCTTTTCAACTAAGATATTTTCCTGTATTTAAAATGTATCTTTATTGTTGAAAGTATTAGAGATGTCCCTTTATTTTTTGTTTTGTTTTGTTTTTTCCCTCCACCCTGCAGCTGCCCCTTCCAGGCCTTCACCAGACTATTGTCTGTGTCCTATTTAATACATAAAATCTAGAAAGATTTAGAGAAAATAAAATAAAAGATATCCCAGGTAAATATGAACAGAAGAGCTGAAATTGCTGCAAATATACTGGATACAGGCCTGAAGCCAAAACACAACTCGTGAGATAAAGTTAGTCATTGTAACATAACAAAAGGTTCCTTTCACTAAAGAGATAAGATAGTTCCCAATATTTATACACATAATAGAACAGCTTGGGGGTTCAGCACGATGTGCCTCAGTGGTATGCAGATGTGTCTCAGCAGTAGGCAGATTTTTGAGCTAAGGCAATTTTAGCTTCAGGCTCAAGTGAAAAATCTTCCCCTCCCTTTAACTACCTAAAAAAAATTGAATTCGAAGCCTTGCCCATCATAAGACATTCTCCTATATAATAAAAGGATAATGTGCAAATTGACCAAACAGCAGAACAACCAGTCACTATGACATGCACTCTCACCAGGGGCAGATGCTCAATGCAAGAGTTATCCCCTGGTAGTCAGGGGTGATCCCTCAGGGGGAGCGCTGCTCAGCCAGAAGCCAGGCTCTTGGCTGGCTGTGCAGCAGCAGTGGTGGGTGCCTCTCTCGCCTCTGTGACAGTGCTAAAGTTGTCCGACTGATGATTTAGGCCCATTCCCCAGAGGGACCAGGCCTAAGCCATCAATTGGACATCCCCTGAGGGCTCCCAGACTGTTAGAGGGTGCAGTCTGGGCTTGAGGGACCACCCTTCCAAGTGCATGAATTTTGTGTACTGGTCCTCTAGTACTATATAGACTGGGTGTGTAGTAGGCTACTCCATCTAGGTTTATGTAAATGTATTTTATGATGCTCACACAATGACAAAATTGGCTAATGACATATTTCTCAGAATGGAGCCCTGAAATTAAGGGAAATATGCCTGTAGTTACTTCAAAGTTTCCATTGCATCTTTTCATACCAAGATAACGAGTATGCAGGTGCTGAAAGCTCTCAGTTAACTAGAAAATAATGGAGCATTAGGAGATCTTTTATGTACTTGAAGACATTTGTTTATATTCCCCTTCCTTAATTTACCTCAGTGCTGTCCAATACTATAGCAAATAGTCACCCCCACTATAGGGGTCAGGATCTTTGACCACATGGGGCAGCCCTCTTGTGTGTTGGAGTGATGGTCAATCTGTGTATTACTCTTTTATTAGATAGGACAGAGGCCTGGTGTCTCTGTCCTATCTAATAAAAGGGTGGGGCTGGCTGGTTTGCCCTGAAGGGAGTCCTGGATCAGGGTGGGGGTTCCCTTGGGATGTAGGGTGGCCTGATCGAGGGGCCTAGAGTGGTTTGCAAGTTGGCTATGCCCCCCAGCAACCCAAGCGGGGGCTTTGGGACCTGGGATTAAGCACTTAAAATATGATTAACCTGAATTGAGATGTGCTATAAATGTAAAATATACACCAGATTTTGAAATCCAAGTATATAAAAATGTAAATTGTACCAGTAATATATACCAAACAGCAGAATGACAGGTGGCTATGACACACACTGACCACGAGTTGGGAGGTGTCCCTCAGCCCAGCCTGCAACCTCTTCAATCTGGGATCTCTCTTACAATCCAGGACTGTTAGCTCCCAAACACTTGCCTGCCTGTCTGCCTGATTGCCCCTAACCTTTTCTGCCTGCCAGCCTGATCATGACCTAACTACTTCTCTGCCAGCCTAATCAATGCCCAACTGCTCCCATGTGGCCCGATTGCCCCTAATTGCCCTCCTCTACTGGCCTGGTCTTCCATAACTGCCCTCACTTGCCAGCCTGTTTGCCCCTAACTGCCCTCCGCAGCAGGCCTTGTCCCCCAAACTGACCTACCCTGCAGACTTGGTTGCCCTGAACAGCCCTCCCTTGCAGGCCTGGTTCCCCCAACTGTCCTCTGCTGCAGGCCTAGTCACCCCCAACTGCTCTCCTTTGCTGGGCCAGTCACCCCTAACTGCCCTCCCCTGCTGATCTGGTCCCCATTACTGCCCTCCCCTGAAGGCCTGGTCCCTCCCAACTACTCTCCCCTGCAGTCCTGGTCACTCCCAACAGTCCTCCCCCAGGCCTGGTCCCTTCCAACTACCCTTCCCTGTGGTGGACATCTTGGGTGTTGTGGTGTTCATCAATTTGCATATTACCTCTTTAAATAGGAATAGAGGCCTGGTGCATGAAATTCGTACACGGGCAGGGGGGGGGGGGGGGATGTCCCTTCGCCTAGCCTGCACCCTCTCTAATCTGGGAGCCCTCGAGGGATGTCTGACTGCCTGGTTAGGCCCAATCCTACCAGATATCCTTCTCACAGTCCAGGACTGCTAGTTCCAAACTGCTCACCTGCCTGCCTCCCTGATTGCCCCTAACCAATTCTTCCTGCCAGCCTGATCATCCCCTAACCACTACCCCACCAGCTTAACTGATGTCTAACTGTTCCCCTGCCAGCCTGTTTGCCCCCAACTTCCCTCCTCTCTTGGCCTGGTCACCTCTAACTGTCCTCTCCTGCAGGCTTGATTTACCCCAACTGCCCTCCCTTGCAGGTCTGGTCCCTCCAAACTGCCCTCCCCTGCTGACCTGATTGCCCACAACTGCCCTTCCTTGCAGGCCTAGAACTTCCCAATGGCTCTCCCCTGCTGGCCGTCTTGTGGTGGCCATCTTGTGTCTACAAGAGGGCAGGATCTTTGACCACATGGGGGCAGCCATCTTGTGTGTTGGAGTGATGGTCAATCTGCATATTACTCTTTTATTAGATAGGCTAGAGGCCTGGTGCATGGGTGGAGGCCAGCTGGTTTGACCTGAAGGGTGTCCCAGATCAGGGTGGAGGTTCCCTTGGGGTGTAGGGTGGCCTGGGCGAGGGGCCTATAGTGGTTTTCAGGCAGGCTACGCCCCCCAGCAACCCAAGCAGAGGCCCTGGGACCTGTAATTAATTTATGTTCTACAATTGAAACTTTGTAGCCTAGAGCAAAGCTAAGCCTCCTGCTGGCTCTGTAGCAACAGCCATTTCTGCTTGGATTGATTTAAATTCTATAATTGAAACTTTGTAGCTTAGAGTGGAGGCCTAGGCACTAGGGCTGCAGAGCTTGGCTTCCTCCATTGCCCGGGCAACCCTAGCCTCTGCTCTCTCCAGCTCAGTGGCTGCCGCCATTTCGGTTGGAATATATCTTCTATAATTAAAACTTTGTAGCATTGAGTGGAGGCCTAGGCTGGCAAGGGCAGGCAGAAAGCTCAGCTTCCTCCACTGCTGGGGAAACCCAAACCTCCCTCCTGCTCTCAGTGGCCACAGCCATCTTGATTGGGGTTTATTTGCATAATTTACTCCTGATTGGCTGATGCACGTGGCTGTGGGTGTGGCTTGATCAGAGGTATGGTCAATTTACAGATTACTCTTTTATTAGATAGGATTAGGTAATATAAAATATATTACTACATTTTGTTTCTTTTTCCTTTTCATGTATCTCTCAAAAACTTAAAATTATGTGTGTGGCTCAGATTATCTTTTTATTGGACAGTGCTGATCTAGATTCAGACTTCATTGTCTCCAACAATTATTTTTTTGTCATTTGAATATGTCTATGTGCCTTTGCTGTAACTGTTACCTTGCAAATGATTAGGAATATCACAGAACTTTGAGTTTACCCAGATCAGGAATGATTAAGTCTCCCCTGTATGCTGAAACCCTCTGTCCCTTAGGTCCTATCTCATCTCCATCCCTTTTTACACCCCAATCATCATGGTATCATTCTAAATTAATAATTTAGACTTTGGGAAAATATATTACGTATTACATCCAACACCCTGTGCCAGGCATAGATCTTAACAGCATAGATCTTAACACTTTATAACTATCAATTCATTTAATTCTCATAACAATTCTATGAATTAGATTATATTATAATCCATATATTACAGATGAGGTCAATGGGGTACAGAAAAGCTAATAATCTTGTCCAAAGTTCACAGATATAGTAAAAAGTAAAAATGAGGCAGCCTGCTCTCTGCTATTTTCATTAATCATTATCCCTAGATTCCATCTCCTCTCCCCACCCCAGTTACTGGGCTCAATATGCTTCAAGTGTTCTCAGATCCCTCTTTTCATTCCAGAAATCTCAAAACTTTTACTTCATCATGCAGAGAGCAATTTAGCATTCTTTGACCCTATTCTACAGACTCCTGGCCTTCCCACATATGTCCTGAAGCTCATCTTTCTACAACCCAATGGCAATAGGGAAAATGCTTTTATGGGGGGGAAATCTCTTTCCTTAGAAGTTAGCAGCTTCTTTAGATAGTTGTGAATTATAATAGCATTTTGATTCTCTCCATTACACTAACAAGGACTTTGTGTGAGAAAGGCTGTTAGAAAATTAGGAAACTCAGTCACAAATCACAAATAATATCCCAAGGTTACTGTGTCAGGCAGAGTCCTTATCAGTCATGCTTCACATCCATAAGTATGACTTGATGTAGGTGTTTTTCCTTTCTTCTCCACACCCTGCATGGAGAGAAAAGTAGGGTCCAGTTACTGAGTCAGAGGAGCTGGGGATTGAGACATAAAAAAGAACAGAAGAGAGGAGGCAGTAATAGAAATGATAGCTGATGAAGAGACTGGATCTCCCAGCCCTCAAAGCCATGTTTAGTTATATCCTCAAAATACAAAGGGGTTTAAGATCAAAGGAGTTTTGGGCGGCCCAGGCCCTATTCATTCTCCCATTCCCAGGGCTAGACTGTATTTACATTTGAAGGCCCTCTCCCGGACACCTGGGGCAAAGTTAAGAATCAAGGTGATAACATGTCAGCCTTTTGGTGAAGCTGTACTCTACAAGTCGCCTTGAGTTCAGCTGACACTAAATTAAGAATGCACAGGGGGTGCATTCCCTGGGGGTGCCCTCCATAGCTGTGGTTGTTTGGGTGTCCTCTCTTCTGGGACTCCCCTCTGTCAGAGCTCACACAGCAATCAGTTGGGATGGCCATAGCTCTGTCTGCATGAGCTATCACCACACTGTCACCAGATTCTACAAGGACGCTCAGCTACCCTTTCTGGCAGCACGGCATTGTGTTGTCCAACAACTCTGAGATCTTCCCTTCCCTGCCATCTATCCCATTGCCTTTCTCCGGGTTATGAGAAAAAGAATCTATACTTATGTTTCATTGTGAGTACAAATAATGTCTCCGCAAAAAAAATCTATGCTTTTATAAAATTAAAACTCTTTAGTCTATAATTGCTTTCACCACATAGATAAAGGAAAGAGGGTCAGGTTAGCTACTTTCTCTGTGCTAAATAAGGAAATAATAAATGCTTTCTAGACATAGGATGATGAAAAAATTGAACTCTTAGAAAAGAAATTATTAGTGGGTAAAAATAGTTAGAAGAAATGTGAGTGTTCCAAATTTGACTAGAGAGCAAACTAATCATCCAATGGAACACATTTGCATTAATAATGAAAGTATCATGCCAGCCCTATTGGAAACATAGAATAGCAAAGGGGAAGGAGATTGTCCCATAAAGGCATGGTAACATTGGAGCATCAGTTTGACAGGTACTGTAATTTTCTTTCTAAGCATATGAATATAATCATATTGAAACCTACTAGTGAAAAACTACTCCAATTCTCCATACAAGTCATCTGAAAAGGGAAGTTTCAGCAGAAGTCAGAGAAGATACAGGAAAAAAGGCTGAGCCTGATTCATTCCACTTCTGATCAAAAACATGACTTTGATTTATTTTCATTTAATATTAATCTATTTTCTCTAAACCAAGAAGCAAAACTAAAATCAATGATAATCCAGAGTTATTTCTGATCCAGATTTACTCTAAGAAGTGGTATGTTGTCCACATATATTTATATGTAAGTGTCAAGACTCAGAGAATGTTCAGTTCTGATCTGTGCTTTTTCTTTGATTTTAAGTATAAGGGCAAGGTAATAGTGATTGGAACCCCCATGTTTTCAGCATATAGCTAAAAACAAGCATGTAGAAGATGAGGAAAACATTTTACTTTCTTTCAGTGTTATCTTGTGTAGTATGTAGTGAAGGTAGCTTTTTATTATCCACATAGAAAAATGTTTTGAAAAATGCCAAATTTTCAGTTATTGTAAAATATGCTTCTTTTTTCCCCCAGAACTCCAGAAATTGGGCACTGTGCAGAGTGTGGAAAAGCTTCAATCAGTTATGTCTTTCTATTTAAATGTGATTTACCAGAATAGGGGAAAGATAAACTATAATGGAACTATGAAATCATAATTCCCCAGTGGCCTATGGATTTAGATTTAGTTGCAGTGAAGTCATCAGACAAACTTCTCTTAGTATTTTATGAATTATCTCAAAATTTTGAGTAAATTTTATTCTGGTAGGACTAACATATGAATGTATTATACAGAACTAAAAACCATATGGATTTTGATATGTAAATAAATAGACCTTGCCATCCAAAAAGAGAATCATTTAGAGCTCAAGTCACAAACCAGGGCTGTAGATTGTTTATTAAGGACAGTGAGAGGATTTTTTTTTAAAGAGCTAATCATTTAAAATTGGGTTTTATATTGAAATCTGAATTTCTTTCCTCTTTTGAAAAATCTAGGTTATAATAACTTAGGGAAAGCCTCGTTAAATCTCCAATTCTTGCCCTGGTGGATGTGGTTCAGTGGCATTGCCCCTGCATCAAAGAGTTGTGGGTTCGATTATTTGTCAAGGACATGAACCTGGTTGCAGGTTCTATCCCTAGACCTGGTTGGGGCACATGTGGGAGTAACAATCCATATTTCTTTCTCACATCAATGTTTCTCTCTCTTCCTCCTCCTCCTCTTCCTCCCTTCCTTCCACTATCTCTGAAAAATCAATGGGAAAAATATCCTTGATAAGGATTAACAAAAACACAACAAACAAAAAATTTCAGTTATTCACAACCCCATTCCTCCCAAGCAGCCAATTGGCTAGGTAAGCATCTCTAATTTTAGTTACCTAACAAACTCCTATAAAGATTTTGTGTTGTGACCTTGAGCTAGAGTCCAGATCTGTGAAGATTCCCCAAGAGAGCAAAACTGATCAAATGAGCTATGAAAATTGGTTCTGCTCTTGAGTTTATAGTTTCCTATCTCCATAGGGCCCAGGGATATTTTTACTTTCCCTGAAAAAGTCCCTCTCACACTTTCCAGAAAGCCTCTCCCCATGATTATTCAATAGACCTATATATATAAAAGGCTAAGTGACCAACTGTACATCTGTCCGACTGACAGGCTGGTATATATGATGCACACTGGCAATTTAAAAATAAACATTGAGTTGCACATGTGCAATACATATAAAGCTCTCACTGCTGCCAATCTTAATAGTAAATGGGGTCTTTGTAATGGTACCAGATTTATTATCAAAAGATTGTGACCTAACATAATCAAAGCTGAAGTATTAACAGGATCTGCAGTAGGAGAGTTTGTTCTGATTTCAAGTATTAATTTGTCTCCATCTGACACTGGCCTCCCATTTAAATTAATTTGAAGACAGTTTCCCATGATGTCAGCATTTGCTATGACTATTAATAAATCACAAAGACAAACTCTACACAGAGTAGGGATAGTCCTAACTGAATCTGTTTTCAGACATGGTCCATTATATGTTACTTTCTCTCCAGTTCAAAGAGTGTGTGACATTAAAATTAAAGTTGTAAATACTTCATCACAAGGAAAATTAGTCAAGCACTCTGAAAGTGTTTTTACTCTTTATATGGTATACAGGGAAATATAATAAGTTAAATAAATTATCAGTCATTGTTTTTATCACTGTTGTTTTTATATCACGTTGTTATTGTTTATTAATCAATTTATATATTATTTTCACATACATTTTACTAATTTTCTTTCATCTCTGACACGTCTATTATAGAGAAGGGATGACTAGCAATATTAAAATATTTATTCTAATCAATTTCCTTTCAATGTGCATGAATCCGTGCACCAGGCCACTAGTATTAAATAAGCACAATGACTGGCCAAGAAATGTGTTTTTCTTCACAGCGCCACTGACTTTGATCTCATTCACCTCGACTCTTTCTAAATTTTCTTTCCTAAATAATTTATTTTGTTTGGTCTGACAGCACCTTGCATTCCTGGAATATTGGTCAGCCACAGAATTTTGTCTTTATTCCTTTTCTAATCTCATTCTACTTATTATCCCAGCCATCCCCATGGATTCTAAACTTCTTCCTGTGTGCTGATGTCTCTGTGTCTGTACATCTAATGTTTTTTCAAGCCACGGTCACAGGATTCTCACACTAGACTCCTCAAGGAAAACTGATCCTACTAACAAAATCTTTTTTAATTTTTGGTTAGCATATTGGATAAATTCTAAATTCTTTACAAAGATTTTTACAATAGGGATACAATTCATTTTCTACATCTTCATCCCTTTCCTGGTTATCTCAGTTCCTTTTTCAACTCTGTGACTTTCACATGCTGTTTACTTTTTTCCAGTATATAATTCCTTTTCCTGCCTCTTAATATGAATATGGTCATTCTTTCTTAAAGATGTAGGTCAATATATATCCCTTTATGGAGAATTCCTGTTGCCACAGTTAAAATTCTTGCCTAGGCTTCTGCGTCCCCAAAGTTTATTTACATCACTATACTGATTCCCTCTCTCCCACTCCCCAAAGATGTAGACTCACACACTAGATTTTGAGATTTATTAAGGACATGGATTGTGTTTAATAATTTTAAAGCTCTACTGTAATACCTGTTATATGGTGAGATAGAAATAATGATTATTTAGCTCAACAAAAGTTTATTTTGTGTGGACTTTACTGTTACTCCCTTCAATCCCCACAACAATGATGAGTTAGAAATTATTAATTTGAGAAAAATAAGGTTCAGTGACATTATTGGGTTGAACTACAATATCAATTTCCAAACTCCATGTCCTATTTAAAAATAAAACACCTTATAGTTTCTTCAATAAATGTTTGTTAAATTAGTAAATGATTTAATAATCAAATATAAGATATCAAGTAAATCTTTGCCAATTTTCAAACAGTTAACTATTATAATAGTAAACACTATAATAAAACGTTTAAGATATTTTAGCATTCATCATTATATATAATTAAAATCATTATTCTTTATTCTGCCAAATTAAATAAACAATGTTCCAGATATTACTTCTAAAAAGTATCTGACATTTACCTATCAAATAAAATATTGTTTCTATGTACATGTGTTAAGATATTATGAAACTAGATGTAACATAACCCAATTCAAAAATTAATGCCAGATAATGCAAAGGTTTTTTATTGTTGTTCTATGTGTCTCTTAAGGTTATTGTTATTTTTTTATTTTTTATTTTGTTTGTTTGTTTTTAATATATTTTTATTGATTTTTTGCAGTATAACTTATAATTAATAGTAGTACATGTTTTCCTTTCCCCCTCCCCCTTATCCTCCCCCCAGCCTCCCCTACCCCCCAGCATATATTCCCACCCTCCTCCCTCCCCGCCCCAGTGTCTTTCATTCATTGGTTATGCTCATATGCATGCATACAAGTCCTTCATTGATCTCCCCCAGCATCCACCTCCCATCCACCCAAGCCTTCCCCCTGTAGCTTGACAGCCTATTCAAGGCCACCCTGCCTCTATATCAATCACTCCCCACTGTTTCTTTTCTTCAAAAATATCTTATAAGCTTATTTTGAATTTTAATTATTTTGTTATAAATTGAGGTCATTGAAAAGTCAAACAATTATTATTAAAAACACTTTGTGGGCATTATTTTTAACAAGAGAAATTCCATTAATGTACTATAGAGTGTCAAATGTATTTTTTGGTAGTATTTCATATTTCACTTAGTTAAAAACATATTCCATTTTTAGTTGCATGATGAAATGTTAATAACAATACCATTTATTAGTAATACATATTCATTGAAATTTAGTGACTTAAAGAAGTGTCTAGTGTTATATTGGCATTGTCCTTTGGGAGACATATTTCAGACATAACATCTCATTGAGTTATAGATAGTGAGGATAATATCATCTAGCTGGTTAATGCTTTTATGACAAAGAAAACCAGGACCAGGAAGCACATGCATTCTTTGTCCAAAACCTCAAGCAGGAGGATGGCCAAGCACTCGAATTCCGTCCTTATACTACTAGGCCAGTAAATACATTTTCTACTGCAATTATTGTCTTGCTATTTTCAATGATGAAATGATAGAACATGATGTGATAAAGACAATTCACTCTTTAGCCTTGTTTTCCTTTCTAAGGTCACTTAATCGCCTTTACCATGCTAACGCCACATGTGTTCATAAATTGCTTTGTGTTGTCTGCTTATGCAATTAGACTAATTACATGACTACTAGAGTGGCTAGTGAATTTATGCTAAAATTATTAATCAAATCTGTCGTTTGCTTATAAATAAACACATTCACTAGTTGAGGAAATATTTTATTCTTCATTCTATTAATTTGATGCAGTTTCACTTTCTTCATGAGGCCATAATCCATTGTTAAGGGTGTTGTAATAAACACAAGACAGTTTTTTCACATGACATCAAGTGACCACTTAGACTTTAATTTTCATCTTCCTTCTAGTGTCTCTGGCATCATGTTTCAAAAGGAGGCAATATGTTTGGGTTTCCTTTCTTCATTTCTGGAAGTCATCATGAGGAGAACAGTTGGTGGTGTTTACCATCTGGGAACTCAGGGTTAAGAGAGATAGAGGGAAAATGGGGTAATAGCACATGTGAAAAAGACAAAGAACAGATACAAAATGTGTGAGAGAAAAAGCAAGAAAAGGGAATTTGGTGAATGTGAAGCATCCCATTAGATAATTTTAATAAAAAATTTTATTTACTTACATTGATTTGCTCCAAAGCTTAGTAACAATTTCAACAACCAGAAGAGAATTCCACTCTCCTTCAAATGTTTATCTAATCCTATCTGTGTTAAGAGTGGCTATCATGTAAAGAAGGTGATGCTAAAGTAAAGATATGTGTTACAGAAACTGAACTAGCTTCCAGGTACTGTTTTACTGCTAAAGAAAAAAAGTGTTATTAGTGAGTAGTCAATTCTCAATGCTTCTCTCAGAGGCTACAGCTCCCCTGGTTAGACAAATGAGGTTGGGATGGATGAGGTAGAATTTAGCCACCTCTAATGATTATTTTCACAGTTGCATCCAAATTGTCTAAAAGTATGTTTTTCCAAGGAAATAGATTTGGATTTATTTTATACATAAGAGAAAATTCTGAAGAAAAAAGAAGCATATGTCAAAATATAAAATAGTGCAGCAGAAGGATTCATTGACTAGGTAAATTTTTTCTTTTCTCATTTTACTTTGCAATAAGTTCTCAATGGACAGATTCATTTAAGCTATGATTTTTATTCATATTTTCAAGCTGTTGGGCCTGATGTTGAAATCTCCCTTGTCACCAGTTAGACTTACTAGATTTAATGATTTGGGTTTTAAATGAAGGCCATTATATAATATCCTGCATTGCATGCAGATTATAAAGTTCCTGCTAGCTTTTCCTGTTAATTAAATTATTCTTTCAAGTGGGATATAGAAGTAGAATAGTCCATTTTCTTTTTTTATTGAAGAGACTCTATAGCCAAAATTTTATGCTTTATTACTAATGAATATTTAAGATAATTTTCTTGAATAAATGTTGATTGGGCCTAAATCATTATTTGTTTAATAAATCTTTCCTCCCACCACCACCCAATTCAAGTACCCACATTTTTTCAGATACTGTGATCCACACTTTGCAGCTACTGTGATCCAACATGATTATATATATATGTATATTCTCTACCTTTGACACAGAGCTAAACGACAACATTAACAACAAAAATAAAACAAACGAAATAAAACTTGATAGTGAATCCTTGATTAACAGTCCAGAAGAAGTAACTAATCAAGACTTAGGAATAAGGGCAGGAAGAGATTTACTGAAGAAACAAAACTATGGGAGAAGCTCTGGGGAAAGGTCATTGTTCTGGTGGAAAGAGTGGCATTCCACCCAGCAGTTTGACTCTCTGAAATGGGAATCCAACATGAAAGAAGGAAGTCCCTGAATTTGGTGAGAAGAAGAGCCGAAATAACTCAGTGTCTGGAGCAAAAGCTGCCTTGGTGTTTTAAGGCATGGAGAACTAACAGTGATAGCCAACTGGATAGGGGCATGGAGTATTCCTGGGCATGGTGGTAATGTTTCCAACCCATATTCGCTTTATAACTTGTTAGGGCCACCTCAACAGAATGGGATACCAAAGAGCCACCTGTGAGACAGAGGGAATGGAAAATTCTAGGGTTAGAATGCCAATATAAAAAGCAAAAAAATGAATAATGATACCAGAAATAATCCACTCAGAAAGTCACATTTCAGAACCAAGTAGCTAAAAACCATCCTGAATAGACCTATTATCTTAGAAAGGTTGAAGGAAGGCTAAAAGGAGTGTTAGAGACGTGGATTTCTGGGGGACATAAGGCACAGCAGGAAAGATTGGTCTATTTGTGCTTATCTATTGCTTCCTTAAACTGTGATATGTCAGTAGATGGCATGTCAATACTTCTAAAATCTCCCATTCCTGAAGGTTGCTGCTCTCCGCTCTCTGGAAGACTTCTACTATCTGGAATAATAAACAGTGTGGAGTGGCACCTATAAGACAGTGGCCCAATTGGACTATCAGTTCACGGTGTCCCTGTCCCTCTTCTAACAAATGCTGTCTGCCAAAGTGCAGGGCTGAGGGCCTGAGCTCCAGAAACCGGGCATCTCTGCATCTACTTGATGACTGGTGACAAAGGGCCCCCTGTTTATTTGCTTTCTCTGAAAGCTGATCCTGTTTTGCGGTGCCCCTTTCTAGGTCTAATGCAGAACTAATTGTTGGCAGATGTGACAAGTACTGTGAGCCAAGATATAGTATTTGTTTGCACTGTCTGAGTTTTCAGCCTTAACCAATGTCAAGTCACTACAGCTGGTTTCTATCAAGCTCTGGACCATCCACCTGACAAAACAAGATTTGCTCCTGTGACCTTTACTTGAAAGCCTTAAATATAAGAATTCCACCAAAGTAACAGGGAGGTTTTGTTGGAAGTTCCTTATAAAATGCACCAATGGCTGAATTTAATTTTTATTCATATGTTAATGACGATCTTGTTAAGATGCAGGTAAAAATGTGTCCTTTTGAAATACGGTAATTAAGATTTATGTGTTTAGCTCACCATGAATTTAAATTTTAGACTTAAAAACGATATTAAGTTCTTATCCTCTATAAGGCACCACTTGTAAAACAAACCTTACAAACCACTTTTTAGCCATAGTGAAAAAGAGTGACCTCACAGTCAAAATTACAGTAAACAGCATGAGCAGGAGCCAGCACGCTAATTTTGTATTTGCATTCCTTTCTTTACTGACAGGCCTTTCACTTTTCCCTTACATGCCAAAATCCATATGGTGAAATATTTTCATGACCTTCCTCACTGTTTAAAATAAATAAAAGATTGGCTTTTCAGCCACCCTGTTTATATTAAACTACAAATTCCATAAGCCACAGTAATGTTTGCATTTTCAGGTTTCATGTATTTTTTTTCCAGGGGTGCACGAGTTCATTTTAAGAGTACTGTACTGTGGAGGAGTATTTATTTGAAGTAGCTGTGGATAATTTGCAAACTCTATGATAATATAGTGATCTTTACTAATGAATCCAACAGGCTTTTATTCTGTAGTCTTCCTGACACTGGAGAAAATAAAATCTCAAAAACAAAATGAAGCTTTCATTATAATAATTTTAGTTTTGGAACATATCTAATCCTTGTGTTGTAATGCATCTCGCATAATGTGCTTTGAAGGTAATTTTACCTGCTTTTATGCTGTCTTGCAATTACAGGATACTGTACAGCGCGGAATGAAAGTGCTCTGGGTCTGAAAGCCTCGCTAAACAGTGCATTTTAAACATTCACGGTTAGAGAAGCACAAAGTAAAAGTAGTCTCACTTTCAGTTTTGAAAAATGTTGAAAATAAATTTATTTGGGAAAGTGTAAAATATTGTGCAATATTAAATATAAGGTGTTCATCACTTGTCAGAATGGCTGTCATCAATTAACAAACGACAAGTATTGGTGAGGATATGAGAAGAAAGAACCCTCATAAACTGTTGGTAGGATTGTAATCTGGTGGATCCACTGTGGAAAAAATTATGGAGGTTCCTTAAAAACTTAAAGATAAGCAATTCAACTACTGCGTACTTATTTGAAAAGCAAAACACTAATTTGAAAAGATATATGCACCCCTATGTCATTGTGGTATTATTTATAACAGCTAAGATACGAAAGCTACCTAAGTATCTATTATTAGTTGAAAAAATGAAAAAAGATGTAGTATATAATACAATGGAATATTACTCAGTCATAAAAATGAAATCTTAAAATTCGTGACAACATGGATATTGTGCTAAGTGAAATAAGTCAGAGTAAAACAGATACCTTATGATGTCAAGTACATATGGAATCTAAAAAACAAAATAAATTAACAAAACAGAAACAACTCATAACATGCAGAAACTTAATTGGTTGCCACAAGAAAGGAGGGTTGGGAAGATGGGTGAAAAAGGGAAAAAGATTAAAATGTACAAATTTCTAGATACAAAAGCAGTCACAGGGATATAAAGTATAGAGTAGGGAATATAGTCAATGATATTGTAATAACTGTATATAAATGTATAATCACTATGTTGTATACCCTGAAACTAATATAATATTGTATATCACTGTAATAAAAATATTTTAATTAAAATTTAAATCATACATAAAGCAATCATGAAATAAGGCACTTCCCACCTTTCCAATGAAAAGATTCAATTAAAGGTTTCTGTCAGGCCCTCACCGGTGTGGCTCGTGGACAGAGTGTCGGCCTGCGGAATGAAGGGTCCCGGGTTCAATTCCAGTCAAGGGCATGTACCGTGGTTGTGGGTGCATCCCCAGTAGGGGGTGTGCAGGAGGCAGCTGATGGACGTTTCTCTCTCATTGATGTTTCTCTCCCTTTTTCTCTGTAAAGAATCAATAAAATGTATTTTTTAAAAAAAGATTTTTGTCAGTCAATTTGGACATACAGATACTTAGGAATCCAGATGAGATATTCAAATGTCTGCTCATAATATTTAAAATAATAACATTTTATGTACGTACTTGTAAAAATGTATTATATCTCTGTATAATATATTTTATTTCAGCCAGTGTATGTTTAATTTGTAGTTCGTCCTTTTTCATATCCTCGGAAAGATCTCGCTAAATTTATCGGCCTTTTCTAGGAAATTCTTAAAAAACCTTATAACCTTATAAGGTTTTATAAATTCTTAAAAACCTTTTGCTGCTTCCCTGAGTTGGTAGAGTAGCTTTGTGTTCTAGGTGTTCACCTCAGGTAACTGGGGTGGCTCAGCCTCCCCATTTACCTGAGGTGGACACTCTTGGTACACCTCTTTGTAGACTGTGTGCACAGCCTTGTTGTAGTTAAATCTTGATTGTTGTTGGTATCACTGGGAGGAATTGACTTCCAGGCCAATTAGCTGTGAGGATCAGCTGTGTCTACACTGGGAGAACTTCTATGCTGGAGACATTCTTATAAGACAAGACTTGTAAAATTGCAAAAGCCTCTGTGCACAGCTTGCATGGGGCAGAGTCTCAGGGCAGAGCAGCCTTGATTTCTCAACAGCCCTGCCCTAGGAGATCCCTGGGTCTCAGTGTCCCTTGGTAATCACTACAAGCACCTCTGAGAGAAAGATGTCCTCAAGTTTCACCCACTGCCAGATAGTCCAATTTCTCCCCAAATTAGTCTGGTTTCCCCGAGTCTCACCCAGAACTGGAGTTCAGCGCAGTTGGGAGCTTCCATCTCCCTCACACTTAAGAAAGCCATCTGCACATGCAGCAGTCAGTCATCTCCTCTCTGCAAGCGCACTTTCAAAGTGATGAATACCGAGAACCTACAACCAAGATTACTCTAACCAGCAAAGCTATCATTCAGAATTGAAGGTCAGATAAAGACCTTCACAGATAAGAAGAAGTTAAAGGAGTTCATCAATACCAAACCAGTATTATATGAAATGCTGAAAGATGTTCTTTAAGAATAGGAAGAAGATGAAAAAGGTAAAGACAAAAATTATGAACAACAAATACATATCTATCAACAAGTGAATCTAAAAATCAAGGAAATAAAAAATCTGACGAACAGAATAAACTGGTCAATATAATAGAATCAGGGGCATAGAAAGGGAGTGGACTGACAATTATTGTGGGAAAGGAGTGTGAGGGGTGGGAAGAGACTGGACAAAAATCATACACCTATGGATGAGGACAATGTGGGGGAGGTAAGGGCAGAGGGTGGGGTGGGAACTGAGTGGAGGGGACCTATGGGGGGAAAAGAGGAACAATAGTAATATACTGAACTATAAATATTCATTAAATTAAAAAATGTATTATATCAAATAAAGGAGTAACTATGACTATTGCTTTATTCTACTCTAATTTAACAATTCTATTTTTCAATTTGTCACATACTTTTTTGATCTTCATCACCTGGTCATCACTAGATAAAGTTTTAAAGTTGTTTAACAAATTTTTCTAGAGAATGTAATTTTTATAATAATCTGCAATTGTTTGTAATATAGTGCTTTTTTTTATTCATGCATGAATTGTCCTGGAAAGTATTTCCCAGTTGATAAGAACCCTAAACTTTTTATGGTTGTTTTGACCTCTGAGCTATAATGTACATTATTTTTAACTGAATTCAACACCTAATGAAGATTATAACTGTTAAATTTCTATTTTATAACAATCTTATTAGTTAACCTCTAAGGTTATGCAAAACTAGCACTGATCCTAAGATTAATAAAGCAAATTGTCAAACAGAACATTGGGAAAGCACCTATAATATGAAATATTTTGTAAGTGCTTAAATATAAATCAATTAATTCTCTCTTTTTAAAAGATAATGTGGAGAAGAGATTTTAATTATCCAAAAATTATTTTAGCTCCTAAATTACTACTAAGATCAGTTACTTCAAATTTTGTTCAAATACATATTTATTAATTAAATAAGGAACACATTGTTATATTCAATATTCAAATGGTATGGAAGATATATGATGAGAGTTTCCCTTTAAGCCTATCTGCCCCTTATTCAGTTCCCTATCCTGAGAGTAGCCAATATTTGGGTATAACTTCACAAATATTTTATATATATATACATATATATATATATATATATAATTATATATGTATATTATTTTCTGTCCTTTTAATACTAATACTCATAGCCTATGTATCTTAATCTATACCTGCCTTTTAAATTTAAATTATTTATTGTTTAAAGTATTACATAAGTTTACTTTTTCCCCCATTCACCTCTCCCCCACCACTCCCATCCCCCAGCACATGCCCTCACTTCACTACTATCTGTGTCCAATAGTTATGCTCATATGCATGGATACAGGTCCTTTCATTGATCTCTTATACTCCCCCATCCCACTTTCCCTCTCAGGTTGGGTGGTCAGTTTGATGCTTCTATGTCTCTGGATTTATTTTTGTTCATCAGTTTATGTTGATCATTATATTCTACAAAGGAGTGAGATCATGTGATATTTATCTTTCTCCAACTGGCTTATTTCACTTAACATAATGCTCTCCAGGTCCATCAATGCTATTGCAAATGGTAAGAATTCCTTCTTTTTTACAGCATTATAGTATTGCATTGTGTACATGTACCATAGTTTTCTAATCCATCCTTGTCTTGTTCCTGTTCTTAGGGGAAATGGTTTAGATTTTTCTCATTGAGTATGATGTTAGCTGTAGGTTTATCATATAAAGCTTTTATTATGTTGAGGTATGATCCCTCTATTCCCACTTTGCTGAGAGTGTTTATCAAGAAATCAGCTGATGGGCACTTAGGCTGAAATTGTAGCTATTGTAAATTGCACTGCTAAGAACATAGGGGTGCATATATCCTTTCTAATTGGTGTTTCTGTTTTCTTGGGATATATTCCTAGAACTGGGATTACTGGGTCAAATGGGAGTTCCATTTTTAATTTTTTGAAGAAACTCCATACTGTTTTCCACAGTGGCTGCACCAGTCTGCAAGAGGGTTCCTTTTTCTCCTTGTCAGCTCTTGTCATTTGTTGATTTGTTGATGATAGCCGTTCTGACAGGTGTGAGGTGGTACCTCATTGTTGTTTTGGTTTGCATCTCTAAGATGATTAGTGACTTTGAGCATGTTTTCATGTCTGTTGGCCTTCTGCATGTCCTCTTTCGAACAGTGTCTATTTAGGTCCTTTGCCTATTTTTTGATTGGATTGTTTATCTTCCTTTTGTTAAATTGTATGAGTTCCCTGTAAATTTTGGAAATTAAATCCTTATTGGAGATAACATTGGCAAATATGTTCTCCCATGCAGTGGGCTTTCTTGTGTTTTTTTTTTTGTTGTTGTTGTTGTTTTTTGTTAAATGTTTGGGTTTTTGTTTTTTCCTTTGCAGAAACTTTTTATTTTTATGCAGTCTCATTTGTTTATTTTCAACTTAGTTTCCACTGCCCTAGGAGCTGTATGGGTAAAGATAGTGTTATAATAAATGTCTTTTATTTTGCTGCTTATGGATTCTTCTACATTTATGGTTTCCCATCTTATGTTTAAGTCCTTTACCCACTTTGAGTTTGTTTTTTTGTATGGTATAAGTTGGTGGTCTAGTTTCATTTTTTGCATGCATCTTTCAAATTTTCCCAACCCTATTTATTAAAGAAACTGTCTTGACTCCATTGTTTGTTTTTGCCTCCTTTGTCAAATATTGATTGAGCGTAATCACTTGGGTCAATTTCTGGGTTCTCTGCTCTGTTCCATTGGTCTATATGTCTGTTCTTTTGCCAGTACCAGGAAGTTTGAGAACAGTGGCTTTGAAATATAGCTTGATAACTCATATTGTGATCCCTCAAACTTTGTTCTATTTCAGGATTGCTGTGGCTATTTTGTATCTTTTTTTGTTCCATATGAATTTTTGGAGAGTTTGTTATAGATCTCTTAAAAATGCCATACATATTTTAATGAGGATTGCATTGAATCTATAGATTTCTTTGGGTAGTATGGACATTTTAATGATGTTGATTCTACCAATCCATGAACACGTTATATTCTTCAATTCATTTATGTCTGCCTCTATCTCTTTTTTCAATGTACTATAATTTTCTGCGTACATGTATTTAGTTAAGTTAATTCCTAGATATGTTAATTTTATTGGTGTAATGATAAATGGGATTTTTAGTTTTTCTTTCTGTGAATTCATTATTGGTGTATAAAAAAGCCATAGATTTCTGGATGTTTAATTTTGTATCCTGCTAGAGTGCCAAATTCATTTATTAAGTCTAGTAGTTTTTTTATGGAGTCTTTAGGGTTTTCTATGTAAAATATCATGTTATCTGTGAATAATGACAGTTTTATTTCTTTTTTTTCCAATTTGGATGCCTTTTATTTTTTCTTTTTTTCTGATCACAAAGGCTAGTATTTCCAGCATTATGTTGAATAGGAGTGGTGAAAGTGGGCATCTTTGTCTTGTTCCTGTTCTTAGGGGAAATGGTTTAGATTTTTCACGTTGAGTATGATGTTAGCTGTAGATTTATCATATAAAGCTTTTATTATGTTGAGGTATGATCCCTCTATTCCCACTTTGCTGAGAGTGTTTATCAAGAAATGGTGTTGTATTTTGTCAAATGCTTTTTCTGCATCGATTGATATGATTATGTGATTTTTTCTCTCAATTTGTTTATGATGTATAACATTTATTGATTTGTGGATATTGTATCAGCCTTGCATCCTTGGAATAAATCCCACTTGGTATATCTGACTTTTTTTTTTTTTACTAACTTTACATTTTGGAAATAATTCCATTTTATAGGTTGTTTCTAATATTTTGCTCTTACAAATGCTACTGCAACCAAAAATAAGAAACAGAATTATTTTACATGTATAATTTTACAAATAAATATATCTACCTGTAGCATAAATTCTTTGAGATGGAAATCTCATGTTGTAAGGGAAGAACATTTGAAAAATACTTTTTCAATATTCTTTATTGTTCAACACATTTGAAAATTTAATATAAGTTGTTATAATGTCTTTCAAAAAAAGACTTTTTCCAATAAACATTCCCATCAACAATTTTAATGCATTTTCTTTCTCCAAAATAGTAAAAATTTTAACTACTGAAGAATTCAGTAGTAGCAGCTATGTTATTTAAAATACTAAACATAGTTAAATCACAGAGGTAAAATTGGAATAAAGGGACCAGAAAAATAATACTTCTCTGAATACTTAATAGTTAAGAAATATCTAGACATTATAAGATGCCACAGGATGGTCAAAGGGTGCAACGAGTTGTGGCCAATAGTTTTTTAGTCAATAGCTTACATAGAGAGAGAAATGATACTTTGAAAATATAAGTCAAAAGTGACTGAGGTATTATCCAGATTTCAAATCTAACTTAATCTCTAGTATAATTTTAGAGTTGTTATGTAAGTGATATAATGTTTTATCATTGATATAATTTCTTAAGATTTTACCAAGGCAATATTTAGGTGTGTAAAGATTCAAATTGGCTAGTGGCATGAAAAAATTAGAAACATAATATATCAGAATACTATTTATATTTTCAGTTAGACTATCATAATTCCTGCTATTAAAAGTAAGCTGTTTGAATTTCTACATGTTTTAAGGTGTTTTCTTTATATTAGTTTCATAGCACAGATAATATATTTTAATATCTTGGTAACTGTAACCAAGTAATAGAAACTTACAAAGCCACTTATATTTTGCTTTTCTTTTCCTGGATTATATAAATTAAATTCTAAACAATTTTAATAATTATTTCTGCTATAAACACTATTTAACTCCACATTGAACAACACATACTATGCATATTTTATTCAATAAAGAAACTTAAGTTAATCACTTAAGTCTGTCATCATGTACAAAGTACTTATAATGGTTTACTCTAAGATGCTGCTCTAATCAAAATGGCCTATATGTATGGAGAAAGGAAATAAAAGGAGTGAGCATGCCCCATTGAACAATAACCAGTTAATTGACTTATTCATCCTTTTTCAAATTAATGTAATGCAGTTTCAAAACATATACAGTTGGAAATCACACCTTCTTATTACAATAGTGATACATGTTCACTCCAGTTATTTAAGAAATACAGGCATGAACAAAGGAATACAACATAAAGCCCATGCAACCCCACTCAACATATGCACTGCTGAGCACTCTGTGAATATTCTGGTATATCTTCAGTTCTTCACTTTTTACACGGCTGAGAGAGAGTTTGCTCCTGGTCTGCTAAGTAAATGCTGGACTGAAAAATATACATCACAGACTTTTGTGATCAGAATGGACAAAAAGAGAACAGTTGATGGCTACTAAAGAAATTCCTCAACTATTTTGCTAAAGATAATATGAGGCAAAAAACCTCTGCTAGCATAGTAAGCCTATTGGGAGCTATCTTACCCTTTATTTTTATTTTCTTATTCTTGTTAGATATCATCCTCAGTTCTCTTTGTTCTATACTTGATTTTTTTTTATTTTTCCACTTTTACATGAATTTTTATTATTACCTTATCTTCTGTGAGTAGCCTCTGCCTAACCATACAGTTAAAAGTGCAGTTTCTGCACTGGTTGCCTGGTTAAGTCTCATTCTAACTGTTTCTAGTTGTGTAGTTATAAAACCTCCAATTGACCAGGGCGAAGCTCTGACTGAGCAAAACATCTGGACATTCAAACTGGTAGGGATGTCTGAATAGCCCTAACTGTATATATTTTGGAGGTGATTCAATTAACTGATTGCATTACACATATTAGAGGGAAACTTAAATTCTGTCAAAAATCTTAGGGATTTTTTTTAAGACTAGCAGTATTTTCAAATAATTTCTTAATTTAATTTGTTTCAAACTAATTCATATCTCACTCAACCATATTATTCTCATGCAACAGAAATCATATCCTTCTATGTATGGAATAGTTAATGGTGTAAGACTAAGTTCTACAGAAAAATAAAGTATTTTTATTATGGTTACTTTTTTTACAGAATTTATTTTTTCATTTTTATTTTTTGCAGTATAACTTATATTTAATGGTAGTACATATGTTTTCCTTTTTCCACCCCAATATCCTCCCCCCAGCCTCCCTTACCTCCCAGCACATGTCCCCACCTGCCCTCCTCCCCACCCCAGTGTCTTTCATTCATTGGTTATGCTCATATGCATGCATACAAGTCCTTCGGTTGATCTCCCCCAGCATCCTACAGCTGTAGAGAATATGATGCTTGAACTTCAAAGAACAAAATGTAGCCCTTGCTGGTTGGCTTAGTGGATAGAGCATCAGTCTGCAGATTAAATGGTCCCAGGTTCAATTCCAGTCAAGGGCACATGCCTGGGTTGCAGACTTGATTCCCCAGTGGGAGACGGGCAGGAGGCAGCCGATCATTGATTCTCTCTTATCATTGATGTTTCTATTTCCCTCTCCCTTCCTCTCTGAAATCAATATATTTTTTTAAAAAAGAACAAAATGTAGATTTTTTTATAACATACAATCAAAATTAGGAGTTTTCAACCATTGTATTTCCTCTTCTCTTTAGGAAAATTCTGCTAGGTTAGAAGTTCCACTATGAATAAAGAAGACATTCTAAGCATTCAGGGGACTGACCTATTAGATAACTTTTTCCTTTGCTATTTGGTCCAGAATACATAAAAATTGATGTCCTCTTCTCAGGTAACATGATCATTTTTACCTACATGAAACTCATTGATCTCCTTACAATTTGGTGTTAGCTTCTTTATTCTACTATCATTCCCGAGGTAACAAATGATATTTTCATAGGCATGACTAGTAATCAATATATACAAGCTCTGCTCATTGATCTAAAGAAGACCTTTGATCTGGAAAATCACCAATTATGGCTATTTAAAGCAGATTCCATTGGATTGGGTAGAAAGAAAAAGAACTGAAATCTACAATGTTCTTTAATAGTTTTAAAACCTAGAAATGCACAGAGTTAAATATAAGTCTTTTTAGAGAATAAGGATTAATTTTTATTCTTTCTATTTTAGATGAAGATTTTCCTGCACATTCTACTTTATTTCTGAATGCAGTATGGCTGTGTAATGTGATACTTTTATAAGGGACATCCCAGGTATAACATAACTGATGACTTGCAGTGAGTTTCTTACAACCTTGAAATCCTAAATAATAAAAATAGATTCAGATTAAATATTGATATGTTGAGCATTAGTCTTATTTTAACTGCAAAAGGTAGACTCCTTCTTCCAGCAAATTAAGTCTTTAATGGTATATGCAGACTTCCTGGTTGATTGATCTATTAAATTTTTAAGTGTAATTTCTAGTTACTTTTATTTTCAGGCTGTGACCAAATTTGCATTAGAAATGAGAGAGTGGATTGTTTCTTGCCTACATGCGACTATTCCACAGAGTACAACCTATATAATTTAATATACAGTGGTCTACACTACTTTGAAGACTAAGTATACACCATTTCCTTAGAAAGAGGTGCTCTATTTGTCTTATCTGATTCTGTTCCTATGCTGTCACTCACTCACCCTGGACAACTGTTATAGTCATGCCCAGAGCTTTCTATCTGGTCTTTTATGACAAAAGATGCCACTGGATGCTCAGTTAATTTTTTTTCTTTCCTCCATTGGATGTAGCTCATTGTTTATCCTGTACAAATAATTATCTACACAATATTTCTCCGAATTCAGAACTATACAATTTTGCAAATGGGAAGCTCCTTTTGAAATTTGTAGGGATCTTATATCTGTACATGAAATAGTACTTGTCCTATTGTTCCCTTTGCGAATCACTGTAATTTCAGAAGTATTACAATTGTGAATTGGGCTATTTATTAATTTTCACAGGGAAACTACAATTTCTTGTCAAATGTTTATTAAGGTTAATAATCCAATCTAATAAAAGAGTAATATGCAAATTTGGCTGTACCTTTGCCATGCCCACAGCCATGCCCATCAGCCAATTAGAAGCAGATTATGCAAATAAACCCCAATCAAGATGGCTGCCGCCACTGAGAGCAGGAGGAAGGCTTGGGTTTCCCCAGCAACAGAAGAAGCCAAGCTTTCCTCCTGCCATTGCAGGCCTAGGCCTCCAATGCTACAAAGTTTCAATTATAAAAGATACAGAAATGGCGGCAGCCACTGAGCTGGAGAGAACAGAGGCTCGGGTTTCCCTGTCAGTGGACGAAGCCAAGCTTTCAGCCTGCTGTTGCCAGCCTAGGCCTCCACTCTAGGCTACAATGTTTCAAACAGAAATGTCTGCCCCCCAGGAGCAAGCAGAAGGCTTGGCTCCAATCCAGGCTACAAAGTTTCAATTATAGACATAGATTAATCCCAGATACCAGGGCCTCCACTTGGGTCACTGGGGGGTGTGGCCGACCTGCAAACCTCCACAGGCCCCTCACCCAGGCCGCCCCTCACCCCAAGGGAACCCCCACCCTGATTTGGGACACTTTTTAGGGCAAACCAGCTGGCCCCCACCCATGCACCAGGCCTCTATACTATCTAATAAAAGAGTAATTTGCAGATTGACCATCACTCCAACACATAAGAGGGCTGCCCCCGTGTGGTCAAAGATCCTGCCTCCATGTGGACACAAGATGGCCACCACAAGATGGCCAGCAGGGGAGGGCCATTGGGAGGTTTCAGGCCCTGCAAAGGAGGGCAGTTATGGGCGATCAGGCCAGCAAGGGAGGACAATTGGAAGAGTCCAAGCCTGCAAGGGAGGGCAGCTGGGGGTGATCATACCTGCAGGGGAGGGCAGTTAGGGATGATCCGGCCAGCAGAGGAGGGAAGTTGGGGGCAAACAGGCTGGCAGGGGAGCAGTTAGACATCAATTAAGCTGGCAGGGTAGTGGTTAGGGGGTGATCAGTCTGGCAGGCAGGTGAGCAGTTTGGAACCAGCAGTCCTGGATTGTGAGAAGGATGTCCGATTGCCTGTTTAGGCCCGATCCTATCAGGATCGGGCCTAAACGGGCAGTCAGACATCCCCCAAAGGGTCCCAGATTGGAGACAGTGCAGGCTGGGCTAAGGGACATCCCCCGCCCCTGTGCATGAATTTTGTGCACCGGGCCCCTAGTATAATAATAATTACTACTGATAATAAAATTGAGGCTCAAAATTTTCTCCTTCATTGTCACTTTTTTCTAAGGTAAGTTATTTTGCTACTTAGCAACTAGGAATAACCTAGAAAAAATAGATGGTAAATACAGTGGTGTGAAATGAAGAAAAGATCTTGCCTGTTCTTAGAGCTACATTGATTTTAGATGCATCATTGACAATATAAAAGCCATTGTATGGTGTTTTATTCAGGTGGCAGGTACTGCTTGCTGATGCAGAACTCATCAATGAGGGTTTTTTTTTTTTTCTCTTCTTTTCTTTCAGTATCACAGAACTCTCCTATTCATTAAGAGAACTAATTAGAAAAATTATGAATAACAGCCTGAAGCTGCCTGTTTTGTTCTTTAACATACTATACTCCAATTGTGGGTTTCAATGGAATTTATTCACATGTCAGATGTAGGAACTGGACTGCCACCATTTAACAAGCGGTGTATTTTTCATTACTCTTTCACCTGTGTTTCTGAGTGCTTTAACTGGGACATTGCTTAGGCAATATTGGGTGGTACCTGCTTACAGCAGCTCTAATTTAACTTGGTTTCTTTTTATAGTAGGTCTGTTTTCAGGATGAGTTACTCTACTTATTCTAGGCCATTTCTTTTCATGTAAAAAGAAAGAATTTTTACTTTTCTCTTTGTGTTGTTTATTTATATACTAGAAAAAATACAGAAATTAGTTCCTTGAAATGAAGTAGTTATTATATTAGAAAGTAAAATATTTCTTTTTATTCTAAAAGTTCATTTATAAAATTTAAATATAATTTATAGTTCACAAATATATGCACCACACACACAAGAATTATGTACCATATATTTACTTCAGAAAAGTAAGACACCCTTACTTAAGATTTTAATACAAAGGAAAAAGGAGTAAGCTATTACTTTATTACAAAAATAATGGCTTTATCTAGTACATGGGTTGACAAACTAAGGCCCAGCCTTGGTACCTGTTTTTCTAAATGCATTTTTATTGGAATACTCAGCCATGCCCATTCATTTATGTTCTGTTCATGGCTGCATTCTCCTACAAAGGCAGAACAAAGCAAGGCCTGCAAACCTTAAAATGTGTATTATATGGCCACTTGAAGAAAAAGTTTACTGGCTTCTCATTTAACACACATATTAGTAAACCTATGTTCCCCAAATTTAGAGGTCGAATGTAGTAGCTGTCACGTTTTCTAATGGTAAATTATAAATATATTTTATTTTCAAATAACCAACATAGAAACATATATCAAAATACCCAACAGCCAGAGTATAAACCTTTAACTACCTGAGATATACTGTAGGAAACTTTCTATTAGACACTGACTGAGTTATTCATCACCCCTACAAAAGACCTTACTTCACACAGCAGAGAGCGCAAAGTGTCAGCCATTACACCAAGAACCTTACTCTAATGTGAAAAGGCGAGAAGACCGGTGCGAGCTCATGGGAGGCCCACAGACGGCTCCTTCACGAAAACACCGTTTTATGAAGAGATGGCTCCAGCGAACCAGAGGAAAGTTAGGACATTTTTCAGTTCGTTTGCTTTTTGCTTTCAGACTTTGCTTTGATTCTGTTCATCCCATGAATTTTTTAATTAATCAAAGAGTTGTGCACAGAACATTTAAAATAATATTTTCATATGGGTTTTTTTTTTGTAAATAGTGACTTCATCCCTTAGCAAACCAGCTTTACTAATTATGGTTTTACATTTGTTTTTCTATCACTGATCATTTGAAAATAATCACTTATTATGTCAATCCCTTTGCATACAATGTTTCAAACTTGATTTCTTGGAATTATTCAGATATGTGTATTTCTTAATAGCCACTGATCTCCACAGGGGCTACTTATAGCTATTGAGAAACACAGTTGTTATTTTACCACGAAATCCTCCCTCTATTGGGCTTTATATCTCCAACGAGAGCATAAAATTTGCAAAACACTGTTATTGTTAGTTTCAATATGTGACAGTCTGCTTATGGTTAAAGATATAATATCTATGTTTCTTTGACCTCATAACCTCATACTTCAACTTTGAATCTGTATTCCATTTAAACATGCAAATATTATTAGTGCGTAGAGGAAAGATCATCTCTGTTTGAAAATTGCATTAAAAAAAAAAGAGGACTAAAAAAAAAAACCTAGGCTAAAATCATTGCATAGGGATTAGATCTGTATTACATTAACCTCGGGAAGAGGGAATGTTATACATTAACATATAGAGAGCTAGTGAGGAGGTTTCAGCTAAATTTTATAAACAGCAGTCATGAGCCAGTGAATGAAGCTCATATTGAAAGATCTGCACTATTGTCTCTCTAAAATTTAAGTATCATATTAGTTATTCAATATCAACATTATCAAGTGATTAAAACACAATGAAGGTTCTGCTTCTGCTCTGGAATTCTGAGAAAGCTGATGACTTGAGTCCGGCGGTCTAATTTTTATCCTGTTACATGTCTCCAGAAATGACCAAAGGAATATAAAAATAAACACTAACCTTCATCACTTAAAGGAACAGGGAAGGGTTACTCTTTTCATTGTCAGAAGTAGCTGTAGATTTGTGCTAGATTCAGTGCAGTGGAAATGACAAGCCACCAAGGCCGGCTCCAAGCTCACCTCTGGATTTCAGGGACTCAGACCCCCAGAAAGTAATCAGAGAACTGGCTGGTAGACCCCTGACACCTTTTCAACTGGAAGGATAAACGTGGGAGGCAAGGAGCATCTGTGGGGAAGATAGGGAGTTATATTGTTTAAAATGAAGAGCATTTCCAATCAGGTGTTACAAGGATGGCCAGCATTTCCTTGTTTTCCCAACCGAGAAATCCTATACAATAAAAGGCTAATAGGCAAATAAACCAAACTGCAGAATGACCAGTCATTATGACACTCACTGACCACCAGGGGGCAGATGCTCAACACAGGAGTTGTTCCCTGGTGGTCAGTGCCACTCAGTCAGAACCCGGGCTCATGGCTGGTGAGTGCAGCAATGGTGGCAAAAGTCTCTCCCGCCTCTTCAGTAGTGCTAAGAATGTCTGACTGACTGCTTAAGCCAGTGGTCCACAGACTGTGGCTCACAAGCCACGGTTTGCTGCTCTGTTGACTAATAAATTTGCTGACCACTGGAATAGGGTTCAATCACAAGGAACATCAACAACCTACAATTATTGAAATCGAGAGTCTAGGTCAGTGGTTAGCAAACTCTTTAGTCAACAGAGCGGCATGTGGCTTGCAAGCCACAGTTTGCTGAACACCGACTTAAGCCATCAGTCAGACATCCCCTGAGGGCTCCCAGATGCAGGAGGGCACAGGTCAGGCTGAGGGTCTGTCCCCCAAGTGCACAAATTTTGTGTACTAGGCCTCTAGTAATCCTATCTAATAAAAGAGTAATATGTAAATTGACTGTACCTCTGCTACATCCACAAGCCACACATACCAACCAATCAGAGCAAGTATGTAAATTAACCCAACCAAAATGGCTGTGGCCATGGAGCAAGCAGGATACATTACTGGAGCATTGTTTCCCTGGCAATAGAGTAATCTAAGCTTCCTACACAGCTTGGCTAGCTCAGGCCTCCACTCAAGGCTACAAAGTTTCAATTATAGAAAATAAATAAACCCCAGCAAAAATGGGTGCAGCCATGGAGCAAACAGGAGGCATGGGTTTCTCCTGCATTGGAGGAAGCCAAGCTTTTCGCCCACCCTGGCCTGCCTTGGCCTCCACTCAAGGCTACAAAGTTTCAATTATAGAAGATAAATAAATCTCAGATAGCAGGGCCTCCACTTGGGTTGCTTGGGGGCATGGAGGCCTGCAAACCACCACAGGCCCCTCACCCAGGCTGCCCCACACCCCAAGAGAACCTCCATCCTGATCCGGACACACTTCAAGGCAAAGCAACTGGCCTCCACCTGTACACCAGGTCCCTATCCTATCTAATAAAAGAAAATGTGCAAATTGACCATCACTCCAACACACAAGATGGCTTCTCCCATGTGGACATAAGATGACTGCCCCCACATGGACGCAGACGGCCACCACAAGCTGACCCAACAGGGGAGGGCACTTGCAAGGAAGGGCAGTTGAGGGCAACTAGGCCAGCAAGGGAGGGTAGTTGGGAGGGAGAAGGTCTGCAAAGGATGGCAGTTGGGGGTTATCAAGCCTGGAGGGGAGGGAAGTTAGGGGTGACCAGGCCGGCAGACCCTCCCCCTGGCTGGCCGCACCTCAGATCAGCCCCCCACCCCAATCAGGAGAGGGGCAGACCAACCAACTGCCCGCATCCCCTCCCCACTGCTGGCCCAGACCCAATTAGCCCCCATTGAAGCAGGCTGGCCAGACTCTGTCCATGCACGAATTAATGCACTGAGCCTCTAGGAAGTTAATAAAAACACAAGTGAAAACTGTCAAGAGACTCTGCAATATGAAAGCAAGTAGCGTCTACTTTTATTTTTTTAAACTAGAGAAAGTAGAAATGAATGTTTGACAGTATCTACTTTGAACTGCCAAAAATTAAAATAAAAACAACTATTAATTAATTTCCTACTAGGAGTGTGACATGCTTTGGAACTACAAACTGGAACAAGGTTGGTGCCATCAAAAAAAAATTGTTTGTCAACTATAATTGAAAAAAAAATTAAAAATATTTGCACAATATGCAAATGATATATTATGGAATTATATGCCTGATTATATATAATTTTATTAAACAATGTCACCACAATAAATTCAATATTTTTAAATAAAATAAAATAGAAGATAGTGTTCTACAAACAAGTCTTTGTAAAATAAATTCTAGTTAAATAAATGAAATGTCAGGTACTGCCAAATGTTTTGAATGAATCAATCAATCAATTAAAGTCAACCAATATAACCAAGAGAAAGACAAAGAAGTGATTATATAAGAAAGAATAATTTAGCATTTTAATTCATCCCAAACTCTTGTACTGTGCCTGGAAATCTGTAAACAACAGTTCCTAAACTCTTTTGCAACTTAAATTCTGAATGTCACTGGGTAAAATTTAAAGTAAAAAATGGGCAATTGTCTCAATTCTACTGAAAAGACAAGTCCACAGTAGAAATATTTGTGTTTGACAACAGCATGAATAAGGACTCTAATTTCTGAAGAATATATTTGTAGATGTTGAGAGGCAGGGTGTGGTGCATTTATTTTCTTCAGGACTTATAATAGTTCTAGGAACTACCTGAGACCCTATGATAGATCCCTTTGGCTTTAACTACCTAGGATACTATTCGATTGTCCACACTATACTATGATGAATGCATCACTCAGTGAACAATCTCAGAAAATGCTAATGAAAGATTGGTCTCTCAACCAGCTGCCTTTAAATGCAACAATGTTCTTGTTAGCCTTCAGTGGTAGATGTGTAGTGGCAAAGAATTACTTACAGCATCACTATCATGAAAGGAAAACATGAGTCTCTGTTACTGGTTGTAGAACTCATCAAATGACAGAATGATTACCAGGATGGCCTAGGCAACAATTAGGACAGGTTGACTATGCTGGGTCTCTTCAATATGAAAGAGGAAGTGTGTTTACTGACTAGTGAGTGTACTCGCTTACTTTTTTAATATTATTTTTTAATTTATTTTCAGTTTCCATTCGAAATTATTTTGTATTAGTTTCAGGTGTACAGTGTAGTGGTTAGACAGTCATATACTTTACAAAGTGCTCCTCCAAATATTTCTAGTTTCACCTAGCACCATACATAATTATTGCAATATCTCAATGACTATAATCCTTATGCTGTATATTACATCCTCATGAATATTTTCTAACTAGCCATTTGTATTTCTTAATCCCTTCTCTTTTCACTCAGTCCCCCAAACTTTTATGGTTTTGAGTCTTATATTAAAGTTTCAATCCATTTTGAGTTTACTCTTAAATATGATGTAAGAAAGTGGTTTAATTCCATTTGTTTGCACATATCTGCCCAGTGTTCCCAATACCATTTATTGATTAGATTGTCCTTACCCTACTTACATAGATTAATTGGATGTATAGTTGGGGGTTTATTTCTTGGCTCTCTTTTTTTTTTTCTTTCATTGATCTGTGTGTTAGCTTTTATGCAAGTGCCAATCTGTTTTAAACAGTATAGCTTTGTCGTATAGTGTTGTTACCAGGGAGTGTGATAGCTCACACTTTATTCTTCTTTGTATAGATTGTTGTCACTCTTCAGGGCAAGACATTTTTGGATTATTTATATTCTATATGAAAAATACTGTTTGTATTGTGATAGAAATTGTGTTGAATTTCTAAGTTGCTTTGGGAGGTATAGGCATTTCAGTGATGTTAATTCTTCCTTTCAATGAGTATCATATTTGCTTCCATTTATTTCTATTCTTTTTTATTTATTTCTTTAGGTCTTGAATTTCTCTGAGTCTTTTACTACCTTGATTAAATTTATTCCTAGTTATTTTTAATGCAATTGTAAGTGGAATTGTTTTTCTTAGTGTGTCTTTCTGATGGATCTTTTTTGGTCTAAAAAATGCAGCAAATTTTTTAATATTTATTTATATCCTGCTACTGAATTCATTTTCAGTTCTAGTGTTATGCTTCATTGAATCTTTACAGTTCTCTATAAAAGTATCATGTCATCTGAAAATAATGATGGTTTTAAATATTTCTTTCCAATCTGTATATCATTTATTTATTATTCTTCAGTAATTGCTGTTGTTAGGAATTCCAGTGCTATGTTAAGTAAATTATTCCTAATTAAAGGGACACATTAAAAATTTTCACTAGTGAGTATGATGTTGGCTCTGGGTTTGTAAAAAATGGCTTATGTTAGCCCAGCCATCGATCTCAGCCTATGAACCAGGAGGTCATAGTTTAATTCTTGGTCAGGGCACATGCCCAGTTGTGTGCTGGATTACTAGTGGGTAACATGCAAGAGGCAGTCGATCAATGATTTTCTCTCATCACTGATGTTTCTATTTATCTCTTCCTCTCCCTTTCTCCCTGAAATAAATATATACATATGTATGTGTGTGTATATATTTTATCTAATAAAAGAGTAATATGCAAATTGACCATACCTCCTATACACTCACAAGCAGGAGGGAGGCTTGGGTTTCCCTGGCAATGGAGGAAGCCAAGCTTTCTGCCTATCCTTGCTGGCCCAGGCCTCCACTTAATGCTACAAAGTTTCAATTACAGAAGATATATTTATCCCAATAGAAATGGTGGCAGCCACTGAGCTGAAGAGAACACAGGTTAGGTTTGCCCAGGCAATGGAGAAAGCCAAGCTTCTGCAGCCCTAGCACATAGGCCTCCACTCTAGGCTACAAAGTTTCAATTATAGAATTTAAATAAACCCAAATAGAGATGGCCTTCACCAAGGAGAGAGCAGAAGGCTTGTCTCTGCTCAAGGCTTCAAAGTTTTAATTGTAGAACATAAATTAATCGCAGATCCCAGGGCCTCCACTTGGGTTTCTGGGGGGTGTGGCCGGCCTGTAAACCACCACAGGCCCCTCTCCCAGGCGACCCCAAGCCCCAAGGGAATCCCTAGCCTGTCCAGGACACCTTTCAGGGCAAACCAGCTGGCCCCCAACCATGCACCAGGCCTCTATCCTATCTAATAAAAGAGTAATACGCAGATTGACCATCACTCCAACACACAAGAGGTCTACCCCCATGGGGTCAAAGATCCTGCCCCCATGTGGACACAAGATGGCCACCACAAGATGACGAGCAGAGGAGGGCCATTAGGAGGTTCCAGGCCTGCAGGGAGAGCAGTTGTGAGTGATCAGGCCAGCAGGGAAGGGCAGTTGGGAGGGACTAGGTTTGCAGGGGAGGGCAGTTAGGGGTGACCAGTCTGGGAGAGGAGGGAAGTTGGGGGCAAACAGGCTGGCAGGGGAGCAGTTAGACATCAATTAGGCTGGCAGGGGAGTGGTTAGGGGGTGATCAGGCTGGCAAGCAGAAGCAGTTAGGGGAGGCAGACAGGGAAGCAGTTTGGAACCAGCAGTCCTGGATTGTGAAAAGGATATCTGACTGCTTGTTTAGGCCCGATCCTGGTAGGATGGGGCCTAAACAGAGAGTCGGACATTCCTCGAGGGGTCCCATATTGGATAGGGTACAGGCTGGGCTGAGGAACAGCCCCCGCCCCCCATGCACAAATTTTGTGCACTGGGCCTCTAGTATATGTACAATGGCTTATATTATATTAAGGTACGTTCTCTCTATTCCTACTTTGCTGAGAGCTTTTATCTAAAACTAGAGGTCCAGTGCATGAAATTTGTGCATGGTTGGGTGGTGGGGGGTGTCTCTCAAGCCAGGCTTCAGCCTCTCCTATCTGTAGGATCGGGCCTAAAGGGGCAGTCAGGCATCCCTCTCACAATCCAGGACTGCTGGTTCCCAACTGTTCGCCTGCCTGCCTTCCTGATTGCCCTTAACCACTTCTGCGTGCCAGCCTCATCACCCCCTAACCACTCCCCTGCCAGCCTGATTGATGTCTAACTGCTCTCCTGCCAGCCTGTTTTTCCCTAACTGCCCTTCCCTGCAGGTCTGCTCACCCCTAACTGCCCTCCCCTTCAAGCCTGCTGTTTCCAACTGCTCTCCCCTGGAAGCCTGGGTACTCCCCAACTGCCCTTCTCTGCAGGCTCAGTCACCCCCAACTTCCCTCCTCTCCCAGCCTGGTCACCCCTAACTGCTCTCCCCTGCAAGCTTGATCACCCCAACTGCCCTCTTTTGCAGGTCTGGTCCCAACCAACTGCCCTCCCCTGTTGGCCAACTTGTGGCCATCTTGTGTCCAAGTGAGGCAGGATCTTTGATCATATGGGGGCATCCATCTTATGTGTTAGAATGATGGTCAACTTGCATATTACTCTTTTATTAGACAGGATAGAAGCCTGGTGCACAGGTTGGGGCAAGCTGGTTTGTCCTGAAGGGTGTCCCAGATCAGGATGGGGGTTCCCTTATGGCATGGAGTGGCCTGTGGTAGGTTCTTGTGGTGGTTTGCAGGTTTGGCCATGCCCCCAGTGACCCAAGTGGAGGCCCTGGTATCTGGGATTTATTTATCTTCTGCAATTGAAACTTTGTAACCTTGAGCGGAGGCCTAGGTCTACCGGGGTGTGAGGAAAGCTTGGCATCCTCCTTACTGGGGAAACTCAAGCCTCCTGCTTGTTCCATGGCTGGAGCCATCTTGGTTGGGTTAATTTGTATACTCACTCCTGATTGGCTCATGAGTGTGGCTTGTGGGTGTAGCAGAGGTATGGTCAATTTGCATATTACTATATATATATATATATATATATATATATATATATATATATATATATTGACTGCAGTGCTGCTTCAGTTTTTAGTTACAGAGGCATGTTTACGACACTCTGACATAAAAATAAAGCAGTTTTAATTTCAATTATTAAGTGATAAACCAGCATTTTTAGAAAGGGTTGGGTTTCTGGCATTTCAATAATAAATATGTATAAACATATTTATACATATTTGTGAGCATGAAAACAAAAATTTCATCACATATTTTTACCAGAAAAAATAATGTAATAAAAATTAGATACCTCTAAAAAAAATGCTGAATTATTTTTGTATTTTTGAGATTTAGTATTTTTTAGCTTTTAATGTTTATTTAAAGTTCTGAAAAATATTTTAACATTATACTTGTTTCATCATCACTTCTGAAATTCAAAATTTCTTAATGAATATTTCTAAATAGGCATTTGAAATAAGACAGCTATCTACATGGTTGAATTATTGACTAATGTGTATTTTACAAACTTTGAACAGCATCTCTCTGAAGGAATCAAATGTGTATTTCTTTAGAGTAATGCAGCCATTTAAACAGGCATTTAGGCATTTATAGCCATTTCTTTAGAGAAATATAGGCATTTAAATAGGCATTTGAATCGCTTTATTTTTCTCCTTCAATATTTGTTTTCTATGAGTGAATTCTGGACCATAAGTGGTATAGATACTATCTGAACCTAGTGATATTTTCATGTGAAAAATTTTATAAGTACTCTCTGTCATTCCTGAGAGAGTGCCTTCCGGCTCCTCCTACTTACTGCAAAGCACCAGCACATTCCATATCCCTCTTTCTACAAAAGTAGAAAGTTCAATTATTTTTAATTATTTAATCTTAATATATATATGTGTGTATATATGTATATGTATGTAAATATATATACATGCACATATACATATATACACACATATATATTAAAATTAAGTAATATATATATATTTACATAAAGGCTATGGTAGGTAAGTCAAATATAGCCTCTGATGTAAAAAGCAATATTGATGACAGAAAAGAGTATTGGTTCAAGATTTTCAAATCACGAAATAAATTATTTTTATAATTTTTTAGAAAGCAAGGGTTCAACTAACCCTGCACCTTCAAAGAGAACCCTTGGCTTCTCTGTCCCAGAGTAGTGTTTCAAAAGAAATAAATTATGGAGACAAATCATCATCATCATCATCATCATCATCATCTGTAATAAATGCTAACTATTAAGAACAGCACAATATCTACTCATCACTGTATAGAACATTACTAGGGCTAGCTAAAATGTATATGTAATATTTTTATTAAATTTATTGCAATGACATTATTTAATAAAATTATATACATTATAAGGGTACAATCTAGAATACATCATCTGTATACGGCACTGTGTACTCACCACTTGAAGTCAAATCTCCTGTGACCATATATTTAACTTCATTCACCCTTTACAATGTCCCACCCCCACTCCACTTCCCTCTGGTGATCTCCATACTCTTGTCTGTGTCTACAGATTTCTGTATGTTTTGTTTGTCTTTTTTGTCCTTTTTTAATTCAGTTTTATCTCCCACATATAAATGAAATCACATAAGTTTTTCCATCTGAACTATTCTACTTTTTTAATACCAATTTGGCCTTGGAAAAGCCATTTCATTTCTCTCAGTCCTCATTTCCATGATTATAAAATGGAATTCATTATATATTCACATGACCAGGATTATTTTGAGAATCATTGTTTACTTGAAATTTTTTTAAATTTAAAACATAAGGTGAAAATAAGTTTTATTGCAGCTAAAAAAAACAGACTAAATCTTTCATAGTAGTACTATATGATAAACTAAATTAAATTTATAGCTCACAAAGTACATCCAAGGTTTGCTTATGCAACACTAGAATATCCGGTTCAAAAATGTACATTCATATAGGTATATTTTCAAATAAAATTTCACCTGCTTACTTGCCTTTTGTATTTATTTTGTCAGCCATCAGAATTGTTAGTGATTATGTAGTTATCACTGAGCAGTTCAGTAGATACCTTCAAAATTAAAATCACTGTGATAAATAAACTCTTACCACAAAAGAAGCAGCAATTTTCATTGTTCACCTGGCTGTTGACTATGCTCTTCAATGAGTAAAGTGAATTATTTAAATATTGGGTTGTTTATTATTATTTTAAATCTTTACTCAAGAATTTATGTTTTCTTATTAATTTTAGTAAGATAGGAGGAAAGAGGAGAGAAGAGAAAGACAGAGAGAAGAGAGAAGAGAGCAACATAGATAGGTTGACCTGACTGGGGATAAAACCCACAATCTGGGTATTTACTCTGCACTCTTTTGGTGCATGGATGATGCTCCCACCTACTGAGCCAACAGGCCAGAACAACACTGTGTTTTTAATAAGTGAAATGTAAATAAGTGATAATGAACAACAAAAAATATTTGTCTTATAGAGCATCAGCCTACCAATGGGTTTCCTCTAAAGAGATTCCCACCACTTCCACAATATCCTTCTTACTCTCTGAAATCTCATAGTCCAGGACTCCTGCACACATAGCAACCCTGCCCTGGCCCTGAGAGTTGGTGTCACATATTTGGTGCCATGGCCAGTGTTGCTTATAGGCAATTCCTGTGAGGATGTAAAGCTTTTCCAACTGTCGGTGAGCCTATCCAGTCAGGAGGAGCAGTGTGCCAAAGCTCTCTTCACTCCCCCACAGTGCAAAAGAGCACTGCTGTCATACTTCCATACTTAAAGGCACATTAAAACATAAAACCAAAAAAAAATGCATTGCTTTCCCTGTTATAAAAATGTATTGTTCACATGAGAAACTTTCCCTACATAGCATTCAAAATACTTCTCTTATTTTCATAATACCAAATTTGAATGAGTTTTAACATGGTTAAGAAGGGCTAAGTAGATCTAACTCATAGTCTCAATGACCAGTAATAAAAGCCTGTGGGATACATTGTGACAAAAATATGTACATCTCCACATGGAATAATTAATATTATAATAATCATTTTCACTTACTCTTACTTATTTCAATGGGAGGTGTGTATTTAGAAATTCCATTTAATTGGAAATATTTATATTTTTTAAGTTCTTACATCTTTAAATATGTTATAAAGCTTCTGGATTCATAGGTATCCTCACATATTTTTTGGAAAACAAATATTTATTTTCAAAATAAATTTATCTGTTTCCTAGCATCAGTAATTAGTAACATAGGGAAAGCTATAGATTATTAGGACCACTTGAAAACAAGAACCAATATACTAGCTTCTCTAGTGAACAAACATAATGAGTTATAAAAATGTATATTTATAACGATACATTTATATGTTTAAATGTTTCCCTATTTATTAAAAATAATCTCAATCACTTTTAATGGCCAAAAATAAGGAGCTCTTGGAGCACATTCATACATTTTTATTATAACAGTATGATATATACTGGAGGCCCGGTGCACAAAATTCGTGCATGGGAAGGGGGTCGCCTCAGCTTGACCTGCACTCTCTCTAATCTGGGACCTCTGGCTCCTAACCACTCACCTGCCTGCCAGCCTTATCCCTCTAACTTCTCTCCCCTGACAGCCTGTTTGCCCTAACTGCTCTGCCCTGATGGCCTGGTCCCCCTAACTGCTCTCCTCTGCCTGCCTGATCACCTCTAACCTCCTCTGCCTTGGCCCCGCCACCATGGCTTTGTTGGGAAGGATGTTCGGAAGGACATCTGGAAGGTTGTCTGGAAGATGTTCAGTCTAATTAGCATATTACCCTTTTATTAGATAGGATGCCACCTAGTCCTAAAAATGCAGGTTGTTCCCGATTTTCCTGCCGTGGAAGAGGAGCCCACAGAAGCATCCTGTGTTCTGACCAGGGCTTATGCACTTGTGCTTTATCTCAGCAGATGTGATTCCTAGAAGAAGATTCTTGGATGGACCTTGAACATTTCTATCGAATTTGCCAAATCATCTTCCAAAAATGTTGAACCACTTTAAACTCCCACCAGCAACCATGTATGTGACGTCCGTCCCACTTTGATGCCAATATCATTGATTTCTCCCTAGAAGCTTCCCTCCCATCAGCCAGGACTTCTTGGTACTTGAGCTAATCTCATTGTTCAGCTTGATTTCCCAAGATAGAATTATGGAGGAGGAAAAATAGTTTCTATACCTTTCTGAGTTCTTAGTGGAAGCCCTTGTGATGAAAAACAGATCACCAAGAGAAAAACAAAAGTTCATTAATATGTGTACCTCGTGTATATGGGAGATCCCAGAGAAAAATGAGGAACTCCCCAAGGTGGCTTAGAATGCAGATTTAAACACCTTCTTCCTAGGGAAAGGGGATGGCAGCAGCCATTTTGCTTAAGGGTGGTAGTTGTCATTGAAGCCCATGTGGCAGCCATCTTTCAAATGGGCAGAAGCCCCGCCACCCAGTGGCCTTCTGGCTTGGAACATAAGTTCTAAGGCAATGGGATTGAACTGCTACAAGTCTGCCTAACTTAATACTTGGTAGTAATCATGATTCTTCTGCAAATGCAATTATTATATTTTAACATATATTTGTTACTGCTTTTCAATTAATGCTTCTTCCTCAAGTACAGCTAATAAAGAAAAGCCTCAAATGCACCGGTTCTCAGAAAAATTAAAAGTTTGTGTTACCTGATCTTGGAAGTTGACTGGAAAGAGAATCTAAACCCAGAACCCGGAGGTATTAAATTCTATCTAGTCAAGTTAACAGGAAATGCTATCAATCTTCTTATGGAACTGAGATTTTTAGAAAAATAAGAGACAGCAACAGGTTACTAGCACTGCTCTTGGAAGCCAGTTAAAAGGCCAGACTTTGTCTGCCCAACATAATAAAGGCTAAAAACCTCCTGTAAAGTCCAGAGGCCACCAGAATCATCTCATGTGGAGTTAAACCCAACTGAAAGGGTGTCTAATGAACACTGAAGCTGGTAAAACTGCACACCTGGGCAAAAGTATACTGCCATTTCAGGAAGGCCCCTGCCCCAGTGTAGGAGGGGCAAGAAATGAGTCTGAGCACAGAGACTAGCAGTGGGAGTCATGTGGGAATCCTAGGCCATGGCAACATGACAGGAAACGGGAAAAATTGAGGACACTCGCCCTCTCTCCCCCAGGAGGCTTTTATTTCCACCCTTCTCTCTCCCCCAAAATCAACAAAAATATAATCCCATTCCTCAAGATTGCCCACTCTGGTTTGGAATGTTATTCTAGGTTTGTCAAGTGGAACTGTCTGCCTCTAAAATGAAAACTCCTGGTCTCCAAGAAATCTTATCTGGACCATCAGTTGGAATGCAGATTCTTGGAAGCAGTTCTTTTCTGAGCCTAGGCTATCTAAGCCGATCAGCTTAATTCAGTTCACCCGTGATTTGCTAAATTAGTGACTTTTACTATATACCCATCTGCATGGAAGTTTATTTCAAAAAGTGTCAGTGTGTTTGTCATTCAAAAAGACTTTTTATAAAGGTCATAAAATATGTTTGCCAATTAAGAGAATGCTAATTTCTCACTTTTAGCTTTTCTCCCTACCTCATATCTCCGTAATTTGGCAGTTTTTAATGAATGAGTTATGGCAATACATTTCTTTACATAAATCCAGTAAGTTCCAAACTATATGGTCTTATTAATGCAGACTTTGACTGGAATGCTATGGCTAAGAGAGACATACCTGGATTCCGGATATCACCAGAAAGTCTGCAAGAATTGAGATTGACTCACGAAGCCAATCAAAAGCACCTTTAAGAAATGGCCTAGGAGAAAAAAAAAATGGCAGTGGAACAGACGGACACATTCTGAATCTTGTCCTAGGGCAGACGGTGGGAGCAGCTGAGGGTCACACTGGGAGTGTCTGTTGGTGAGTTGGGGGACAGCTGGGCTCTGGGAGAAAGAGGGGGACTGCTGGATTTGGCTCCCCTGACCAAGTGGCCCCTGGTGTGGCTGGGATCTCTCACAGAGCCAACAGCTCTGAGGCAGACTGTGCTATCTTGAAGGGGAAGGGCCTGAAAATATACAGCTACAGTACCAACTGGAAGGCTGAGACCCCCAGAACACCAGTTCATAGTTGGCACAGACGTGGATTCGGAGGAGCTCTGCACTGTGCCATGGAAAGGTCAGATTTCCCCTGGGGTTAGGAGGAACTGGAAGAGCAGGGAGAATTGTGTCTGAGAAAAGTCCATGGCTGTTAGAGCTGGTAAACATGGAAGAGGGCCCTCGGAGCTGGTGGCAGAGGGGATTCCTAGAAAGCAACCCATTGGGACCTGACAGAGAAGGACAGCCCAAAAATTTTTGGAGGGTGCTGGCTGCTAAACCCAAAGGGGAAAGGAGATTTTTACAGACATAGGAGTGGAACTTGAGTTTGCTCATTTGCGTTTTTTCCTCTCCTAATCCATGCTACTGAGTGCTAAGCCAGGAACCTGGGATTGCCTGGTGGGGGACACCCTGGGAGACTGCAGGAGAGAGCTGTTTTTCTGGAGCCTGGGGATTGGAACAGATGGTCCCCATTAGAGAGGCAGCTCTGAGGCAGCCCACTCCCATAAATCAGTATTGAATATTACAGGGGTAGCAGGATTTTAGTTCAGGCTAGAGAGGAACAATAGACCTGGAGGTCAATCCAGAAACACTGCCACCCAGGGACTGAATCAGAAATTGACTCTTGTGTAACCCAAATTAAGGAATCAATTTTATTTCTACTACTATTTAACCTTTTTTAAGTGCCACTTCATTTCCTCTTTATTCTACTTTGGGATTAGTGTTATACAGTCTATTTTCATCTACCATTTAGTATCTTTTTACTCTACCTCAACTCCACCTTTATGCCACCACTCTCTATTTAGTGTCTTGTTCCCCTTATAATTTTCCTGCTTTAGAGTTTCCTTATTCTTTCTTTTTACCCCCTATTAATATTTCACCCCACTTATATATCTAATCTCCAACCATCTGCTCCAAGTGCATATACATCTCTCAGTTCTCTGACTTCACTGTCCTAAATTGTTTTTCTCTCTGTCCTGTTGTTGTTGTTTACTTGACTGTTGATTATATCGATATTTTATGCATGTTTGTGAGATTGGTTTGCTTATTCTTTTCTTTTGGTTTGTTTTGTGAGGTTTTTTTGACATTGTTTTTTGTTTTGTTGTTGTCGTTTACATTTTTTTTATAGATTTATGCTTCTGTGTTCCCTCACTTCCCTTGATATTAGTTGTTGTATGTAGTTTGTATCAATCTCCAGGTACTTGTAGCTGGCTTTTGTTGAGATTAGTGGCTGTCCTATAGGAGTTTTCAACCCATATTTATAGTTTATTCCCCTTTTCTTTCTTTTTACTTCTTCCCCTTTTCCCAATTTCATTTTAGCATTCTTTTCTTTCTTTTTTCATTCTTTCCTTTTTTTAAACATGTGGGTTTGTGAGTGTCTCTGTGTGTGTGTGTGTGTTTGTTTTCTCTTACTCTCTTCTTTCTCACCTATCACCTAATTTGCCTTTCTCTGGCAATCACCTTTAATTTGTAGTTACCAATACCATGAATACATTCCTGTTCAGTGCCTGGTGCATTGCACCTGGTTGTGTTGTATTTTGAACATTTAAATCAATGCAGGAGAGTGAGAACTACATAACCAGACACATAGAGAAGAGAGACCATTGGGAGACAAAGAAACAGCCTGTAAATGAAAGAAAAACAAGCCACACCAGAAAAGGAGGTAAACAAAATGGAAGCAAGCAACCTGTCAGAGAAAGAATGCAGAGAAATGATCATAAGGTAGCTGAAGAGAATGGAAGGCAAATTTGACAATATGAGTAAGAACCAAGAGGAATTGAAGGAGAACCAAGAGGAAATTAAGAAGACCCAAGAAGAAATGAAGAAGAGCTAAGAAGAAATAAAAAGTGACATCACTGAGGTAAAGAACTCCATAGAAAGTATCAGGAGTAGACTAGAAGAAGCAGGGGACTGCATCAGTGAGTTAGAAGACAAGGTAGGAAAAAATGCCCAAGTAGAGCAGCTTCTAGAAAAAAAATTAAAAAGCAGGAGGAGAGCCTAAGGAAACTTTGGGACAACATGAAATAAAAACAATATCTGCATAATAGGGCTTCCAGAGAGACAGGAAACTGAGCAAGGAATAGAAAACCTGTTGGAAGAAATAATGACAGAAAACTTCCCTGATATAGGGAAGAAAAAACCCACACAAATCCAAGAAGCTCACAGAGTCCCAAGCAAAATAAACCCCAAAAGACCTACGCCAAGGCACATTATAATTAAACTGGCAAACAACAACGCAAAGTGAGAATCTTAAAAGCTGCTGGAGAGAGACAGAAAGTCACCTACAATGGAACCATCATCATATTAGCAAGTGATTTCTCAACAGAAACTTATCAGGCCAGAAGGGATTGGAATGAAATATACAAAGCCATGCAAAGAAAGGGTCTGAATCCTAGAATACTGTACCCAGCAAGGCTCTCAATCAAAACTGAAGGTCAAATCAGGAGCTTCACAGACAAAAAAAAGACTAAGGGAATTCATTACAACCAAACAGCAAAGCAAGAAATGCTAAAGGGTCTACTGTAAAAAGAAATAGGAAGCTAAGAAGGAACACAGGGGTAAAGAACAAAAATGGCGATAAATAAGTACCTATCAATAATAAATTTAAATGTAAATGTATTAAATGCTCCAATCAAAAGACATAGGATAATGGATTGGATAAGAAAACACAACCCATATATCTGCTGTCTACAAGAAACCCAACTCCGAAAAAAAGACGCACACAGACTGAGGGGGAAAGGATGGAAAAAGGTTCTTCAGGAGAATGGAAATGGAAAAAAAGCTGAGGTAGCAATACATATATCTGAAAAATTAGATCTGAAAGCGAAGGACATAACAAGAGATAAAGAAGGCTACTTCATAATACTAAATGGAGCAATCCAACAAGAAGAAATAACTCTGGTAAACATATACACACCCAATACAGGATCACCCAAATATATATAAAAAAAACTCCTGTAGGATATCAAGGAAGATATTGACAGCAATTCAATCATAGTAGAAAACTTTAATATCCCACTATCACCATTGGACAAATCCCCTAAACAAAAAATCAGTAAAGAGACATCAATCCTCAATGACTCACTAGACCAGATGGAATTAATTGACATCTTCAGATCATTTCATCCCGAAGCCACAGACTATACATTATTTTCAAGTGCCCATGGGTCATTCTCAAAGATAGACCATATGTTGGGTCATAAGCAAAGTCTCTCCAAATTCAAGAATATAGAAATCATATCAAGCATATTCTCAGATTGTAGTGGCATAAAGCTGGAATTCAACTACAATAAAAACAATCCAAAGAAATCAAACACATGGAGACTAAACAACATGCTATTAAACAATGACTGGGTTACCAGAGAGACCAAGGAAGAGATAGAAAACATCATGGAAACAAATGACAATGATAGCACAACAATCCAAAATCTATGGGACACAACAAAATCAGTTTTGAGAGGGAAATTCATAGCTCTACAATACTACTGCATAAAACAAGAAACAATTGCAATAAATTATCTAACCCAACAACTCAAAGAGTTAGAAAGAGAGCAACAAGAAAAGCCCAGTGTAAGCAGAAGGAAGGAAATAGTAAAGATCAGAGCAGAAATAAATGACATAGAGACCAAAGAAACACTAGAGAAGATCAACAAAACCAAAAGCTGGTTCTTTGATGGGATAAATAAGATTGGTGAACCTCTACCCAGGCTCACCAAAAGCAAAGAGAGAGGACCCTAATAAATAAAATCAGAAGTGAAAGAGGTGAAATAACAACAGACCCCAATCGAAATACAAAGGATTGTTAAAAAATACTATGAACAACTCTACTCCAACAAATTGGACAACCTGGAGGAAATGGATATATTCCTGGAAAAATATAACCTCCCAAAACTCAATCAGGAAGAATCTAAACAGCTCAATAGACCAATAACTATGGAAAAAATTGAAGTAGTCATCAAAAAGCTTCCAGCAAACAAAAACCCAGGGCCAGATGGCTTCACAGGGGAGTTTTACCAAACATTCAAGGAAGAACTAAAACCTATCCTCCTCGGACTATTCCAGAAAATTCAAGAGGATGAAACACTTCCAAACTCCTTCTATGAATCCAACATCACCCTTATACCAAAACCAGATAAAGTCGACACAATGAAAGAAAATTACAGGCCAATATCCCTCATGAATATAGATGCCAAAATTCTCATTGAAATTCTAGCAAATCGGATCCAGCAGTACATCAGAGAGATCATACACCATGACCAAGTAGGATTTATCCGAGGAATGCAAGGATGGTACAATATCCACAAGTCAATAAGTGTGATACATTATATAAACAAATTGAGAGATAAAAATCACATAGTCATATGAATTGATGCAGAAAAAGCATTTGACAAAATCCAACACCCTTTCTTGATCAAAACTCTCAACAAGGTGGGAATTGAAGGATCATACCTCAACATAATAAAAGCTATATATGATAAACCAACAGCAAACATCATACTCAATGGGCAAAAACTACAACCATTTCCCCTAAGAACAGGAACAAGACAGGGATGCCCACTCTCACCACTCCTGTTCAACATAGAATTGGAAGTACTAGCCATTGTGATTAGACAAGAAGAAGAAAAAAAGGAATCTAAATTGAAAAAGAGGAAGTAAAGCTATCCTTATTTGCAGATGACATGATATTGTACATAAAAAACCCAAAAGACTCCATAAAAAAACTAATAGACTTAATAAATGAGTTCAGCAATGTAGCAGCATAAAAATTAACGCCAAAAAAATCTATGGCATTTCTATACACCAATAGTGAACTTACAGAAAGAGAGACTAAAAATGCAATCCCATTTACCATCCCACACAAAAAAATTAAGATACCAAGGAATAAACTTAACTAAGGAAGTAAAAGACCTATTCACAGAAAACTACAGGACACTGAAAAAAGAGATAGAGGAAGACGTAAACAGGTGGAAGAACGTATCATGTTCGTGGATTGGGAGAATCAACATCATTAAAATGTCCATACTACCCAAAGCAATCTATAAATTTAATGCACTCCCCATTAAAATATCAACATATTTCACAGATCTAGAAAGAACTCTCCAAAATTTTATCTGGAATGAAAAAAGGCCCCAAATAGCTGCAGCAATCCTGAGGAAGAAGCACAAAGTCAGTGCGATTTCAATACCAGATTTCAAGCTATATTAAAAAGCTACTGTTCTCAAAACAGCTTGTTACTGGCACAAGAACAGACATATAGACAATGGAATAGAGAATCCAAATATCAACCCAAACCACTATGCTCAATTAATATTTGACAACGGAGGCATGATCAAAAATGGAGTCAGGACAGTCTCTTCAATAAATGGTGTTGGGAAAATTGGACAGATATATGCAAAAAAAAAAAAATGAAAGTAGACCACCAGGTCATACCATTACAAAAACTCAAAATGGATACAGGACTTAAACATAACATGGGAAAACATAAAAATACTAGAGGAATCCACACGAAGAAAAATCTCAGATATATGCTGATAGAACTTCTTCACTGATATTGCTCCTAGGACAATAGAAGCTAAAGAGAAAATAAACAAATGGGACTATATCAAAATAAAAAGCTTTTGCACAGCTAAAGAAACCATCAACAAAACAACAAGAAAACCCACTGTATGGGAGAACGTATTTGCAAATGTTATCAGTGATAAAGGTTTAATCTCAAGCATCTACAGGCAACACATACAGCTTAATAAAAGGAGAACATATGATCCAATAAAAATCCAAAAGACTCCATAAAAAAACTAATAGACTTAATAAATGAGTTCAGCAATGTAGCAGCATAAAAATTAACGCCAAAAAAAATCTATGGCATTTCTATACACCAATAGTGAACTTACAGAAAGAGAGACTAAAAAAGCAATCCCATTTACCATCCCACAAAAAAAAATTAAGATACCAAGGAATAAACTTAACTAAGGAAGTAAAAGACCTATTCACGGAAAACTACAGGACACTGCTTTCCATTTTCTGCCAAATGACTCAGCTATAAAAGGCCCACCCTTTCTCCTAAGGAGAAATCTTAGGATATTTTCCTTATCTTAATTTAGTATGGTGGACAAAAGTAGTTGGGACAAGTGCAACACACCTGCCTCCAGGGAAGCCACTCCTCCAGCCTAAACTGGGACACTGTCAGTTAATCCTTCCCTTTATCACATGAGTTTTTGTCTCTCACTAGACCTTTAGTTGTTATATGTCTCCTCATTTTGAATTATTCCTTCTAACCTTCTTGTCAAGGATGTCATTTCTAGAATACGAGGATGCCAGCTTGTCCAATGTGTCATCCTCCTGGATATTGCCTATGTCACCTCCCAGGGACTCCAAGCTGACCTGCACTTTATATAATCCCTCTTTCCTGCATAAAGACTCCTTTACCTTTTTCTTCCCCCTTCCTCTGTCAAACAGGGAGAACACCCAAACCTTAGGATAGTCAGATCTATGCCCTTCTGACAGCCCGAAGCAGTTATAAGAAGATAGAGACTTTCATTCATTTCTCCTTTATAAGGTTACAAGGGGTTCCTTTTTCTTTTTTCTCAGAGGGGAATGATACCATTGTAATTAACTTAGTTATTAATAACAAGAAAGGAGTAATGGGAATGCCAAAGAGTTTAGGCATTAAATTTGTGCAGCTTTGCCAGGAAGCTGCAGTTAAACAGTCTCCAGGTCTACTCCCCACAGATTGCTGAGGGAAGGGACTGACCAGATGCATGGGAGGTCAGATGCCTGTCCAGTAAAGTCTGGATGAAATAGGGAAGATATTTGCCTATAAGTAACACCTGAGAACAGGTCATTGGGCAGAGTAGACTTTAAGGGTGCAAACTTTGAGATGCTTAATCCCCTAACCAGTAGTCGGCAAACTCATTCATCAACAGAGCCAAATATCAACAGTACAAAAATTGAAATTTTTTTTGAGAGTCAAATTTTTTAAACTTAAACTTCATCTAATGCCACTTCTTCAAAATGGACTCACCCAGGCCATGGTATTTTGTGGAAGAGCCACACTCAAGGGGCCAAAGAGCTGCATGTGGCTCACGAGCCGCAGTTTGCTGACCACTTCCCTAAAACAAAGGAGTTCACATTCTTGGCTCCCAGCTCTTGTGGTTCTCTTGGGACTCTTGCTGCAGGAGCCATATTCTCTTGGCTTCCCTGCATTCATCCATGTGGAGCACAGCCATGTGAACCTCACCCAATGGACTAATAGACCGCAACTAGCCAAATACCAAATTGGGCCTAATTCCAACATAAAACAGAAACTCTGGGCACTGGCTTTTCTTTTAGCTACTGAATCCCCAGTTGTACTTCTTCCAAGACTGAACTAAGGGAAATGGGACTTGGGAGATCCAGAGATATAATTCATGCAAATAAAAGTTACCCATTCTTCTATGTGGGGGCTCAGAAAATTGTATTTATGGAGATATTGTAAGGACACCATCCCCAGCACCCAGTGAAGAAAGAGATGTCCTATTTCCACCAGTAACAAAAAGAGATATTCTGACACCAGACTCACAGGGAACCATAAACAATTACAGAAATAAGAAATTTTTACTGAAAACTTTTTAAATTGAAACTGAGCCATGAAATTTTGGCTGTATGATAACATTTATTAAGTATAGTGCTCACAGTTATTTTAATTCAAGATTTAGTTTATTTCTGTATTTGAAACCAACATGTTGCTTTCCAGTTTTTGGTGAATTCTTTTTTTTTTTCAGATGGTTTTTTCTTCTTATGAAACTTTCCAGGACACAAAATGCAACTTGTAAATAATTTTGGCTTGGCAAATCCTTATATGCACTCACAGATTACATGCTGTTCTGATTAGGCACAGCAAACATGCTACTCAATATGTAGGCCTGTTTCAACTCATGATGACAGCTGATGTATAATTTACTAAACTGACTGCTCAAGGCATTTGTACTGGTTCAATATTCATATTTATTTATGCCATAGATTTGTGGTAAACAAAGCAATTGAAATGATGTAACAGATGGCTACTGTCAATGAATTTTAAAAAACAAACAAAACCACGATTATTTTGCTTAAGTTCACCCAAGTCTATGCTTAAATGTCTGCAGGATCCAATCAGTGAGCAGTCCTGGTAGGGGCAGGATAACATGCTATTTAAATTTAACAACCACCTGTAAATCACTCCATCAAGGAGTTAAAAGCTTAATGATCAGAGGAAAAAATGCAAATTTCTAAAAGGAAAACAACAACCTATTTCTGGATTTGTGTCATAAATTCCACTCACACCCTGATTGGCCACCCAAGAAGGCTTGGCTTATTACTGAAGCAATAAATCCAGTCTTCTCAATGGAGGGAGAACATATCATTGATCCATATTTTCGTGATGTTTGTTTCTTATCTCTGATCAGGAATTACTACAATCTATAATTTAATACTCAGGGTGGGTACCTGAATACTTCTATTTTCATGGTCGACTAAAAAAGGAAAAATAAATCTATATGTACCTACAGATCAAGAAGTACATCCCTTATAAATCACTAATATGAGTTTAAATTGTCTTCCAAATAGTTTTCATTGACCTCATGAAATTCACCCAGGATTTACAATTGAAGTAGGAAAAAAACTAAGCAAATAACTTTCTAAAATGTCACAGGAGAATAAGGGAAAAAGATTTGTTTTCAAGATTAAAAGAGAGGGAGAAATATAAAAAGAGGGGAGAAATGAGAAAAGCTTTTTGAGGTATCCAGATTGTTTTACCCTACTCCAAAATATTAAAAATAAAGGCTTTTGAATATTAAGACTGCATAGAAATCTGAACCAACGTATCTGTTTAAATCCACCCATAACAAAAGTTACTGCTTCAACTACTGATAACTAGTAGAATAAACACATTTTTATTTATTTATTTATTTATTTTACCTAAAGGGTATTATTTAAGAAAAAGAATATAATGTGAATTTTCAAAGTTTGGAAATTTCTTATATTTTTCCCATGTGTTCAACATCAATATCTCAATAATTTTTACCAACTTATCTTGCTAATGCAGATATGTAGAAAAATAACTCATAAAGATGCAATATCATATGCTTTTCAAGGAAAAAAATTAGCTTTGTTCCTTCACTTCTAATTTCTCTTGTACAGATTTTCAACTTCTGTATTTTAATGACAGCTTATTTTTACAGTTAGTTTTTCAGAATTGTATTTTGAAATAAACAAATTTGTCCATGGTCTAATTTCAATAACAAACTGCCTTGGAAGATGAAAACAGACAGACAAAAAGGTTATACAGAATCATTCTTCATTGCTCCATTTTAGGTAATTTTGTTGGTCTAATTGGGTGTAGTTGGGTGGCTCAATTTATCCTCATTAATTAGAATATTCCAAGACAGCATCTATTTTACATTCTACCAAAATGAGTCAATTAATATTCAAGAATAAGTTTTTCTTAATAAATACTATTAACATGCCTTAACTCTCAAAACTTTAGAATCTATTTGTTTATGATGATACCAAGATGCTGCTTGTTTACTTGTGTTTATAAACAATTGGGTCTTTTTCTTAACTACCAAAATAATTCAGTTATATAGATATCCTAAAGTAGTCATTGAACCTCTTTGAACAGTCTCTTCAACTGTAAAATGAAAAAAACAAAAACAAAAAACTGGTCTCGGAGGCTCCTTTCTGATCTAAAAGATCATGTTTGTCATGCCTATGCGAATATGGCAGCCATTTGAGCAGCCAAACAACTCACCTGAATGTACTTAGGGGAGGGGGCTGTCAGTAACACAGAGACCAAAACTCTGTGAAAAATATGTTTAACCTAGTCACTCAAGTTTTAACATGTGCCAGTTAATCTCATATTTATTTCATTGATTTTTTTCATTAATTGACCAGTAATTTAGTTAAAGTAGTTGAAACAATTGCGTGTGTAGATTTAGCTTCAATCACCAATATACTGATATGTCTGAGGTGTGCTGAAAGAAATTATGAATTTAACTGCTTAATAAGTTACAGTTGGAAGAAACAGTTCCTGATAAACTCGTTTGGTAGCAGAATAAAATTTCAATATCTAAATAATGCATTATCTATTTTCTGCTTTCTTCATAGCATAGTTTCTGATTCTCAAAACTGTTGCCTGACAGGTCTGTGTTCCCCTGGCCAGGTAAAGGTACATTTTTCAGCTTGTCAGACTTCCTGGGCTCTTTTTCATTATAAGGTATTGCTCTGTGCTTAGCCCTATGTCTGTTCATGCAGATACACACTGGCTTCAGTGTAACACTAAAACTGATTTGCTAGGCTCTCCTTTGCTTCTGCACATTTCACATCTTCCCACTGAATTTCTTGTGTCAGGAGCATAGCACTGTCTTTCTACTTCTCAGAAATCTGAAGTCTGAGTGTTTTGAATATTTAAATGGATTTGTGACTGATATCCGTGTATTTCATCCTAGAGTACTTTGTTGGATGCAATTTTGTATTATTCTTTGAAAGTATGTAATCAGGGTTTGTTTTTATTTTGGATTCTTTTTGTTTAACATTATTGAAACTTACTGGTCTTTTCATATTAGTTAATGGCTGCAGACTTTTTTTACATAAAAAGTAAAATTCCTAATTAGTATTTTTCCCAGAAAACAAACATATTAAAAACAAAAACTCCATGATATACTATGAATTTGTTTGAACTTAATACACAAATTAAACAATTTGTTTTCATTTCTTGCAAAAGTGGAACAGAAGCAGCAAAATGGTGAAGGCTTGTAATTATGTGATGTAAATTGGCACCAGATCTTGGATATTCTCGGGAGAATTAAGAGGCCAACTGTTTAGTGCCTGTTGATAAGACATATTTATGGTAGCATGTTGTCTTAAGTGGTCAAATTTGGAGACTTGTGGAGTGGAGGTGAAAGTTCAAACTTCTTTATTAAAGTGCAGTGTAATAAAATGCCCATGATCATTAATGTGCCCAACCTACTACCTACTCATCAAGGAGAAGAATAAGCTAAGGAGGTTTAATATCTTTCTCTAGCATAACATGGTAAGTGCGGCATTCCAATCCAAAGGTAGAATTGATCCTTTGAGTAAAATAATTAATGGATCCCAACAAAAAGAAAGCCGTTACGAGAGAGACCTCTAGTGGGAAAAAATGCAAGTGCCTTGACAAGGGGTTTCATTGTTTATGTCTCATCTCAAAAATGGAAATTTGCATATACTGTTTAAGGCAGTATCCACAAAACACCAAACTAAATTCTTCTTTAATGTTTAGTACTTGGGATTTGTTCAAGAAAATAATGTTTTTTCAGGGCCAGGCTAATCAAGTGCTTAAGGGAACCTTAACTTCTTAGACCTTAGATTTTGGAAATCAAGTCAGAGATATCTAAGACAAGAGGATTTGTAAAAGAGGAAAATCAGAACTTGGAGGTGCTGTGTAATTTAGGAGCTGTAAGGTTATTTGTTTCTTGAATCAATCCGTTATTTGTAGCTAATTCTTTGACATGAAAAAAATATCAAAGCACTTTTTTTTATGTGTGGAAGGTAAAACAGAGATTATAGAGATTTTCCAGTTTTCACAAATCATAACACTTCATAATCCGACATTAAAATATCAATTAAAAGTTATTTCTTAAAGAAAAACAGCAATAGTTGGTAATGTGCAGAGTGAGACGCCATGAAAGAACAGGTCATTTAAAGAAAATAGTTGCCTCTGGATTGCAGAGTAGCTCATTCGAATAATGCACCTTGGTTTCAACATTATCCCTCTCTGTTCTCCCTGAAATTGCATTTAATTCACCCTCTGCTATGTAACTAATTTTAACTACTTATTTAAACTGTTTAAGATATTGATGATAAACATGAAAATTAGGATATGTTCCTGGTTAGAGAACTAGCACTAAATCACAGAGAAATCTGGACCTATTTACTATGTTTAAGAAGTAGGTAGTAATATAACTTCTAATTTAAAATAGGATATTTGTTTAACTTCAGACCAACACTGAGGTCTAGAGCTACATAATTTAAGAAAGAGCTCCAGTCCTAAGGAAGAAAGTGGAAAGTTGGGAATTCAAAGATATAGAATTAGCTCAGCACTGAAGTATAATGATGGTTTTGAATAGAAGTGTTTAGGCTGTAGGAACCAGTTTCCAAAATTATCTTCTATAATAGTGACAATTAAGAAATAACCATAATATAGCTTTAGTTTTTGTTATAGTTTAGATGTATCATCCAAATTTAGGAAAGGGATATTTTGTGAGGCTATTTTTATTTTCAGTGTCAGCCCCTAATTTTCTTATCTATTTTTAATTCCACCTTTTGTCTTTAATAAAACTTTCTTCAAGCTTATCCGGGATGCAGTTTATTCATAGCCCTTATACTGTAGTTCATATTAATATATCTCAGTTTAATGCTGAAGATGACCCATCTTTCCACTCTTACCAAAATCTGAACATCCCAGAAAACAGGATGTCATCATTTCAAGGAAGCCTGGTTCACGACTCTCTTCAAGTCTGGGCTGGTGTCGGGCAGCCAGTTAAATGAAAACCGGTCTTGGTGCGTGCAGGGGGAGGGAGTGACTGGAGACTAACACAAATTTCATTTCGCTGACTTTGTTTCCATATTAGAACAAGCTTCTTCAGAAAAAGAAAAATAGCTTCAAATTATAATGGCTAAAAATAAAGGATCCAAAGATAGAAAAGCATAAAGCAACATGTTTAACTGGGCTCCTTTCTGATTCTTTCTTTGTTAAAAGATAACTAATCACATTCCTAGGCTGCCATGTGTTCTTTAAATCACACATTTCACTTTATCACTATTTTCTAAAGATGTTGAACCCTGTCTCTTCTGGCTTGTGTACTCCTCCAATGGTTTTCTTGTACTCTTTCTGATCGTAATAGGTCTCATCATTTATGGCTCATGAAAAAATAATTTCCACAAGAACCTTAGGACATGAGAAGGAGTAAAAGTAAACACAAAAGTCTTCAGAGTTTGCCAAATTCTCACTGGAAAAGGAAAAGTCTCAATTGCATCTAGCCAATGGGCTTAAATGCAAACAAATCCCCTTTTACCATATTGGGTCCTCAAGGACTTCTTTCACACACACACACACACACACACACACACACACACACACACACACATATGTGCAAAGTTTTGTACCCACTTGCCAATGACAACAGGAAATAGCTCTGCAAATAAAATTTTATTCTTATTTTAGGTATGTTGCAGACCCATCTTTTTTATCATTTTAATTTTTATTACAGTTACCATACACCCCAGTCATTAGACATTATAAACTTACTAAGTCATCATCCCAACATATCTTAATCCCAACTGAAACTATGTACAGCTATTAAAATATTATTGGCTTTAATCTCTATGCTGTGCTTTACATCCAATGACTATTATGTTACTACTAATTTGTACTTCTTTCTTAGTTCTTTATTTTTTAAAATATTACATGAGTCTCCCTTTTTCTCTCATTGACCTCTCTCTCCCCAACTGCTCCCACCTCCCAGCACATGTCCTTACTCCCTACTGTCTATATCTCTTCGTTATGCTCATATACATGCATACAAGTCCCTTTGTTGTTCTCTTACCCTAACCCACCTCCCCTGCCTTCCCTTTCAATTTGTACTTCCTAATCCTCATTTTTCACCAAGCTCTCAATCCTCTTCCGGAAATGTCAGAATGTTCTCTAATGTAACTATGAGTCTGTTTATATTCTACTTGTTTGTTTTTTTAGATTCAGTTGTTGATTGATATGTATTTATTGCCATTTTATTGTTTCTATTTTTATCTTTCTTTTTTTACTTCTTCTTAAAGAAGGCCCTTTAACATTTCATGTAATACTGGTTTGGTGATGATGAACTTCTTTAGTTTTTGTTTTGTTTTTTCCTAGTCTGCAAAGCTCTTTCTGTTTTACTATTGTAATTATAACTTTTCTGGGTAATGTAATCTTGGTTGTAGGTCCTTTCTTTTCATCACTTTGAATATTTCTTGCCACTCTCTTCTGGCCTGAAAAGTTTCTGTTGAGAAATCAGCTCATAGTCTTATGCTGAGTCTTTCTTTTGCTGCTTTTAACATTCTGTCTTTCACAGATGTATTGTCTTGAGGTGGGCCTCTTTAAGTTTATCTTGTTTGAGGCTTTGTGTTTCCTGGGCTTGTCTGTCTATTTCTTTCACCATGTTAAAGAAGTATTCTGTCATTGTTTTTAAAAATAGGTTTTCAATTTCTTGCTCTCTCTCTCTCTCTATTCTCCTTCTGACACCCCTGTGATACAAATGTTGGTATGCTTGAAGTTGTATGAGAGGCTACTTACACTATATATATTTTTAAAAGTATTTCTTTCTGCTGTTTTGTTTGGGTGTTTTTTGCTGCTTTATCTTCCAAATCACGGATTTGATTCTCAGCTTCATCTACTCTACTGTTGATTACCTGTAAATTATTTTTTATTTTAATGTATCCTTCATTTCTGACTGGTTCTTTTTTTTATTGCATTCATGCTCTTTTGTATGCTGTTGAAGTTCTAAATTTATCTACTCTTCCTCTAAGTTCATTGCACATCCTTATAACCAGTGATTTGAACTTTGCATCCAGTAGAATCTTTGTCTCCTATTTTATTTAGTTTTTTTTTTTTCTGGAGTTTTGTCTGTTCTTTCATTTGGGACATGTTTCTTGGACTTCTAATTTTGGCAGCATCCCTGCCAAAATTAGCTAATATATATATTAGCTATAGCTTCTACCTAATATACTAGGATTTGTAGAGAGGTCTATTGTAGTAGGTGTTCTCAGTGGAACTTTTGGAATCAGTGGAACTGCCTCTTTAATCATCTAAGCTTGGCACTCCAGGTGTGCCACTCTTCCCCCCTCTGTTTCCGCGCCCCCCCCCCACCGCGGGGGGGTAGGCTATGTACACTTACCTGTTGTAGTTGAGCCTTGATTGCTGTTGGCACACAAATGGGAGGGAGGGGGATTTATCCTCCCAAGATGGTCAGCTTCAAGTACTGGTTGTGACCAGCCTGAAGGATTAGCTGTTCCAGAGCCTTCCATGGAGCATAACTTACTTCAGTGGGTTTCTGGTGCCTGCTGACACTTCCCTTTAAGTGTGTCCCTGTGGGGGTGGTTTTGTGATGCTTTGACATACTCTGAAGCTGTTCACCAAGTGCACTGGCTCTGGAACTCCCAGGAGATGCGTGACAAGATCAGCCATTGCCTCTATTCTTCCTTGGGCCACCAGCATGAGCTACAAAGTGATTTGCAATTTGCTGCTACTTATACCGGCCTGGGAGGTGCCACAGAGGAAGCCAAGCTATGAACAAAGTCTGGGTGCAGCTTATGCGGGACCAGGGCCATTTAGCAAGAGGTATGGGGGCACTGACAGGCCAGATGCTGCTTGTTCGAGAGATCTTATGAAAATCTGAAGCCTGAGCAAAGACAGGCCATTTGTATGGAAAAACACCTGGAAATAGCTTGGGTGGGCCAACAAATCGGTAGGGCAAGGACTCAGGAATCACCAGATTGGAAGGAACGGTGATATCCAGGTTGATAGGGACTTAGATGCGGCACCCACCTGCCAGCTGTGTTTCAAAAGGGCTCAGAAAACAAACAAACAAAAAAAGGCCTCTACCAGCACTTCTGTCTGGGAGAAAGGTGATCCTCCTCCCCCACCACCTACTCCCAGACACCCAGCTCTCATCCTGATGCCAGACTATTTAATTTCTCCCTGTGCCTTTTGGAATGCTACATCAGTGCTGGAACTCAGAGGGAGTAAGTCTCAGTGAGTCTGTGTGGGGGCTCTTCAAGAGGCATGCCTGGTACTCCACAGCCTCTGTCTTATTTATTAATATTTATAAACCTTTATTACCCTTTCTGTTGCTTATTTGCCTACAAACAATAGGGAATAAAGAAAGAAGGCAGGAAGAGAGTTAGAATCCAGTCTGTACTAAATGTGTGCCTTATTTTTAATTTTGCTTTTTTTCTGTTTGGGGTTTTATTTTTATCTACTCTTCTTTTAGGTTACAGCAAATTAGTATAGAATTTACCATTTTCCACTATTTAAGTTCATCCTAATCCTTTTCCCCATTCTACCAAGTAGGCATAAGATTGTTATTACAATGAAAAATAAGTCAGACAGCAAAAATCAAGAACCATATGATTTCACTCATATATGGCATATAAAACTGACAACAACAAACAAACAAACAATAAAACCTCATAGATACAGACAACAGTATGGTGGTAGGCAGAGGGGATGGGGTTGGAGGGTAGTAAAGGGAAGGGGGAGTCAAATATAAGGTGATGGAAGATGGTTTTGTTATGCCTACATTTCAAGATCCCGAAAGACCACCAGGGAGCAGAGTCCAATGCAAAAGCAAAGAGCCTTTATTATAAGCTAGCTTGGCTCTCTGCCTCCACCAACGCAGTGGCAGGATGCAAAAAGAGGGCGAGTTTCAAAAGCACAATGATTTTATAGGGCTAGGGGTCGGGAGGTGGGGCCATACTCAGACTGCTGAGTTGGCTGATTATGATTGGTTGGGTGAGGGCTGGGGCTGCAAAGGCAGGGTGCAGCTAGGGTCTGGTTACACAAAGACAGGATGTGATCAGCATACTTTTGGCCTCAGGCTAGTTCCCCTTATATTCCCATTGGCTGAATTAAGGGTGGGCTGAGTAACTGACACATCCTGTGGTTTTTCTCGGAAGAGGGGACACAAGATGGAGGACACGGTACAAAGTGGAGTCAGTCCCGCTCTGCCCTTTCAGTTTGACTGTGGGTGGTGGGCACACATTACCATATACAGATTATGTGTCTGGAAATGTACACTCGAGCCCTACATAATCTTATTAACCAAGGTCACTGCAGTAAATGTAATTTAATTTCTTTAAATAAACAAAAGTAATCTAGGGAAAAAAGAAACATCGGTGGAAAGGTGATCAATTAGCTCAAGCATTCTTATTTCAGGAGCACTGCCAGTAAATAGCGCTTTCCTAGGTCCCTAACTTTCCTTTGGTCTCTCTATCTGTAGCATGCAGATATCACGATTTCCCCTGTGCAAATATTGATGAAAAGATAGAATGCATCAAAAAAATACAAAGTAACATTATGCATCTAAAATGAATATAAAAGCTGTAGGACAATTTTAGAATCCTTCTGCTTAACAGAATTGAATTCCCTCTAATTTACCCATCCCGCATCCATTGCTTTGGAACTTACAATAGTCGCACAAATGACTGAAGCTGAATTGTGGGTGAGACTAACCCAAATCTTGACTTGACCAATGCATGGTTCCTGCTCTTAGAGCAGCTGTGGCCAGTTAATGTTCAACAACATCTTGCACCCAATAAGTGATTTCATGCCCTCAGCTGCTATTGTAACAAAGAGGACTAGGGTGTGTACCCAACCAATTGTTCTAGGATTTTCATTCTCAAGGACTTTTAGAGGAAAGAATGATATATGAGGTCTGGTTCATTCAACAGGAATTATTTAAGCACTTACTAAACAGCTGTCTCTGTATTGTCAAGAAGAATATTCTGGTAGGAAATATTTTTGAGATGTAAATTATAATTTCAACTTAATTCATTTTTTTACTAGAGTTAAACATCAGGCTTACTTTCCTTTTTCAGGAGAAATCTACTATTCTGAAGTAGCAGAAACTGCTTGCTTCAATCCAGTCTACATACAGCACTGTGCCTAACAGGCTGGATCTATATTAAAATGAAAAAAAGGAAAAACATGTTACTCAAAATGTCTGTTTTGTGACAAGAGGTTTGATGGGTAAAGGAATGGGGTGATGATGGCATCTTGTGTGTACAATAACATATTTTAAAGAATCATAATCATGCTGGTGTGGCTCGATGGTTGAGCAGTGACTCAGGAACCACGAGGTCACCAGTTTGAGTCCAGGTTAGGGCATATGCCTGGGTTGGAGCTTCCTTCCTCAGTAGGAGGTATGCAGGAGGCAGCTGATCAATGATGTTCATATTGATGTTTCTATCTCTCTGTGTCCCTCCCTTCTTCTCTAAGAAAATCAATAAAAACATATGTAAAAAAAAAAAAACATAAGCTTTTCCTTCTGCCTTTTTTTAAAGTTCTCCCAAATTAAGATTTAGGGTAGAATACTCTTTGTGATGATATAAAATACTAGGCCATTGGTATATTTGAGTATCTCAGATTGAAACCCAGAAAGCTGCCCATCACAAGTCAAGTGTAATTCTGCTGCAGTATATTTGTTTATTTACTTATGCATTTATTCATTCATCCATCTATTCTACAGATATTTATTTTATTGTTTTTAAATTTAACTATGTTTCTGAAAGTATTATAGATGTCCCTCTTTTTCTCCTATTGACCCTCTCCTCCTCCTCCTGCCCTTCACCAGGCCTATTATCTGGGTTCATGGGTTATTCACATATGCATATAAGTTCTTTGGTTAATCATTTCTCACGCTGCGCCCCCCAAAAAAAAACTTTCCTCTGAGAATCATCAGTCTGTTGTTGCATCCATCTATTTTGTCAGTTTATTTTGTTCATTACATTCCACATATAAGTGAGTTCATGTGGTATTTGTCTTACTCTGACTGGCTTATTTCACTTAGCATAATACTCTCCGGGTCCCTCCATGTTGTCTCAGAGGGTAAAAGATTCTTCTTTTTTATATCTGCAAAGTATTCCATTGTGTAAACGTACCACAGCTTTTTTATCCATACATCTACTGATGGGCACTTGGGCTGTTTCCAGATCTTTGCTATTGTAAATAATGCTGCTATGAACATAGGGGTTCATATATTTTCTGATAGTAGTTTCTGGCACCTTAGGATATATGCATAGAAGAATGATCACAGGGTCAAATAGCAGTTCCATTTTTAATTTTGTGAGGAAACTTCACAGTGTTCTCCACAGTGGCTGCACCAGTCTGCGTTCCCACCAGCAGTGTACTAGGGTTCCTTTTCTGCACATCCTCACCAGCACTTGTTTGTTGACTTATTGATGGTAGCCATTCTGATAGGTGTGAGGTGGTATCTCATTATCATTTTATTTTACATCTTTCTGATGATTAGTAACTTTGAGCATTCTTTCATATGTATCTTTGCCATTTGTATGTCCAGTTTGATTTAGGTCATCTGTCCATTTTTTTAATTGAATTTTTCTTCGTTTTGTTGAGATGTATGAGTACTTTATATATTTTGGAAAATTAACCACTTATCAGATGGCAAATATGCTCTCCAATACAGTGGGGTCCCTTTTGCTTCTGTTGATGGTATCTTTTGCTCTGCAGAAGATTTTTATTTTTATGTTTTGAAGCAGTCATCAAAAAGCTCCCAGCAAACAAAAGCCCAGGCCAGACAGCTTCACTGGGGAGTTTTACCAAACATTCAAGGAAGAACTTAAAATTATCCTTCTCAGACTATTCCAAAAAATTAAAGAGGAAGGAACACTCCCTAGCTCATTCTATGAAGCCACCATCACCCTCATACCAAAACCAGATAAAGACAACACAATGAAAGAGAATTATAGGCCAATATCCCTCATGAACATAGATGCCAAAATCCTCAACAAAATTCCAGAAAATCAGATCCAGCAGTACATCAGAAAGATCATGCACCATAACCAAGTAGGATTTATCCCAGGGATGCAAGGATGGTTCAATATCCACAAATCAATAAATGCGATATATCACATAAACAAATTGAGAGATAAAAACCACAGTCATATCAATTGATGCAGAAAAAGCATTTGACAAAATCCAACACCCCTTCTTGATCAAAACGCTCAACAAGGTGGGAATAGAAGGATCATACCTCAACATAATAAAAGCTATATATGAAAAACTCTCAGCCAACATCATACTCAATGGACAAAAACTAAAACCATTTCCCCTAAGAACAGGAACAAGACAGGGATGCCCACTCTCACCACTCCTGTTTAACATAGTACTGGAAATACTAGCCATTGCAATCAGACAAGAAGAAGAAATAAAAGGCATCCAAATTGGAAAAGAAGAAGTAAAACTGTCCTTATTTGCATATGACGTGATATTGTACATAGTAAACCCTAAAAACTCCATCAAAAATTATTAGACTTAATAAATTAATTCGGCAATGTAGCAGGATTCAAAATTAATACCAAGAAATCTATGGCATTCCTTTACACCAATAGCAAACTTATAGAAAGAGAGACTAAAAAAGCAATCTCATTTATCATTGCAACAAAAAAAATTAAGATACTTAGGGATAAACTTAACTCAGGAAGTAAAAGACCTGTATGCGAAAAACTACAGAACACTGAAAAAAGAGATAGAGGAAGACATAAATAGATGGAAGAACATACCGTGTTCATGGATTGGTAGAATCAACACCATCAAAATGTCCATAATACTCAAAGCAATCTGTAGATTCAATGCAATCCCCATTAAAATACCAATGGCATATTTCACTGACCTAGAAAGAACGATCCAAAAATTCATCTGGAATAAAAAAGGTCCCAAATAGCTGCAGCAATCCTGAGAAAGAAGAACAAAGTAGGTGGGATCTCAATACCAGATATCTAGCTGTATTACAAAGCCACTGTTCTTAAAAACAGCCTGGTATTGGCACAAAAACAGACATATAGATCAATGGAATAGAATAGAAAACCCACAATTCAACCCAAACCACTATGCCCAATTAATATTTGACAAAGGAGGCATGAACATAATAGGGAGTCAAGATAATCTCTTCAATAAATGGTGTTGGGAAAATTGGACAGATACATGCAAAAAAATGAAACTAGACCACCAACTTACACCATGAACAAAAATAAACTCAAAATGAATCAAAGACTTAAACATAAGAAGGGAAACCATAAAAATACTAGAGGTCCACAGGCAGAAAAATCTCAGACATATGCCGGAAGAACTTCGATGATACTGCTTCTAGAGCAATGGAAACCAAAGAGAAAATAAACAAATGGGACTACCTCAAAATAAAAAGCTTTTGTACAGCAAAAGAAACCATTAACAAAACAACAAGAAATCCCAATGCATGGGAGAACATATTTGCCAATGTCACCACAGACAAGGGTTTAATCTCCAATATTTACAGGGAACTCATACAAGTTAACAAAATAAACAATCTAATCAAAAAATGGGCAACGGACCTAAATAGAAGGAGGAAAGAGGGAAGGCTAAGAGACATATGAAAACATGCTCAAAGTCACTAATTATCTGAGAGATGCAAATCAAACAACAACGAGGTATCATCTCACACCTGTCAGAATGGCAATCGTCAACAAATCAACAAATGACAAGTGTTGGCGAGGATGCAGAGAAAAAGGAACTCTTTTGCACTGCTGGTGGGAATGCAGACTCTTACAGCCACTGTGGAGAACGGTATGGAGTTTGCTCAAAAGACAAAAAATGGAACTCCCATTGACCCAGTAATCCCACTTTTAGGAATATATTCCAAGAAACTAGAAACACTAATCAGAAAGGATTTATGCACCCCTATGTTCATTGCAGCACAATTCACCATAGCTAAGATTTGGAAACAGCCTAAGTGCCCATCAGCAGATGATTGGATTAAAAAACTCTGGTATATCTACACAATGGAATACTACCCTGCAGGAAAAAAGGAGTTCTTACCATTTGTAACAGCATGGATGGAACTGGAAAGCATTATGCTAAGTGAAATAAGCCAGTCAGAGAAAGACAAATACCACATGATCTCACTCATTTGTGGGAAATAATGAACACCATAAACTGATGAACAGGGACAGATCTAGAGGCAGAGAAGCATTGACCAGAATGCTGGTCCTCAGGGGGAAGGTATGGGAGGGAGGCGGTGAAAGGATAGAGTGGGACTGCAAGGACAGCTACCATTCTGGATTGTGTAACTCACTGGCCACTATGTGGGCCAAGTGATATGTAGACTTACCTGGGGGCTGCCATCTTGAAATCAAAACAACAGCTCCCTTTGAGTTGGCCAAAGGCGAAAGACTGTGCGCTTAAGCTCCAATCAAAAGCAAAGGACAGGACAGGTCACATGTGTTGGGGATTATTTGCATCACTAGTCCCAGCCCTCACCCAACCAATTGGAATTGGCTAACTCAATGGTTCGCATATGGCTCCACCTCCCTATAAAATTGCCATGTTGTGGGCTATCACGCTTTCTCTCTTGCTTCCTGCTGCGGCGAAGGTGGAGCTGGGAAGCCAAGCCCGGGCTTGAATAAAGGTTCTTTTTTTCTTGCATCGGTATTGGCTTCCTGGTGGTCTCCGGGGATCTTGAAATCTGGACATAACAGTGGGAAGGAGGAGAGATCAACCAAAGGACTTGGATGCATAAATATAAGCCTAACCAATGGACATGAACACCAGGGGGGTGAGAGCATGAGTGGGGTGAGGGCATGAGTGGGGGATTATTAGAGGGATAAGGACAGATATGTAATACCTTAATCAATAAAGAAATTTTGGGGGAAAAAAGAAATGAATGGGAAAAAAAACATACACAAGACCCCTAGATCAACAGTAAAAACAACCAGAAAAGAGGCGAAAATTAGGAAAGAGGGAAAGGAACAAGAATTATAGAAAGAAAAAACAATAGGAGGAAATAAAAAAGAGGAAGAAAAAGAAATGTGAGTGGGCAGATTTGAAATAAAGAAAATAAGAATAAAGAAGAGGGGAAGAAAACATTGTGAAAAAAAAGAAAACATACAGGAGAAAACAGATAAACAAAAAATAAGAAAAGAAAAAAATATTCAAAATCAGGAGAAAGAAGAAAAAATAGAGTAAGAAAAGGGAATATGAACATCGATATGTGGAAGAAAAAATGGAAATTAAAATTACAACAAATCAATAAATGAGAAATATAGTAGTAAGATAAGGAAAATAAAGTGAAGTGGCATTCATTTCAGTAGACTTCAGTGCCTCCTTGAAACTCCCTTTTTAATCCTACTCTTCTAATGTCTGAGGCTGACTGACTTGTCCACCAACTCTGGGCCTCCCAGGATGTACTTAGACACTAACCACTGTCCTTTTTTGGCTCCCAACAACCTGTTTGAAGCTTTAAGTGATCCACAGTTTGTGTCTGTCTGCACAGGACTTGTCTGTGTGCCAGAGGGCCCAAACTGCACCGTAATGCCTGTTTGTTAGCAGCGCAGCACTCGAGGATGAGTCAGCTAACTGTCCCAGTTCTCCGATTCACCACCACCGCCTTTACCTGCCAGCCAGTTGTCAATCTTGTTGTTGTTGTTGCTAATCATCACTTGGAGATATTTTTCCATTAATTTTTAGAGAGAATGGAAAGGAGGGAGAGAGAAAAAGAGAAATGTCCATGTGAGAGAAACACATACCCCAGCTGTGTCGGGGGATAGAGTCTGTAACTGAGGATGTGCTCTTGACCAGAATCGAACTTGGGACTCTTCAGGCCTCAGGCCAACACTCTATCCACCAAATCCATCCAGCGAAGGCCCCGTTGTCAATCTTAATCACTTCAAATGTTGTTTCTGGAAGGGCTTTAGTTGGAATCCAGAGCATAGACTTCTGGGTCTCACATGAGGGGAGTTGCTATAAAGATTTCAGAGAACATGGTGTGTGTTCCCCAGTCCCAGAGTTACCCCTCTGAGAGTGTCCCAGAATATTTTCCTATCCTTGGCTGGCAGATATCCTTATATGCAGTCAGGGGGATCACCTCAATGCTACATAGCTTCTATCAGCTTTCTCATATGGGAAAGCCACCCCAGGTTCCAGGGATAGTGGGGTGGATATCCCCACCCCAAGGCAGTCACTGATGCTCCCGGAGACTGTTCAAACCCATAGGTTTAGCCTCTACTGCTTTCTCCTCTGCAGAGGCTGAGATGCAGGGTGTGGCAGGACGGGCGCCTGAGGGGGGCTGGGCTACATCACCTAGGGCAGTGGTCAGCAAATGAAGGCTTGAGAGCCGTGGTTTGCTGCTCTGTTGACTAAAGAGTTTGCCTACCACTGACCTAGACTCTCAATTCCAATAATTACAGGCTGTTGGTCCTTGTGATTAAGCCCCTATCCCAGTGGTTAGCAAACTCATTAGTCAATAGAGCGGCACACTGCGGCTCATGAGCCACAGTTTGCGGACCACTGCGGGCAGCTGGTTTTTTTTTTGTTTTGTTTTGTTTTCCTGAGCTATGGCTTCTAGGAGAGGCTAGCACCTCTCAGGAAACATGGCAATTATGGTTTGGGGGTATATGACTGCATTCAGGTCTCCAGGTGCTACTTTAGCACGTGCTCCCTCAATGCTTCCCACCTCAGCTTCTCCTAAAGCTTCCCACCTCAGCTTCTAATGCTTCCCACCTCAGCTTCTCCTTGGAGACCTCAAGTCCACACCACCCTCCCCCGACCAAAGCCTCAGGCGAGTAGCTGTCTCTCTCCCTCCTTTCTATTCTCTCTGTGCTTTGGGGTTTAAAACCAAAACAAAACTGAGGGTTTATCTCTGGCTGCAGTCCTCCCCCCACTATCCCCGCCTTGGGGCTATGAAACAGGAATTTCTAGGGGTTAAAAAGATAGGTTTTAGGAAATTTTAGAAATTAAGGGGACTAGCAAAGAAACAAAGCACTGCAGAGAAGCAGAAGGTGCATTCCTATAGAACAGAGGAGCTGAAAAGCTGCAACAGGCACGTTTCCATAGAACTGGGAGCTGGGAACAGCAGAAAGGTCTATCTATATTTGCAAAATAAAGGGAAGAAAGCCCAAAGGTACTAGGAAAACAGTAAGAAAGGAGGTTGACCCCATGTGAGGTTCAGCCTTTGAGCCCAGGAGTTCCTATGGTAACCAGTCTAGGGGAATAGTGACCAATCAGAGGGGATATCAGGGCACCAGGATGCAGCCTTTATAGGCCATAGGGAAAAGGAACTCAGTGGGACCCTTTCCGCCTCCCCACGTGGCAGTGTGTGCTGTGGGACTCTTTCCCTCTCCCGACCTGGGAATCTGTACTTGTTCTTCAATAAATTTCCGCCTTGACTATACCACTTTCTGTCGCGGATTCATTCTTTGATTCCAGTAGACAAAGAATCCAGGTTCCAGTCCAAAAATTCTTTTCGGTTAGAAGCCCTGCCACGTTTCATGGCTGGATGTTATATGGGCTGTTGTTCTTGGCTCTGTTGCTGTGAGTTATGGAGCCCAGCCTGGGTTCCTGGCCTTGATATCAGGAAGAAAACCCTCCTCTATCTGAGAGATCTGTCTTCACTCTCGGTCTGCCTCCTGGGAAAACTGGGTCAGTCCCTCTCGCAATCCCAGCCTTCCCACCAGTGTCCAGGTGTTTTCTGTCTTCCTTGATATGTCTCATCCTCAGCTGGACTTCAGTTGTTAATTCCAGGTGAATGTCCAACAATTTAATTTCATTTTCAGTCTAGCCCTGGGAGGAGATGCGAGAAAAATATGCCTATTTGGCCACCACCATCTTTTCCCTCTTTAATATCATCTACAAATTTTTATTGAACATTTAACGTGGGGTTATAAAAATGATGAGGCTTAACTCTCCCTGGATCCACCCAGAATCCACAGTGTCATTCAGAAGAAGGGCAAATGTTTTTATTCTTTTCAATGAAAGTATATCAGTTAATGTTAAATACAAGTCGAACATAAAGGTGAGGAAGATCAAGTCATTTGATGAAGGTTCAATGCCAAGATCTTAAAAAGGAGGCGCTGAAGGGTGTATCTGTTTGCCTGCAGCACCTGGAGGAGCTGCTGATATGTGGAAGACAATAAATAGTGAATGAATGAGTGAGTGAGATAAACACTGCAGGTCAAATTCTCAGAGAATCCAAAAAATGTCAGTTTTCTTGACTCCAGTGAATAAATAAATGTTAAACTAATCATGAATTAAATAGAAACGTAGCTGATGCTAAAAATATCTGGGAAAAGGCATTTTTCTTGGCTCAGTAGCTTAACCGCAGACTACCTTGCTTTTTACCCCCAATCACCTAATCATTTCATAAGATGGACTGAGTGAGAAGTGAGAATAAGGCAACCATGTGACAGGTAAAATATGCATTGGCCTGCAGAGGGCCTAGCTTACCTCTAACAGGCTACTTAGACTTAATATCGTGTTTTGATTTTTTGGCATTTGGTTTTAGGGCTGCTAGTAAGCTCTGGTTTTTTTTACCCACATACTGAAAACACCATCTGTTTTAATATCCTTCATATGACATCACTCTCAGATACTATAAAGATGATAACATTTTATGGCACATGAAAAAATATGCAAGAAAATAAAATATTCTTTCATGCGTTTGTCAAATATTTTTATAACTAACAAAATTTAGACTTTGTAAAGCAAGCATGTCAAACTCTAAGGCTTACACGGACCAAATAAACAAGGTTTAAGTTTACATGGGCTGCAAAAAAAAAAAAGCTTAAATTTTCATAGAAACATAGGTTTATTTCTATAGAGAAATGCTGAGTACAAAGGGCTAAAATAACTGAGTAATCATTAACATAAAATAATAAAACATTTTAATAAAAATCAATATTTTTTCTTTAACATTAACTTACTAGATGCTGAATAAATAACTGCAAAAATTAGTAAGTGTAACACAAATAAACCTATTTTTCCTGTTCTCTGAAAGAGAAATATTTTCTATTGTGCACACCAAACAAGTCACCACAAGACAAATGAAGTGGCCATTGGCTGCTAAAATATTCCCTGCTAGTATTAGTGGAGAGAAATGGTGTGCCTGTGTAAAAAAGTGCATAAGGGAAATGAATACAATACAATTACAGCAATCAGTCATTAGCAAACGTTGTAGTTCATTAATAATTGCCTGTAACAGGATATTGTAAAAATCCAGTCACAAAATTTTTATTAAAATGTTTCTTACATACTGTTATATTGGCTGGGCCACAGAAATATTTATTGTGGGCCACATATGGCCCAGGGTGGCAAGTTTGACATGCTTATTGTAAAGGTTCTTATGAAGTGAGCAGCAGCCATTAGTATCCAGAATTTTTCTGAAATGAGCATTCTACTTTGAGTAAATTTGATCTAACAAATGCAACTATTCATAGAAAAACTTTGAGATTCTTCAAAAATGTATTATTTACTATTTCAAATATGTATTACCTCCTCCACAAAAAAGTCTTTACTATAATTCTAGTTCTAGGTTAGTAATATTGAAAGGCTTATGGCTCCCTTTCAAGATCTCAGAATGTAAATAAAGGATGGAAATTGAAGGTTTCAACTGATTTTAAATTGGCCTCTTCCTCCTTTTTCCCCCCACCCCTCCCACACACATCCACATTTAGCAGAATCGCAGCCATGGGCTTGATCTCATTTTTACTAAACAGTTATTGAGAAGAAAAGTGGGGAAAAAATGGGAGAAATTAATTCTAGTAGAGGATGTATGGAGAAAAGAGGACTAGGACACAAACCCAACCAAAGCATTGCAAATGGATCTGTTGTAAGCTTCTGCAGAAGAAGGTCATATTGGATCTCCAAGGTCCTACTACCGTCCCAGTGGTCTCAGAGGCAGGCCTTACATTTGATATTGAAAGTGTTAGGTCGATGCAGGTGGGGGAAGTCCAGAGCCCAGCCGATGCACCTGCATACCTGATAGATACTCTCTCCCCTCAACTGGTGGGTGGAGTTATGATGTAACCAGCATCTGTCACAGCGACATCTCAGAGACACTGAACCACCAATTAGCGCACCCCTTCCCGTTCTGCCCTGGGCCCAACCCCTTCCTGTCCCTGCCCTTAAAGGGTGTCTAAAGTGCGCCACGTGGCACTGCTGCTCCCAGACTGCTCTCCGGGTCTGGGGGCCGATCCGGCTGGGTCCTTTCTTCTTCTCTCCCCCTCTCTAATCCTGGTTCTCTACCTCCTGATTAATAAAACTCCCCCTTTTAAAATGTCTCCCTCTTTCAGTCTTTCAACTCCCACACCTTGAACCTTATAGAAAGTATAGGGGGGAAGTGGTTTATCATATAGGTTATTCAAAATTGCACAAAAAGTAATACTTAATTTATTTATTGAAGTACTACTCAAAAGCTTAGGTTACAGTGTAGTAGTTTTGCCTCAAATTACTTTCTGACTTTCATTTTATCTGAAAACAGGCAGTTGAAAACATAAAAAAGCAAGAATTTTTAAAAATAAACAGAAACAAAATTAAAATAGAGAATGTCAGTTCTGAACATGATCTTATGGACTCTGCTGATTCTCCCATTAAATGCCAGGGTTCAGGTCATCATTAGGAAATAATCCTATCTAATAAAAGAGTAATATGCAAATTGACAGTATCTCCGATACACTCACAAGCCATGCCCACAAGTCACACCCACCAGCCAATCGAGAGCAAATAAACCCCAACCAAGATGGCTGCAGCCATTGAGAGCAGGAGGGAGGCTTGGGTTTCCCGGCGATGGAGGAAGCCAAGCTTTCCACCTACCCTTGCCACCCTAAGCCTCCACTCAATGCTACAGTTTCAATTATAGAAGACACATAATGCCAGCAGAAATGGCCGCAGCAAGGAACCTGGAGAAAGCAGAGGATAGGGTTGTCCAGGCAGTGGAGGAAGCCAAGCTTCTGTAGCCATAGAGCCTACACCTCCAGTCTAGGCTACAAAGTTTCAGTAGTAGAACATAAATTAATCCCAGATCCCAGAGCCTCTGCTTGGGTCACTGGGGGTGTGGCCGGCCTGCAAACCACTATAGGCCCCTCGCCCAGGCCACCCTACACCCCAAGGGAACCCCCACCCTGATCCGGGACACCTTTTAGGTCGAACCAGCTGGCCCCCACCCATAACCCAGGCCTCTATCCTATCTAATAAAAGAATAATATGCAGATTGACTGTCATTCCAACAAACAAGATGGCTGCTTCCATGTGGTCAAAGATCCTGCCCCCATGTGGACACAAGATAGCCAGCAGGAGAGGGCTGTTGGGAGGTTCCAGGCCAATAGGAGAGGGTAGTTAGAGGCGTTCAAGCCTGCCTGGGAGGGCAGTTAAGGGTGACCAGGCCAGCAGAGGAGGGAAGTTGGGGGCAAGCAGGCTGGCAGGGGAGCACTTAGACATCAATTAGGCTGGCAGGGTAGTGGTTAGGAGGTAATTAGGCTGGCAGGCAGAAGCGGTTAGGGGCAATCAGGGAGGCAGGCAGGTGAGCAGTTTGGAGCCAGCAGTCCTGAATTGTGAGAAGGATATCCGACTGCCCTTGAGGGGTCCCAGACTGGAGAGGGTGCAGGCTGGGCTGAGGGACACTCCCTGCCCCATGCACAAATTTCCCTGCACTGGGCCTCTAGTTTTATTTTAAAAGTGTTGTCTTAACCGCAAGGATTTTTATTAAACACCACAATTAAACATGCCAAAGGGTAGGTCATGTTGTCAAAATGCCCATTTAATCCACCCAAACAGCTCAAACTCACCCTTTGCTTACTTTCTATACCCCCCTTTATTATTTTTTCTTTTTTTAAACAAGAGAAAGTAAATAGATACATGTTGGTAAATGGTAACAGCCCATATTCACATAGAGACACAGTCTCGAAGCCCGATAGACAGAAAGTAGGAAAAACAGAGTTCCCTAGCTCCCAGCAGAGCTAAGGGGGCAGAAGTTTTTCTTTTGTTTCACAGAGCACTTTGGTGTTGATTCCATGAAGTTTGTGTTGAGACAGGACAAGATAAAAATGAATTTGAAATAGAAAGGGGCAGAGATTCTTTTGCTACTATATTTCCCCTGTAAATAAGATGAGAACCGTGATAGAAAGAGAAAATAGGGTGACTGAGGCCGGGAGGGGGGCGAGGGCGGGGGGACGATTGCAACTTGTTCCCAGGGATTTGAGAAAATTAAAAAAAAGTTATACTCCATCAGTGTTCCATTGTGATAATCTTCATCTTCCTCTCCTCCCTCATCATCATTAGGTTTTAATTTATGATTCCTTTTTGATATGTTAACAGAGAAAGGCATTGATTTTTTTAATAGTTAAGAATAAAATAATATATAATTAAGTTCAACTCATTGAATATTCCTTAAAAATTTTAAAAATCCAGTCCATAAGTTTATATGTAAAAAAAAAAAATGACAGAAAAATTCTAATTCCTGGAAAGAATCAAAGCATCATTGGCTTGCTCCCTGTTTCAAACTGACCCACACAGGAATTCTGTTCCATTTATTTTCATAAAGTAAATCGCTCTTCCAATATCATAAACATAAGTTTTCCTTATTGTTTTCAGCATTTACTAAGAATTTTTAAAATAATCTTAAGCTATTTCACTAGTGATTTATCTATGCATTTTATGCCTTTTGTTAGCTATAATCTTAGTCATTTTAATACATTGAGCCCTAATCTTCCAGTGTATCAGTCCCATTTTGCATTATAAATCATTTGTAGTTTTATAACTGGCAGTTTCAAGGACATCTAAAAAAAAAGATGGATTTATGAAAGGTTACCATGCATTCTAAGAAGGCTGAGAATTAGCATGACTTTGTAAAGGTTCTCACGAACTGAGCAGCAGCCATTATTGGCAATAAAGTGTTTTCTCCTTTGTCAAGTATCTATATTTAAATATTAAGGGTGAGATATGACCTTTAGCCTGGGAGTCCCTGTAACATGACAATGGCCCAATGTGTTAGCTGTCAATGGTGTGCTATGGCCTGACTCTCTCAAGGCTCCTATTTGTGGGCAGTGTTACAATAACCCTTCCATTAGGCATCCCCAAGGCAAATAACCTCAGCTTTAACAGAGTCACTTTAAAATTCCTTAGAGTAACATTAAGAGACTGGCTGGTTTGTGTCAGTTTAAGATCAACTACTCTGCATAGGTTCAATTCTGTCAATTTTAAATAGCCATAGCTATTTCAGATTTATTTAATGTAGGCCTGCAGGTAAATATTAGGCACATAGAATGTAGAAATAACTCATACACCCCATTAGACACAGAATATAGAAATAACTCTATTTAATTTCTTAACCAACCTCTTCAGCAATGAAGTAAACTCAAATAGGCTTGAGCACTTATATTTTAAATGGCTTTTTTCGTGAATATACATATTATTATTGATGGGTATTTTATAATATTACTGCTTATGGTGTGAACAGGATTTGGAGACATAAAAACCAAAAAGGAAGATTCAATATAATATCCACCAGGAAGCAAGCATACCTTTCTATGTGTGAGCTAAGTGTAATTGTTACAATACCAAAAGTATTTGCTTTGTTTTTTTCTGACTTTTTGCCCTGATTCTGTCTGTCTCATACTATTTTACTTCCAGGTAAGTAAATCTGATTCTGCTTGAATTAAATACTTTCATTTGAATCACAAATTATTACTTCTCTTACCTCTTACTACTATGGATTATTAATAGTCTTAGACTTTGTGGGGAAATCTGAGCTCAAAAGACATCTTTATTATATAAAAAATTAAGGTCAAGCTACCCTAAAATGCTTTCATAAATAACAGTTGTCATACTGAGTAAAAATAAATCATTAAATATTGTTTGAACACTTCAAATATTTGGCCATGAGGTGTTTTAAAAAATAAAACAAATTCATCAGTGATTGTAGATCACTTCTCAAGAGAAACTTTCATTGTTTAATTTTATTTGTTAAATAAAATTTAATAGATTAGTTTGGTTTGAAACTTTTATTTTTAAACCTAATGAAAAATTCAACAAATGTTTATAGAGTGTTCACAATGTAGTATACATAGTTTGAGATGGGTATATATATCTTTCAACATCTTTTGGTTCTTATAGTAAAAGATTCAGGCAATTTTTTAAAATAAAAGACTAATTTCAGGAAAATAAATTAAATCTTTAGTATATTCCTTTACTTATTTATGCTAATTATAGTATAAACAAGAATGTGTTTAATTTAATTTTGTCCCACATCACGTTAGCTTCTGTAAGAAAAAAAAAAGTGAAATAATATCATGTGCTAAAACCCCAGGGCTCATAAACAATACTTAGCTTTTGATTTACAGTGAAATCACAATTCTTCATTTCTTGGTCTCTCTGTCTCTGACATTGCATGCAAGACCATAGGGCAATACATGCCCTACAACATAATATAGGATGTAATTTAAAGGGTTCTATTGATGCTGTAAATCACAAGTAGTTCTACTGAAGCAGTTTATAAATGGCAGTAAAACACTAAGACTGGAGTACATAATGAGAATTCTGTACCTCCTGCAGGTATTATTATTTGTAATTGGGAATAAAGTATTACAAAAAAACACATATGGAAATGTTTGGTGTGTTTTGTTTTTTTTCTTGGTATTTTCAGGCTTCTGTTACTAAAGAAGTGTTAAGGATAAAAAAAGAAATACAGACTTGTTGCCAAGACCAGTTTGGCTCAGTGGATAGAGCATCGGACTGCAGACTGAAGGGTTCAATTCCGGCAAGGGCATGTACCTTGGTTGTGGGCACATCCCCAGTAGGGGCGTGCAGGAGGCAGCTGATCGATGTCTCTCTCTCATCAATGTTTCTGACTTTCTATCCCTCTCCCTTCCGCTCTGTAAAAAAATCAATAAAAAATATATTTAAAAAAAAAGAAAGAAATACAGACTTGTAAAATATCTGTTATTCTTGAGAAAGCATTTGTATGCTCTGAGAGTAGACCATAATAATTAAAATATTCTGGCAGGCCATACTTAACCCAATTGTTAGAAGCAAAATAGTCTATCTGCATCTGGGCTACCAGAAAACTTGATAAGGTTAATTATCACACAATCAAAGAGATCTAACATCACAATGACTGTGACAGTATGAAATGAGGAGTGTAAAAGATCATTCAATCTGTTAGTGCTGCCTACAATACAAACTAATAAAAGAGTAATATGCAAATTAACTATCACTCCACTATACCCACAAGCCATGCCCACCAGCCATTCAGGAGCGAGTATGCAAATTAACCCAACCAAGATGGCTGCAGTCACTGAGTGAGCGGGAGGCTTGGGTTTCCTGGGTAATAGAGGAAGCCAAGCTTTCCACATACCCTGACTGACCTAGGCTTCCACTCAAGACTACAAAGTTTCAATTTTAGAAGATAAATAAATCCCAGATACCAAGACCTCCACTTAGGCTGCCAGGGGGCGTGGCCAGTCTGCAAACCACCATAAGCCCCTGGCCCAGGCCACCCATGCCCCAAGGGAACCCCCACCCTGATCCAGGACACCCTTTAGGGCAAACCAGCCAGCCCCCAGCCATGCACCAGGTCTCTATTTTATCTAATAAAAGAGTAATATGCAAATTGACCATTACTCCAACATACAAGAGGGCTGCCCCCATGTGGACAAATGATGGCTGCTACAAAATGGCCAGCAGGGGAGGGCAGTTGGAAGGGACCAGGCTGACAGAGGAGGGGAGTTGTAGGCAACCGGGCCTGCAAGGAAGGGCAGTTGGGTGGGACCAGGTCTACTTGGGAGGGCAGTTAGAGTGATCAATTCTTCAAGGGAGGGCAGTTAGGGACAAACATGCGGGCAGGGGAACAATTAGGCATCAATAAGGCTGGCAGGAGAGTGGTTAGGAGGTGATCAAGCTGGCAGGCAGAAGCTGTTAGGGGCAATCAGGAAGGCAGACAGGCAAGCAGTTGGGAGCCAGCAGTCCTGGATTGTGAGAGGGATGTCCACCTGCCCTTTAGGCCCAATCCTACTAGGATCAGGTCTAAATGAGCAGTCAGACATTCCTTGAGCGGTCCCAGATTGGAGAGGGTGCAGGCTGGGCTGAGGGACACATGCCTTCATGCACAAATTTTCTTCACTGGGCCTCTACTAAAATTATAGCTATAATGGAATTATTTTGCTGATGAACTGACTGGTTTTTGTAGACATATAGGCATCCAGAGGCTCTGAAATAATCTTTGTTACAGGTTTTTCTTCTGGGAAAATAAAATAATAATGTCAGTTCTTCCTCAATTCTGGGCACATTTTTGATAATGAAGGATTCTAGTCTTCAAAACTATTTAGCTGCATCATTCTATTATTATGAGTGAATTGTTCTAGTGTATGTATATGTGTGACTAAACCAGGTGACCTGGATTGATGACCAACAATTCTTCTATCTGCTATTTTATTTTTTTCACAGAGAAACTAAGATATCAGAACCAGACATCTGGTCAAGATGGTGGCATAGGTAAATGCAGTACCTGAAACCTCCCATGACTACATCAAAATTACAGCTAAACTACAGAACACCCATCATTCAGAATCACCTGAATGGAAGTCCTACAACTAGGGGTTTAAAGAAAAAGCCACATTGAGACTGATAGGCGGAGCAAAGACGAAAAATGGGCTGGTCCCATGTCCACGTGTTCTATTTTAAAATCCGGAAGGGTACCTTGGCTGTGGGTAGGAGAGAAGGGTTTCTGCCTCACAGCAGGCCTCCAAGCCCAGGTTTCCAATGCCAGGAAGAAAAATCCCTGTGGCTTCTTACTGTGACTGATCAAGAAGGAGGGCTGCTGGACGTCCAAGAGTTCCTCTTAAAGGGCTCACACACAGACTTACTCAGACTCACACCTTCAGAGCTTCAGTGCTAGGGCAGCAGCTTGAAAGGAACCAGAAACATATGGGGAGAAACTGAATAGTCTGGTATCTAAATAAGAGCTGGGTATGACAGCTTTCGACCAGATAGAAGTGTTGGCAAAGGAAATTATTCCTTTTCTAGAACCCCCCCACATACACATACACAAAGCCCACAGGTGGTGGCTATATCTGAGTCTCCAACAACTGGCTCACACTGTTTTCTCTGCCTTGGTGATTCTCTGAGACCAAGCATCACCCAAATTGTGGGCTCATCCAAGCTGTTTCCAGTGGCTTTTCAATACCATTTGCCTCTCTTGTCTAATGCTTTGGACTTGCCTAAAATCTTCCAAATAAGCATCATATGGCCTCTACATACCCCTATCACCTATTTAGAGGCCCCCAGTATATCACTAGTTTGAGCCTGCCAGGGTTTGCTGTTTGGATACATCCTCTCCTGGTTACATCCTAGTCCAGTGCATCCAAGTGGTAGCCATCTGTGGATCACTAGGTAGCTCATGCCAGGTGGCCCCAGGTAGGGCACAGATGGTGACTAATGTTTTATCTCCTGGGAGGCCTCAGTGTCAGTGCATCTGGTGGACAGCTTCAGAGCATGCCAGATTATAACCATACAACCAACATCAGTGACATATTCAAAGACTTGATGAGTACCAAATGCCCACTAAAGTAAGTCCTATTCACAGGATCAACTCCTGCACAACAGTTCATTTGCTATAGATACAAGCAGTCATTGCAGCCAATTGGCCTGGGACTCAATCCCTCCCAGTAAAGCAATGGCAATCAAGGCTCAACTAGAAGTCAATTTACACAGCCACACTGGAGCACACCTGGAATGCTCAGCTTGGGTAAAAATGGAGGATGCAACACTGGGCCTTATAGGACACCAAGTACAAAAGGCCACACTACCTAGTCTGAGAGACATAGCTGTTCTAACTAATACATAGAAACAAACAGGAAAGCCAAAACTGTAGACAAAGAAATAGGTCGCAAATGAAAAGCAGGAGAAATATCCAGAAAAAAAACTAAAGGAAATAGAAGCAAGCAAATTACCAGACACAGAGTTCAAAACAATTGTGATAAAGATGTTCAAGAAACTTAGTAAGAACTTAAAAAGCATGAAAAAAAAGACATAGAAATCATAAAAAAAAGAATGAGTCGGAAATTAAGGATACACCAATTGAAATGAAGAATACATTACAGGGAATCAACAATAGAGTAGATAAATCCAAGAATAAAATCAGCAACTTGAATGATAGGGAAGCAAAAACACCTAATCATAATAGCAATAAGAAAAAAACTTCTTAAATGAGCACAGTACAAGGAGTATTTGGGACAACATTCACATTATAGGAATGACAGAAGGAGAAGAGAGAGATTAAGAAATTGAAAATCCATTTGAAAAAATGATAGAAAACTCCCTTAATCTGCTGAAGGAAAAAATATACAAGTCCAGGAAGTGAAGATAGTCTTAAATAAGAAGAACCCAAAAGAGGCCCACACCAGAACATATTATAACTAAAATGCAAGATTAAAGACAAAAAATCTGAAAAGCAGCAAGAGAAAAGCAGTCAGTTACCTATAAAGGAGGTCCCATAATACTGTGAGCTGAGTTCTCAAGAGAAACTTTGCAGGTCAGAAGAGATTGACAAGAACTATTCAAAGTGACAAAAAGTAAAGACCTACAACCAAGATTACTCTACCCAGTAAAGCTATTATTTAAAATCAAAGGACATACAAAGAGCTTCCCAGACAAAGAAAAGGAGATCATCACCACCAAACCAATAATACACGAAATGTTCAAGGATCAGAAGGAGGAGAGGAAGGAAGAGGAATAGGGGGAGTAGAAGAGGGAGAAGGAGGAGGAGGAGGAGGAGGAGGAGAAGGTCAATATTATGAACAATAAAATGGCAACAAATATGTATCTATCAATAATTGAATCTAAAACCCATAATAAAAATACAAACAGACAATAACAGACTCATAGATATAGAGAACACTGATAGCTGCCAGATAAGAGGGGGGTTGGAGGAAATTTGTGGAAAAGGTGAAAGGATTAAGAAGTACAAATTGGTTGTTATAAGGATATAAAGTACAGCATAGGGAATATAATTAATAATATTCTAATAACTATATATGGTATCAGATGGGTATAAAATTTATTGGGATGATTAGTTAGAAAGTTATATAATATCTAATCATTGGGGTATACAACTGAAACTAGTATTGTATATCAACTTAATTGGAAAATAAAAATGATTTTTTTAAAAGACTATGTTCTGGCTTATTTTGACACCATGCATGTTTTACATGGGTGTCTTGCTGTCTGGGCAAAAATAAAAAGGATCCCAAGTCAAATTTATAGAAAAGAGTCCTTTATTAACTTTTGGTCAAGAATTTGTATATTTTCAGAAAACAACTCCAAGACCTTGTGGATTCCTGCAACAGCGGAGAGCTGACAGATCTGCTCCAACCACGAAGATAAGAGGAGAAACAGTACAGAGTTGGAAGATGCTGATGATGCCTTACCATGCTAGCAGTCAGCAGCTGTGTGTCACTGCAGGTGGCCCAGGACCAAACCAGAGAGTGTCGGACTTGCATTGCCAACATTTGTCCACCATCTGGATATAATTGCTAACATGTACACATAAGGAACAGTTTGACATTGAAATTGGGACTCCAAACTGTTGGTCATTGAAATTGGGACTCAAATATTTCTTGTTCTCATGTGTTTATTTCTAGTCTGCAGAGGCAAGATTTTTTAAAGAAAAGAATAGGGGAAATAAAAATATAGAGGCAAAGAAACATGGAACATATTGTCAAACTACAGGGGGGAGACAGGGGAGGAGGTTGGGGGGTGCTGCAAGAGATCAACTAAAGGACTTGTATGCATGCATAAAAGCATTACCAAAGGATACAAGACTCTGTGGGGGGGGCGGTGAGGGCATATGCTGGGGGTTAGGGGAAGCCAGGGGGAGGTCAAGGGGGGAGAAAAAGGAAACATATGTACTACTATTTGTAATACTTTAAACAATAAAAAATAAATAAAATTAAAAGACTATGTTCTGCTATTTAAAAAAAATAGAACTGGACTAGAAAACCCAAATGGATGGGGACTTCAGACTGATTCCAAATACATAGTAAACTATAGCTATTACAAGAAGTTCCCAACATGAAATCTGGGAAGAATTCCAAACAATTGGGAAATTGAAGAATGAGCCAAGAACTAAGGATTTGTGTTCCATATGGAACCATCTGCTTGCTAAATCCTGGAATTAAGAGCCAATTAGATTGGTTTCTCAGAACAAAGTGGGGATCAGAACTAGAAGGAATATACCGGTTGCCCTTGGAAACAGCAAGAAAGAGAACTCAAAGGACTGGTGATCACCACGCCTACATTTTTTGTCCTCAAAGCTTCTGGAAGTCTCTTTTGGTCCTACCATTGCCACCAAGTCTGTTAATGTAAAAACTTCAACCAGGAAAATGTCAAGATCTAATTGGCTTTATTGAACAATTCATGAATTGGGGAGCATCTCATCCAATAAATTGTACGAAGCAGAAAATTTTTATGGGGAGAAACTGGGTGGGAAAAGAAACTTATTAGCAGAATAAAAGAAAGGATTATTTCAGCCAAGGGCACATCTTTTTAACGAAAAGAAGATTATGTCATTGTTGGTCAGGAATTTCCAGACTGATTGATCTAAGGCCACACTCTGTGAGAAGCTGAAATTGCAATTAAGTCTTGGTTTGCTTTCCTTGGGGCTAGTGACTCCTTTGGGATTGTTGTTTCTTTTGTCAGTATCTGGTTCAATTCAAATAGTTACTGAAGTTCTCCAGTGTTTTACTTTCATGTATAAGTAAACTTTAATAATAATTGACATCATTATTTTAATTGAGTTATAATTGATATATCTATAATAATAAAAGTGTAATATGCAAATTGACCAAATGGCCATCCATGTCCTTCCAGACAACCTTACAGACAAAGCTGAGGCTGCAGCCATGGGATCAAGGCAGTCAATGCAATTGCAAAGGATAGAGACAGCCACTGTGGCTGCGAGGGAGAGATCGAGGCAACCGCCACGTCTGCGAAGACCTACTCTTGCATGACATTCATGCATCAGGCCTCTATGTAATAAAAGCCTAAGCGACCATTACAGTGGAAGAGCCAGAACAACCGGTCACTCTGATGCCCACTGATCACTAGGGGACAGATTCTCACTGCAGGACCTACCTCCTGGTGGTCAGTGTGCTCCCACAGGGGGAGTGCCTCTCAGCCAGAAGCCAGGCTCACAGCTGGCAAGCACAATGGTGGTGGTGGGAGCCTCTACCACCTCCACAGCAGCCTAAGGAACAGCAAGCAGACAGGTGGTAAGGAGGGAGTGGTACCGGACTACAAGAGGTCACAGGCCAGTCTGAGGGACCCCCCCCCCCCGCCTACAGTGCAAGTTTTTTTGTGCACCTGGCCTTCCTCTAAGTAATACTATGTTAGTAGTGGCTATAGAACATAATGATTCAATATTTGAATATACTGCAAAATAATAATCACAATGGGTCTAGTCAAAATTCTCATTATACAAAGTTATAAACATTTTTTCTTCATTATTTTTTCTTATTTATTTATTTTTAATTTTTATTTATCTTTCAAAATTCTTTATCATTTAAAGTATTACATATGTCTCCTTTTTTCCCCATTGTGCACCCCAAACCCCCACCACATGCCCTCAGTCTAATAATATTATGTCCATTAGTGATGCTTCTATTCATGCATGCAAGTCCTTTGGTTGATATCTTACCTCCCACCCCCACCCACCCCTGCCTTCCCTCTGAAGATTGACAATCTGTTCAATGCTTCTGTGTCTCTAGATCTATTTTTGTTCATCACTTTATGTTGTTCATTAGTTCCAAAAATGAATAAGCTTATGTAATATTTTTTCTTTCTCATATTAGCTTATTTTGCTTAGCATAATGCTCTCCGGTTCCATCCATTCTATTGCAAATCGTAGATGTCCTTCTTTTTTATAGCAGCATAGTATTCCATTATGTAGGTGTCCCACAGTTGTCTAATCCTCTCATCTGCTGATGAGCACTTAGGTTGTTTCCAAATCTTGGCTATTGTAAATTGTGCTGCTAAAAACACGGGGTGCATATGTACTTTCTGACTGGTGTTTCTGATTTTGGGGGGATATAGTCCTAGAAGTGGGATTACTCGGTTAAATGGAAATTACATTTTTAACTTTTTGAAGAAACTCCATACTATTTTCCACAGGGGCTACACCACTCTGCATTCCCACCAGCACTGCACCAGGGTTTCTTTTTCTCCACATCCTTGCCAGCACTTGCTGTTTGTTGGTGATAGCCATTCTGACAGGTGTGAGATGGTACCTCATAGTCATTTCGATTTGCATCTCTCAGATGATTAGTGACTCTGAGCATGTTTTCAGATGTCTGGTGGCCTTCTGTGTGTCCACTTTCAAAAAGTCTATATTTAAGTCCTTTGCCCATGTCTTGATAGGATTGTTTAGTTTCCTTTTGTAAAGATATATGAGGTCCTTATACATTTTGAAGATTAGGCCCTTATCAGATATAACACTGGCAAATATGTCCTCCCATACAGTGGGCTTTCTTGTTGTTTTGTTGATGGTTTCTTTTGCTGTGAAGAAACTTTTTATTTTGATGCAGTCATAGTTGTTTGTTTTTTGCCTTAGTTTCCATTGCCCTAGAAGCTCTATTAGTAATGATATTATTATGAAATATGTCTGATATTTTTCTCCCTATGGATTCTTCTAAGATTTTTATGGTTTCCCATTTTATGTTTAAGTCCTTTAGCCATGTTGAGTTTATTTTTGTATATGGTGTAAGCTGGTGTTCTAGTTTCACTTATTTTGTATATATCTGTCCAATTTTCTCAACACCATTTATTGAAGAGATTGCCTTGACTCCACTATAAACTCGTACTTCCTTTGTCGAATATTAATTGAGCATAATGGCTTGGGTTGATTTCTGAGTTCTCAGCTCTGTTCCATTGGTCTATATATCTGTTCTTGTGCCAGTACCAGGCAGTTTTGAGAACAGTGGCTTTGTAATATTGCTTGATATCTAATTTTGTGATCCTCTGACTTTGTTCTTCTTTCTCAAGATTGATGCAGCTACTCTGTGTCTTTTTTATTCCATATGAAATTTTGAAGAGTTTTGTCCTAGGTCTCTTAAATATGCCAAAGGTATTTTAATGGGGATTGCATTGAATCTATAAATTGCTTTGGGTAGTATGGACATTTTAATGATCTTGATTCTACCAATGCATGAACATATTACATTCTTCTATTTGTTTATGTCTTCCTCTATCTCTTTTTTCAATGCCCTGTAGTTTTTGAGTCCAGGTCTTTTACCTTCTTAGTTATGTTTATTCATAGGTATCTTAATTTTTTTGGTGCAATGGTAAATGGGAGTGTTTTTGCTTCTCTTTCTGTGAGCTCATTATCGGTGTATAAAAAGGCCATAGATTTCTGAGTGTTAATTTTGTATCCTGCTACATTGCTGAATTCATTTATTAACCTAGTAGTTTTTTATGGAGTCTTTAGGGTTTTGATGTACAATATCATGTCATCTGTGAATAAGGACAGTTTTACTTCTTTTCCAATTTTACTTCTTTTCCAATTTGGATGCCAGGTGACAGTTCTATCTGTACTTGGGGCAGCATGTGCACCAGCTGAAGGCTCTGTGTTGGTGGCAGAATACCCACTGGCCCAAAGCTCTATCTCTGCCAGGTGCACAGCACACACTGGGCCATGACTCTGTGTGAGCTGGCAGCATAATACACTCAGTCTGTGCTGGGAGTGAGGCACTTGCCTGCTGACATTTTTTCCTTCTGATAAAATTGGTAATATTTACTTGCTTAGTAGCTATGCTATGCATTACATCCCCATGCCACTATTTTTTTAAAATATAAGGAGAGATTATCACAACAAAAGTAGAATATATGTTTAGGACACTCTATTTGTGTCTTACATATATGACAAATATTTTAATTCATAGCAAATGTGTTATCCTGAGACTGACTCCAACAACCCTTTTATCGTAATACACATGAAACTGCCCAAATATGACACTCTACTTGTAAGCTCATCAGTGTCAAAGATTGAGTTATCCGTTCGACAACTGAACATGAGAGTGGCTTACAGGTGAATCTGACTGCTAGCTCACTGACCAGAAGGTCCATGTGTCAGACATCTGAATCTTTCTCCCGGCGAAATTGCTCTGTAGTTCTAGAAGGCTTACTTTTATTGTTGTGAATTACAGTAGTGTTTAAATTGAGAGTGGTTAGGATGGGAGTAAGAGAAATGGTTAGTGGGTCATGGATAGGGAGAGACTTTGGTTGCAGAATCAGAATACACAAACACTCAAATACAGAAACAGATTTGGGCAATAGCTCAAAGAGGTAAATTTATGTTCTATTTTAAATAAAAAGAAAATTAAATGAGTGGGGAAGAAAGAAAGCAAAATATATATTGGGCTACTACAAGTAATTTCAGAATATTGTAAGCACATTCCATGGAGTTTTTTTTAGATTAATTTCCATAAATGAAGTCAATTTCAAGTAATATTCTAAAAGAGATTAAACCTGGAGCATCTGCTATCTTCCACTCCTAGGCATTAATCAACAATCGCTATATACCTGTAGCTTACTCCTGATTTCCCAAAAATCATACAGAGAACTTTAATTTAGGCTTCTGGCTGCCATATTTCCCTTTCTACATAGATACATTTATTCTAATATTATTTCTTAAGGACAATAAATAATAATTAATTGCCAAATATACTACTTATATTTATATGGAAACAGTGACTCCTACATATAGATTATTTTCAAGTGACTTCCTAAAAATTACTAGTGGCCTACTACATGGATTCATGCACATTGAAAGGAAATCAGGAGCCTAAGCCCATGTGCCTGGGAAGTTTCCACATCTCCATGAGCTGGTGGGAAGTCTCATGAGGAATCTGTCCTCCTCCTGCAGAGTCTTGAAAAAATATTTTCAAATGTCCCTTCTGCAGTCAGGGTTGCCTCTTGCCAGCAGGAGGGGCCCTGGTGAATGCCTTGGGCCATGCTGGATGCTTTCCACTGCGCGGAGCCAGATAAGAGATGCTCCAAGGTGAACAATATAAAGTTGGGGATCTTGGGAGTCAGAGATGCTCTGTTGCACACGCCCCCATCCTTCAGACCTATCTCTCTTTGACTTTTATCCTGATTGTCATTTGCCACCTTGTGGCCACTGTTATATTGCTGCCTTCCTCTGTAGCTAGGGGGCATTCAGTAAGCATAAGATTTGATCTTGATTCCTGAGACAGAGTTCCAGGAACGAAGTGACCGTATCAGGTTCATCCCAATTACTCCGAGTGTTTGCACTTCAGCTGTTCTCCAGAGATTGTAGCTGCAGGCTTATGGGATATGAGAGATGTAGCAGTGCACTAAGTGGCCAGGTGCTGTGCTGCTTCTGCTCATCTGGGCTCCACTACCCCTGCAGCTTCCACCACCACCGCTCATTAGTACTGCTTCTGAGGCAGGACAGGCTCCTGCACCACACTGCGCTTGTCAGCCAGGAGCCTAGCTCAGTGATGGGCAACCTTATGAGCTTGGAGTGTCAAAATTCACCAAAAAAACGAGCATAACTCGGGTGGTGTGTCACTTCTAGAAAAAAAAACATAAATTAACGATATTTATAGTTTAAATAACAAAAATGTATAATTGTAATATGTAACTGTATTTAATAAACCAAAAATTAATTATTTAATGTGCCTGCTTTGTAACTTCTTTGTTCACCTGTCAGTCAGTTTCTTTTGTTGGTCTTGATATTGTATAACTTGTGTGGGGTGCCGTGAACTAAGATAAGTGAGGGGGAGGGGAATTCTTTAACTAACCTGCCTATTAGTGACTTTTTTGTTGCTGAACATCATTGGCTAAACCTTCAATTGAAGGTTGGTATTTTGACACTTCAAGCCCAAGCAAGCGCTACTAACTTCATCTGTCAATCTGTTTCTTTTGTTGGTTTTGATATTACCTAATGCTGAGAATAATGTCTCAAAAAAGTATGTAGAGGGAAAAATTGTGAGTAAAGCCATTGCTATATTTTTCAGGGTGCTAAAAGTGTCTGGTAATCGGTTCCAGGCACTCCAAATTTCCTGTTCATGGTGGCACTCTTCTTGATTCTCCAAGCAGCACCTTTCCAGATTCTCAAGCTTTGACCTCAAGTCCACAAACACCTGAGCCCAGATGCTGTCTTGAAATTCTGCAACTTGCATCTCCAAATCAGCAAGTCTCATCCATTGGAAACCATGTAATTCCAAACTACTGTAGACTACTACATCAGGATACTTAATTATTTTTATGGTCTGTGTAAGGCTTCTAAATTGATTAAATCTGTCACCGAACTTGTCAAGTAATGAGTCTAAAATATGCTGGTACTTTATATGCAAGGGTTCCATTTCATTTTGTACAGCTGCACTGGCTTTCTCAAAATACTTTGTTACTCGAGGAAAATACATATAAGTTTTAGTTTCTATATCTTGCTTGAAAATTTTAAGTTTACTTTCAAAAGCTTTATCCAAACATAATGTCAATACTTTGGCCAAAACCTTGTAACTTTAAGTTCAGTTCATTAATGTGAACAGAGAGATCTGTAAAAAATATCAGGATGTTGACCCATTTATCATCATTGAGCTGAGAAAAGTTTCCCAGATCCTTATCCTCAAGAAACACCTTAATTTATTCAAAGCACTCCAAAAGCAATCAAGAACTTTGCCTCAGCTCAGCCATCTTACATTATTGTGTATCAGCAGTGCACTGTAGATGGAATCAACTTCCAGTAAAAGTGCAGAAAATTCTTGCTTGTGAAGGGGGTGAGCAGCTATTAAATTAATTATTTTTGTAACAACTAACATTAAGTTATTTAAATAGATGAATCCTGCCTTGGCACATAAAACCTCCTGATAGACAATTCAATGAAAAGGCACAATCAGATGTCCAATAGCTTCCGTAAACAATTTGACAAATCTGACTCTTTTTCCCCACCACGTTAGGTGCCCTATCTGTTGTCACTGACACAACTTTAGAGATATAAATGTTTAGGTCATGAAATGTTTGTGTAACAACCTTACGTATTTCACTTCCTGATGTACTTGTTGGCACTGACACTGACTTTACCAACTCTTCTCTCATTGTGAGACGATCAGAATATTGACCAATAATGGCCAACTGAGCATGTGATGTGACATCAGTAGTTTCAACAAGAGAGATCGAAAAATATTTACAATTACTTATGTCTCTCTTGAATTGATGTTGTACGTTTGTGTTCAGTCTCATTATTCGGTCTTTTATGATATTTCTACTGAGTGGTGACTCAGATATTCTCTTAATAATTGCATCTTTATTCTGCATATTGTGAAATAGAACTGGTGCACATCTTAGGAGAGTTTCCTTAATAAATTCCTCCTCACTGAGTGCTTTTCCGTGCTGAGATATGGAGTGAGCAATGCTCAATCTTGCAGATGCTAAATATGTAGAGCCTTTTATAAATTTAAGGATGGAATTAGATTGGCTCTTGTAAAGGTGTAGCTGCCTGGGAATGCATTCCTTCCTTTCATCCTCACTTTTTATCAAGAGCTGGGAATTATTAGTTTCAAAATGTCTATTTATATTCCACATTCTGCTTACTACCGTTTCAGTACATAGAATGCAAAATGATCTGCCATTTTTTTTCTATAATGCCATACATCTCAGTCCCTGTCTCTTGAAAGGGTCAGCTACTGCTGCTACTACTTCCTTTATTTAACTTTGGTTTTTTATTTTTTGGGTTCTCCATCAGGGGGGCATTGACAGAAGATAGAATTATAGATAGCCTGTTAGCCCTGCGGACAAGTAGAGGTTAACTAGCCTAACTGATCACAAGATGGCACATATAACTGTTTTTTAGAAAAGGGCAATGTTAATAAGCAGAAATAGGGGTTAATAAGGATACACAACAGTAATAGTGGTGAAATGGAGTCTGCACTATGCTACAAAATGACGTTCCTTATATATATTGAGATGACTGCCACTATTTATAATGGTGGGGAAAGGCACCCATAGCACAGGCCTTCGCCTCTTCCAGCCTCTCCCTCACTTATCTCAGTAATGATGGTCAATTAGAAATCCACGACACTCCAGAACAGTAGACTGGATGATGGTTGCTGTGGTTATGTGGTTGCTGGTAATGGCAATCACAGGCCCCCCAGAAATGTGTCCCCCATGGCATTCTGCTGCTCTGTGCTTCGCCAGTCTGAAGTGAGTTCCAAAATCCCCTAACAGCCTAACCCAAAGTCCCAGAACTAGACGCTCTGTGCCAGAGTACTGTTGTTTTGGCCTACAGACCTCTGGCACAGAGTGTCTACACTACACTACAGCAAATGTTTCATCCTTGGCTACTGCACCTGGCCGTGCAGTAGCCGAGGATGAAATGTCCTTCTCGGCATGCGGCCCCATACTTCTCTGTATGCAACTGCATGTGGCCACGTGTCATCAAAAATGGCTACGCGTGTTAGTGCTGACACGCGTGTCATAGGTTTGCCATCACGACCCTAGCTAAAGGTTGAATGGCGCTCCTACTCTGGGAGCACACTGACCACCAGGGGGCAACTCCTGCATTAAGCATCTCTCCCCTAGTGGTCAGTGTGCATCATAGCTACTGGTCAACCAGTAGATAACAGTCATTTAGGCTTTTAGGTATATAGACTAGAGGTCCAATGCACAAAAAACTTGCCTGGATAGGCTCTATCCCCCTCCTCACGTGGGCCACAGCCCCACCCTCCTCCTCGCAGGTTCCTCGGCCGCGCCCTCCACCCTCGTGTGCTTGCCAGCCACCTTGGCCCTGGCTGCTGGTGAATGCCTGGTCCCAGGGGGCCCCCTCCCTCCATGCTCCCTGGCTGCCTCATGCACACCTCGGCCCCGCCCTCCCCTCACAGGCTTACTGCTGCCTCAGTCCCTCTCCCCACTCCTGTTTGGCTGGTGGGCATGGCTGGTGAGGGTGGCTTCTGGGTGTAGCGAAGGTATGGTCAATTTGCATATTTCTCTTTTATTTGATAGGATATGCATATATGTATATAGTAAGTTATATTGGTTATATATATGCACAAGTATGTGTAAAATTATACGAATATATTTTTATTTTAATAAAATCAAATACAAATATTTTCAATGACTATATATTATGATAGAAATATCAATTGTTTAATTTTATAGAAAGTTTTACAAACATGTTCTTATTAATAAGGTTAGAATAAAGATATTTATATAAAAATCTTTGTTGTACTTGAACTTGGTTTCTTAAGATACACTCCTAAAGGTGAAATCAGTGTCAAATATATTAAGGATTTTAAAATGTCTTTTATAAGGCCATGTTGCTTGAATATATAGAATTTAAACCCTCCAATCTAATAAAATAATGACTCATAATTCCTGCTGTCTTCTTTCTTAATGTGATAGACATAAAATAGTATTTAATTTATATTTAAAATTGCAATGTAAGGATAACACACTATTTAACTTTATAAATGATGAAAGTCCTAGTGCAGAAAATTTGTGCATGGCGGGGGGGTGGGGGTGGGGGTGGGGGGGGACATGGGACGATTGTCCCTCAGCCCAGCCTGCACACTCTCCAATCTGGTACCCTTCGAGGGATGTCAGACTGCTCATTTAGGCCTGATCCCAGTGAGTAAACATCCCTCTCATGATCCAGGACTGCTGGCTCCCAACTGCTCGCCTACCTTCCTTCCTGAATGCCCCTAACCACTTTTGATTGCCAGCCTTATCTGCCTAGCCACTCTCCTGTCACCCTGATTGATACCTAACTGCTCCCCTGCCATGCTTTTTGCCACTGACTGCCCTCTCCTGCATGCCTGGTCAACCCTAATTGTCCTCCCCTGCAGGCCTGGGGTCCCACAAACTGCCCTTTCCTTCAGGCCCGTCATTCCCAAATTCCCTCCTCTGCCAGCCAGGTAACCCTTAACTGGCCTCCCCTGTAGGCTTGATTGCCTCCAACTGTCCTCCCTTCCATGCCTGGTTCCTCCCAACTGCCCTCCCCTGTTGGCCATATTGTGATGGCCATCTTGTGTCCACATGGGGGCAGGATCTTTGACCACATGGAGACAGCCATCTTCTGTGTTCTAGAGATGATCAATATGAATATTATTCTTTTATTAGATAGGATAGAGGCCTGGTGCATGTGTGGGGACCAGCTGGTTTGCTCTGAAGTGTGTCCTGGACCAGGGTGGGGATTTTCTTGGGGTGTGGGGTAGCCTGGGCGAGGGGCCTGTTGTGGTTTGCAGACCAGCCACACCCCCAGTGACCCAAGTGGAGGTCCTGGTATCTGGGATTTACTTATGTTCTACAATTGAAACTTTGTAGCCAGGAATGGAGGGCTAGGCCAGCCACGACTACAAAGCTTGGCTTTCTCCATCACCAGGGGAAAACCTTGTCTCCTGCTCTCTCCAGCTCCATGGCTGCCTCCATTTTTTGTTGGGATTTATTTACCTTCTATCATTGAAACTTTATGTGGAGGCCTAGGCTGGCAAGAGCTGGCAGAAAGCTTGGCTTCCTCCATTGTTGGGGAAACCCAAGACTCCCTCCTGCTCTCCATGGCCACAAGCCACACCCATAAGCGACAGCCATCTTAGTTGGGGTTATTTGCATATTTGCTCCTGATTGGCTTGTGGGCATGTCTTTTGGCATGGCTTGTGGGTGTAGTGGATATAAGGTCAATTGGCATATTACTCTTTTATTAGGTATGATGTTTTTCCTTTTTTATTATCTGTGGTTCACCCACTATTACACAGTCATTCATTTATGTATGAGAACATAGAGTGGTTATCACAGAAAAATAAAAAGAAACAAAGGATTTTAACTAGTTTCTACATTGATAATATATATTTTTTCAGTCTTAAAAAATAATTGAAAAGTTATTTTTGAAGTTATTTTCTGCTAAATCTAATATCTGGTTTTCTCTGGTTTCTCTATTGACTTTTTAAAAATATCTCATTTATCAATAACTTTTTTGTGCTACTTCACTTGTCTAGTAACATTGGATTATATTCCAAACATTGTTAAAATATAGTAGAAGAAATCTGTATTATATTTGTTTGTTTGTTTGTTTGTTTGTTTATTGTTTTCTCAATGTAATTTACAGGATATGTTTCCTTTCCCCTCCCATTAATCTCCCCCCAGCTACCCTACCCCCAGCACATCCCCTCACCTGCCCCCCAACAGTGTTTTGTGTCCATTGGTTATGCTTATATGCATGCATACAAGTCCTTTGGTTGATCTGTTACAGCCCCCGCACCCCAACATCCCCTGCCTTCCTACTGTAGTTTGACAATCTGTTTAATGCTTCTTTGCCTCTCTATCTATTTTCCCCCATTTCTTTTCTTTAAAAAATCTTGCATATTCACACTAGAAATAAATATATAAGAACAAAAAATGTTTGAGTCTCAATTTTAATGTTCAACAATTCTGAATCCCAGTTTCAATGTCAAATAGTTCCTTATGTGCACATTGCGCACAGCTGCTGACTGGTAGCATGGCAAGGTGTCATCAGTGTCTTCCATCTCTAGACTTTTTCTCCTCTTGTCTTTACGGTTGAAGCAGACCTGTCAGTTCCTTTTTTTTTTTTTTTTTCTTGCAGGAATCCCATGGTCTTGGAGTTGTTTTCTGAAAATATACTAACATATTCCTACCAAAAGTTAATAAAGGAATCTTTTCTGTAAATTAGACTTTGGATTCTTTTTATTTTTGCCCAAATGATTTTCCTTTGGCTTCTTTTGACACCATGTGTGTTTTTCATGACTGTCTTTCTGTTAGCATTACAAATGGAAATTAATTTTCTGAAGTAAAAATTTTCTCAATGTAATTTACTTACAGGATATTTTTCCTTACATGATATTACCCTACTATTTCCCCCATTTTTTTTGATTAATGGAAGCTTTTGGAAATTTTATAGTGCAGTATTGGTAACTTTAAATTTTACTTTTTGCACAAAAATATGACTGCTTTAGGTTCATTGCATGTTAAGCAATTTTACGATGAGATAAACTACCAATAGAAATTTTAGTTAATATTTTAGGAACAGGTTTTTGTCCAGTACAATTAAATTTTCTTGGGTATTTACTTATTTCAATTGGCCAATTTAAATTAATCTGAAAACTTGATTACTATTTAACTGTCAAATTTAATACTCAAACAATAATCTTAGTTTACCCTGTAAATATTAGTGGAGAGGATTATTTGCATTCTTGAGTTGGTCCTGAGCATTCCTGATGCTAGGCTGAATTTAGATATACAACAGCTGCTGGAAGTCAAGTCTCTGTCTGTTACCTAGATCTCGATCTGAGGTGGGCATGGGAGGCAAAGCATCCATGGGGGCAGGAGACCTCCCTCAGAAGGAGTGAGAGTTCAGGCCCCTGCAAGGTTAGGGGGGTGAGGGTCTATGCCCCACCTCTGTTGACCTTTTAGTTCTCTCCTATTGGCCCCTCTGTGACTGTGCCTATCTTAGGTTGTTCCTTTCCTGAGAAATCTTACCCATCTCTGGCTAACCAGCCATCCTTTGGGGCCAAGCAGGGTGATGTGAGGTTCAGTTCTGTCTCCTTGGTAGTCTATGCACCCATGGCCTCCATGCCCAGATCCTGTCTTATGATTCCCTCGCCTGCTGGCAGGGTCCCGGTACTGATCACATATCTCAGGAGACTCGAAACTCTGTATTATTTTATTTTTCTCTAGAGAAATAAAATGTTTATTTTGTTAAAATATTAAATTATTAAAGGGTGAATTGCAGCTGTCAAGACTTGTTTTTACATTTTATTAAAGAGAGTATGATTTAACATTGCTATTATTCCAAAGGCATATCCATAGCAGCATGGGCCATTACACTTACTCCTAATGCATAGATGTTCTCAACTTAATGCATGAGATGTCTACCAGGGACTCTCCACTTTAACTGGGTCCAAATTTTAACTTACCTTCTGAAACAGATTGGAAAAAAATTATTCATCACAGGATTTGTGCTAAGTACTAAGGAATATTTTGCCCTAGAATGTGCAGTGCTCCAGACTCCAAAATAAAATAAAATAAAATAAAATAAAATAAAATAAAATAAAATAAAATAAAATAAAATAAAACAAAATAAGACTCAAAATGGTAAAACTGTTTCCAAGTATTTCAACTACATTTCAGAACAAATGTCCACATGAGTGAACGAGAAAGTGGCTCTTTCCCAGTTGAACCTTGAAATGCATGAAGCCTCTATAGAGATCCAGAGTCCAAAGATATGCTAAGTCATGCCTGAATTTCTGACCCACAGAAACTAGGATAATAAATATTGTTGCTTAAACCATTAAGTTTTGGTGTAAATTTTTTATGTAGCAATAGATAACTAATACAGGAAGAACTTACACAACCTGCAAAAGAGAATCTATAAAACATCTCTAGCAAACATATTCAATGGTGAAATACTAAACTTTTACTACCTAAATACTAAGAATATGTAAGATACCCAAACAACATACTTTCACAACTTTGTTCAGTTCCCACTGTGATTTCTAACCAAAGAGCCAACAGGCAAAAAATAAAGAAAGAAAGAGAGAAAGAAAGAAAGAAAGAAAGAAAGAAAGAAAGAAAGAAAGAAAGAAAGAAAGAAAGAAAGAAAGAGAGAGAGAAAGGAAGAAAGAAAAGAAAAGAAAGAAAGAAATGCTGTAAGGAGCTGTCTTTTGACTCAGTGATCCCACTTCTGGGAATATATCTTAAGAAACCCAAAACACCAATCAGAAAGAATATATGGAACCATATGTTCATAGCAATGTTATTAACAACTAGGGGCCCAGTGCACAAAATTTGTGCACTGGCGAGGGGTCCCTCAGCCCAACCTGCCCCCTCTCACATGCTGGGAGCCCCCAGGGGATATCCGTTCACAGTGGACCTAAGCCACAGCCTGGCAATCGGGCTGATTAGAAAAAACCACCAGCCCCATCACCCTGCTGCTGCAGCCACTGCCAGTCACTGCAGCTGCCAAGGTATTTTCATCAACACAAATTTCAGTCCCTCCACCATAAAAACATCCTTTAAGCATTTTCAAGATGTGTCTTTCATAGGATATGACATTTCTTTATTTTTCTTTTTATCCTCACCTGAAGATATGTCTCAACTAATTTTTTCCCTTTCCTTCGATCCCAGGCTTGGCCCATTTCCAAGCCTAACACCTCTGCCTAATGGTTGGTTGGGAGTGACCTGGGTGCTGAGGAGGTTCCTAGGACCTAGCTATGTATGCAAACTAACTGCCATCTTTGTTGGGTTAATTTGCATACTCACTCTGATTGGCTGTGGGCATAGCAGAGGTATGGTCAATTTACATGTTTCTCTATTGTTAGGTAAGACTAGAGGCCCGGTGCACAAAATTCATTCACGGGGTGGGGGGTTAGGGGTCTCCTCAGCCCAGCCTGCACCTGCTTCATTCTGGGACCCCTCAGGGGATGGCTAGATCCCTAAACTGGCAGTCAGACATCCCTCTCATAATCTGGGACTGCTGGCTCCTAATTGCTCACCTATTTGCCTATCTGGTTGCCCCTAACTGTTCTCCCCTACCAGCCTGGTTGCCACTAACGGCCCTCCCCAGCTGGCCTGGTTGCCTCTAATTGCCTCTGCCTGTGTGCATGAGCATGGACCTGAGCGACACACACTCACACACCCACACCCACACAGAGACCTTGGATGTCTGGAAGGATGTCCAGAAGATGTCTGGTCTAATTAGCATATTACCCTCTTATTAGTATAGATAAGTATTTGTCAATAATCTCTACTTTTCTATATGTATTTAAAATACTCCAGAATATTTTATCTGACTAAAAAAATGGTCAGGTTGCAGAAAAATAAAAGTTTTGAAATACAACCTGGTAGACTTAAAAGCAACAACATTTGCATAAAAGGGCATAAGTTGCAGTCAGCAATAAAACTTGTTAGGATTGCTTGGTTAATATTTTTTTGTTGGAAAGGCATGGTTTGGGCAAAGGATAAAAGGAAATCATACCAATCAAAGGGAATGTCTGATTGGGCCGTTGCCACACCAGAGAGGGGCAGGTGCAGCAAAGGTTCAGGCTGTCCCCCAGGCAAGGATGTCTGTGTGTATGGGACACCAGAGGGCACCTGTCACACCTGAAACACAGTTTGCTAACACAATTGCAGAGCTCAGGGAGAATCACTGGTTTTAAAACTATTATTCCCCTGACATATAAAATACACATACATGTAAGTATACATGCCCTCTTCTGATGTTCCCCTGCCCTCCCCTTAATATTTGGCGATGGCCTTCTTTTCATGTCAACGAATTGGATGTACAGACATAATTTTTAATGGCTACAGTGTTATCCCTGACTGTTTGACATTACTGTGGTTTACTTCACTAACCCTTTACTGTGGGGCAGGTTGAAATCTGGTTTCACCCGGCATCAACAATGACAGTAAACATAATTGCTTATTTGACTGTTTACTTAGGACACATTCACAGACATGGAACTCCTGGCCCAAAGCTAATTCACTTGAATTTTGATCCACATTTCCAAATTGACTTTCTAGTTTAGTCCATTAGTTTTAAGTCAGATTACACTCTCACAAATGGGCGAGGAGAAAACTGTTCAATGTGCCTTGGGCAAACTCTTGCTGAATTTGAGCGACCCCAGGGCTGGGGACCTGGAGGATCCGAGTTGGAGAGTGAAATCCAGGGAAGCACGGGTGACGCAGTTGAGGGCCCCGTGTGGTTGCAGGCCTGTGAGTATGTGTCGCTTGGCTCCCGTCCTGCGTGGCTCCCATTGGCCACCCCTCCTGTCCCGCCCCTCTTGTCCAGTGCAGCTCCTGTCCTGCGTAGTGCGCAAGGCAGCCCCTCCCATCCGGCACAACTCCCGTCCCATGCAGGCACCCGCCCCTCCGCCCCACTCCGGTTGCCTCGGCCCAGCCCCCCAGCCCTGGCCTTAGCCCCAGCAGTAACCGCCCAGCCCCAGAGATACCCCACACTGGCAGCCTTTGGTGCACAGCCTCGGCCACGCCCCCCACTCCTGATTGGCTGGTAGCTTAGCAAAGGTATGTTCACATTTGCATGTTTCTCTTTTATTATATAGGACAGCTAAGAACTGGAAACAACCCAGGTGCCCATCAGTAGATGAGTGGATATAAAAAAGCTGTGGTACATTCACTCAACACAAAAGAAGGAACTCTTGCCTTTTGCAACAACATGGATAGGCTTGGAGATTACTTGTATTTCTGTGAATATCAAGTGAACACTTTCTAAGTGATATAAATCAAGTTACTTTTTATCAAGAGAAGAAATAATATACTCACATTAATGAGGATACAAAAAAGTGTGACCAAGTTCAGCTTTGTATGAAAAGAAAGAAGAGCTGTCTGACACCTATGTGTCCTCATGCATAGATCTCAAGCTGAAGGAACTTAGGTATTTCTATACATGAATGTATGAGGCCTGCAAAGAGCTCCAATGGAGAAGCTCTTATCTTCTGTTCTCCATTTTAAACACCAATACCTGGGCGTCATGGTTTGCTGCTCTGCAGGTGACCAGATCTCACACATGTGGCCAAGTCTGTCAGAAGATTAGTTCCCTCTATTCTGGTGTATCGGTTAGTATGCTTGCACCTGCCAGTAACAGAAATTCCCACCCAGACTGGTTGAAACATGAAAGAAGACTCTTTTTTTATGAAAAAATATACAGAACTTAAGAAGACATGTGATAGGCCAGGATTGGGGTGGGATTCAGTTAGCAATCCAGGAGTGTTCCTCTGGCATTCTCAAAGCTCCTTTCTCCGGACATATGTCAACTTTGTCCTCAGGCTGACGTTCCTGCCAGATAACGAGATGGTTGCCAGCATTCACTGGTCCCATATGCCGTCCTATTCACAAACATGGAAAGATAGCAAACAAATCATTTTCCAAAACTATTTAAAGTTCTGAGCTTCTTGAACATTACCGCCCTTGCTCCAACTATGTTGCCTAGTAAAACAAAAAAACAATTGTTTGTCTGGATTACCTGAGCTAATTCCTACTGCCAGAACCCACACTAGAAACTCAGTGTGGAATCAGTTCTGCTAAATGGACACGGCTGCCTCCTGTGGGGAGAGAGCCGGAATGAAAATGGTCCTGCTGTTTCCATATTTTGAAGAAGCCCTAAATGCTCTGCTAATATTCAAATGTTTTAGAGTATCCTTTGGACATGTTTGTAGTAAGTGCTTTTTAATACTCTTGAGTCATATCTATCTGCAAGATATTTGGCAGACGAAGACATTCAATATATACATGTAGCTGAGTCAAGAATTATCATAGGCAGCAGGTACTAAGCACACTCTTTGGGGACCATTATTTTACCCACTCTAAGCTCTTTAAGCTAATCTTTATATCAGGGCAAAGATCTACTTACTTCTAAGTATCCTCAGTAAAAATCAGTGAAAAACTTTACTTCTATGCTGCTTCATCTGCCTTCCCTGTCTTCAAACAAGAAAGGTAGAATTGTCACTAGTGGAAAGGACTGGGTGAATGAAGAGAATGGAAAAAGGTAACTGGAGCAATAAACCATTAATACTGTGGTTCCCCCTTATGTGTTTGGGATATGTTCCAAGACTCTCAGTGGATGCCTGAAACTGCAGAGAGTACTGAACCCTATATATACTATGTTTTTTCCTGTTCATGCATATATAACTATGATAAGGTGTAACTTACAGATTCGTCACAGAATACCTAATAATAAAATAGGACAATTATGACAATATACTGTAATAAAAATTATGTTAGTGTGGTCTCCGTCAAAATGTTAAAAAGCCCAGCCTGTGTGGCTCAGTGGTTGAGTGTCAACCTATGAACCAGGAGGTCAAGGTTCAATTGCCTGCCAGGGCACATAACAGGGTTGCAGGCTCAATCTCCAGTATGGGGCATGCAGGAGAAAGCCAATCAATAATTCTCTGTCATCATTGATGTTTCTGTCTCTCTTCCTTTCAGAAATTAATAAAATATATTAAAATAAGTATTATATCCTATTACCCTTTTTCTTATGATGTTGTACGATGATAAAATGCCTTATGAAGTTAATAACTTTCACCTTTTCACTTAAAGGAAACACTTTATGGCTTTTCTCTGGCGTATCCGAATTGCCAACATCACCAATTGCACTTTGAAGCCATTATAAGGTAAAATAAGAGTTACTTGAACACAAGCACTTCAATACTGTGACAGTCAATGTGGTAACCCAGAGGGCAATACATGACTAATGGGTAAGGTATAGGGAGCATCATAGCATAGAGTCACCGGACAAAGGGCTAATCCGCGTGTGGGTGAAATGAAGTCAGCCCACTTGAGATTTATCACACTACTCATAACAGTGTGCAATTTAAAAGTTCTGAATTGTTCATTTCTGGAATTTTCTGTTGAATATTTTTGAACTACAGTTGACCATAAGTAACTGGAACTGCAAAATCTGAAACTATGAATAGGAAGGACTGTTGTATAAACATACCATTCATTTAAAAGTTTTCCTTGAGTAAATAACATAATTTATATGCTTCCATTTTTTCAAAAGAAATAAAAAGATATTTAGTGAAAATATTTTCATTTCTGCTTTCTCTTTAAAACAGTTATTTGGTTCTTGTACACCTGTCAACAGTTGTTTTTTTGCACATATGGCAAATATAAGTACATATTCCTGGCTTTCCTCATCATCCCCAAGAGACCATCCTATACATGCAACTCAATACCATATACTCATATATTATTACTTAATAAAAAACCATAATAGTTATCAGAACACAGAGTTGTTTTTCCCCCTTCATTTATCATCACAGGGATTAATCCATTTTACTAATGTACCATAATTCTTATGCCGATGGGCATTTTGTATAATTCCAACACCATCTATAGAACAGTATCTTCTCTATTTATTTACAATGCCCCCGCCCCCGTATTTTTAATTCCAATCTGCATTCAGGCTTATTTCAGTCATTTGGGCTGTCTGTTTATTTATGTCCCATACCACAATGTTAATTAGTGAGACTACAATCATCTGTGTGAAAGAAGTGTGCAGTTGTATAAAACTCATTCTGATATTTCTAAGGAAAGGAAGAATTAAAATCTTTAGTATATTGAGTTTTTCCAGTGAAGGATATAACATACTTTTCTACGTGTATAGTTTCCTTCACACATTAGGTTTCTTAAATAATATGTAGGATATTAACAGGCAAGGTGTTATTGAGTACTGCTATGCATTCATAGATATGTGAATATGGTACTGGCTCTAAGCATAAGGTTTCACTACATGCTTAATACTTACAAGAATAAAGAAAAACCTGAACCCCTGTTTGGAAAGAAGTGAGTAATGGCAAAGCTACTTGAGAACAGTACCTTTGTTCATCATATCTGTATACTAATTCCTTCTCCCCCTCACCCTTGCCTGCACAGCACACATGTATGCATGCATATAAGCACAAACACATGCACATTTACACACACTAAGATATATGCTTTCTTACTCTAGGCATATGGGTAATGACACAACATTCCTGTGGCTAAAGGCCTGAATAACCTAAGTTTTGTGTGATAAATAAGATTTGATGGCTAACTACTGCAAATAAATTCAATTTTTTTACCTCAAGAGTTATATTCAATCTACTAAAAGTAATATGGGCCTTCTGAATCAGTAATAGTAATCTGACTGATTGCTTCTGCTTAAATAACATTCTCCACTCTCTCTTTCACCTTCCCATCTCATTCCAGGTTAGCTCCAACTGTGCTCTAGGACTCAGGTTATCTAAGACTGGTCCAGATTAGCTGCTTTGTGCTTCCGTACCACCCAGATTGTGCCAGCATAGCACTTCCTACACTTTAATAAAAGATCATCTTTTATATTCCCCTCAGCTACAACCACTGTCCTTTGTCGAAACAGTGAGTGAATTAATGGATGAATTTTAGAGTAAAAGATTATATATATATATATATATATATATATATATATATATATTTCTTTATTTCAGAGAGGGAGAGGAACACAGAGATAGAAACATCAATGATGAGAATCATTGAGCAGCTGCCTCGTGCACGCCCCCTAGTGGGGGTCGAGCCCACAATCCAGGCATGGGTTCTTGGCCAGAATCAAATCTGGGACCCTTCAGTCTGCAGACTGATGCTCTATCCACTAAGCCAAATCAGCTAGAGCTAGAGTAAACAATTTATTCATACCCATTGTTGCTACAGTTGATATTATTTTCGTTTAGGTAAGCTGAAAGGAGACACAAATACTTATCTCACTGCAGTGACAAAAAAATTGGAAGAAATCCATGTCAATTAATGTTCACAGCTTTGAGTGAGCATCATTTCATTATTTAAAGAATTTCACAATTCACACTTCCCTAACCTATAATTAACCACCATTTAATAATTTATTAAGGAAATAACATGTTAAGCAATTATGTGGAATATAGGAGAAGCTAAGGCATAATTTTGCTTTCCCATCTATCTAATGAAAAAGGTAATGTATGCATGCCTATAAAAAACAACAATACAAAGATTTTAAGAAGCAGCTAACTGCTGTAGTCAGCAAGAATCATGATCATATTAACTGTTGACTTGGATAGTAAGAAAAATATTGAAGTGGCATGGTTAAATTAAAAAACAGAAGGCCAGACTAGGATGCTGCGAAGACTACCTTTATTGAGTTGGGGACCTGTGTAGAAAATGTAATTCATCTGTATTCCTAATTTACTTTTCATATTTACCAATGAATAAATAGAAATTTAATCCCATAATGAATAAAGTCTCAATTATCTAGTTCTTCCTTTCCTTAGAAATATCAGAATGAGTTTTATACAACTGCATACTTCTCACATAGATGGTTGTAAACTTTTGAAGGACTTTGGAATCTACTTGTTCTATGTAATTATGCAAAGTAAGTATTTTGGAAGAGATAATCATATAGCTCAAACATCATTTTCCTCCACAGATATCCACAACATCACCTTTCATTTGTGTAAGCAAATAAATATAATCTTGACTATACTATTGCCTGTAGCAATTTAACTTTTGGAACATAGCTCTTATTCTATGATAATGTTTGCATGATTTACATGCAGTGTTTCCAATCTACCTCTCCAGACTTCTGAAACATTTTAGCAAAATGTTAGCATTTGCAGGCACCAGATGTTTTGACATAAGAGAAGCAATATGTAAATTTTAATCCATGCCAGGAACAATAGCCTGTGGGCACCTTTTTCTTATTACGTGAATTATACATTTAACCAAAATGTGGTCTATTCTATCAAAATCACCGCCATCTAGATAGTTGTATTCTTTACTGATGGCACCAATTAATGAAACAGATATTTATTTAACCTAATGGCTTGCCATTACTTAAACACTATGGTGTATTGTATTTACCTACTTAACCATCCCATAGCTAGAACTGATAACAAAAATAACATTTCAGGTTAGTTTTAATATTTCTTCTGATGGTCAACAAAATCAATATTTGTGTTATATCTAAATAGTTTATAGCTGTATAAGTCATTTACTTTAACAAAATATTAAAGCCTGTTAGAATTTTCATATTTTCTGTTTTTTAACTAAAGTCAATGTAAGGGTGTGTGTGTGTGTGTGTGTGTGTGTGTGTGTGTGTGTGTAGGTAGGTTTCTAATTGAACTGACTTGAAGATAGCTCCAAATATTGCCTAGATATAGATTCAAGCAAAGAATAACATACTCTTACATGTAGAATCTATTCTAATGATAATTATAAGAAAACATTTTATAAGTTCCAATAAGGATACACATATCTATCTGCAAATATACCATGCAGGTACATACACAACAATCAAGTATAATTTTTTTTCAGCCATCCAAAGTTTCTGCATATAGAATGTAAAAAATCACCCTCACTTATTTTTACTTATACTACATTGGTTATTCCTTTCCACAGAAATTTCTTTTATTAATTAGTATTTTGGGCACTAACAATGCCTTAAGAAAAAAATGCAAAACTTTAAAAAAATAAACCTACATTTCACATATAATATCATCTTTTATAGTCAACTCAAAGCTGTGCTATTTTATTAATTTTGACACAAGTATGTAGAAAAAATCATAAACATCATATTATACATTACTGTTTTAATATTTAACTGAAATTCTTATTAATTTTATTATCAAGGGATATGTCTAGTCAATACCAATTAGCAACTTAAAGTGTTTTACATATTAAAATACAGCATGCTATTTATCCTAGATTGTCTGGGGACCACCTAGTATATTAAAAGATTTTGTGGATTTTATTAATGATTTTATTGCTACTATTATAACTATTAGAAGCTTTGCAACATTTTAACAAATATTTTTTTGCATAAATCAAAAGCATAACCGCATGGAGAAGCAGATGGCAATATTCTATATTAGCTACTGTAACAATTATTTCATGAGTAGGGAAGTGTTGGATCATCATATTCAGCATTAGCTCTGTAGTGAGCAGTTGTCAATTGTGAAGACTCATGGCTGTTAAGTATCCTTTCATATAATTAACCAACATTCCTAGTACTGTCTATCTACAAAGGGAGAATAAAAATTATGTTAAATGTTTAAAAATTCTATGCTTTTATTTAATATAAACAAAGAAATTCTTGGTACATTTTTAAGTATATGTATAATGATTCATGTATGTATTAGATTACACCAGTGTTCTTCATTTTCTCTGAAAGTAAAACCAATCACTCTGTTATTAAAAAGAAAAAATAGCAATAATTACAAATTCTATAGTCCTAATATACTAGCAATGTTAGTTATCTTTATCTAACCAATGTTAAATTAGAATCATAAGACTATTACTTCAGTTCTTCCTATGTATAATATGGTATTAAGGTTGAAGATTTAAAACTGCATTGTTATTATTAAGATTAAATAGATGAATTAATTTAAGCCTCATACAGTGTATAAACACTGCAATAGGATTGGATAAGATCTTTGAATTTACCTAGCTTTTAAACTTTAGAAGTAGTGTATTAAAGAATAATATAATATTAACTTTCCAATTATATAATTCTTTCTACAAAGTCTTTCCTTTCCTTTGCATACTGTCTATTTTGTTTGTTGTATACAACCACCAGCTTTAAATAACAAACAAAATTTATTTCCCTGGAAAAAGAAAAGTTGAAAAAACAAAATTTTAAAAATAAAATTGTAGTGCAAGAATGGGAGAGGTACCATTGCAAAAACAAAAGTTTTTAAATATATTCTTGAAGCTGGCTGGATAAATGCAGAAAAATACATTTTACTGAGGATTTCATCAATAAAATCCAGAAATCATTTGGATACATAGAAATGCATGCACAAATCCTTTTACAAGAAGATAAAAAGTTCCCTTTTATTTATAAAGCATCAGATAGTAGTTTTTCATCATTAAATAGGTTGAATCCAGTGGGAGGTTTTTTTTTTTTAACCAAAATAACTATTTTCCAGTAATCTCTTGTACACTCCAATTCTTATGAACCTGGGGGTGGGGAAGTAGAACAGAATAAATTTAGACTATTTTTATAATTTTAAATAATTTCTTTGTTTAAGATTGAAATCATACAAATGATAAAATATGAATGTATGTAATGAATAATGATTACAAGAAGGTCATATGACAAATTAGGTCAGTAACACTTTGAATGCATTTAGTATTTATTAAGTAAATATAATAAAATCTCTGTATGTGTAACTTGCACTAACTCAAATTGACATCTTACACTTGTCAACGTACAGGGAACTGGAGGGACAAATAATGTAACTTCATTTAGCATATACAGACTGTGCCATTATCAATACGGAGGTAAAACTCAATCCTTCAGGTGATTTCATGAAACACAGATAGTTGATGTAGTGCTCATGACACAGCAAAATGACTAATGGATTCCCATTTTCATCTACATCTTAGATATTATAAGGTCAGTAAATATCAGTTTAGAGATATTGTAAAAACATTAAAACATTTAGTTATACCATTAATTTACTTAAACGTTAAAATTCCACAATATCAGAACAGAAAAAAATATTTTCATAATATCTTGAAGTATAAGAAAAGGCCAATATGACTCAATCTATCAAAACAGAGGAAGAATACATTATTTATTTCATTGTGAAGTCTAACTTCTCCCCCACATAAAGGTAAGTGAGTATACCAAATAAAGAAACTAATTGTCTAATGTTTTTAAGCAGAAGCTATTAAATGTTTTATTTACAGTTATCTGAGTGGAAAATGAGTTTAAAAAGGAGGAGGAAGTCTATCAATATCCTCAGCATATCTCACTATTTATTGTTTAGAGGTTTTATACCCACATAAAAAGTTATATACTCACTGATATCATATCTGTAAACTGAGGAAATGTGATTTTTTAATATATTCTTCAGCTATGGAAAAAGTTTAAGAAGAAGAACTGAATAGAAGTTATGAATGTCTATATCAATTCATCAGAAGCCCTTGTTAATATCATTGGGAGTTTGGAAGGTTGATTTGTTTAAATCTATGAAAAGGTGGCCAATATTTTAGAATAAATAGAGAACTAGATGGGATAGAACATTATCATTCAAAAGCAATTAAAAATAATACAAAAATTAATTAATCTTATTTTCACAAAGTTTTAACTTTCACTGCAATTATGCATAATTCTTTTTTAAATTTATCTTTTTTGTTTATTTTGGGTTTCTTTTCTCCATTAACCCCTCTCTTCCCTAAAACTGCCCTCCAAGCCTATGCCACATTATTGTTTCTGTCTATGGGATATGCACATACGGATATGTTTCCCAGTCAATCTCTTCCCTCCACCCCCACATTCACAAATCAATAAATGTGATATATCACATAAACAAACTGTAAGACAAAAATCACATAATCAGATCAATTGACACAGAAAAAGTATTCAACAAAATCTAACACACTTTTTTTTAATAAAAACTCTCAGCAAAGTGGAAATAGAGGGAGCATACCTCAACATAATAAAGGACATATATGACAAACCAACAGCCAACATCATACTCAATGGGCAAAAACTAAAACCATTTTTCCTAAGAACAGGAACAATGCAGGGATGTCCGCCACTCTCACCACTGTGATTCAATACTAGAGGCCCCGTGCACGAAATTCATGCACGAGGGGCGGGGGATGTCCCAGGCTTGATTGTGTATTAATAATCCAGTGATAGCTAATAATTTTTGTGTTAAAATTGTTTGATGAACAATATTACCCTTTCAGTATTAATATAAGTCTAATTTCTATGAAAATATTCTATACAATTTTCCCAAGGTTCATGTACAATCTTATCTACTCAAATAATTTTACTTTCAGATTTTCATAATTTTTACTTTTTACCCATTTCAAATGTTATTTTCATGTTTGCAACATCCAGTAGTCATATAAACTGACCCATAAATATCTAACATAAATATATAGCAGGAGTCATACATACATGATTGTTTGAAAAGGGGACTATTTTAGAAGTGAACACCTCCCTTAGTAGATTGTCTAGTGTTTGGTACACTTTCACTTCCCTGTGCAACCTCATCATTTTTGGTGCTGGGATAATGAGATTCAGATAACTAGGGCTCCTTCCTCCATTATTATATGTAACACTAACTGTGTACTCAGCTCTTGACGGATACATAGCTACACGCTATATATTAAAGTAACAGACGTGAGGCAGAATTTCTTCACCTGGGATCCATGGAGATATGTAGATGGTTCTTAAAATATATTTTTTAATGTCTTTTTTATTGATTTCAGAGAGAGGAAAAGAGAAATGGAAACATCAATGATGATAGAGAATCAACGATCAGCTGCCTCCTGCATTCCCTCTCCCCGCAAACCTCCCAGGGCTTGAGCCCGAAACCCAGGCATGTGCCTTCACCTGTAATCAAGCTGTGACCTCCTGGTTCATAGGTGGACACTCAACCACTGAGCAACACTGGCCAGGCTAAAACTACTTTGTGCATGCACATTTTTGACTGTATATACAATTCTATATTTTTTCTGGAGAGAAGGTCTATAACTTGTGACACAGAACCACTCTTACTCAATCTTTAAAAAATCATTAGCCATTTTACAATCTCCTAATAGCTTTTACAATCTGCAAGTAGCATCAAATATTGATTCTCTTTCTAGATCTCTTTTGTCCAGACTCTACCATTTAGTATTAAGTTATTACAATTAGCTAAGATATAAAAAAATGGATTTCAGGGCTAGGTAGTAGTACTTTGAGTGGAAACATGATGATGGAGTAATGACATCATTCATGCAAGTCTTTTCAGACTATGAAGAAAATATAATAATAGATAATATAAGAACATAAATCAGCCTCTATCTACATATGAAATGTTTTCTATGGACCCCAAAACATTTGCTTCTCTATAATGTTCAATGTTAAATTGTCACCTCAGGTAGAAAAGTCTAATTTTGTCATAAAGTTACAAGTATATAATCTTTTCCTAAATATTCTTGAGGAAGTATATCTTATTGCTCTCTTTCACATGGCATATTATAGGTGAATTTATCTATCTGGCTTAATGACTGTTCCTATGAACTAAGACTTATTTTTTCATGTCAATGAAAATTAATTATCCAATCTCCAAGCTAATGTTATAAACTAAGCCAGAGATAATTATCCTATCTATCACTCCAACACACAAGAGGGCTGCCCTCATGTGGTCAAAGATCTTGCCCCTATGTGGACACAAGATGGCCAACACAAGATGCCCAACAGGAGAGGGCTGTTGGGAGGTTCAAGGCCTGCAAGGGGAGGGCAATTAGGGGTGACTAGGCCAGCAAAGGATGGAAGTTGGGGGCAAACAGGCTGGCAGGGGAGCAGTTAGACATCATTTAGGCTGGCAGGGGAGTTGTTAGGGGGTGATCAGGCTGACAGACAGAAGCAGTTAGGGGCAATCAGGAAGGCAGGCAGGTGACCAGTTGGAAGCCAGCATTCCTGGTTTGTAAGAGGGATCCCATATTGGAGAGAGTGCAAGCTGGACTGAGGGACACTCCCCCCATGCACGAATTTTGTGCACCCCACCTCTAGTTATACCATAAGGATGTAATATTTTCCCTCTTTCATCATCATTAGTCTTAAATTTTGTGATAATGTATATTTTCAATGTGAGTAATACTTAAAATACTCTTTGAAACATTTATCACCAAGTTAATATGCATGAAAGATTACCTCTCAGTCATGTTAGTAATATGCCAAAGCATTTTAATTTTTAGACTTCTCCCTCCTAATAAAATATTAGATTTCTACTATGTCATTTCATCCTAGTTTTCAACGGCTTTCACAGCCTGTTGATAATAATACTTTTTAGAACTCCCCAACAAGCATCTTCTAGGGTGGCCAGATAAATGTTCCATTTCTAGTAATGTCCCATTAGGATACTTCCACTTACTTTCATTTTTATCATTTGGTTAATATTCATTGCTCTATCTTCCCTCCCCTTCACTCAGTTTATACTTTTAAAAGAAGTTGAATTCTATTCCTCCCACAGACTTTTGTGATTCTCCAAACGTCATTCATTTTCATTGTTCTGATCTTCTGTAATCTTTACCCCATGCTGCTCCATGTGGGCTTTAATTCTATATGTTGTTTATCTTTTTTATTGTTTCTCATGTCGTCTTTAACTCCATGAGTGGTAAGACCATATCATCTTCTTATATCTTTTACATTTTCACAGATTTTTGAGTATTGCTCAATAAATACTCATTGATCAGATGAGCACTCACAGAGATGCAGCACAGAACAATGTATTTGGTAAGTCAGTTCCGATTTCTAAAATAAACTAAAGAGAGAAAAATTTGATTAAAAGATCATATATATAAATATTCTCAACAAATAATAACAAAGCTAGCAAAACTCATATGATATTCTAAGTTCTGTGAGAATAGAACTTGAACTCAGAGCTAAATGTATAAGAGTTTCTGTTTTACAAATTATTTTCTTTCTTGGCAATCCAATTTTCAGTATTTTGTTAATTTGAAGTAAAATTGTGTCAACAACTAATTATTTTACATTGCACACTGGACATAGTGATAATTGGAAATACCTGACAAATTATCATAGTAGCAGGACTCTTTTTAAAGTTCATTTGCTGAATAGATTATCCAACATCTCTTCTTGATGAAAAAAAAATGGAATGTGATTTTTATGCAAAACAGAAAAACAGAAAAATAAAATAAAAATACATACTACCTGCATTGTGTACATGTATGTTGGGGTATGTCTTGTGTGAAAAGATAAAAATTCCAATCTATGTTCTTAAAGAAGTTATTCAATGTGCTCCTTTTTCTGAACAGGGAGTGTCTCCATAAATACGCAAAGATACTTTTAGAATTTGTGCAGTTAAACAGACTAAAAAAAGTAGCATTCACTTTTAAAAATCATTTTTAAATAAGTACTTATATGTTATTGTAGAAAATTATAATGTTTATTGTATATTCACTTTTCAATTATGAGTGATAGATAATCTGTCTTTTAACCAGACAGTGGAGAAAGGCAATAGACTACCGTATCTATTGATCATGATTCCTGAAAACTCTTTTAAGAGTTAAAAAGGAAGGAGATATTAGTGAGTAACTAGTAAAATGTGTATTTCTGAGGTTTACTTTTTGCGGTCTGTTAGTACATCAAGTAGAAAGCTATTTCCAGAAAATAAAAGTTAAATTCGTTTGGACTCTGTCCAAGGAAAAAAAAGCTTTTTTAGCCCTTAATAATTCTTCAGCACCATATTTCTTCCTGTAAGTTCATTATGCTGTTATTTACTCCATCAGTTTTTCATGAACAATGTAGTCCTTTCAGAAAAATGGAGCCAAAGCAATATATGAAACAACAAACATAAATGTGTGTCATCAGTATGGGATTGTTTCCTGGTTGATTAACTGAGTGTGTTTATGTTTTTATTACTCATCACCATCATCTGAGCTGAGACTGCTCCTCCTACTGCTCTCTTTGGAAACTTCAGGGGAAGTGGCAGATAGAAAAGGGTCTGTCCCAAAAGGAGATAATGTGTCCAGTAGCATGCCATCCAATCTTTGTTCCTCGTTTGAAGCAGCACTGAATGACAAATCCGTGAAGTGTGACAAAGGATCGGAGAAGGATAAAGCTTGGTCACAGAACTCAGGGCTTATTCCTTGCAATTGAGTTGACTGTTGGCAATAGTCTACTGAATTCTTTTCAAGATGGGTCTGTTTGTTGACATGAGCACCCATATCAACTGTGCCAAGTGAAGCCAGGGATGGAAGACCGTGAGCATGAGCCTGTATTTCTAGTTCCTGCAATTTCAAACAAGAATGATTAAATAATGACTTTGAAAGGAGACTCAACTCAAGCCTTAGCTGGTTTGGCTCAGTGGATAGAGCATCCACCCACAGACTGAAAGATCCCTGGTTTGATTCCAATCAAGGGCACATGCCCAAATTTCAGGCTTGGTCACAGCGGGGACATGCAGGAGGCAGACAGTCAATGATTCTCCCTCATCATTGATGTTTCTATCTCTCTCTATCTCCCTTCCTCTCTGAAATCAATAAAAATATACATTTTTAAAAGAAAGTGGACTTAACTCTACAGGATAAATAATAGAACCAAAATATTAACAAGTATTCAAAATTAAAAGAAATATAAATTACAACAATTCTTGCAAATAATAGAATCTGCTGTATTTCTATTGACTAAAAAAATAACCCTCAAAAATATGTAGATTTTTTAAAAATTGCCCTCCCCTTCTTCTATAAGGCAATACACTACGGACTCAGACTACATTTAAAGTGAGTAGAAAAGCTCCCTTTTTTTATTTTGTTAGTCATCTCCCAAGGATATTTTTCCGTTGATTTTTAGAGAGAGTGGAGAGGGAGGGGGAGAGACAGAGATAGAGAAATATAGATGTGAGAGACATCAATTGCTGTCTCTCACACACACCCTGACTGGGCTGGGGATCGAGCCTGCAGCCGAGGTATGTGCCCTTGACCAGAATCAAACCCATGACCCTTCAGTTTGTGGGCTGATGCTCTAACCACTGAGCAAAATCCTCTAGGGTTTCCATTTATTTTTCCAGATTAATTTCTCACTATATTACACTTTCCATGGAAACAAAGTAAATGGTTTACCTGGCTATAAGCATACTCATTTAAAAAAAAACCTTGGGAGTTATAAAAACATATTCTTTAATATTTCGTGTCACATGAACAGAAGAGGAGTGACAATAGAAAACCTGCACAATATGGCTTGAGGCAATAGAATCCATAGCAGTTACTAAAGAAGTAAAAGGGGGAAGGAAGAATAGAATGGCCAGTATTATATAGAGAAGCAAATGTTCTAGTTCATTATTATTATTTGGCTGAAATAATATCATTTGCATTTATAAAATTCATTCCATGTTCTGCATTTTGCAATTAATTGCCATTCATTCTATTTCCTTAAAGTCTTCCCAACCCTAGATTTCTCATCAAAGCCTGACTGAAACAACGCACTGCACGAACTTCTAAAAGACAAGAGTTACCCTCCAGAGGAAAAAGTGACTACTAATAAGAAAAATAAATGAAACCAATGAATAAAAACGATGACGCGTCAGTCATCGTTAAGCTGTGTGGTTCATGGCAACATTCTTGTAACAACCTGAATCCTGAGTAGGAGCCGCTGGTTAGCCTGCTCCAGCTTCTTCTGTCTGTGCTCTAATTCCCGCGCTCTCTGTTGTTCTTTTTGTAGCCACTTGATGTACTCCACTGATGCTTTCAGAATGGTCCCTTTGTTCCAGCGCATATCACTGTGGAACAGAGATAACCTTTTCACAACCGTGCGTGTCAGCAGAATTCATAAGAACTTAAAAATCTTTTACATTAATGTGAAATAATGATTTACATGACTATTATTCACTCTTAGATATTATTGCTTCTGAATAGAAATTTTAATAGAATAGTTAAGGAGCCCTTATATAGTAAAATTAATCCCAGAATGAAAATAAGTGTCAAAGGAAAGTAATAAAGTGACTTTTTGTGGAAGAGCTAAATGCAATATCATGATTCTACCATTACAGTTTTTATATTTTTAGTGAAAATTGCTTTTATTATTAACTCGGAGATTAAAATCTATGTGTGGTATTTCTGCATTAATGAACTAGGAAATGTACATTATTGAGGACTTAAGCCTAAATTTTTAAAGATCGTTTCAAATGTACCTACTTTCTAATAAGGTTGCCTTTATGCTTCTTAGAAAAAAAAGAAAAAGGTCCCACCTGAATGGTGATCCTGAGTGATTGTGAAACAAATCAGAATTTGGCAACATCATTTTATGCAATACAGCAAAACTTTCTAGAATTATTAAACAATTTTTTTCTGCACCAAAGTATCGATGCTTTTTTAAAAAGCTGGATACTTATTTTTAAATAAATTTCATATTAGTAAATACATTAAACATTATCAGATAAACTTTCAGGCTATATCATAGAACAAAGTTTATTTAAACGTATTTATGAAATAGGAGGACGATAAATCTGAAATCACAGAACAAGCTACTGATTTTAATATCTGAGAACACACATCAGTAAACTTAATATTATCTGAGAGTTAATAGTATTTGAGGAGATGAGGCCAAACTAAGTACTAATAATCAACCTGAGCTTTTGGAAAACCTTGATGAATTTTCAATTTAGAATCACGAGGTGTTTTAAATACAGCATAAAGTAAACATGTAGGGAAATTTTAAAAAGTTATTAAACTGAATATATTTTTAGTTTACCTGACCATAGTAAATATCTTGAGTTCAATATATATTTACTAAGTGATCAGAAGTGGGGAAAACAGACTTTAAGAAAAAATCTGGCTTGTATATGAATCATTGGAAGTTCATGTTCGATGACATTTCCATTAATTTCAACAAATTAAAAGATGTATTTTTCTACCCACCAGGTGAACATGTTTACTAGGGACTGGAGGAGCCTTCTTCTACTGAAATGCGCCAACTACTCAGTGCCTGTCTCAGATTTGAAAATGCTTTGTCAGTTCTCTAAGGCTGTAATAGCTGTTGGTCTCACTGCTCTCACAAGGGACTTAGCTGGTGGTGTGAAGGCAGGAGAAAAGCAGCTACTTTTGTCATTAAACCAAGGAAGTATTTGTATCTGAAAAGTGTAGTGAATTAAAACTCTAAGCAGTAGGGAGCCTCGTGGCCCTAATTTTCTGTCATTTATTTTCATGGGAAGAAAAAACTTGGACAGAGGAACTGAGATGAAAAAGATAACCTAGCTAACTTTGAAGTTTAAAGCAGTTTATTTAGATCTAAAATAAATTTTTCAAATGGTGGTAGAGACCACTTAATGGGTCTTCCTTAAATTTTTACATGTTGTAATTTGCACTCAACTTTAAAAAGTTCACTCTATTTTAAAGCTGTTTTAAACGTGAGGTTTCTTCTTAATATATTTTAAGTTTTCCAAAGTTATTAAGGAGATGTGTACCTCTATCCCAAGACAAGTTAAAGAAGCCAGGCACTAAAAACATTTTATATGACAGTAACACCAACACATGTAAAGGTGTGCCTAAGGAATGAATGTTGATACTAATTTTTCATTTTCTACAAATACCTTTCTTTGAAGAACTTAAAAACTTTTGAACTTGAATGGATTTAAAGCAGGTAACAGAAGTGCCTCCATTGAAGCAGAAGTATGGCCAGGCAAAACAATTGAAAAACGCACAGTCTGTTGTCATTTGCATATCCACTTCAAAACATGAAAACATTTTTTTAAAAAGTGGTCAACATGACAGATTTGATGTTTCTTGTTTAGATGAACATTTAAAAAGGCTTATTAGGTTTCATGTACTACCTCAATTACCATCCTATCTAATAAAAGAGTAATATGCAAATTGACCATACATCTCATCAAGCCACACCCACAAGCCACACCCACCAGCCAGTTAGGAGCAAATAAACCCCAACCAAGATGGCTGTGGCCACTGAGAGAACGGGCCGGCCGGGGATGCAAGCGCAGCATCCATGCCCCACCAGCCTGGCTGCACAGGTGTGGAGAGAGGGAATGGGCCAACTGTGTGGAAGGAGGGGAAGAACCAGAAAAACGGGTCTTTCTAGTTCCTAATGCTGATGGAGCACTATGGGTGCTGGGCTCCTCCACCTGCAGCCCCCAGTCGCAGCCCAGCAGACCCCTGCCTGCAATCCAGATGCGATCAGCAAGACCCGCAGCAGGGGGGTGTTGGGCAGGCACACTACAGGCATCAAATCACTGCTGCTGAAGCTGCCCCCACCACACACACATACACACTCACAACTAGTATGGTCCAAGGGGGCGACTCCTAAGGTGCTGCTCCCATGGCAGCAAATGTGTACCATGCCAGGCAGGGAAGCCAGGCCTGAAAGCCTGAGTACCTGACAGAGTGTCGTGTGCCAGGGCCCTGAGGAGGCCCCAGCACAAGCATCTCCCCAGAGGCTGTGCAGAAGGAGGAGAGGAATCTCTGGTTAGAGGCCGCAGTGAAGGATGCTGGCGTCTTTGCAGGCCGGGCTGAGGGACACCACCCCCCTCCGCAATCCCTACCCCCCATGCATGAATTTTGTGCACCAGGCCTCTAGTATCTATACTAACAAAATGGTAATATGCTAATTAGTCACCTTCCAGGAGACTTTCTAGATGTCTTTTCAGACAAAGCCATGGCGGTAGGGCCAAGGCAGAGGTGCTTAGGGATGATCAGGTCAGGAGGGGAAAGCAGTTGGAGCTAATCAGGCTGGTAGTGGGGGATAGTTGGGAGTAAGCAGGCCAGTGGGTGGAGGGCAGTTGGGGACAATCAGATCGGCAGGGAGAGGTTGGGGGTGATCAGGCAGGCAGGGAGGTTAGTGTTTAGGAACCAGCAGTCCCAGATTGAGAGAGGGATATCCGACTGCCAGTTTAGGATTGGGCCTAACCTGGCAGTCGGATATCCCCTGAGAGGTCTCAGATTTCAGGCTGGGCTAAGGGGCACCCCCCTTCTCCGTGCATGAATTTCATGCACCAGGCAACTAGTATTTATATAAAAGCCTAAGCCACCTTTTGACCAATTGACCATTCAACTGGTAGCTGTGATACACACTGACCATCAGGGGACAGACACTCAAAACACAGGCATGGGAACATGGAACAGAATGATGAATCTCAGAGGGAATGAGGGGAGGAAAGGGCAGGAAGAGGTTAACCAAAGATCTTATATGCATACTAGAAGCCTGGTGCATGGATTCATGCAACAGTGGGGTCCCTCAGCCTGGCCTGTAGGGATCAGGATGAAACTGGCCGTCCAACATCCCCTAGATGCAAGGGACCCCACCAGTTCACAGATCTGTGCACCTGGCCTCTAGAAAGCAGGAGAATGTTATGAGTACAGAGAAAAAAAACAATTTAATTAAAAAAAAACTATAACCAGTTTTAGGTTATAGGTAGAAATTTAAAAGGTAGAAAAAAGAAAAATTTTATGTTATCAAAAGAATAATTTATGTTTTGATCATATTTTCTATTTTTAGTAATATGACTATTTTTTGCATCTGAAATTTTTTTATTATCTTAAGTTTTAAATATATCTTCTTTTTCCCCAATTGACTCCTCCAGCCATTCCCAGGCAAACCCCCGTTGCCCCAAGGTCTATATCCATTGGTTATGCTAATATGCATGCATACAAGTCCTTTGGTTGCTCTCTACACCCCCCACCTTCCCTGCTATTTGTCTCTGTATCTATTTTTGTTCATCAAATTATGTTGCTCATTTTATTCCACATATGAGTGAGATCATGTGATATTTATCTTTCTCTGACTGTCCTATTTCACTTAGCATGATGTTCTCCAGTTCCATCCATTCTGTTGCAAATGGTAAAAGTTCCTTCTTTTTTAAAGTGGTGTAGTATTCCATTGTGTAAAAATGTACCATAGTTTTCTAATACACTCATCTGTTGATGGGCACTTAGGCTGTTTCCAAATCTCAGCTATTGTAAATTGTGCTGCTATGAACATATGGGAGCATTTCTGATTGGTGTTTATGGTTTCTTGAGATATAGTCCCAGAAGTGGGATTACTGGGTTAAAGAGGAGTTCCATTTTTAACTTTTTGAGGAAACTCCATACTGTCTTCCACAGTGACTGCACCAGTCTGCATTCCCACCAGCAGTGCACAAGGGTTCCTTTCTCTCCACATTCTCACCAGGACTTGTCATTTGTTGATGATAGCCATTCTGACAGGTGTGAGATGGTATCTCATTGTTGTTTTCATTAGCATTTCTTGGATGATTAGTGAGTTTGAGCATGTTTTCATATGTCTTTGGCATTCTCTATGTCCTCTTTTGAAAAGTTTCTACTTATGTCCTTTGCCCATATTTTAATTGGATATTTTATCTTCCTTTTGTTAAATTGTATGAGCTCCCTGTAAACTTTGGAGATTAAATCCTTATCTGAAATAGCATTGGCAAATATGTTCTCCTATGCAGTGGGGTTTCTTATTGTTTTGTTGATGGTTTATTTTGCTGTGCAGAAGCTTTTTATTCTGATATAGTTTGTTTATCTTCTCAGTTTGTCTGGCCATAGGATCTGTGTCTGTAAAGATATTGCTATGACATATGTCTGCTATTTTGTTGCCTATGGAGTCTTGTAGGATTTTTATGGTTTCCCATCTTACATATAAGTCCTTTAGCCATTTTGAATTTGTTTTTGTGTATGGTATAAGTTGGTGGTCTAGTTTCATTTTTTTTGCATGTATCTGACCAAATTTCCCAGCACCATTTATTGAAGAGACTGTCTTGATTCCATTTGTCAAATGGAGGCTCTTGCCAACATAATTGAGCATGGTGGCTTGGTTCAATTTTTGGGTTCTTTGTTCTGTTCCATTGTCTGTTCTTGTCACATATGTCTGTTCTTGTGCCAAAGTAGGCAGTTTTGATAATTGTAGCTTGCTAATATAGCTTGATATTTGGTATTGTGATCTCTCTAACTTTGCTCTTCTTTCTCAGGATTGTAAACATTACTCGTAAAAAGCACATGTAAAGTAGTCCACAATCACACATCTGTAGAAGCTCTTCACTTTTTGTGTTGTTAGTTTCATTTGGGTTTATTTTTTACCAATGGTCAGAAGATTGTCATCCCCTCATTGTTGTTGTTTTTTATTTAATTCTTTTCTACCTATAAATCTTAACTACAGCTGTTCACTGCATTATTTCTGTTTTTGACCGTGTTATTTTGACCTGACAAAGAGATAAAAATTATGAATGTATTTGACACATAAAAATGGCAACTTCGTAGATTTAAAAATGTCTTTAGATTTCTAACCTTGATTTCTTAAGCCAACCCGTAAATTTTTTCTAATCAGGAGCTGAAAGAGTCCTCAGAGATCAAGTACTTCACAGTTCCTGCTATTTGCCCAAGAGAATGTGGTGTTTAGAATATGAGCCTCAGGTCTCTTCATTCAATTCAGTAATCTTTCTGCAAATCTGTGGCTTTCCCACTTTTTCAAATGCATCTGCCATAAGAAATATGTTTTCTAAATTGATACAGTGCATACAATTATGATGTGTTTCACGAGTTATTACTATCCTCCTTAAGTGCAATATGTAATGCTTTTGATAGTTTCAATGCCATTCTTCCTTCTTTGTTTAAAAATGCTGAATCTATCTCATTTGATTGATTTCATGATCCAAGTTGTAATTTAAAAAAAAAACTATTTTTTGTTAATCTCCTGATAAGTGGTTAATTTCCAAAATATATTAAATACTCATATAATTCAACAAAAGAAAGACAAACAAACCAATTTTTAAAAATTAGCAGAGGACATTAATAGACACTTTTCTAAAAAGGACATATAAATGGCCAAGAGACATAAGAAAAAATGCTCAACATCACTAATTATTAGGGTATAAACATTTATAAAATCCATCTATGCTTGTGTTTTCTAAGTTTTTGTTTTATTTTAAGCAAAATAGGCTCAGTGCATAGAGCATGGCCTACCAACTGAAGGGTCCCAGGTTAGATTCTGGGCAAAGGCACATGCCTGGGTTGCAGGCTTGATCCTCAGTGTGGGGCGTGCAGGAGGCACTAACCAGATCACTGATTCTCTCTCATCACTGATGTTTCTGTCTCTCCCTTCCTCTCCCTTTTTCGCTGAAATCAATAAAAATATTTTAAAATAATAAATAAAAATAAATGGTACTATGCATTTTAGTACAGTTTCTGAAGGAAATAAAAATTAAAACACTTATTCAAACAAAAAGGCCTTAGACTTACATAAAATGATTGATAAATGTGCACTTATATTTTAAGTGTTAAAAAGTTCTATCAGGAAAATGTTTAATCTTCCAACTAATAAAAAGAGCTAGGTGCTTAGACTCTTAAAGAGTTATTATTAGGGCCTAGACTAAGACTGGACTCTTCAGAGTCTCCATCTCCAGTGTTCTTTCTGCTATGGTATTCTAGATGCCCGTGAGAATAAATATTACATTCCTTCTGTCACAAATTATTGAATTGTCTGAATGAATTGCCAAATTTTGGATATAGGGAAAAAGTATTTCCAAATTTTACAAATATCACTTTATCAAACATCATTGTTCCTGAATTATAGGTGATTGCTGGCATTTGGAGAGGCCAGTTCTTAGTTTGAATGAAACATTTTTCAAGTCATTATTGATGCTACAGATCATGTTTTTATGTTTTGGGAAAAACATTTACCATTCTAAATTGATACTTTAATTAATCAACTATTTGTTGAAATTCAAAATCTCAAACATCTATTTAACTGACTTTGTATAATACCAAAAGTTGACTAAAAATTTCATTATGATAATCAATTAGTAGTTGGCATTAGTCAACATGTTTTTTTATAACACGACTAGTGGCCTGCTACAAGAAATTTGTGCACAGAGAGGTACCCTTAGCCCAGCCTGCACATCTCCAATGGGGGACTCCTTGGGAGATGTCCAACTGCTGGTCCAACCAGCACACGGACATCCCTATCACAGTCTGGAACCACTGGATCCTAACCACACACCTGCCTGCCTGCCTGATCACCTCTAACTGCCCCTGCCTGCCTGTCTGATCACCCTTAACTGTCCTCTCCTGCCAACCTGATCTCACCCCCAACTGCTCTCTCTTGCCAGCCTGGTCTTGCCCTCAACTGCCATTGCCTGCCTGACTGCCCCTAATTACCCTCCCCTGCTGGCTTGATTTTTCCCCCAATGGCCCTCCCCTGCTGGTCTGATCTCATTCCCAACTGCCCTCCCCTGCTGGCCTGATCTTTCCCCCAATGGCCCTCCCCTGCCAGCCTGATCACCCTAACTGCCACTGCCTGCCTGGTCACCTCTAACTGGCCTCCCCTGCTGACCTGATCTCACTCTTAATAGCCTCTGCCTTGGCCCCCACAACCATGGCTTTGTCTAGAAGGAAGTCAGACATCCGGAAGATGTCCAGTCAAACCAGTCTACTTAGCATATTACCCTTAGTATAGACTAGAGACCCAATTTACAAAATTCATGCACAGGAGGCAGGGGATGTCCCTCAGCCCAGCCTGCACCCACTCCAACCTGGGATGTCCCTACCGGGATTGGGTTAAACGGGCAGTTGGACATTCTTCTCACAATCCAGGACTGCTGGCTCCAAACTGATCACCTGCCTGCTTCCCCGATTGCCTCTTAACTGCTTCTGCCTGCCAGCCTGATCACCCCCTAACCACTACCCTGCCAGCCTGATTGATGTCTAAATGCTCTCCTGCCAGGTTGTTTGCCCCCAAATTCCCTCCTCTACCAGCCTGATCACCCCTAACTGCCCTCCCCCAGAGGCTTGATCACCTACAACTGCTCTCCCTTGCAGGCCTGGTCCCTCCCAACTGCCCTCCCCTGCTGACATGATTGTCCACAATTGCCCTCCTTGCAGGCCTGGAACCTCCCAATAGTCCTCCCTTGCTGGCCATCTTGTGGTGGTCATCATGTGTCCATATGGGGGCAGTATCTTTGACCACATAGGGGCAGCCCTCTTGTGTGTTGGAGTAATGGTTAACCTGCAAATTATTCTTTTAATAGATAGGATGGAAGCCTGGTGCATGGGTAGGTGCCAGCTGGTTTTCCCTGAAGAGTGTCCTGGATCAGGGTGGGGTTCCCTTGGAGAATGGGGCAGCCTGGGCAAAGGGCCTGTGGTAGTTTAATGCTGGCCACGCCCCCCAGCAACCCAAGCAGAGGCTCCGGGATCTGAAATTAATTTATTTTCTACTATTGAAACTTTGTAGCCTGGAGCGGAGCCAAGCCTTCTGCTTGCCCCATGGCAGCCATTTCTGTTTGGGTTTATTTAAATTCTATAATTGAAACTTTGTAGCCTAAAGTGGAGGCCTAGGTGCTAGAGCTGCAGAAGCTTGGCTTTCTCCATCACTTGGGCAACCCTAGCCTCTGCTCACTCCAACTCTGTGGCTGCCGCCAATTCTGTTGGGATATATCTTCTATCAATGAAATTTTGTAGCATTGAGTGGAGGCCTAGGCCGGTAAGGGCAGGTGGAAAGCTTGGCTTCCTCCATTGCCAGGAAAACCCAAGCCTCCCTTCTGCTCTCAGTGGCCACAGCCATCTTGGTTGGGGTTTATTTGCTCCTGATTGGCTTGTGGGCATGGCTTGTGGGTGTGGCTTGATGGGAGGTTTGGTCAATTTGCAGATTATTCTTTTATTAGATAGGATAGATTATATAAGATAAGATTGCTTAAATTGGGGTGTGGCATCTTTTTCAGCTCTTGCAGACAAAAATACATAATCTCTATATCTGGACTGATAGCCAGCCATATGCAATATACTGCCAAACTGGTCATTAAAAAATTGAACTGCTTTCTTACTACACCTTACACCAAATAGCTCTTGTCCTTAAAAACCCTCCTCAGACCCCACCTTAGGTTCTGCCTTCACAGTTCACTCAGATTAGGTTCTGATAAGTCAGTTTCTATGCCTGTCAGTGTCAGAAGCTCCACCTCCTAGGCAACCATTGGCTCCTCACAGTTCACCCAGATTTGCTTCTGATTGGTTGGTTTATATGCCAGCCAGCATCTCCAGGCCTATCTCTGGGCCTGCTCAGAGAGGCAGGGCTGATCAGCAGCCCTCTTGGAGGCCTGGAGAGAAAGAGAGAGGCAAGGGCTGATCAACAGCTTCCATGGAGACTGCAGATCAGACCCTGCCTCTCTCTCCAGGCTTCTCTTCAGGCCTGATCTGCAGCCCCCTCAGCAGTCAGTGCTGGGTTGCAATGCCCACAGCAGCAGCAGTCCGTGCTGGGCCACCACAGCAGCTCTGCACTGACTGCAGGACTGATTTCTGGTGTTCAGTTGAGCTTTTGGTCAGTCATTACAGTCGTTTTTAGATATTAGGATTCTATTTTTTTTCTGGCATGTCTCCAGAAACTTGGAACCTCTAAAAATCCAATAATGCAATTTTCATGTACACATAAATCTTACACTGAAAAAAATGTTATAACTATAAATTGAGTATAGATAGCAGTCAGTATCATGGGAAGCATCTGATCTTATCATTAAATTTGTCAATATTGGTGTCACACAGAAAGACCCACATAATCTGAGGAGACTAATTTACTTATTTTTTATAGCTCAAAAGGACAACTGTTAGTAACAACCTTGATGCTGAATGATAATGGGCCTTGTATAGATATTTTAAAATGAAACCAGAAGTAGCTTAATCTATATCAGAGAGCTGCTTAATTTCCTAGTCATTAGTCTGCTACCCTCTCCCTTCCCACCCATTTTTTTTGGGGGGGTAGTAAAACCATAACATTATTATAGAAATGATTGGTGAACTCACGGGTCATTAGTCTTTGGGATAAGAGTGCCAAGCTCCTTGATTCTGTAATTAATGTTATACCGTCTTCTTCTTTCAACTATTAAAATAAAATTATTTATTGTTCTCATTAAAATACAGTTCACTTTTTAATAGCTGTAAACTTTCTTAATAATTCTTAAAAACAATAAATGAAAATTTCCATTTATTTAAAAGAATTCTTCTCAAAATAAAATAAAATTTAAATATATTTTATTCTGAAAGTAAAAATAACAATATTAGAATTATGTTTCTATTACACACAATGCTTTAAAAATATGTCCTCCCCAAAACATGTTTTTAATTCATTGAAATGCTATAATATTTACTCATACTGAAATAGATATAAAATTATTTCACACATATGCATTTGTCACTCAAAAGGATTATAATCTTTTGATGTTTGTGCCATACTTAACTTTTCTTATATACTTCCCACCCTAACACAAAGTTTGGCACATAGTAGCTGTGTGTGCCCACCTCTACTATGACCTCCTTGAGGGCATAGACAATTTCCCATTTTTATAACCTCAGAGTGCTTCGCATATAGGAGGAACTAAATAAATATATGTTGACTAAACTGTTAATATATTTTTCTAATTTAAATTTTATCAATAATATATAGAGCAGTGATTTTCAAACTTTGATGTATATCAGACATATCTGGAATTATTGTTAAAATAGATTTGTACCCTACATGTAGGATTGTGATTTTAGTTGGTCACAGTCAGGGCCCATGAATTGGCGTTTATAACAAGCTTCTGGGTCATGCTGTTTGTCTAGGGCCCACACTTTGAGAACTACTGATATTCAAAGGCTGTTTCCTCTGTTTGAATGACTGTGCATTCTTTGCTAATGGAAATTTAGTGCATCTAATAAACGTTCAATAAATGTCACCTAGACAAATAAGTAGTTTCCTATATTGACCTCCTCTAAGAGCAGTCATAGAGTATAGAATAGTCTTATCATCTGGTACAGGGAAATGAAAACAAAAAAATATCATGAAGAAAAAGAAAATCATATGTAAAAAAATATTGTTTGAAAATTAAGATCTGCTACCAGAAACAAGGAAAGTCATGAAATGCTATCAATTTTCTTGGTGAACCTAGAATACAAAGCAATTTACTATAAATAGATTTGACCTTCAGAAAAAAATACATTGACATTCCTCTAAAATTAGAATATAACTGATTCTGCAGAGAGTTTATTTTCCCTCTTTATCAATGTTATTTTCCCTGTATATGTGGTTTAAAAACAATGACAGGACATTAAAAACTTAAAACTGAAAATAAAATAAACAAAGGTAAAACTAGTAGAAATACATATATATATGTCACAGTGAGAATTTATTAATAATTCTATATTCACACATACTCACTTCTATATTATAAAAAAGAATTTTAATCATGAAATTTTAAGAAAAAATGAAGGATGTTCCCAATTTTATCTCAGAATAAGGGGGGGAGATGTTAGTCCTATAATATTTCTCCAAAATCTATTATTTAAATGCACTGTATGTAGAATATCAAAGGCTTCTACTCAATTTAGACTGTGCTTGATACATGTTTAATGGCTAATTATAATGAGATCTTTGATTTCTCAATGTTTTCATATCAGTACTAGCTACTTTTAAAAGAGTCAAGTTTTAAAAAATTGCTAGGTTATTTCATGTCATGTCTGGTTTCATTCTTCATAATGTTTTTGATGTGTTTTGATATGTCCTTAGATCGCCCATATCTGGGATTCCACATTTAAGAGGAACCCCTTTGCCTTTCTCATCACACCCATCCCCACTGAGCAAGGCAGCCACAGAGCCAGGTGGAGCCCCTTCTAAACTACACCACTGAGTACTTTGCAAAGCCATGGGCCCACTTCCAGAGCCTGGGCAGGCCCCTTTATAAGTCCTTCTTCCCGAGTGGGCTCTATGGCATCAGGTGCTCACCCCTAGGCCCAAGATGTGGACAAAAGGCAGTTGTTTGCAGAGATTGGCATGGAGCTTCAGTGTATTGGATGAGGGGTTCACACTCACGCCTGAGGCCTTTGGTGACATAAGAAAGGAATATGGGGTGAAGAGACAAGTGAGATGAGCTGACATATCCCCACCCTAACATTTTCACTCAGAACTCTGAGGATCTGAGAATTTTAAATTCACACCTGGCCCTCTAATCCTCAGGAAGGATGGAAAAGATTTTTTTTCTTCTTAGCATTTCTAGCTTTCAAATACTAAGGCATCTGGTACGTGGGACTCCTGACTTCCTGACATAATCTTCACAAATTTTAGGAGTTATCCTAGATTTGTTGTATTTAAATTGTGAATTGATGTTTTATCTCTGATATCTCCAAAAAGCAAGATTAATCAGTAAGGAAAAGCAGATTAGAAAATACTTCAATAATGGACATACCAAGCACCTATCATACTTTATATTAAATAGCCAGTTGTTTAATCTGTAGACATAAGAGTGAAGAAAAAAACAAGGAAAGTAATAATTAGCAGACTAAAACTAAGACAGAAACCCATGGTTCCTTAATGTATTAAGTATTTGTGTCAATAATTAGCTCTCCTTACGTTCTACCTGTTTCATAATCTGGACCAAAGTGTATCTACTCTGTCACTAGGAGCTTTCAGAATAAAATAATTCCCCTCACCACTCCTATCCCAAGGACTGTTATAACCTCCTGCCAGTCCATTACTCAGTCCCATAGTCAGCAAACTGATCCTCTGTGACATAGGCAGGTGCATAGTTTGTGCAGAATCCATTCTAGCTAATCACATGTGAGGAAATTCCTGGTTTGTGTTAGGGGATTTATTATTTTTATTTTATTTTATTTTCTCATTTTGTGATTGGGGTCCCAGAATAAAAAGACTTCTACACTCAATTGGTCAAGCTCAGGTGAGACAATTAAGCACTTGAAACATGACCAAACTCTGTCTAGCTCAGCATTGCTTGCATTTCTTCAACTCATGGGACCTGTTACCAGAGTTAAACTGGATCCTTAGAAAGGCATCCGAGTCATATTTTTTGTACAGTTGGAATTCAGCAATCCAACATAAGTAATACCTTTCAAGTACCTATCATTAGGAAGGAAAGCGAAGATTGACAGGAAAATAAGAACCTGGAATTATGTTTCTTGTTATTTAAATGATGTATGTTTTCTAAAGTCACTTTTAGCTTTTTAAACCTTTGAATAAAAACAGAGTTCAAATATAACTAAATGCATTCATTTCCACACACAGCCTTCTTGAGCTAGAGTGACCAAGGAGAGAATTTGAGATGTTTCACTTTGTAAAGAGTGTAGCTTTTCAGAGAGTCCACATCATTTAAATCTCCCCAAATAGCTCAAGCATGAGCATGTACTATTAATTTTTGTCATATGATCTCAAAATACTTATGGAGTGACAATGAATGACTACACACATTTTGTCTCTGTCATTTCCTCTTGCATTACTCGTTTTTTTAAAGGAAAATATACTCACTGAGGTTGTGGTTGTCCTTTTTTTGTCTCTCTTTTGCCAAAGCTCGAGTATCAGTTTCTAATCAAAATGAAGATAGTTAAAACAATTATTAGTTCTACTTTATACCCCTTTAATCAACATAATTCAGGAATAGTAGGTAAAATATAATATTACTTTCTTCAAATGATATATTTTTATGCAGATATTTAGAAAATTAAGCATAGTACTCTTAATAGGAGGCAATGGAAAACTCTCTAGGCTTTGAGTAGTAAAACCTGAATTTGGGTTCTGGCCCTCTGTTTAGTAGCCATGTGATCTATTATCTAAATTCTCTGTGTCTTAGGCTCTTCATCTTCAAAACTGGCATAATATTGAGATGACTAAAAGAGGTATAAGGCACAGCAAATATTAAACTGCTCAATCATTATTTCCAGAACTTTAAGACTATTGAACACTTTCCAACCTAAATTTCTACAACATACATTATGATTTCTACAATCTAAGTTTTGCAACTAAGCACATTTTTATATATTACTATCAAACAATTCCACACTTCCAATAAATGCTGCTGTATATGCTCCATGTTGGGAGCATTCGTGAAAGCCTCAGTATGGCCCACAATGACTCTCATTCATGATAATTGCAGACTTGGTAATTCCCTCTTGTATTAATGTGGATTGACCAGTGAAACCAATAGAATATTGTGAAAATGACATGTGGCTACCAAGACTAGGTCATAAAAGACATTTTCAGCGACCAATTTGCTGTGTCTTGGCTCATCACTTGTCAGGTAATGATGGCATTTGAGCAGCCCTATGGAAGTCCACATCGTAAGAGATCAGGATGACTTGCAAACAAGCAGCACTGATTTTCAAGACCTGTGAGCAGACCACCTTGGGAACACATCCACCAGCCAATCGAGTGTCAAATGTCTATCTCCGGTAAACATCTTGACTATAGCCTTATGAGAAACTCTCAGTTAGAACCAATTTCCTAAGCCATCCCTGGATTCTGTCCCCACAGAGACTGTCTGAGATCATGTTTATTATTTCAAGCTATTATGTTTGGGGGTAATTTGTTATATAGCAATAGATAATTAATAGTGTTCCTCGAATTATTCTAGTTTTTAAACTGAGTAATACATTTATTTAAATGTGTTCATTTTAAACTATAGTCATTAATTTTAACTTAAGTTATTTGAATGCATAGATATTTGTGAGTTATTGATTAGGCTTCCAGAATAGACATATTATATTTACTAATAATATTAATATTAACTGTGTAAAAATTATTAAAGAACAATGTTTGTTCTTCAAACTAAAAAATATATATTACAGAAATATCAACTGAATTTTATTTTATTTTTTTAATCTTTATTGTTGAAAGTATTACATGTGTCCCCTTTTTCCCACCATTGACCTCTTCTAGCCCACCCCTGCCTCAGGCCTTTACCACCCCATTGACAGTGTCCATTGGTTATGCATCTAAACATACAGGTTCTTTGGTTGATCTCTTCCCATCCACCCTCACCTGCTTTCCTCTGAGATTCGACAGTCTGTTCCATGCTTCTATGTTTCTGAATCTATTTTGTTCATTAGATTCCACATACGGAGGAATTAATACTGGACATATAAGTCAAGGAACCCTTATTTGATCCATTTCTTCCTCTACTCAGTTGGATGATTTTAGGAAAATAACTCCTCTAACCATTGGTTTTCTCATCTCTATATTGAAGAAACATGACAATGGTCCTATAAAGCCTTTGAACTGTAACAATTTTGAAAAACATTATTTAAAATAGAGGTGTTTTTATCCACTTGAGAAAGTTAAATGTGAGTCTATTGTGAAATTCATAAAACAAGCTAAAATAAAAAATCTAATTGCTTATTTTATATCAAAGTTTACATACAAAAGTACTAATTTTCCCCAATCTATTAACCTATTATTTTTCAACCATGTTAACCAATTGCATCTATTTAATATTAAAGTGAGCCTATATTACATAAAGACCTTTATATTTATACTTATTGACTGTAAGTTATACTCTCTAAATGTTTCCTATTTTAACTAACAAATTTGTTAAGATTTTAAAATTTTTATTTAGCTTGGTAATATATGTTATACCTTATATAGTTGACCACAAAAGGATAAAACTATAAAAAAAAACAACATTACCTGTAATTTCTTTTTTCATTGACAAACTTCTTGAACAGGAAGCATTTGTAAGGCCCATATTAACTGATGAAATTCCCTGCTCACCACTATACACGTCCAAAATATTTCCAGATAACTTTAGAGAAAAAAGGAAGAAATGAGAAGAAATGATCAATTAAAACTTCTGTGGACATTGGTATAATTTAGTTGTGTATTTTAAATTTGCTATTTGAAAATAATTTATAGCATATATTTTAATTTTAAATAGTAGTGAGTATGAATTAACTTTTAAGTACCTATCTTATATAATAAAAGCTTAATATGCTAATGGATAACCCATCATCCAGTCAGCCATTCAAACAATCAAAGCCTAATATGCTTATGATATGCTAAGGCCACTTTACCACTTCCTATGATGTGTACTGATTACCAGGGAGCAGACGCTCCTACGGGTAGGTTACCTTGCCATTGGGGTCTGACAGATCAGGACTGAGCAAGATGGGCTGCACACACCCTGGAGCCCTCCTCTCCAGCTGGCCAACCTCCAGTGTCCTTTCCTGGCCCCAATGTGCACTGGTGGGGTCCTTTGGCCCGGCCTGCACCCTCTCGCAATCCAGGCTGAGGGACACCCCCATATACAAGTGCAAGAATTTTGTGCACCAGGCCTCGTTTAAATAATAACCTTAGATGTAAATGGAAGAAATGCTCCAATCAAAAGACAGAGGGTAATTGAATGGGTAAGAAAACATGACTATATATATGCTGTCTACAAGAGACCCACCTCAGAAGAAAAATCTTCACCCAGACTGAAAGTGAAGGAATAGAAAAAAATATTCCATGCAAATGGAAATAAACAAAATTCTGGTATAGCAATACTTACATCTAACAAAATAGAATTCAAAACAAAGATCATAAAAGAGAAAAAAAGGTCACTACATAATACTAAAGGGATCTATGCAATATGAGGAAATAAACTTTCAAAACATATATGCATCAAATATAGGAACACCTAAATATTTTTAAAAATCTCTTCAAGGGAGAGATTGGAAGCAATAATGTCATAATTGAGGACTTTCACATTCCACTATAAAAACTGGATAAATATTTCAGACAAAATTTCAAGAAGAAAACAGTGAACTAAAATAACACACTGGATTGGATAGATGCAATTAATTTTTACATATTAAAAGCATATCTAGCATCTTCTCATGTGTGAAAAAAATCTATAGTCAATATCATACTTAATGGGCAAAAGCTAAAATTGTTTCCCTTAAAATCAGGAACAAGATAGGGATGTCTACTTTTAATACTCTCATTCATCACAGTGTTGGAATTTCTGGCCACAATGATCAGACAAGAAGAAAAAATAAAAGGCATCCAAATGAGAAAGGAGAGTAAAACTGTCATTTTTGGCAGCTGTCATGATACTGAACATAGAAAACCATAATACTCCACCAAAACTACTAGGTCTAATAAATGAATTTAGCAAAATAGTGGGATACAAAATTAATAGCCAGAAAGGGTGGCATTTTTACATACCAATAATAAACTCACAGGAAAAATAATTTTTAAAAATGCCACTTCTTAAAAAAAATTTTAATATGTTTTTATTATTAATTTCAGAAAATATGGGAGAGGGAGAAAGATATATTAACATCAATAATGAGAAAGAATCATTGACTGGCTGACTCCAGCATGCCCCACACTGGGGATCAAGCCCACAACCCAGGCACGTGTCCTGACTGGTATTCAAACCGTGACCTCCTGGCATACCTTGATGTTCAACCCCTGAGCCAAGCCAGCTAAATAACTCTTCCATTTCCATTCCAATAACAACAAACAAAAAACATGCCTAAAAATAAACTTAACCAATGGGTAAAAGACCTGTACTCAGAAAACTTTAGGACACCGAAGAAAAAAACTGAGGAAGATGCAAACAAGTGGAAGCATATACCATTTATATGGATTGGAAGAATTAACATAATTAAAATGTCCATACTACTCAAGGCAATCTATAGATTTATTACAATTTTGATTAAAATAGCAATGGAATATTTCACAGATCTAGAACAAATATTCCAAAAACTTATGTGGAACCAAAAAGACCCTGAATAATACCAGAGATCTTGAGAAAGAAGAACGAAGTTGGAGGTATCACAATACTGTATATCAAACTATATTACAAAGCAACTGTGATCAAAACAGCTTGATTCTGGGACAAGAAGAGACATACAGACCAATGGAACAAAATAGAGAGCCCAGAAATCAATCCATGGCCTTTATAAGTCAACTAGAGGCCCCATGCACAAAATTTTGCAAGAGTAGGCTTCCCTTTCCCCGGCTGCCGGCACCAGCTTCCTTTCAGCTACTGGCAGGCACCTGGGATCTGGGCTTCCCTCAAAGCCCCATCATCTGGAAGGTTGTCTGGAAGGTCATCTAGAAGGACATCTTGAAGGATGTCTGGTCTAATTAGCATATTTCACTTTTATTATTATAGATTAATATTTGACAAAGGAGGCATGATCATACAATGGAGTCAAGACAGTCTCTTCAATAAATGATGTTGAAAATTGGAAAGGTAAATGCAAAAAAAAATGAAACTGGATTACCAACTTACACCATAGAGAAGCATAAAGTCAAAATGGGTGAAAGACTTAAATGTGAATCATGAAACCATAACAATAGGCAAGTAAAATCTCAGAAATTTCTTGTAGTAATATTTTTGCTACAATAAGTCTCTGAGGACAAGGAAACCACAGGAAAAAAATAAACAAAGGAGACTACATCAAACTAAAAAGCTTCACACAGTAAATTAAATCATTAAAAAAAAAAGAACCCAGTATTTGAGAAAACATATTCACCAATGATTCATCTGATAAGGGGTTAATCTCCAAAACATATAAAAAACTTATAAAACTGAACAAAAGGAAGACAGATAATCAAATATAAAAATGAGCAAAGAACCTGAATAGACATTCTCCAAATGGACATATAGATGGCCAATAAGCATATGGAAAAATGCTCAGGGTCATTAATCATCAGAGAGATGCAAATTAAAACTATAAGGAAGTATCACCTCACAACTGTTCAGATGGGAACTATCAATAACTCAACAAACAAGAGGTGGCAGGGAAGTGGAGCAACTGGGACCCTAGTGTTCTGTTGGTGGAAATACAAACTGGCGAAGCCAATGTGGAAAACAGTATGGAGTTTCCTCAAAAAATTAAAAATGGAACCGCCTTTTAACCCAGAAATCCCACTTCTAAATATATATTTTATGGATCCTCAAACACCAATCATAAAGAATGTATGCACTCCTATTTTCATAACAAACTTATTTTCAATAGCCAAGAACTGGAAACAGCCCAAATGCCCATCAGTAAATAAGTGAATAAAAATGCTGTGGTATATTTACACAATGGAACGCTACATAGCTGTAAAAAGAGAAGGAGCTCTTACCTTTTGCATAAGTATGGATGGATCTGGAGATTATTATACTAAATGAAATAAGCCAGTCATAGAAAAATAAATACCATATGCTCTCACTAATATGTGAAATCTAATGAAGAATATAAACTGACAAACTAGAACCATAGGAATAGACTGGTAAATATCATAGGGGAAGGTGGTGGGGGAAATGGACAAAGGAAAGTGAAGAGATTAGCTGCTCAATAACATATATGTGTAGCCCATGGACACAGACAATAGTATGGTTAGGGCCCAGGGACAGGGTGGAAACTGTATGGAAGAGGGCAAAGGTAGTGATAATAGGGGACATCTCCAATAGTGTCAACAATAAAAAATTTTAATTAAAAAATGTCATCTTAAAAAGATTGAGATACCACTTTACACTCATTAAGATGACTTATTAAATGAAAGGAAAATAACAAGTGGTAACAACATGGAGAAATTGGGACCCTGATGCATTGCCACTGGGAGAGTGAAATGGTATAGCCATTGTGGAAAACAGTATGATCTTTTCTCAAAAAGCTCAACGTAGAATTACAGCAATTCTGCCTCTATGAAAATTGAAAGCAAAGACCTAAACAGATATTTACATATCTGTTCATAGTAGACAAAAGATAGAAATAACATAAATGCCCATTAATAGATGAATGGATAAATGAAATGTGGATATTTTATAATGGAATATTATAAAGACTTAAGAGAAATAAAGTCCTGATCTCATTGCTACATGGATGAATCTTTAAATATTATGCTAAGTAAAATAGGCCATACAGAATAAAAGCAAATATTATAAGATTTTACTCATAAGAGGTACCAAATTAGGCAAGATCATATGGTTAGTAAGTAGCAATTATTAGGGGCTAAGGGGCAGGAGTAAATGGGTGGCTATTGTTTAATGGAAGAAGTTTCTTTTTTGGGGATGATGAAAAAACTCTGGAAGTAGTTTTGATGTTTGCACAGCAGTTTCAACTTACTTAATGTCACTGAATTATATACTTTAAACTGTATATAATGACAAATTTTATGTACATTTTACCATATTTTAAAAGGTGCTAAGAGATATTACCCACAATAATTTGCCAATGCTTGTGAATGCTTAGACATATTGCATATTTTTTCTTGAAAAATAACTTATATGCATATTTGCATAGCCTATGGACACCTAAAATAGTGTAGTGAAGGCCTGAGAGGGGTGGGTACAGGATGGAGGGGGTCAGTAGGGGAAAAAAGACATTTGTACTGCTTTCAACAATAAAGATAAATTTTTAAAAGTATTATTTAGTAGAACTGACTAAAGAACAAGTTAATAGCTTTAACAGTCTTTTGATTATTAAAACTATCAAAATAAACTTTGAACATATTGTACATAAAAAATCTAGACATGATGGTTTTATGGGCAAAAGTGTTACATTTTCAGGAAAAAAAATATCCCAATTTTGTACAAATATTTTCAGACAACAGAGACAAGAGGGAATATGTCCCAATTCAATGAGCCCTAAATCATACAAAGTCACCATGAAAAGAAAAATTATAGGCCCTTTTCATTTATAACTATAAATCGTATGCGAAAATTTATTAGCTATATGAAACCAAGAAAATTTAACAGGATAACTTTCTATGTCAAGTTGTGTTTCCCATAAATATACTTTAGGATGTTCAAAGACAAAATTAAATCTGTGATCATCTCAGTAGATTCAGAAAAAAAGTATCTGATAGAATTCTACCCCATTTTTTAATAAAACTCTTAATTTTTGAGCAGATAATTTACCATAATCCTAAAAAACATTAGCTTTGCTTATGCATAAAATCAATGCTTATATATGAAAAAAATTTAGTTTTGAAATTATTGTAGAAACATTTAAGTAAACTATGAAAGTATTCATATATCCATTTATTCTTATTGGGCCACACATACTGAAGAATAACAAACAATTTGACCTAAAACTCCACATGTTTTCTTGACTGTTCTTCTCTTTCCTTTCTAAAACACTATATTTGATCTATCACCCACTTTTGCCTGTTTTTTTATTTTTTTATTTTTAAACTAGATGCCTGGTGCATGAAATTCATGCCTGGGGCGGGGTGTCCCTCAGCCCAGCCTGCACCCTCTCCAATCTGGGATCCCTCTCACAATCCAGAACTACTGGCTCCCAACTGCTTGCCTGCTTGCCTTCCTGATTGTCCCTAAATGCATCTGCCTGCCAGCCTGATAACCCCCTAACCACTACCCTGCCAGCCTGATTGATGTCTAACTGCTCCCCTGACAGCCTTTTTGCCCCCAACTTCCCTCCTCTGCTGGCCTGGTCACCCCTAATACCCTCCCCTAAGGCTTGATTGCCCCCCAAATGCCGTCCCTTGCAGGCCTGGTCCCCCACAACTGCCCTCCATTGTAGGCCTGGTCACCTCCAACAGTCCTCCCCTGCAGACCTGGTCACCCCTAAGTGTCCTACCTTACAGGTTTGTTTCCCCACAACTGCTCTCTCCTGCAGGCCTTGAATCCCCCCCCCCAACTTCCCTTCCCTGAAGAACCAGTTGCCCCCAACTTCCCTCCTCTGCCAGCCTGTCACCACTAACTGCCCTCCCCCACAGGCTTGATTGCCCCCAACTGTCCTCCCTTGCATGCCTGGTCCCTTCCAAATGCCTCCCCTGCTGGCCATCTTGTGGTGGCCATCTTGTGTTCACATGGAGACAGGATCTTTCACCACATGGGGGCAGCCATCTTGTGTGTTGGAGTAATGGTCCATCTGCATATTACTCTTTTATTAGATAGGACAGAAGCCTGGTCCATGGGTGGGGGCCAGCTGGTTAGCCCTGAAAACTGTCCCAGATCAGGGTGTGAGTTCCCTTGGGGCATGGGGCGGCCTGGGCAAGGGATCTGTGGTAGTTTGTAGGCCTTCCAAATCCCCTAGTGACCAAAATGGAGGCCCTGGTATCTGGGACTAATTTATCTTCTACAGTTGAAACTTTGTAGCCTGGACCAGAGCCAAGCCTTCTGCTAACTCCATGGCAGCAGCCATATCTGTTGAGATTTATTTACCTTCTATAATTGAAACTTTGTAGCCTTAAGCAGAGGCATGGGCTGGCCAGTGCTGTAGAAGCTTGGCTTACTCCATTTCCAGGGGTGACCCTAGCCTCCTGCCCCTCTCCAGCTCAGTGGCTGCCGCCATTTCTGTTGGGATTCTATTTTTGAAACTTTGTAGCTTGGTGTGGAGGCCTGAATGGCAAGGACAGGCAGAAAGCTTGGCTTCCTCCATTGCCAGGGAAACCCAAGCCTCTATCCTGCTCTCAGTGGCCACAGCTACCTTGGTGTGGGTTTATTTGCATATTCACTATTGATTGGCTGGTGGTTGTGGCTGGTGATCATGGCTGGTGGGTATAGCAGAGGTATGGTCAATATGCATATTACTCTTTTATTAGATAGGACAAGAGGCCCAGTGCATGGGATTGTGCATTGGTCGGGAGTGTGGCCAGCAGGGATCAGCTCACTGTGGGAGTGTTGCTCATCTCAGTTAGCAGAGCAGCACTCCCACTGTGGGAGCTCACTGACCATCAGGAGGCAGCTGCTGCATTGGCTGTCTTCCCCCTTGTGGTCAGTTCATAGCGACTGGTTGACCAGTTGTTCTGGTCATGCTGCTGGTTAGTTGTGGGGCTTTTATTATATAGAATAATTTATCAGTTTAAATTGTTTTCTCTGTTCTTGTACCTCATGATCTGCAAGGCCATAAGCATAAATTATGTCCCATTATCTAGTATCCCTCAATTTCTCTCAATTCACAACTGCTCCTCCAGGACCAACTTCTGTTTAAAATATACAACTTCCTCTGATTTATTCAAGCTCACAATCTAAAGTATAAAATATCTCCCCTTTAACTCATATATTAAACTCAAACTCTTTTGTCTAGCTTTCAAAATCTTGTTAGCCCTACATTATCTAGTCAACATTATTTAACACTATTGTCAAGTTTTTTGGGTTTTTTTAAAGATTTATCATCACCACATGCACATACCCTAAGTCATGGCTTCCAACAAAAATTTCAGACTTCAGTACGAGGAAGACGGTGAGGGAAACAGTATTTCCACAAGGAATCTATGAATTCATACATAGAATATTTTAAAGGTAATAAAACATAAACATTATCATACCATATATACTTTGTCATAGATAGATGAGTATTCTTTCCAGCTATTAAGCTAAGCATGCTTTATAATAATAACTAATAACATCTCTAGTAATCTTTATAACAGGTATATAAGGTTTCATAATTACTCTTTTAAATATAAAATAATTAAAACTCTAAAACAAACATAAACTGATGAATAAAGTAGATCCAGAGACAGAGAAACATCAATCAGAATGTCAAACTTCAGGGAAGGCAGGGGACAGTAGGCTGCATGCATATAAGCCTAATCAATGGACACAGACAACAGGGAGGTGGGGGCATGAATGGGAGGTGGGGGTAATGGGGGAATAAGGACACATATGTAATACCTTAATCAATAGAGAAATTTAAAAAATAAAATAAAACTAAGTAATTATCTCAAGGCCATACAGTTATATAAATAGGGGACTTGGTGGAAGTTGGCAGTCACTGTGAAAAACAATATAGAGTTTCCTCAAAAAAAATTAAAAATGTAACTCCCATTTGACCCAGTGATCTCACTTCTAAAAATATCCTATCTAATAAAAAAAAAATATGCAAATTGACCGTACTTCCACTATACCTACAAGCCATGCCCACCAACCACACCCACCAGTCAATTAGGAATGAATATGCAAATAAACCCAACCAAGATGGCTGCAGTCACAGAGAGCAGGAGGGAGGCTTGGGTTTCCCAGGTGATGGAGGAAGCCAAGCTCTCAGCCTGCCCTTGCTGCTCAGGCCTCCACATCAAGCTACGAAGTTTCAATTATAGAATCCCAACAGAAATGGCAGCAGCCACAGAACTGGAAAGGGGCAAGAGGCTAGGAGGCTAGAAGGAAGCCAAGTTTCTGCAGCTGTGGATGGCCTAGGCCTCCACTCCAGGCTACAAAGTTTCAATTATAGAAGATAGATAAATCACAACAGAAATAGCTGCTACCACAGAGCAAGCAGGTTTGGCTCCACTCCAGGCTACGAAATTTCAATTGTAGAAGATAAATAAGTCCCAGATACTAGGGCCTCCACTTGGGTCGCTGGGGGACAAGGCCAACTTGCAAACCACCGCAGGTTTCTCTCCCTGGCTGCCCCATGCCCCAAGGGAACCCCCAACCTTATCCAGGACACCATACAGGGCAAACCAGCTGATCCCCACCCATACACCATCTAATAAAAGAGTAATATGTGGATTGCCCATCACTCCAACACACAAGATGGCTGTCCCCATGTGATCAAACATCCTGCCCCTATGTGGACACAAGATGGCCACCACAAGATGGCCATAAGAGGACAGCCATTGGGAGGTTCCAGGCCTGCAAGGGAGGGCAGTTGTGGGCAATCAGGCCTGCAGGGAAGGGGAGTTGGGAGGGACCCAGGTCTGCACGTGAGGGCAGTTGAGGGCAAACAGGCTGGCGTGGGGTGATCAAGCCTGCAGGGAGGGCAGTTGAGAGGGACCTGGCCAACAGAGAAGGAAAGCTGGGGGTTACTGGTCCTGCAGGGAAGGGCAGTTGGGGGGGGCCTCAGGCACACAGGGTAGAGCATTTGGGGGGTACAAGGCCTGCACGGGAGGGCAGTTAGGAGTGACCAGGCTTGCAGGGGAAGGCAGTTAGGGGCAATCAGGCTGGCAGGGGAGCAGTTAGACATCAATCAGACTGGCAGGAAAGTTTTTAGAGTATGATCAGGCTACCAGGCAGAAGCAGTTAGGGGCTATCAGTAAGGCAGGCAGGTGAGAAGTTAATTGTGAGAGGGATGTCCGACTGCCTGTTTATACAGAGAGGGTGTAGGCTGGGGTAAGGGACAACCCCCCCATGCATGAATATCATGCACTGGGCCTCTAGTATCTTAATAATCTTGAAACACCAAACAGAAAAAAATATATGCACTCTATGTTCATAGTAGAGCAATTTACAATGGCTATAATTTGGACATAGCTCAAGTGTCCATTAGCAGTTGAGTGGATTAAAAGAGCTGTGGTACATTCACAAAATGAAATACTACATGGCAGCAAAAAAGAAAGAATTCGTACCATTTGCAAAAGCCTGGATGAACCTGGAGAGCATTATGCTAAACAAAATAAACCAGTCAGAGAAAGGTAGGTATCACATGATCTCACTCATATGTGGCATCTAATGAACAAAATAAATTGATGAACAAAAAATATCCAGAGACAGAAGCATGGAGTTCGCTGAAGAATTTCAGAGGGAAGGCTATATGAGGGTGGAGGAGGGAGTGATTAACCAGGAACTGATATGCATTAATAGAGTGGTGAAAGTCTGGGAGGAGTGGGAGGGGGTGGAGAGGTTCAATGGGGAAAACACCAAAGAGGACATCTGCAATTCTTTCAACAATAAAGATACGTTTTAAAAATAAATAAATGGGAGAATTGGGATTTAAACCGAGGTCTGTCTGATACAAGGCTGGATTATTTACTACCGACTCTAATATAGAAAGGGTCCTTGCCATTACATTGTTATTGCCAAGAACTGTTTGGAATGCTCAGAAAAGTTGGGATCCACTGGGCCGTATTCTTTCCAAATGTTATTTTCTGCACCACAAAAGTCCTCATTAAGTATCAAAAGCCAATGTGTGTTTTAAACCTCAATTTAAGGTCCCAATCATCTCTGACACACTTGCTCGTGACAGTCTGGTTTATTTTCTTCACTAAAACTTTCTAAGACTAATTAATCTAACCATGATTTAAAATTTTAATTTCTATATTGTCCTACCCCTGTTCATGTATGTTACTCAGCAAGAGAGCAGGCATCATAGTCTATACTCACCATATTCCTGAAAATTGAATATTTATCTGAAACTCAGATAATTTTTTGAGATAGATGTTTGTACATATGCATATAGATTTAATATATACATATACATCGTGCATATTCTATGTTTGTGAATGTGTGTGATGTAGCTATCTCTTAGATAACCTCATTATAAGGAAAGATATAAGAAAATGTATACAAACTTTAACACGTAAGGAAGATAGATATATGGAAAATTATTTTCTTATATACACATATCTTTCCTTATATCTTAAAGTATGTATATATAATTTCCAGATATGTTTTCAATATAAATAGTAAAAAAAAATCCTGAATTCTTATATATGTGTATGCATGATATCTATATATCTATGTCTATATTATATATTTAGTGTGAGCTTTATGGGAAACAGAAAATTTGATTTCTTTGCGTTCTCTATTTTGCCTTTCTATGAAGATATTTATTGCGAACCTAAAATGGTCAAAGTGAGCATGAGACTATTAGACAAAATAACTATAGACCAAAAAAAAAAAAAAGAACTAAACTTCAGGTGTAAAGAGGGTTCACTGTAGAGGAGCTTATACACACAATGTATGCACACTGGGAAAGTTGGCATTCAAATATTATTTTCTGTTCTTTTGGGTATTTATTCATTTAAATATGTTCAACTATATATTTTTTCAGTTTTAAGACATACAATTGATCTCCCGCTAACTTTAATTGCTAAAGTAGAGCTATGAAGTTTGAGTGACAAAGATTGTAAAGTCCCATTGTGTTATTATTTTATTGTTCTATTCTGAGTAAATGAAAATAATGTGTGGAGCAAGAGTGGGAAAGCCCTCGTACTTGTTTGGCTTATAACTCAAATAGAAAAGATAAAATACAAAACCGAGAATGGTGACTTGTAAATACTTTTGTATCAGACATTTTATATGCATGTAATTTATGTAGTTCTAAAGGAATAAAATAGTCATTTTTTAATGTAAACACTACAATAAATAATTAGTGGAACTAACTCCATCTTTTTAAAACAGTCACAATAAAACATTCTTTTATGTTTAACAAATTTTTTACTAAAAAATAGCTAACTGCATTCTGAACACTAAAAGCTATCTTGTCAGTAAACAAGCTTGTTAATACAGTGGACTGTATATTATACATTTCAAAGCTCAATTTAAACATTTCTTATTTCACTGACTATTAGTTTATAAAGTTTAAGTTCAGTATTTCAGGTAGTTTCATCTCCCAACATTGAAAGAATGCCAAAATGTACTTGCTCACCAGTTTTAATTTTGAAGTGTCTATAACCTTCACAATAGCAATGGTTTTCTCTTTCTCCATCATTTTCTTTTCCTTAAACTTACGAATATCCAGGAGCGCTGTGCAGAGATGTCTGCACTAAGGTGAACTTTGACTCTTCCTTGGACTTTAAGACTAATCTGGTCTAGACTGTGACAGAGAAAAGCTTGCTTGTTGATGTTACGGAGTCCTTTCAAGTTCCAACCAAGCACAGGAGTTTGTTAATATTTACTCAGTCCTCCCCTCTGGAATTATCTTGAACTATGACAGTTTACTGAGATTGCCAAATGCCACCAGCATTTTCAGACACCTGAAAAAAAAACCTATATATGATAAAAGAAATTACTTACTATGCACAACCATGTCACTTGAAAGGAAGAGGTGAAACTAGACCAATGGGTGGAAATTATAGGGAAGCATATCTAATCTCAGAGGCTAAACAAGCATTCAGCTGGACTGTAGCAGAGGATCAGATTGGACAAATGTCCCTTCAAATACCAGATTCCACACTTCCTCTGAAGCTGCAGGCACAGCTGATTGGGTAGGTTTGCTGCATTTGGAATCATACAGGACTGAATTCAAACCCCTCCCCTAGGGTGCTCTATCAGTGCGGACTTTGAGTGACTTGCTGAACTTTTCTAAACCTCATTCCTCGGTGTAAACTGGTAATTCTATCTAATAAAAGAGTAATATGCAAATTTGACAGTACCTTTGCCATGCCCACAAGCCACACCCACAAGCCAATCAGGAGCAGATTATGCAAATAAACTCCAACCAAGATGGCTGCCACCACTCAGAGCAGGAGAGAGGCTTGGGTTTCCCTGGCAACAGAGGAAGCCAAGCTTTCTGCCTGCATTTGCCTGCCTAGGCCTCCACTCAATGTTACAAAGTTTCAATTATAAAAGACACAGAAATGGCGGCAGCCACTGAGCTGGAGAGAACAGAGGCTTGGGATTCCCTGGCAATGGAGGAAGCCAAGTTTTCAGTCTGCAGTTGCTGGCCTAGGCCTCCACTCTAGGCTACAAAGTTTCAAACAGAAATGGCTACCACCACGGAGTGAGCAGAAGGCTTGGCTCTGCTCCAAGCTACAAAGTTTCAATTGTAGAGATAGATTAATTCCAGATACCAGGGCCTCCAATTGAGTCGCTGGGCAGCATGGGCATGGTCGGCCTGCAAACCTCCACAGGCCACTCGCCCAGACCACCCCTCACCCCAAGGGAACCCCCACCCTTATCTGAGACACTAATCAGGGCAAATGAGCTGGCCTCCACCCATGCACCAGGCATCTATCCTATCTAATAAAAGAGTAAATTTGCAGATTGACCATCACTCCAACATACAAAAGGGCTGCCCCATGGGGCCAAAGATCCTGCCCCCATGTGGACACAAGATGGCCATCACAAGATGGCCAGTAGGGGAGGGCTGTTGTGAGGTTCCAGACTCGGCAAGAGAGGGCAGTTGTGGGTGATCAGGCCAGCAGGGGAGGACAGTTGGGAGGGACCAGGCCTGCAAGAGAGGGCAGTTGGGAGTGATCAAGCTTGCAGGGGAGGGCAGTTAGGGGTGACCAGGCTGGCATAGGAGGGAAGTTGGGGGCCAACAGGCTGTCAGGGGAGCAGTTAGACATCAATTAAACTGGCAGGGTAGTGGTTAGCAGGTGATCAGGCTGGCAGGCAGAAGCAGTTAAGAGGCAATCGGGGAGGCAGGCAGGTGATCAGTTTGGAACCAGCAGTCCTGGATTGTGAGAAGGATGTCTAATTGCCCATTTACAGAACCGGCTCTAAATGGGCAATCGGACATCCCTCGAGGGGTCCCAGATTGGAGAGGCTGCAGGCTGGGCTAAGGGACATCTTCCACCCCTCAGTGCATGAATTTCGTGCACCAGGCCTCTAGTAGGTAATAATAGTCTGTATTGCATATGTTTGCAGTGTTGATTAAATGCAATTTTTCACAATAAGCTTCTGCCCTATCTTTTTCAAATGAGTTCCCAATGCATAGTAGCTATTGTTATTGTTGTTATCCTTGCCACAACTGCTTTTTCTTCATTAAAAAAATTATAAATAGAGCTGGATAATAGGAAAATGTTTTCAATACCCTGTGTGAAGTTTATAGTATGTATTTAATATGTATTTGCTTAGTACCTATGATGTGCTATAATTGTGCAGGCTACTGAAAATGAAATAATGAACAGGTCACTGTGAACAAGACAGACAAAAACACTATTTTCAAGGAATTTATTCTCTAGGGATAAGTACATCCTATCTAATAAAAGAGTAATATGCAAATTAACCATCACTCTACTACACCCACTACCGATACCCATGAGTCAATCAGGAGCAAGTACAAAAATTAACCACAACTAAGATGGCTACAGCCATGGAGTGAGCAGGAGGGAGGCTTGGGTTTCCCCGGAGATGGAGGAAGCCAAGCTTTCCACACACCCTGGCAGGCCCAGGCCTCCACTCAAGGCTACAAAGTTTCGATTACAAAAGATAAATAAATCTCAGATACCAGGGCCTCCTCTTGGGTCATTGGGGGGGGGGGGGGGTGGCCAGCCTGCAAACTACCATAAGCCCCTCACCCAGGCCATCCCACACCCCAAGGGAACCCCCACCCTGATCTGGGACACCCTTCATGGCAAACCAGCTGGTCCCCACCCATGCACCAGGCCTCTATCCTATCTAATAAAAAAGTAATAGGCAGTTTGACCATCACTCCAACACACAAGATGGCTGCCTCCATGTGGTCAAAGATGGCTGCCCCCATATGGACACAAGGTGGTCAGCATGGGAGGGCAGTTGAGAGGGACCAGGCCTACAAGGGATGGCAGTTGGGGGTCATCAAGCCTGCAGGGGAGGGTAGTTAGGGATAATCAGGCCTGTAGGGGAGGGCAATTAGGGGCAAACAGGCTGGCAGGGGAGCAATTCAGCATCAATCAGGCTGGCAGGGTAATGGTTAGGGGTGATCAGGCTCTCAGGCAGAAGCAGTTAAGAGGCAATCAGGAAGGCAGGCAGGTGAGCAGTTGGGAGCCAGCAGTCCTCAATTGTTAGAGGGATGTCCAACTGCCCTTTTAGGCCTGATCCTACTGGGATAGGGCCTAAACGGGCAGTCAAACATCACTCGAGGGCTCCCAGGCTGGAGAGGGTACAGGTTGGGCTGGGGGACACCCGCTTCCCTAATGCCTGAATTTCGTGCACTGGGCCTCTAGTCTATAATAATAAAAGTGTAATAGTCTAATTAGACCAGACGACCTTCAGAGTGAAGCCAGGGCGTGAGGGAAACCCGGGTGCCAGGCTCCAGAGGGAAGCCAATGCCGGTAGCCAGGGGGAGCAAGGCCTGCTCTTACACAAATTTCGTGCATCTGGCCTCTAGTAAAATGATAAGTAGGATAATTTTTATTAATCAAATTATAAATGTAAGAGGGAGTGAAAATGAGATACTGATGTAGAGAGTGGTGGGATGGTGTTTTTTTAGCCAGGGTGATTGTGGAAGGATTCTCTGACAAGGTGATATTGACTAAATGTCCTGAAACAAAATAAGGCTTCCAATCAAAGACCTAGAACAAGTGTATTCCAAGCCACGTAAAGGAAGTTCAGTGACGTAAGATGATAATATGCTGCTGTGTTCCAGGAGCAGAAAGAAGGCTGTCAAGGCCAGAAACCAACGTTAAAGGAAAGTGCTGACTCTAGTAAAGTGTCTGTGTTATAGTCTGAAGATTTCAGGAAGTTAATAGAATGTTACCCACAGAGAAATAGAATCTAATTTTTGCTTTGTGAGGATCATTCTGATTACCGTGTAAAGAAGAGTTATAAGGGACAAGAAGTAGCAGGGGAGTTAGGTTGGAGTCTGTTTCTGACGTTCGAGTTAGACATAATAGTAGCCTGAAAAATGTTTTAGTAGAAGAGCTGATAAGAAGCCCTGCAATTCAGGCAGTTTTGGATACTGTTTAGAAGGGCATATGGATAGATGTGGAAGTGTGGGAGTAAGAGAGGAGGGAAAATTACTTGGCGGTTTCAAAATGAGCTAAAAGCAGATTGGGGAGACCAAAAAGCTTCTTTTCAGTCACATTAAGTTTGATGTACTTAGAAACACTAAGGATGTCAAGTAAACAGCAGAATATATAAGTCTGGCATCTAAGGGAGAAATGTAGGCTGGAATGGGTTGATATTACCAATAGGATGCATAGATACATGAGGAAAGAGGGTCTGTTAGTTTGAGCTTGGGGACACTTTAGTAATTACACAAATCTTAGAGGAGAAAGAACCAGCAAGTGCTTTGTGTATATCAGCAAGGTGGTATAAATCCAGAAAATATGGTGCCACAGAACCCCTGGTTGTACTTGGAGAGAGAGATAGTGGTCAACCATGGCAAATGCCACCGAGGAGATTTGAGAAGAGGGAGGAGACATTAAAGTGTTGTCTTAATTAATGGGAAGTTTTGCCAGAGAATGATGATAGCATTATCTGGCAGTAGTGAGATTCCCCAGAGAAACTTTTATGATGTATTTAAGGGGAGTACCACCAGCATTGTGGTGAAATTTTATCCATCCACTGCTTAGATGAAGATGTGGAATAAGATAAGAAATAAACTTGACTAAGGTTGGGTTTTGTCAGGAGAATAACATAAAAAAACTGATAACAAATATATTTAGAAGACTGTGTAGAATGATAAAAGTTATGCTTTATCCTGAATTTGCAGGAAAAATATTTTATCATCATTAAATGTTTTAATATTTAAAGCTATGTGTATATTAAAATCCAAACTATTTTACAGCTTAAAATGTTGTCATCCTGACATTCTATGGTTCATGTTGCTTGTTTTTTTCATTTGCTTCCATCAAGTGGCAGGTGATGGCTGGGCAAATCACCAAGAGCTGGTCCCTTGGAAATCAGTATCTACATAAATACAGTGTTTATCATAAAGTAACTCAAGCCTCAGTCTATATCCTTAACATAAAATGATGACTTTCTACAAACTTTAATTTTTCATCTAAAATGTTTCTGTTGTATCTTACAGTTGGATATTCAAATATCAGTGGTCAAATATGAATACAAACTACATGGAAATGTATTCAACTTTCCATAATAAGCAATAATAATATATTAATAACAACAAAATAATAATCATAGACACCTGAAATAGCAACAATAACAAACATTAATATAGTACAGGAGGTATGTTGGGCACTGTTCTAAGTGCTTTGTGTATATCAGCTCATTTAATCTTCACAAAACCCTATAAAGTGGATATTATCATTATGTCCATTGCAAAGATGACAAATAGAGAGAAGATAAAATTTAATAATTTTTTTCCCAGAATATGTAGCTGATAAATGACAGAGGCAGGATTGAAATCCTGGAAATCTAGCTCTATAGTCCTGATTTAAATAAGCTTTCTTCTCCCTTTCTCAACCCCTTTAAAAAATAGCTTTGCTTTCCTTCTGTACTTTAGCTGGAGATTTAAAAACTTATATTTTAAAAATACCAGGCTTGCCAACCCCCTTCACTTCTCTTTAGCTTTGCTAACTCTCTTATTTCTCATTATATCTCTTTAGTGACATTTAAAAAAAATATGTGTAAACACAGAAAGAGAATTCTGAATTCATATAACTTATAATACTCTGAATTTCCCATGATGTGCAGAAAAACCAGGTATAAATTCTGGGATACATATCCAAATATTTTATGATTCTGTTAATGATATCTTCTAAGCAACATTTCTGCAAACTTTAGAGAATTAAATTTTCAGAGGCATCTACTATGATGCCCCCAAAGGCATATGCCAAAAAAAAAATCAGGACATTATTCATATTTTAATTTAACACATATTTATTTAGCAATATTTATTTCAAGACCTTGTTGTAGATACTGGCAGTCTAGAAACACATAGCACAAAGGCTGTGATCTCCTGGAGCTCCAGCCCTATTAAGGAAACACACAATAAACAGCTCAATAGCAGCGGCCTGAAGAAATTAAAGCAGGACGTCGATAGAGCCTGATGGAGAAAAGTGCTGTTTTAGAAAATAGTCAGATAAGCATTTACTGATATTTGGACAGAGGTACGAATAACATAGGGGAGGGGAGACTCTGGAAAGAAGTCAAAAGTTACCAACACTCTAAGTTAGGGGCAAGCTCAGAGTATTTGGGATTGAGAGGATGTTTTGTTTCTTTGGTTTGCCCAGTCTCTGAAAGTCTTACAGTATATTATTTAGAGTGATTAAGTTCAAATTTTAATTTTGTGATATTTCTTCTTTTCCCAGGGGAGAATATTTTTACTTTATTAGTTTTAGTTGACTTTATTGATGTGACGTTGAATTTGCCGTAGTGACATTGGTTCACAAAACCATGCAGGTTTCACATAAAACTCAATAAAACATCCCCTGCACAATGCATCCATCGTGTGCCCATCACCCCAAGCAAAGTCCCCACCTCCACAGAGCCCCCACCTCCTTCCCCTCGGGCTATTGCCGCACTATTGTCTGTGTCTATGTGTTATGTATATATGTTTGGGGCTATCCCTTCACCTTCTTCATCCAGTTCTCCACACCCACTCCGCTCTGACATGTCAGTTTTTCCCTGTGTATCCATGCCTCTGCTTCTATTTTGTTTGTCATGATATTTCCTTCATTCACTTTCTGCCATTAACTGGACATGAAATGTGATCCAAACAAATGTGAAGAAGACCTAAAATAAATATTTTTATTTGGGTTACTCTGGTACTTTCAGTAACAGTTACAAATAAGTCATTCATCTCTTTATGTTTCCTGTATGCTTACAACATAAATAACACAGTCTCTTGCATTTCTATGTTTTTCCCTCCTGCTTGTAACCATGCTAAGGTTTCTCTTTTTTCAAAGAGAATCCTTTCTTTCCTACACATGATAGTTCCTCCTTGGAGGCTCTGTTTTTGCCTTAAACACCTCTATTTTTTATTTCTGTCCTCCACCAACATAACTATCTTTTCCCCTAATTTATTGAAGAAGTTGGTCCTTCTATTAGTCTAAATTGATTTAAAGATATAAAATCCAGTCCAAAATGTTGTTTTACAGCTTCCAAAACTCTTCAGAGTTAAACATCTTGGAATTTAGTTGATATTTCTTTAAAAATAACAAATACAACATTTTGCATCAGATGAAACAGGACTAACAGATCAGAGAAAAGCACAATTACAAATCTGCAAAATAAGCACCCCCAAAGTGATAGATGAAAATGATAAAATACAAAAAAGAACATTTTTACACTAAAATCAAAATGAAGGTAATAGTTGTAGAAATTTTAAGGTTTAAGGACAAAGGAAATCATTTATAAGATGCAAATAATTTTTAAAAAAAGGTCTACAAAAGACCAAGAATCAAGTTTTTCAATATCATAGTTTTCTAAAATATAATATGGATAATTTCTGAAGTATTGAAGGTAGGTGACTTTGAACCTAAACATTTACAACCAAGAAAATGTCCTATAAGTATATGGGTGAGATAAAGTTTTTCTTAGGCATAGAAACTCAGAAGTTTTAAAGAAAAAAAAACCCTTTTAAAAACATTCTTCACTCTTTAAGGAGGTAATTTAGTCAGATGATAACTACAACTATGAAATCAATACAAAATCTAAAAAAGAATTAGTGAATAGCAGTGGAAATTTTGTGGTATAAATCACACACACACACACACACACACACACACACACACACACACGAAGCCCAGTGTATGAAATTCATGCACCGGATTGGGGGGGCTGTCCCTCAGCCCAGCTTGTACTCTCTCCAATCTGGGACCCATTGAGGGATGGGCAGTCGGACATCCTTCTCACAACCCTGCCTTTATGATTGCCCCTAACCACTTCTGCCTGCCAGCCTGATCACCCCCTAAAGATTCCCCTGCCAGCCTGATTGATGTCTAACTGTTCCCCTGCCATCCTGTTTGCCCCCAATTTCCGTGCTCTGCCAGCCTGGTAATGCCCTCCCTATAGGCTTGATCACCCCCAACTGCCCTCCCTTACAGGCCTGGTTCCTCCCAACTGCCCCCCTCCCTGCTGGCCATTTTGTGGTGGCCATCTTGTGTCCACATGGGGGCAAAATCTTTGACCATCTGGGGGCAGCCATCTTGTGTGTTGGCTTGATGCTCAATCTGCATATTACTCTTTTATTAGATAGGATAGAAGCCTAGTGCATGGGTGGGGGTCATCTGGTTTGCTCTGAAGGGTGTCCGGGATCAGGGTGGGAGTTCCCTTGGGATGTGGGGAGGCCTGGGCAAGACTCCAGTGGTGGTATGAATGCCGGATATGCCCCCTAGCCACTCAAGTGAAGGCCCTGGGATCTGGGATTAATTTATGTTCTACAACTGAAACTTTGTAGCCTGGAGCAGAGCCAAACCTTTTGCTTGCTCCATGGCAGCAGCCATTTTTGTTGGGACTTTACCTTCTATAATTGACACATTGTAGCCTGGAGTAGAGGCCTAGATGGGTCAGAGCTGCAGACACTTGGCTTCCACCATCCCCCGGGCAATCCTAGCCTCTGCTCTTTCCAGCTCTGTGACTGCTGCCATTTCTATTGGGATATATCTTCTATAACTGAAACTTTGTAGCACTGAATAGAGGCCTAGGCCAGCAATAGCAGGTGGAAAGCTTGGCTTCCTCCATTGCTGGGTAAATCCAAGGCTCCTTCTCTCTCTCAGTGGCCACAGCCATATTGGTTGGGGCTTATTTGCTCCTGATTGGCTGGTGGGCGTGGTTTGTGGGCATGGCTTGATTGGAGGTATGGTCAATTTGCGTATTACTCTTTTATTAGTTAGGCTATATATAACAAGAAGATCATACGACCATACTCAAATACATTTTTACTTAAAGATGTGACACAGATATTGATAAACAATGATATAGATATTAAAAACAAAACATATAACCATGTGACTTTAAACATTAGGAGTCGTGAGAAAGAGAGAGAGAGAGAGAGAAACTTAATGTGTCCAATGATGGATAGAAAAAAAAGATGGCAAATAAGGAAACGGAATGTATAATGATTTAAAAATATATGAAAAAAGGTAACTTTTATATCCTAACTAGAATCCCAGTGCATAAAATTCGTGCATGGGTGTGGTCTCTAGGCCTGGCCTTCGATCATGGTCATCTTCCCTGGCTGCCCACGGCCAGCCCCACTTCCATCACTACCACTCCCAGATCCCCACTCGCCATTGGGTGGTAAGAGCCTGCCAGCCTTGAAGAGGAGCCAATAGGTTGGCTGTTCTGCCCACTCGTCAGCCCTGCCCTCATCACGGGTCACCCTGTGTCTGGGGAACAACTGTCAGGGTGGAGGCCTTGGACTGGTGCCACCCGCATCCCTCACCATCCACCCCAGTTCCCCATTCATCATTGGGCAATTGGAGCCTGCTGGCCAGGGAAAGGCACCGAGAGGTAGTCAGTGCACCTCATATAATGACTGGTCAAGCAGTTGTTCTGGTCATTCTGCCTTAGGATCAATTTGCATATTTGCCTTTTATTATATAGGATAGTAAGCTAATTACAAAAATGTAATTAAATTAAAAAACTAACCAAAAATCTCTTAAATTTGATTTTAGAAAGGTATTGCAATATTATATTTATAAGAGATACATTTAAAATAAAACAGTAGAGAAAGCTTAAAACAAAGTGAAAACATGTGCCACAAATATGACCATAAGGAAAGCCACAGTAGCAACTTTAGTATTAAGCCATATAAGATGTAAGGTAAGATTTTAAAGAAAAAATGACACCAAGCAATCAGAAAGGCTTATGAACCTAAAAATACCTACAGTAACAACCATCAGAATTCTATGTAAAAATAAAGCAACAATTATCGATGAATATTGTAGCTTACCACTGTCAAGATTATTTAACCCTTCACCTATTCTCGGTATGCCTTAGGTCATGTCATCCTCTAAATTACTCCATTTCTAAAATCTAAATTCCATTATCTCACATATCAAATAAAACCTTTTATATCCAATCTTGACCCTCTGGCAGATCAAATGCACAATTTTCATTTTATTACTCTCTGTCCTTTTGTACTATAATCTTTCTGCACAACCATCCCAAATATCCATGGAGTTCAATTTTTCCTCCTGCTATAAACTCTGAATCAAGGTGGAATGATTTTTGCCTATTATTCTAAAGAAATTCTTTTGTTTGCTATTTTCTTGACTTTCTCACTTCCAAATTCAATAGATATTTTTCAGTCCTTATTTTACTGGACTCAAGTGCAACATTTGAGTGTGTGGATCATTCCTTTCTTCTACAAACTAACTCTTTCTTTAGCTCCAGTGACACCACACCGCTTATCTTTTTGCACCCTTAAAAGTTGGCGATATCCTCAATCCTACCCCGGCTTACCACTCTTCTCTGTAGATTCATGCTCTATAGAACTCTCTCATTTAAGTTTTCAAGTATTACCTGTATGCTAACAACTCTCAAATCCCTTGCTTCAGTCTATATTATTTCTCCTCAAGGAAAACTTGAATATCTAGCTATCACCAGCATCTCCACATGGTGTTCTCACAGCCACTTCAGTCCTAACATGTCCTAATAGAGGGCCTCAGCATCTCTCACTGCACTCCAGAAGTAACTTCTCAACTCAGGCTTCTTCCCCTACATAGCTGACAGAGTAATATTAAAGCCAAACTTGATTATGTCAGTATAGGCCCCACATTTAAACCCTTAAAGGATGTGATATTTTCTAACAGAGGGTACCAGCCTTTCTGTGATTTGTCTATTGCCTACTTCTCTGGCCTCTCTTTTTACCACCATTTGCATAATCTGCTTCTCACTTTCTACTCCCCCCATGCTGTTTCCCATCTCTATTCTTGGTTTATGCTATCTCACCTGGCTCAGTATCCCACTAGCCATCTTACTCTAAGTCTTATTATTGATATTTTTCTGATAAGAACAGCATATCTCTATTCTTATTTACACATGTCATTGCTCTTTCTACAGATTATAATTATGTGCTTACTTTTTTTTTTTTAATCTTCGCCTCAGTTTGGAGCTCTCAAAAGTTACAGAAGATAAGAAAAACCAGAAAATGAATGATTAAAATGTAGTTTGTATTGTAAAAATACTGTGATAAGTTCAATTTTTATCCATATGATAATATGTGTTACTAGAAAAACCCAGAGAATAGCACCCAATTCCACATAGAGAACCGCCAGGGAAAGTGCCTTAGAGAAGAAACCTGAAATAAATTTTCAAGAGTGAGTTGAAATTATGCAGACAAATGGAGAATGAATGGGTAGCTGGTAAAGAAAAGATATAAAAAGAGAAACATGGTTGCTGTGAGAATCACATGGGTGGAATCAATAGGGCTAAAACTCAGAGCACTATCATAAGTGTGGGTCAGGAGATAAGAATTAAGTGTAGAAGTGTTCTATGTGCCATGAGTACAAATTTGGATTTTATCCTGAAAAGACCCATATTATAAAATGCTGCTTTTTATTTTTGTATTTCATTGTCTCATAGGCCTTTAGACACTAAGGTACTCCTAGTTCCAACCCCCAAATCCTGAATCTAAGGATTATCTCATGGACTTATCTTGTGGTAGCTATGATTTCTGGAGTCTTTGAATTAACGAAATGTTCCTTAATGTAACAGGAGGACAAGCTGAGGAGAAAGAAACACCAAAAGATGGCAATACCAACCATCTCCTGAGCCACCACACTGCTCTTGTGTTAGGAACTTTTAAAATGTAAGTATCAGCCCTAGTCAGTTTATCTCAGTGGGTAGATCATCAGCCTGCGAAATGAAGGGTCCTGGGTTCAATTCTGGTCTAGGACATGTATCTTAGTTGCAGTCTCGATCCTCAACACACCAATGTTTCTCTCTTTCTGTCTCTCCCCCTCTCTTCCACTTTCTCTAAAAATCAATAGAAAAATATTCTCAGGTGAGAATTAATAGCAACAACAAAAAGCGTAAGCATCGAAACAATTCTTCAAGGTGTAGAAATGTTGATGAGAAAGGTTCAGAACTGAGACCCCATAGCTAGTAAGTGGTAGCTATAACCTCATGGTATATGACTCTTAAGAATGCACATGTTCTGCATTGTTACATGGACTCCTAGCACCAATAAAATAATATTGGAATATTGCAAAACATAGGATACATCTTGGCAGTATGTGAAAATGTGTACACAAGTCAACTTCAAAGAGAACACACACCGATTAAAACTATAATATTGATTTAAATTATGATGAAAAGGACATCAATAATGGAAGAGACTTCTATATACATATTTTGAAGTATAATGACTAAAAAAAAATGTCTGTAGTCAATGTGATCATTCCCCTCAGACTACTCTAGACTTTTAACCCTTGTAAGCCATGCAATTCCTTTTGGCTGATATCACGTTAAAGCCCACAAAAATCACATTAATTTCTCTTATAATGTATGAACTTATTACTTTTCTAAAAGTAACTTGTGTGCCTAATAACAAAAGCATTTACTAAGAAAAACTGAGAAGACTGATATATGTTAATTATTCATTCTTATTTTTTAGAACACATATTTCATAATATATATAATAAGATCATGTCTGGGTCCTGCCCAGAATTGGCCGGCACATGCATATCCTTTGGGCTTTGTCTTTTTTCCTTTAGAAATAACTCTCACACAAGGAAATGAACTTTGGAAGAAGGTGGTTGTAAGATAAATTGTACTGGGTTTGTTCTAATATTTACTGTACAGATGATTTTCATTCTACATACATTTTTATGATCCTCATAGAGTGACTATAGAATCTAGTTCTACATTTGGGAGGGGGGATTCCTTACAGACTAACTATTGAAAAGTTTAAGTAAACATACATGTAGAGATTTATATTCAGTTTTGGATTTCAATGAATCCTGTTTTATATTTCATTAAGCACTATACCAGATTCATATTTTTTTATCTCTCTCAGATTAACATAAAACTTGTACACAAAATAAAAATCTTCATCATTTGAAATTACTTTTTTATACCTAGAGGCTATAGTCTTAATATTTAAAAATCAGTGACTTGAAATCAGCAATATCCATCAAGAATGTATATTGGGAAATTAAAGCTGTGAGATCGTTGGACTGTGGCTCCCTCTAACAAATCAAATGGGAAAAGAAAAAGAAAAAAAGGAAAGAATAGAAAGCTCGGCTTTTAATATGGTTTTTCTATAGTGAGGTTTTTTTAAGTCTCTTCCCCAGTTCTAGTTGTTTCCCAGCTCAATTCATTCTTTGACATTTTTTGAAGGCTCACTTACAATTAAGTCACAATAAGTATGAATTCCATGAAACTAGATACTCTCATTCATTTTATATCCTTAGTGCCTTATAGTAAACAGTAGGCAAGTATGTTTTAAAGGTATAAATAAATGAATAAATAATTATTAGTAAAAGGTTCCATATAAATTCCAAAGTGCAAGAAGGTTATTAGTTTATTCTAAGGAACATTTCTAGAGCACATATATACTTCTATTCAGACTTCTGCCTGTGTTACTTTAATGTGTAAATATAATATAACTATTGATAAATAATGTAAATTAATTTAGTTAAAACCATTAAAATTAAAGCTGAATATCTTGAGGGAGGTTCCAAGATGGCAGTAGTGTAGGTGAAAGTTACACTCACCTGTTCCCAGGACCAAACCAAAATTATGAAACAATTAATTATGGAACAATCAACCTGAATAACCAACTAAAAACTAGCTGAACCTTTGTCTTATAACCAAAGATTTACAGAAGAAGCCACATCGAGACTCAGTGGAAGGGTGGACACTCAAAAGAACCAGCCTGATAATCCACATGGGGCCATTAGAAATCTGAAGGAATAGTTTCATTGTCCGCCCTGAGGAACAAGAATTCTCCAATCATGATCCCCAGCCAGAAGATCCAGAGAAGAAGAGGTGCCCATGTAGCATATAGCTGTGAAAATCAGCAAGGATTTGTTTGCCAGGGAATGACAGGATGCTGCTAGAAAATCAGGCTCCCTCTTAAAGGGCTAGCACACAAAATCTCACCCATGACCACTCATGCTGAACATCAGGGAGGGAAAGCAGAGCAAAGCAAGGAGGTAATGGGTAGTGTGGCTTTATGAAGAAGGTTATGGAACAGCAGCCAAGGTCCTAGCTGACGCCCTCTTCTACACCACCCAGAGATGCCATTTTTACTGGGTTGAGCATCGTATGGCATTAGACTGGAAGAACACTTAGCTTCACCTCTGACTCCCTGTGGCTCCTCTCTTCTAAGATTCTACCTTATGGAAGTCTGTATGCTGTAGCCATTTTGGGCCTAGAGTAAAGACACTCATGGAGGACTCTTGAGGAGGTCTGGGCAAATTCTGGGATTGTCAGAAAGTGAATTGTGTGGCTCTAGGTTAAGGACCTTTTTTCTCTTGCTCACCTAATGGGTACCTTCATTGTTATGTAGAGCCCTTCCTCCACATGAACAAATCTTGGTGGTTTTTTTAGCCTGATGAATACTGCTGCCCCATCCTGATGACTCCCTAAGACTCAGCCTCACCACAAAGATTCTTGGGCCTCTGGCAGCTAGTGGATGGCCATGGTGTACTCTGGGACAATTGATGAATTGCCTTAAACTCCGAACTAGTATGAAGTTTGATCTGTATCAACCTGGTAAATACCACTGGCCTCTATTTAGTGACTCACTAAGAAACTACGTCATAGAACTTACATAACCCAAGAAACTCTTTCAGAACTGAGCCTAACAGGTGTCTGTTAAATAGTGGTGGATTTCAGAGTGCCTTGGGCCTTTTGCTGACCTGGCCTGGACTCGGTGTTATTGTAACTCATCCATGTTCTGAACCCTGACCCCTCCCATGTATACCCAGGCCTAGCAGAGGTAGCCAAAATGTGTAGATCATTTTGGAACTCCAACAGGTTGCCCAAGATCAGACACAGACATTGTCTGACACTGACCTCCACCAGATTCCCTCCCAAGAGGCTCCAGAACCAACATATCTACCTTGTGCTTAGCTTCAGACCACATCAGAGCATTCACAATTATCTCCATAAGAGACACATCCCAAGAGAAAATCTCAGCATGCACCAGACACTGTGAGGGCTAATTTTATTTTAAGAGATAAGCCATTGCAAAGCAGCTTGTATGCTGTGGTCCAGGTCAATCTTCACTTTCAGTGAGCAAAGAGTCAATGCAATCCACAAACAGGTCAATAAAAATCAATACACAACTACCATAAGCAGGCTCACATACCCTACACAAAAAGCATTTCTGAAGCACATAGTTCAGGTGACTGGGGATACTGTTCGAATGAAACCCACAATATAAGGGCACCATACCAAGACGGGGAAACATAGCAGATCTACCTAATACACAAACAAATACATAGAGACAGCCAAAAATGGGGATACAAATAAGCATACCCCAAATGAAATAACAGGAGAAATTTCCAGAAAATGGACTAAATGAAATGAGGCAGGCACTCTATGAGATACAGAGTTCAAAAAAATATTATAAGGATTTTCAAGAGACTTAGGGAAAGAATGGATAAGCTCAATGAAAATTTAAAGAGATAGCATAAACAGGGACAGAGAAAGCATAAAAAAGAACTAGTCAGAAAATGAAGAATACAATATTTAAAATAAACAATATACTTGAAAGACTAAACAGCAAATGAGTTGAAGCAGAAAATTTAATCAGTAATTTGTTAGACAAGGCAGCAGAAAACTTCCAATCAGAGCAGCAAAATGAATAAAGATTTTTAAAAATAAAAATAAGGATATTTTAAGAGATTTCTGGGACACCATAAAGAATAACAACATTTGCATCATAAGAGTATAAAAAGGAAAAGCAAGAGAGCAAGGGATTGAGAACAATGGATTCCCAAACCTGGTGAAGAAAAAAGACATACAAGTCCATGAAACAAAGACAGTCCTAAACAAGATGAACTCAATGAGGCACACACCAAAACAGATCATAATTAAAATGGCAGAGGTCTAAGACAAAAAAAAATCCTAAAAGCTAAAATAGAACATTTACTTATCTACAAAAGAGCTCCCATTAAACCGTAAACTGATTTCTCAACTGAATCATTTCAGGCTGGAAGGGTTTAGCATGAAATATTCAGTGAAGAAAAGAAAGGACCTATCATCAAGATTAGTATAACTGATAATCCTTTAAGTTGAAGGAGAAATAATGAAGTTTGCAGACAATAAAGAGCTAAAGGAATTGTTAACATCAAACCAGTTTTACAAAAAATGTTAAATGGACATCTTTAAGAAGAAGAGAGTCTGACTGGTGTGTCTCAGTGGTTGAGTATTGACCCAAGGACAAAGAGGTTTATTTGCTGGTGAGCTTCCTGCTCAGGGCACATGCCTGGGTTGCAGGCTCCATCCTCAGGAGGGATATGCAGGAAGCAGCCAATTGATGATGTTTCTCTATCATTAATGTTTCTATGTCTCTATCCCTCTCCCTTCCTCCTCTGCAAAAATGAAGGATAAAAATCATATGATCATATCAATAGCTGTAGAAAATTTGACAGAATTGAGCACCCATTTATGATAAAAAGTATAAGGAAAGTGGGAATAGAGGAATCATCATGCAACATAATAAAAGCAATATCTGATAAACCCACAGCTAACATTGTACTTAATGGGGAAAAACTACAAGTATCTCCCTTAAGAGTAGAAACTATACAGAGATTGTTTACTTCCATCACTATTATTCAACACTAGAGGCACAGTGCATGAATTCATGCTTGGGTGGGATCTAGCTGGCCTTCCCTGATCAAGGCAATCAGGGTCAGGTGGAGGGGTTATGGGAGGTTGGCCAGCTGGCCCTGCCCCTAATCAGGCCAGTTGGACTGCTGCAGTTCATGTCATAGCAACTGGTCACTTTGGTCATTCTAGTTATTCTAAACATTCTAGTCACTTGGCTTTTATAGACATACTAGTGACGAAATTCATGCACATTAAAAGAGTATTAATTAGAGGAAATAATTCAATGTTGCTATTTTCTCTTTCTCTATAATAGAAGTATCAGAGACTAAAGAAAATTAGTAAAATGTATATGAAACCTTACTCCTGTCAGAGTCTAGGGTGCACCATGGGACTCAGAGTCAAGTACCCACTCACTCACATGGGCCTCAAAATCCCCCCCTGCATTGGGATAGATACAGACCCAGCCATTCCCACCCTTGTAAGCCCTGCAGGGCAGGGGGCATCCTTAGGTCCCCTGACCCAGCACCAGGATGGGGGGCATGGCCTGAAGTCCCCCATCAAGCCCCACCAGGCAGAGGAGCACAGCCTCAGGTTCCCCGGCCCAGCACCAGGAGGGAGGCACAGCCTCAGGTCCCCCATCAATCCCCACTGGCACAGGGGTGCAGGCTCAGGTCGGCTGTGAAGCCCCGTTGGGTGGGGGACAGAGCGTGAGGTCCCCTGTCAAGCCCAGCCAGGCAGGAGGGGCACAGCCTCAGGTCCCCTGGCCTGGTGCTGGGGCAGAGGGTGTGGTCTGAGGTCCCCCAGCCTGGTGCTAGGATGAGGGTATGGCTTGAGGTCCCCTGTCAAGCCCTGCCAGGTGGGAGCGCAGCCTGAGGTTTCCTGTCAAGCTCTTCTGAGTGGAGAGAATAGTCTGAGGTCCCCTAACCCAATACCAGGATGAGAAGCACACCTTGACGTCCTCTGTAAAGCCCTCCCGGGTTGGGAGTGTGGCCTGCAGTCCCCTGTCATGCCGCACCAGGTGGGAGGCATGACCTGAGGTCCCCCAGCCTGGAGCTGGGGAGGGGGGAGTAGCTGGAGGCCCCCTAGCCCAGCACCAAGACGGGAAGTACACTTTGAGGTCTCCCATCAAGCCCTACTGGTGAAGGACATGGCCTCAGGTCCCCTGGCCTGGTGCTGTGGCGGGGGTCAAGGCCTGAGGTACCCTGTCAAGCCCCTCTGGTTTGGGGGAGGGTGTAGGCCTCCTGTCCTGCGTGCTGCGGCCACGTCCCCCACTGGCCTCCCATTCCACTGCCAGGACCACTCACACTCTCCCTGAGCCAGGATAATTGGGAGGGGGTGATGGGGGCCAGCATCCTGGGTGAGCTGGGCCTCACAGCCTCTCTGCTTCAGCTCCCAGCACCCCGACCTAAGGAGGAGTGCTTTCACAGGGGCCTGGCAGGCACTAGATACGGCAATGCCTTAAAAACAGAAGAAGCCCCCTTTAGCTCTGGCTGGAAGTGCGTTGGGAACTTTTGGTTGGGGAAGCAGCCCAAAGTCAGGGCTGAAATAAGACTTTGGGTAGCCTCCAGAGGGGTGACTTCAGTCCTTCGCCACAGCCATATCCCCCACCAGCCTCCCATTCTGCCACTGCCCCGCCCTCCTGTATGCCGCACCACCCCGCCCTCTCGCTCCTGATTGGCTGGCAGCGTAGCGAAGGTATGGTAATTTGCATGTTTCTCTTTTATTAGATAGGATAGATAGTACTAGAAATCCTAGTCACAGCAATCAGAAAAGAAGGGGAACAATGCATCTATTTAGAAAAGAAGATGTAAAACGGCCATTATTTACAGATGACATGATATTATATAGAGAGAATCCTAAAGATTCTACCAAAAAAAAACAATACAACTGATCAATTAATTCAGAAATGTAGCAAGATATAAATAAATATTCAGAAACAGATCACATTTTTGTACACACACTCACAAAAAGAACTATCAGCAAGGAAAACTAAAAAAAAATCAATTTACAATCATATAAAAAATAATGAAATATATAGAAATAGATTTAACAAAGGAGGTAAAAAACCTGTTCTCAGAAAATGATAAGATTCAAATAAAGAAATCAAAGGAGATACAAAAAATGGAAGCATATATTATTTTTATATTATAGCAATGAACATCATTTAAATGTCTATATTACTTAAAGCATCTTTAGGTTCAACACAATTCCTATAAAAATACCAATGGTGTATTGCACTATAAAAATACCAGTGGTGTATTGGGTAGATAAAATAACCCAAAGATTTATATGAAACCTTAAGAGACCTCCAATATTCACAGCAACTTGAGAAAGAAGAGCAAAGTTAAAAGTATCATGCTACCTAATATCAAATTATACTACAAGGCTAGTAATCAAAACAGAATGGTACTAGCATAAAAGCAGACATATAGATCAATGGAACAGAATAGAGAACACAGAAATAAACCTATAACCATATGCTTAATTAATATTTAACAAAGGAGACAAGAAAAAAATATTGGGTAAAGATAGCTTATTTGATAAATGATTTTTGATAAATTGTACAGGTACATATAAAAAGTGAAACTAGATCACTGTATTATATCATATACAAGGAAAATCTCAAAATGGATTAAAGGTAAATGTCAGACTTAAAACCACAAAACTCTTAAAAGAAAACAGACAATAAAATCTCTGACATTTCTCTTAGTAATAGGTTTTCTGATACATCCCCTCCAGCAAGAGAAACAAAAGAAAATAGAAACAAATGGACTACAAAAAACTAACAAGATTTTCCACAGCCAAGCAAACTATCAACAAAACAAAAATACAATCTACTGCATGTGGCAAGATATTTGCCAATGATTCATCTGGTAAGGGGTTGATATCCAAAACTTATAAAGAACTCATACAACTCAACAACAAAATAACAATCCAATTAAAAATGAGCAGATAATCTGAATATACATTTCTCCAAAGAGGACGTACATATGGCCAATAGAGATCTGAAAAAATGCTCAATATCACTAATCATCACAGAAATAAACATTAAAAGCAGAATGAAATATCTCCTCACACCTGTCAAAATATATATCATTAATAAATCAACAAACAGCCGGGAATGGTTTGGCTCAGTGGATAGAGCGTTGAACTGCGGACTGAAGGGTCCCGGGTTCGATTCCGGTCAAGGGCATGTACCTTGGCTGTGGGCACATCCCCAGTAGCGGGCGTGCAGGAGGCAGCTGGTAGATGTTTCTCTCTCATCGATGTTTCTGACTTTCTATCCCTCTCCCTTCCGCTCTGTAAAAAATCAATGAAATATATTTAAAAAATAAATAAATAAAATTTTTAAAAAATCAACAAACAGCCAGTGCTGGCAATAATATGACAAAAGAGAACCCTCGTGCACCATTGGTGAGAATATATCGGTAGAGCCACTGTATGGAAAGCAGTATGGAGTTAGCTCAAAAATTAAAAACGGAGCAGCCTTATGACCTAGCAATTCCACTTCTGGGAACTTATCTAAAGGAATCAAAATACTAATTTGATAAAACATATAATGAACAACATATAATGAACAAAAAACTGTTGAACAAAAATAGAACCAAAGACATAGAAGCATCGAACAGACTGTCCAACCTATGAGGGAAAATGGGGGATGACAGTGTAGGAAATCAACCAAAGGACTTGTAGGCATGCATATGAGCATAACCAATAGACACAGATAGTAGGGAGGTGAGGACATGTGCTGGAGATGGGAAGAGATGGAGAGGGGTCAATGGGGTAAAAAGGTGACTCATGTAATACTTTAAACAATAAACAATTTAAATTTAAAAGATAATAAGCAAACAGATATAGATATATTGCCTATATATCTGTACATATTAGCTCATACTATATAATAAAAGCCTAATATGCTAAGTCTATGGTCATCCAGTCATCTGTTCAATCAAACTGTAATATGCTAATGATATGCTAAGGTGGCTCAACAGCTTGCTATGATGTGCACTGTCCACCAGGGGGCAGACATTTGACCAGTTGACCAGTCAGTATGATGTGCACTGATCACCAGGGGGCATATGCTCCAACTGGTAGGTGAGCTGGCTGCTGGGATCCAGCAAATCAGGATTGAGCAAGATGGGCCAGACACGCTCTGGAGCCCTCCCATGGTTCCTCCTCAGCTGACCAAACTACCAGGTCCCTCCCTGGCTCAGATCATGCACCAGTGATGTCTTTCAGCCTCACCTGCACACTCTCACAATCCAGGACACCTTGAGGGATGTCAAAGAGGCAGTTTTGGCCCAACAGCAGAATGGCCAATCACTATGATGTGCACTGACCACCAGAGGGCAGATGCTTAATGCAGGAACTTCCCCCTGGTGGCGAGTGCACTCTCACAGGGGAGCGCCACTCATACAGAAGCTGGGCTCACGGCTGGTGAATGCAATAGTGGGGGCAGGAGCTTCTCCCACCTCCAGGGCAGCGCTAAGTATGTCTGACTATAGGGAGCAGGCCTAAGCCATCAGTTGGACATCCTCCAAGGGCTCCCAGACTGAGAGAGGTTGTAGGCCAGGCTGAGAGCCCCCCCCCCCCCACATGCATGAATTTCATGCATCAGGCTTCCAGTATCATATCTAATAAAAGAATAATATGCAAATTGACTGTACCGCTGCTAAACCCACAAGCCATCTCCACCAGCCACGTTTACCAGCCAATCAGGAGCAAATATGTAAATAAACCCCAAACAAGATGGTTGTGGGCACTGAGAGCAGAAGAGAGGCTTGGAGGAAGCCAAACTTTCCACCTGCCCTTGCCAGCGTAGGCCTCCACTCAATGCTATAAAGTTTCAACTATAGAAGATAAATAAATTCCAACAGAAATGGCAGCAGCCACAGAGCTGGAGAGAGCAGGAGGCTAGGGTTGCCCCCAGTGATGGAGGAAGCCAAGCTTCTGCAGCCCTTGTGGGCCTAGGCCTCCACTCCAGGCTACAAAATTTCAATTGTAGAAGAAAAATTAATCCCAAATTCCAGGGCCTCTTCCTAGGTGGCTGGGGGGTGTGGCCGGCCTGCATAACACCACAGGCCCCTTGCCCAGGCTGCCCCATGCCCAAGGGAACCCCCACTCTGATCTGGGACACCCTTCATGGCAAACCAGCTGGCCCCTACCCATTTCACCAGGCCTCTATCCTATCTAATAAAAGAGTAATATGCAGATTTACCATCACTCCAACACACAAGGTGGCTGCCCCCATGTGGTCAAAGATCCTGCCCCCATGTGAACACAAGATGGCCACCACAAGATGGCCAGCAGGTTATGGCAGTTAGAAGGGACCAGGCCTGTGAGGGAGGGCAGTTGGGGAACATCAACTCTGCATGGGAAGCAGTTAGGGGTGACCGGGCAGCAGAGGACATAACTTGGGGGTGACCAGGCCTAAAGGGAAGGGCAGTTGGTGGGGAACTAGGCCTGCATGGGAGAGCAGTTATGGGGAATCAGGCCTGCAGAGAAGGGAAGTTAGGGGTGACCAGGCTCAGTTGGGGGCAATCACGCCCACATGGGAGGGCAGTTAGGGGTGATCAGGCTGGCAGAGGAGGGAAGTTGGGGGCAAACATGCTGGCAAGGGAGCAGTTAGACATCAATCAGGCTGGCAGGGGAGTGGTTAGGGTGTGATCCATTCGGCAGGCAGAAGCAGTTAGGGGCAATCAGGAAGGTAGGCAGGTGAGCAAGTGGGAGCCAGCAGTCCTGAATTATGAAAGGAATGTCCAACTGCCTGTTTAGGCCCGATCCCACTGAGATTGCCCTGAATGGGCAGTTGGACATTTTTAAATGGGCAATCAGACATCCTTTGAGTGGTCCCAGATTGGAGAGGGTGCAGGCTGGGCTGAGGGACACCCCTCCACCCCCTGCACAAATTTTGTGTTCTGGGACTCTAATATGTATATCTATTTATTAGCAAATTCTGGTTTTAAATTACAGATGCATCATTTACTATGAAAGAAAGAAGGAAGGAAGGAAGGAAGGAAGGAAGGAAGGAAGGAAGGAAGGAAGGAAGGAAGGAAGGAAGGAAGAAAACATATGTACTACTATTAAATATAAGTTATATTGTAAATAAAAATAAATAAATAAATAAAAATTAAAAAAAGAAAGAAAAAAAGGAAGGAAGGAAGGATGAAAGGAAGGAAGGATAGAAGGAAGTAAGGAAGGGAAGGAAGGAAGGAAGAAAGAAAGGAAGGAAGGAAGGAAGGAAGGAAGGAAGGAAGGAAGGAAGGAAGGAAAAGGAAGGAACAAACGAATGAATGAAATATGTACCTCTATGCCCATAACAGCATTGTTTACAACTTGAGGTCCATTGCATGAAGATTCTTGCTATAGGCCTTCCTTCCCCTGGCTGCCTGCACCGGTTTTCCTCTGTCACCAGGGAGCAAGGCCTTGGTCTGTTCGCTGCCTTCAATCTTTGCTCCAGCCTGAGTGCTGCTCCTATAGCTGCCTCCGACCCCTGCCCTCTCCCTCATAACATGCATCCTGTCCTGCCTGGCTGCTCTGTGCTTACATGCTTGCTGGCCAGAGGCCAGGAGCAGCTGGGAGCCAAGGCCACTCTCATCTATGTCAGGTTAATCTGCATACTCACTCCTGATTGGCTGATGGGCATCACAAAGTGATGGTCAATTTGCAAGTTTCTCTTTTATTAGTGTACACTAGAGGCCTGGTGCACAAAATTTGTGCATGGGTATGGGGTGTCCATCAGTCCAGCCTGCATACTCTCCAATCTGGGAACCCTCGAGAAATGTCTGACTGCCCTCTCACAATCCAGGACTGTTGACTTCCAAACGCTCGCCTGCCTGCCTTCCTGATTGCCCCTAACTGCTTCTGCCTGCCAGCCTGATGACCCCCTAATCATTCCCGTGCCAGTTTGAATGATGTATAACTGCTCCCCTGTCAGTATGTTTGCCCCCAACTTCCCTCCTCTGTTGGCCTGGTCACCCCTAACTGCCTTCCCCTGCAGGCTTGATTGCTGGCCTGGTCCCTCCCAACTGCCCTCTCCTGTAGGCCCTGAACCCACTCCCCCATTGCCCTCTCCAGCAGGCCTGGTCACCCCTAACTGCCCTTCCCTGCAAGCCTGGTTCCCCCAACTGCTGTACCGTACAGGCCTGGTCACCCTCAACTTCTCTCCTCTGCTAGCCTGGTCACCCTTAACTGCCCTATCCTGTAAGCTTGATCACCCACAACTTCCCTCCCTCACAGGCCTGGTCCCTCCTAACAGCCCTCCCCTGCTGGCCATTTTGTGATGGCCATCTTGTGTCCACATGATGGCAGGATCTTTGACCACATGGGGGCAGCCATCTTGTGTGTTGGAGTGATAGTCAATCTGCATATTACTCTTTTACTAGATAGGATAGAGGCCTGGTGCATGGGTGGGGGCCAGCTGGTTTGCCCTGAAGGGTGTTCCAGATCAGGGTGAGAGTTCCCTTGGGGCATGGGGCAGCCTACGCCAGGGGCTAGTGGTGGTTTACAGGCCAATTATCCTGCTAGTGACTCAAGAGGAGTCCCTGGTATCTGAGATTAATTTATCTTCTACAATTGAAATTTTATAGCCTGGAGTGGAGCCAAGCCTTCGGCTCTCTCCGTGACAGCAGCCATTTCTGATGGAATTCATTTACCTTCTATAATTAAGACTTTGTAGCCTGGATTTGAGGCCTAGGCAGGCTAGGGCTGCAGAACCTTGGCTTCTTCCATTGCCAGGGGCAACCCTAACCTCTGTTCTTTCCAGCTCCGTGGCTGCTGCCATTTCTGTTGGGATTTATGTATCTTCTATAATTGAAACTTTGTAGCATTGAGTGGAGGCGTAGGCTGGCAAGAGCAGGTGGAAAGTTTGGCTTTCTCCATTACCGGGGAAACCCAAGCCTCTCTCCTGCTCTCAGTGGCCAGTACCATCTAGGTTGGGGTTTATTTGCATATTTGCTCCTGATTGGTTGGTGGACATGGCTGATGGGCATGGCTGATGAATGTGGTTGGTTATTATAGTGGAGGTACAGTAAATTTGCATATTGCTATTTTATTAGATAGGATAACCAAGTTATAGAAGCAACCCAAGTACCCATCAGTGGAGATTGGCTAGAGGAGTAGTAGTACATGTATATAATAGATTATTACTGGACTACTAATAAAGGAATTAAATCTTACCCTTTACCACAGAATGGATGGGCCTAGAGGGTATTATGCTAAATGAAATAAGTTAGGCAGACAAACGCAAATATCATATTATTTCACAGGACAAAATAAATGGACAAACCCAACAGGTACAAACTCATCGATGTGGAGAACAAACTGACGGTAGCCATAGAGGAGGAGGGCATGTTAAGGTGACCAAAAAGTGCAAATGGATCGTCAAAAATAGTCACAGCGTAGGGACTATAGTCAATAACAACTATGTATGTATGGTGCTAGGTGGGTACTGAAAATATCAAGGAGAGAGAGAACTCTTTAAGTTATAAAATTGTATAATCACTATGCTGTACATCTGAAACTTAAGAAAAATATATTTTAAATGGTTAACATACAGAGTCTAAGTATGGGTTGTTTATATTAATAAAAGATAAATAACTCCAGAATAAATTTTGGCTTATTGTCAGGAAAGTGGTAAGAGTCTAGGTTCCAGTATCTTCAATGGACCCATAATTCTTTCACTGCTTATTGAATACTCTCCTTGGGAAGGACTATGCTTGATTCTCAGCTGAGGGAAGTCTGTTTTATGGAAGAAGAAAATATTTTCATTTTTTACACTTTATAACAAAGATCTTTCCATGCCTCCTCTAAAAAGCTAAATATTCTTAACATATATCAGTTAGAGATTATTTTGACTTACTATATACATATCTGAAATGAGTGTTGACATAAATCGTTATATTTTATTATGCATAGTTAATGTGCATAACTAATTATTACAAGTTAATGAATTAAGAAACCTCTTTGGTTAAGTGAATTTGTATTTGGAATTTTTACTATCAAAATGTCAACTTCAATTTCTTAAATACTTTAAAGAAAAACACCTCATTATATATTTTCATAAGCAGCCATTAGACATACATGCCACTCCACACTGTCATCTTCTTTCCCCGCACTTAGCAATGTGGGGGGTGAATCTCCAGTGATGCCAGGATCACTCTGCAGGGACGGGTGTCCATGCTGTGCCACGACCACGCTGCTTTGTGTTGAAGGGTGGGACTGTTTAATAGTCTGATTGAGGATCTGGTGGTCAAGGGTTATGGAAGGTTTTACTTGATGTCTGGCAGGACTTTCCAGGTGTGTGTGGACCTACAAAATATAAAACAAACAGTTGCTATGTGTAGCATCATCTGGCATTTCAAAGTTCCATTCTCAACAGTTGAATTACTAAGGGCCTGATTTACGAAATTCATGCAAGAGTAGGCCCTTGCAGCACCGGCTTCATCTGGAAGGTTGTCCAGAAGGTCTTTCAGACAGTTGTTCCACTATTGGGCTACCCAATCAACTTGCATATTACACTTTTATTATTATAGATGGCAATAAATACACTATAACATTGAGTTTCTCTCAAATTTATGGTTCAAAGTTTACTAAAATATTTTAAACTAGGGCCCAGTGCACATAATTCATGCACTGGATGTGGGTGGTCCCTCAACCTAACCTGCCCCCTCTCACATACTGGGAGCCCTCAGGGGATGTCCAACTGATGGCTCACCCCCAGCCAGCCTTAGGCCTAAAGCCAGCCATCGCCCTGCTCAGCTCAGCTCAGCCGGCTGCCTGCAACCACCCGGCTCCGGGGGCTGGGCGCTCACTGCCACTTCCGCTCACAGTGCCTGGGGGTTGGGTGCTCACCACAATTGCCATTTCATCTCCACCACCAGGGCCCAGTGCTCATGCCACTTGGCCCTGCCCCCACTCCTGATTGCCTAGTAGCACAGCCAATCAGGAGTGAAGGTCAAATTTGCATTTTTCTCTTTTATTATATAGGATAGGATGCTAACCAGGTTTTTAAGAATAACCCTGAAAATTACATGCAAATAAAACAAAATTTGGAATAAATATATAACTAGCAATACTTTTTGAGGGTCTCAAAAAGAAAGGTTGAAATAATACAAGGAAAATGCAGTTGATTCATTATTATTAGTGATTTTTGTATTTCATTAGATTCCTTTACATTATAAATGTAAATAAATATCCTATAGGATATAATAACTATATTTTATTTAATTTTTAAAATTGCCCAGAAAGGAGCAGAAACAATAAATATATATACTAAAAGTGTGCTATTTTGTGGGTGGTAAAAATATAAGTAATTATTTTCACTTTTCTATATTTTCCAGTTTTTATACTAGGCATATTTTATTGTTTAATAATCTTATTTTTAAACCTATTAATATTCCCATTTTATAAAAACAAAACTTGGATATAGTCATTATGAATGACAGAAAAAATGGTCCAATATTTTGAAACTCCTTTTTCAAATCACAGACTTAATATTCTGAGCATCTTCAGTTTAGCTGTCATAGTTAACAACATACCATTATTTGTATGACAACTTTAAGCATTTCAAGCTTTCCTCTTAAAAGTCTCTGAAAGCCTGCCAGTCTCTTTATATTAACTAAGCTATCATGTGGATCCATTTTCCTCAAGTGGCCTATTATAGGCCTAATTAATACTTCCCTTATGTAAAAAAACAGTAAAGATGGCTGATAGTGCTTATTTTTGTTTATTTCAGTTATACAAACTACTCCTTAAAGCCCTTAATATGCATTCATTCAGATAAATAGCATTTATGAAGCATTTTGCATTTAAATTAGCTGGTTTGGGGTACCATATTATAGTAGTTACTTTAGTTTAATTTTGTTATGCTGACATTTTTAGCATTATTTTAATTGTACTGCCATAAAATAATTTTCAGTCATATAACAGAAGATTAAGATTGGTAATAAAGATTTTACATGTTACTAATTATATTACTATGAACTTTAAATTTGTACTGGTAAAATAACTGCGTTAAAATGCCATGGGTAATTTTTTAGGGTAGCTATTTAGATTATTCTACAGTTTTAAGATTCTTCTTCTTCATCTATATGTATTTATGAAATATACATTATAAACACTATTTTCATATTCACAAATCTTAATCTCTTACACAATGAAACTGAATGCTAGAGTACATTGTATACCTACAAATGGAAAATATCTCTTCTAACAAAAAGTATGTTGAATCAGAACTTACAACGTTAACTAATTTATTTTTCATTCCTCAGCCACTGACTCATTAGAGTGCTTGCACTTGTGATACATCAGGAGTACAAGAGAAGTCATAGAGGTGATCCCAGGGCCCTAGGAGTTTTCCATCTAAAACAATATTAATATCAACTACAGCAAAAGCAATAATAATGACAATACCAGTCACTGTGCTAAGCAATTATCCACATTCATATAATCTTTGGCAGAACCTTAGGAGATAGGTATCATTAATATCGCCATTGCAGCATGTAGATGAAGTCACCAAGACTTAGACATTAAGTGACCGCATGTTATCACTCATCAAGGGATAAAGCCAGAATACAGACCCTGCCTTCTCCAACATTACACTTACTGGCTCAGTAATGTATACAACAAATTTAAAGTGCCACACAAAGGAGTGTTTTTAAAAATCGAATTAAAAGATAAAATGGTTAAAAAATCAGTTGTTGGATGGAGATGGTCTTGCATAAGAAGAAAATGAAAGAAATCGCAAATGCAAAATATAAAAATATAAAAATGAAACACTAAAAGACACTGGAATTCACAAAGTTAGTCGTGAAAAGGAACTCATAGAATTACCTTCCTTTCTCAAAGCAAGACTACCATCTCCTCTTTTGACCACTCTATACAGACAGAAAATAAAATATAAAATGGAACCAACTCTAATTCTGCCTGAATTATTGGTTATTTAAGGAATTCCAGAAGTTTAGCAGGCAAAAATGAAGACTAACTCGGACCTAATCTATGTAACACCTGTAAATGAAGCACAAGAGTCTAAAAGCTCAGTAGAGTAGAAAAAGAATCAATGGAATGTAATTGAGCCACTGCCAAGAAAAATCTCTATATTTTTAATCATGGACTGATACAACTACAACTATGTCTAAAACATCAGTTAAATCATATGAGGCAATTTTAAAATAATTTTACATTGCCTGGAATCTAAAAACACAACTAAGAAACTATGTATTAGAGCTGTTTGCTGAAGGCACCAGTATTTGTTTGGATGAAGTGAATGCAACTATAGGTTGCCATTGTTCATTTATTCATTTATGTAAAAGACTAGAGACCCAGTGCATGAATTTGTCTACAAGTGGGGCCTGTCCAGCCTGGCCCCAATCAGGGAGGGATGGAGCTGGGCCTGTTTGGGGGAGGAGACAGCAGAAGTTTGGCCAGCTGGCTGGCCCCAATAGGTGTCTGATCAAGACCAGGCCAGCTGGGGGGAGGGGCTGTGGGTGGTGGGGCAGCTGGCCTAACCCCAGAATAGGGTGGGGAGGGGGCTTACCAGGGGTCAGTGACTGGGGGAAGAGCCGTGGGAGGTTAACCAGCCAGCCTCACCCCCTATTGATATAGAGGAGCATGGGTGGAGCTGGCTGGGGGGAGGGACTGTGGGCCAATCATGATGTTGGGGGCCCATAGGGGGCATGATTGGCCAGGGAGAAAAGTTATAGGCAGTTGGCCAGCCAGCCTTGCCCCTGATCAGGGTGGGGGATGTTGATCTGGGGTGGGGCCAGTCAGGGGAGAAGGGCTGCAGTCCAATGGAATGGTAGGGGCCAATCAAGGGCAGGGCCTGATGGGGGGAAGGGATGAGAGGGGGTTGGCCAGCCACCCTGCCCTTAATTGGGGTGGGAGAGTTTGATCAGGGGCAGGGCTGGCTTGGGGAAGGGGCCAGGGGAGGTTGGCTGGCTAGTCCTACCCCGTGATTAGGCTGGTTCACAGGGCACAGTGGGTGTCATAGCAACCAGTTGTTCTGGTCCTTATGGCATTCCAGTCACTGGCTTTTTATATATATACTAGTGGCCCGGTGCACAAAATTCATGTACAGGGGAGGGGGGGATGTCCCTTAGCCCAACCTGCAACATCTCCAATCTGGGACCCCTTGAGGGATGTCTGAGTGCCCCTCTAGGCCCGATCCTAGGATCGGGCCTAGAAGGGCAGTCGGACATCCTTCTCGCAATCCAAGACTGCTGGCACCAAACTACTCACCTTCCTGCCTTCCTGATTGTGCCTAACCACTACCCTGGCAGCCTATTTGCCCCCAACTTCCCTCCTCTGCCGGCCTGGTAACCCCTAACTGCCCTCCCCTGAAGGCTTTATCACCCCCAACTGCCCTCCCTTGCAGGCCTGGTCCCTCCCAACTGCCCTCCCCTGCTGGCCATCTTGTGGTGGCCATCTTGTGTCCACATGGGGGCAGGATCTTTGACCACATGGAGGCAGCCCTCTTTGTGTTGGAGTGGTCGTCAGTCAGCAAATTACTCTTTTATTAGATAGGATAGAGGCAGCCATTTCTGTTTGAAACTTTGTAGCCTGGAGTGGAGGCCTAGGCCAGCAACAGCAGACTGAAAACTTGGCTTCCTCCATTGCCAGAGAGACCCAAGCCTCTGTTCTCTCCAGCTCAGTGGCTGCTGCCATTTCTGTATCTTTTATAATTGAAACTTTGTAACATTAGTGGAGGCCTAGGCAGGCAGAAAGCTTGACTTCCTCTGTTGCCAGGGAAACCCAAGCCTTCCTCCTGCTCTCAGTGGAGGCAGCCACCTTGGTTGGGGTTTATTTTCATAATCTGCTCCTGATTGGCTGGTGGGCATGGGTGTGGGCGTGGTTTGTGGGTGTGGTGAAGGTATGGTAAAATTTGCATATTACTCTTTTTATTAGATAGGACTAGAGGTCTGATGCACAAAATTTATGCATGGGAGGGGTGAGGGGGAGGGTGTCTCCTCAGCCCAGCCTGCACCCTCTCTAATCTGGGACCCATTGGGGGATGTCAATTGCTGGTTTGGACCTGATCTCCAGGCCCGATTGGGCCTGCTGTGCTGTGCTCTCACAATGCTGGACTGCTGGCTCCTAATTGCTCACCTGCCTGCCTGCCTGTTCGCCCCTAACTGCCTCCCTCCCACCCCGCAACCCGGCCTGATTGCCCCTCACTGTCTCTGCGTGCTGACCTGATTGCCCTTAACTGCCCCCCAATGCTGGTCTGGTCACCCCTAACTGCCCCCTCCACCAGTCTGGTCACCCCATGCAGCCTGCTGTTCAGCTGTTTAGTCATCCCTCAGTAATCCCCCTGCCAACCTGGTTGCCCCACGCAGACTCTTATTCAGTTGTTTGGTCATTCCTCAATAACCCCCTGCTGGCCTGGTTGTAGGCAGCCATCTTATGAGGGTGTGAGGGTCAATTTGCATATTGCCTCTTTATTATATAGGCTAGATATGTTTTCTGCCCTAGCCCAGTAGCTCAATTGTCTGGAGTGTTGTCCCAATACATCAAATTTGCAGGTTCATTATCCAGACAGGACACATACAAGAATCAACCAATCCTAACTAATAAAAAACTAATATGCGAGTTTGAGGGATCGCCACTTGGGCGAGATACTTCGCCCTGCGATAAGCACCCCAGTGGATCCAGGCGACCTGCAGCTTCCCCCCGCCCAGTCGAGTCGGAGGGCCCCGTTCGCATTCAGAGCAACGAAAACAAAAACTCCAAGAGGATCTGTTAAAAAGAAAAACGTTTTTTTGCATACAAACAGGAAAATCAGAATTTCTCCAGTAGAAACCTGGGAATGATGATATCTGAGGGCCTGGTCCAAGAAGAGAGAAAAATTCTGAAACTTAAGACAAAAATGGCTAAACCTGATTAATGAGGGATGCCCAAAAGAAGAAGTATTAGACACACTGAACGACCTGATTAAAAATATTCCAGATGCCAAAAAACTTGCTAAGTATTGCATATGCCTTGCACGTGTTGAACCACTCACAAGTTCTATTGAAAATATTATCTCAGTCTTTGAAAAGGCCATTCTGGCAGGAGCTCAGCCTATTGAAGAAACGCACCATGCAATTGCAGGTATTCTAACAATGAAGAGTCAAGAAAAAATTAAATTTGGAGAAAATCTTGAGGAGGTTTGTGCAACCAAGGAAAAAATCCAAGAAGTCAACAATGAAGATGTTGGTGTTAATCTAGAGTCAGGAAAACCTGAAATGGAAAAGAAACATCATAGAAATGTGGTATTTCAGGATTTTAAAAAAGAGCAAGTACACAAAACAAAAGATCCAACTAATGATGTTAAAACCCCCAACACAGAAACTAGCGAGGGTTGCTTAATTAAACATAATGTGTCTACTACAAGATACTTGCAAAGTGTCAAAAGGAAAATGCAGTTTGACTAAATAAATTCTGCATTTAAAGAGCTCAAGTTTTTAACACCAGTTAGACGTTCTCAGAATTCAAGACAAGAATTCTCAATTGCCCTGCTATGTTGAAAGACCATTATCCTTGTATATCTTCATTGGAACAGTTAACAGAGTTGGGGGATGAAACTGATGCTTTTATATGCCATCCTAATGCAACTCTGTGCCGGATGTGTTTGGAGATGGAAACAACAGAAGAGAAATAAAGCTATGATAAGAAATAAGGATTTTATTATTTCTGGGGTGTTTGTTGTGGCTTCATATGTCTTAGTTCAGGAGTTGGTCAAGTTACCTAAGTAATCATGGCAGTAAACTCTTTTATAATATTCACATAATAGATGCTGCCTTCTGTTTGTCAGATAGCTAAATCCTACATTGTCTATCTCAACAGATTAAGATTTTCTCTAAGGTAGCTAAATTTTGTCAACTAGTTTACTCTGTTCTTTTAGTATAGTTATTAAATGTCATCCTATTTTCAGTGGTATTTCTAAAATAACTAATACTTAAACTTGTTTTGTAATATAAAAACTTGTTAGATCATGTCCCCTGAAACATGATATTTATATACAGTAAACAGTTCTCTTCTTCCTACACACACAAATACCACTAATAAAATTGTTTATGTCTTTGAACTGATATTTAAATAGCATTTATCCATTTTTTTTTCAAATCAGTAATTGGCCATTGTAAGAGCTTAGATCATTTTAAAACTAATATGAATGTGGTTGGAAATCACATGCCGGGGCTCATTTATGTTCATATATTCCATTTGTGTAATAGTACCTTCCATTGTCTTTTCATGTTCTAGAGAGTAGGATTTTTATTCTTTATTAAATTGCCTAATATGTAAACAATAAATTAAGATATCTACATTAAAAAAAGTAATATGCAAATTAAGCATCACTGTTACACTCACAAAGCCACGTCCACCAGCCAATCAGGAGCAGATATGCAAATTAAACCAACTAAGATGGCTGTGGTCACAGAGTGAGCAGGAGGGAGGCTTGGGTTTCCCCGGCAATGGAGGAAGCCAAGCTTTCCATACACCCTGGCCTGCCTAGGCCTCCACTCCAAGCTACAAAGTTTCAATTATAGAAGGTAAATAAGTCCCAACAGAAATGGCTGCTGCCAAGGAGGGAGCAGAAGGCTTGGCTCCACTCCAGGCTATAAAGTTTCAATTGTAGAAAATAAATAAATTCCAGATACCAAGGCCTCCAATTGGGCTGCGAGGTATGGGGGGGGTGTGGCTGGCCTGCAAACCACCACAGGCCCCTAGCCCAGGCCACCCCACACCCAAGGGAATTGCCACCACAATCTGGGACAGCTGGTCCCACCTGGGCACCAGGCCTCTATCCTATCTAATCCCATCTAATAAAAGAATAATATGCAAATTGACCATCACTCCAACACACAAGAGGGCTGTCCCCAAGTGGTCAAAGATCCTGCCCCCATGTGGACACAAGATAGCCACCACAAGATGGCCAGTAGTGGAGGGCAGTTGGGAGGAACCAGGCCTGCAAGAGAGGGCAGTTGAGGGCAATCAAGCCTACAGGGGAGGGCTGTTGGGGGAACCCAGGCATTCAGGGGGGAGCACTTGGGGGTGACCAGGCCTGCAGGGGAGGGCTGTTAGGGGTGACCAGCCCTATAGAAGAGGGCCATTAGGGAAAACAGGCTGGCAGGGGAGCAGTTAGGCATTAATCAAGCTGGCAGGGGTAGTGGTTAGCGGGTGATCAGGCTGGTAGGCAGAAGCAGTTAGAGGCAATCAGGAAGGCAGGAAGGTGAGCAGTTGGGAACCAGCAGTTCTGAATTGTGAGGGGGCTGTCCCATATTGGAGAGTGTGCAGGCTGGGTTGAGAGATACCCCTATGCAAAAATGTCATGCACTGGTCCTCTAGTGAATATATAAAGAAGTGAGACAAAAAATCTCTCTCTTTCAAATCAATATTTTTTTTTAATTTTAAGAAATATGTTTTTAGTATCCAAAATATGTGTACAGAATAGTACAGTGAAGGTAGAAAGAAGATAGTTGCAGTGTCTGCCTTCAAAGACCTTGCAGTCTAGTCATGGTCCAGACAGGAAAGAGAAATATATGATCTCCAGTTCTAGCACTGTGTTTACCTTGCTAGCTGCTATATTGTCATATTTCCTACACATAACCCAGATAATGGCATGAAATAGGCTTTTCTTCCTTTTTTATATTTTTATTGACTTTAGAAAGGAAGGGAGATAGAGAGAGAGATAGAAACATCAATGATCAGAGAAATCATTGATCAGCTGCTTTCTGTACCCTCCCCCACTGGGAACTGAGCCCACAACCCAGGTATGTGCCCTTGACCAAAATCAAACCCAGGACCCCTCAGTCCACAGACTAACTCTCTATCCACTGTGTCAAACCAGCTAGGGTCACACAGTAGGCTTTTTAAAATATGTAAACTGCATGTATTCAATGAATTATTGGGTCAACAAAATAGAGTGGATGATTAATGTTAGTGACATTAGAGAGCTCTGGGAATCCATAACAGAAACAGATAAACCATTATCAGAATAACAATCTTAATCTAGCAAACTGAAGCAGCTATATATTGGGATTTGATCAATTAACCTGTGAAAGAGATTAAGACCATCTAGACATAGGGAAAGTTTACTATTGAAAACAATAAGTAAAGCATAACTCCAGAACTATGCATTATGTCTCAATATTATCACTCTGCTACTGGAAACTAAATATAATAATGGTCAATTTAAGTCCAAGGTTTTCTCTATGTGCAGAAATCTGTTTTATTTCACTTAAAATATTTTTTTATTTATAGTCTCTTTGTTTGCTGAAAGATTGTAAACAAGCAGGAGTTGTGAATGTGGTGAGAGATAGTTGCACCAGAAAATGTAGGCTGAAGATTAATATTGTAATTGAATATAAAATTTACTCATGAACATCCTGGCAGCCAAGAAAAAAGGACACTAAATATATATATATATATATTTACAAATATATATATATTTATATTTGCAAATATATATATTTATATTTAAAAATATATATAAATTAAGTACAACTTGTGGTATTACAGATATTTGACCACTGTTTTCTACAAAATGTCAGTTCCATGTGATTTAATCAGAGGCAAAATAGTCATGCAGGGGGAAATCTAGATCATGCACTATAACATCCACTATGTTTATTTTTTATCAAAGGCCCACAGAATAATATGAATCAGCTCAAGTAAAAAGCCAAAATATATAATTTGGTACTGATATGACTGAAACTTTGATAGCACTTACAAAGGCAGAGTAGTGTTTTCAAAGCCAAGTATCCCGCAGACTCCATATTTGGATCCACAAACCCAAAGGACCACCTGGTTAGATCATTACCCCATCAATTGTCTCAGACTAGGCTTCAGACAGAATTGTGTGGTATGTGGCTTTTTAAAGTTCCATTATTTGAAGATATAAAAATATAAAACTTGTCTTAATTTTTTAAAGAAATATCTTTCAAATGTAGTCAAATTCCCATATTCTAATAGAGAGATGTAGGTCTTTAAAAAAAATCCCGAATATAGGTATTGTGGTTACCAAAGGTGAAGGGGATGAGGGAAGTTGAAGACAGTAAATGGGGTCAATATAAATGTGATGGAAAAGGATTAAATTTGTAACCTCACAATGTAATATACAGATGATATATTACAATATTGTATACTAGTATTTGAAATGTATATAATCTTATTAATCAATGTCATTCCAATAAATTTAATAAAAAAGAAATATATGTACTAATGAGCTATAAAAATGCTTAGACCCATTAATAAGAGAACCCAAAAAATGCACCTAATGAGTAATCTGAAGTATTTTTTAATCAAGTATAGATCAATGGAACAAAACAGAGAATCCAAAAAATAAACTCATGCCTTCATGGTCAATTAATGTTTGACAAATGAGACATGAGAATACAATGGAGGAAAGGCAGTTTCTTCAATAATGGTGTTTGGAAAATTGAACAGGTACATGCAAAAAATTAAGGCAGACCATTGACTTACACCATGCACAAAAATAAACTCAAAATGTATAAAAGATTTATATGTACGACACAGAACCATAAAAGTCCTAGAAGAAATCCTAGAAGAAAAATTGTAGGCAATAAAATCTCAGGCATCTCTCATAGCAATGTTTCTCTTGATATTTCTCTTAGGGAAAGAGAAACAAATCAAAACAACTTAAAAAATAGAACTATGTCAAACCAAAAAGCTTCTGCACAGCCAAAGAAACCATCTACAAATGAAAAGGGAAGCCACTCTATGGGAGAACATATTTTCAATGATACATCTAATAGAGAGTTAATTTCTAAACGATAGGGTTTCCCCAAAAAATGTATATACATATTTTGAATAATTATAAAAGTACTATTTGTTACAATACTTTTCATTTTCAAATTTGAGCTATCAGCTGTTAAAATGTGTATACATTTTTTGAGACTCTCTGTATATATAAAGAACTTACACAACTCAACACCAGAAAGACAAGCAATCCAATTTTTAAAAATGAGTAACGGTGTCATGGCTAGGTGGCTCAGTCAGTTGGAGCATCATCCCATATACCAAATGTTGTGGGTTTGATTCCTTCTCAGAGCACATGCCTAAGTTGAAGATTTGACCCTTGCTTGGGGGGCATACATGAGGCAACTGATTGTTATTTCTCTCGCAAATGTATGATTCTCTCTGTGTGTCACTGTCTCTCTCTGTCTCTCTTTCTCTTTCTCCCTCTCTCTCTCTCTGAAATCGATGGAAACATTTCCTCAAGTTAGGATTTTAAATAATGGGCAAAGGACATGCATAGATATTTCTTCAAAGAGGACATACAGATGGCCAATAGACATATGAAAAAGTTCAATGTCACTAATCATCTGAGAAACGCAAATTAAAACCATAATGACATATAATTTCATACCTTCCCGAATGGTTATCTTTAATAAATCAACAAACAAGTGCTAGCAAAGATGTGGCAAAAAGGGAACCTTAGTGCACTAATGGTGGAAATGAGGATTGGTGCAGCCAACTGTGGAAAACAGTATTGGAATTTCCTCAACAAATTAAAAATGGAACTGCCTTTTGACCCAGTGTATCCTACTTCTAGGTACTTATCTTAAGAATTCCAAAACACCACACAGAAAGAATATATGCACCTCAATGTTCATAGCAGGACTATTTATAATATATAAGATCTGGAAACAGCCCAAAAGCCCATCAGTAGATGAATAGATAAAAAGGCTGTGGTACATTTACACAATGGAATGCTATGCAGCCGTAAAAAAAAAAAAAGGAAATCTTACCTTTTGCAATGTCATGTATGGGCCTGGAAAGTGTTTTTGCTAAGTGAAAGAAGACAGGGAGAGACAAATACCATATGATCTCACTTCTATATGGAATTTAACGAACCAAACAAAATGATGAACAAAAGAGAACCGGAGTCATGGATACACGGAAAGAGACTAACAGCTGTCAGATGGGAAGCAGGGGTACAGATCGCACGGAAATGGTGAAGAGATTAGCCAAAGGACATATGTAAACCCATACACACAGACAATAGTGTGGTGATGACAGAGGGAGCAGGGGACAGCCTGGGAAGAGAAGGTCAAAAGGAAGGAAAATGGGGGACATCTGTTGTAACAGTGTCAACAATAAAAATAAAGCTAAAATATTATTAAATCACACAAACTCCTGCAAGTACAATGAGCTAAAGGAAAGGAGTTAGTCAGGAAGAAAAAAAAAGCATTGTAATGGTTGTAGAAAACATAATCATTGGGAATCACAATCACAAAAACAGAATGAAAGTATGTATGATCTTTACTTTTCCGTTTTTCTATTCTTGCTTTTTGTACTACACTAGATACAGGAATTTTGCTTTTTGGAGAGATTTGAAGGAAATTCATTCCAAAGCAGCCTAATACCGGAGAGAAAAGTCAGATTTCATTCTCTTAGCAGTTTAAACAACAGAAGATGATTTAGAGTATCAAATACCTGACATCTTTTTTTCTTCAAATTAAAGATCAATCTTGGAAGTTTTCAATTCTATAAATTAGCAAATATTTAGTTTAAAATTAATTAATACTAAGAAAATCTTAGGTGGTCCAATTTGCATTTGAATTTAAAATTTCCTGCTGGGTGGAAGAGCTGAGAAGGAATGTGAGCCAACTACACACTGCTAACAGGAAAGGCTCTCAGTGTCCCCATGTTGAATCACTCTCATCTTGATACAGTGGTTTTCAACTTATGCTCTTGGATACATGAATTCATACCCCCAATTTCTTTTTCCATGTTGTAAACTATAGTCTTTTGACCTAAATCTTATATGGGTTCCAGAATTCATCCAGTGGATAGCAATCGGGAGAGTATATTGTACAAGCAAGTTTTAGAAATAAATAGTCATATTAAAAAAAAAAAACCTTTAGAGGACTCCACAAACCCTGGGTATAAGGTGTACATGTTATATTTACTAGTTGTATCATAGCTCCTTAAATATTGCTATGTATTTATATTCATACAAGTTTGTATATATTTTAGCTTCTTTAAAAATGCTATCTTTTAGCATAAGCAAAGTAAGCCAAATAGAGAAATAGAGGTATCACATAATCTCACTCATATGCAGAGTCTAATGAACAAATAAACTGATGAACAAAATAGACCCAGAAACACAGAAGCATGGAACAGACTGATGAGTTGCAGAGGAAAGGTAGAGATAGGAGGTGGGTGGGGAGAGGTTAACTGGGGAACTTATATGCATTTGTGCATAGCCCATGGACACAGACAATAGAGTGGTGAAGGCTTGGGCGGGGTGGGTGCAGGGTGGAGGGGGCCAATAAGGGGAAATGGGGGGACATCTGTAATACTTTCAACAATAAAGACAATTTTAAATGTTATCTTTTGATAAAGAAAACATAAGATATGGTAAAAGCCCTCTCTCAGCTAATTCTTTCAACAGTCACTCAGCAAACAATTAATGAGAGTTTGCTCTTCGTGAGAGCCAGTCCTCTGGGAAAGTCATTCCTCTCCAGAAGCAGGTCTGTGACCCATGTGTCACCATCCACCTGGAGACCACTTATCTAAACGGAGGTCACAGAGTCTGGGAGGAGATAAAACACCTTCTGGGTACTAGTCTTTTGAAACTCAATACTAAGAAGTAATGGCAAACATCATATAAGAAATTAGCTCAGTAACAAGACTCTTTATCACCATTAATTTGATTAGTCAAACAAATGAATCAAGCAATCATGGGCACCTACCTAGTAAGCATGTATAACTGTCTGCAAAGACAGAAAGAAATATATTCAGCCCAAAATACACTTCTTGTAAATATATTACTAGGTGATAGTGAATAAAAATATACCAAACACACACACACACACACACACACACACACACACACACCAAAAAACAAGGTAGGCATTCCCATTCACTATGACAGTGTTTAATCTTGTTAATTTGTACTAACACTTGAATTTAATAAATGAAGTAAAAGCTTTGACTTCACAAGTGATTACTAGGCAACTATTAATTATGTTCCAAGTATCATAGGTTTATAAGAGGAAATCTATTTTGGGAGGCTTATGAATCTACTACCTCCTAGGTATCTACTTATAAAAGCTATATGACATTTGTTAAGGTTCTGTAGTAAAGATTAATAACTCATTTCTTCAACCCTCGCTTTCTTCACAGTAGTCTTTGGATATTTATATACCCATAAATCTCATCTTGACTAAAACTAAAATTATATAGTCAAGCTTGTCTGATTGAGATATAACAACTGAACAAAGTAAGACTCAGTTCATCAAAAGTTTTACTTGGCTTCTGAATAAATGTCAGCATATTTCAGTGGAATATTATATAATCCAAAGCTATTTGAAAGATACTAATATAAAATATGATTGTAATATATTCCTTCAGTCCCAATCATTTGAATGTGGATAATTCCAATAGTGTGTCTCTGAGGAGTGATACACATTTAAAAGACTTTAGGAGGCATAGATGTTATTAATCAGAGTTTTCCTAATTCAATAGTATTATAGCAGTAAAAATGCTTGCACTTCACAAGCACTCATATTTGCACTATAAAGTCTAAGCTTACCTTGCAAATCTCTTACAATTAATCCAATTCCATCTACTGTATTTATTTGTTTTGTTTATATTAATATCTCAGTAAAATGACCATTTTATGCCTTTAAAAGAATTAGATAAAGCAGCAATAGCTGTGGTTTATTTAGCCTAATCTGTTTAGGAGGAGTATGTATATTTGGAGTTTTTGAACCATAGACATCAATCAAAAATCATAGTGAGTCTGGCCAGCTCATGTTGGCTTCAAAATAATACAAGAAACATGAACACACTAATGTCAACTGGCAACATCATCAATAGTTAGAATAAGTTAATATGAAACATGCAAAAATATTAAGCCATAAGGTTTTAAAATATATCTGACATTGTGTTCACAGATATAGTATTCATTGATTCTATCAATATTTTTGAGTGCTTACCATACATTAGGTTTTATGTTACTGTTTAAACTTTTGGAATAAAATTATGAACAAATTTGACATAATCCTATCTTCAAAGAGTTCACAGTTTACTAGGAGATATGGATAATTAAACACCATATCTAATAAAGACAGAATATGCTAATTGACTCTCACACTATCACAAAGATGGTGGCAAATATGCCAATTGACTGCCCTGCCCTCAAAGATGGAGGTGCCCATAGCCATAAAATGGCAGTACGCAGTCCCCTCTGCCCAGCTGGGGCAGCAGGTATTCTGCCTCTGGAGTTCCCCAGTCCCCTCAGCTCCCCAGCTGCCCAGGGCCAGTCCAAGGTGCAGGCAAGCCTCGAATGGTGGCTGCCCAGCTGCCAAGGGCCTTCCGAGGCTTGCACTGCCAGCAGTGGCAGCAGCAGAGGTGTGATGGGTGTCGCCTTTCCCTGATCGTTGGGTGGCCTTCCACCCCTGAGGGCTCCTGGACTGTGAGAGGGGGTAGGCCAGGCTGAGGGACCCCCATCTCCAATGCATCAATTTTCATGCACCGGGCCTCTAGTATAATTATAACACAATGTAATAAATCTGATGACATCAAAAGTTCTCACAAAATCAAGCAGAAAGACCTAGATAAAATAGGAACAAATCATTCAAATGATAGTCATTTTCGTTTTAAAAAAAAAAAGGCAGTTTCTGCTACTAATTTTACTAATTCATTTGCTTAACAAATATATGCATGTCTATATATGCTAGCCAATTGATCAGATTATGTCAATTATGGTGAGTAAAGTCAAGCATGGTGAGCAAAATCTCTCTCCTCACATAGCTCATGGAGAGGTGAAAAAGACAGACTTTTAATCACACAATCACTCAAATGACTGCAAATGTTCAAGTGATATACATGATAGGAAGTGTGACCATGTAGAAAATGATTCGACAGAAGTTAGGGGTATGTTCCCCGAGGAAGGAACCATAGGGCTGAATCTGGAAAATGACAGAAAGAAACGAGAGGCAAAGTATAGAAAAAGCATTCCAGGGAAGTGGAGCAGCAAGTGCAAAATCCTGGTGGGAGGAAGCAAGATGAGAACAATGCACTGAGAGGAAATAATGGACTAATCAGAGAGATTATGATGTGCCATGAAGTAAGTAAGCCAGTAGGACAAATCCATAAAATTCTTTAAGTACAGAAAGGTATATTATTTTTCTTTATCATAAGGAAGGGGACATAGTGGTTTGGTTGGGTGAATTTTAGAGGTGTAAAATGATAAAGTCCAGGAAAGAGCTGCTTGTCCTAAATCCATGTGATCAGGGTAAAGTGGTCCCATGGAAACAAGTAGCTGGATTCCATGGATGTTAGAAATTGATTAAGAAAAGACACCTGAGTTTTCTGGCACCTTAGTTTCATACCTTTGTTTGGCACCTGAGTTTTCTGACACCTTAGTTTCACACATTTTGCAAAATGCTTATTTGAAGTTTGTGTGTATTACATTTTCAGGTAAATACTAGAAGGGGTCAATAAAGTGAAAATGGGGGACATCTGTAATACTTTCAGCAATAAAGGTAAATTAAAAAAAATAATAGTCTACTACATAATACATTTCACTGTCTAAAAAATTATGTATGAAAAGTATAATTTCACAGAACAGTTTTCTATATGCATTATTGTAATTCTAAACTTATACTGAAAAAAACAGTAAGTGTGCATTTACCAGTCACGTCCAGTCAATAAATGCACAGGGCTGGAACATGGCTTAGTATAAGTGGAAACATCGGATGGTGGGTTAAAACTGCTGCAGAAGAATCTCAGAGGGAAGGAGGAGGAAGGTGGGAAGAGATCAACTAAAGAATGTATGCTCATATATGCATAACCCATAGTCACAGAGAATAGTGTGGTAGGCCTAGGAGGGACAGGTGCCAGGTGCAGGGGACCACTGAGGGGAGGAGGCAGGGGACGTCTGTAATACTTTCAACAATAAAGATAAAATTAAAGAAAAAACTGCTGCAGAAAGTCACACCTCTGGACAACAGAACCAGTTACCACAGGTGATATGGTGTGATCATGTACTATTCACTTGCTGAACATTGTCTACCAGTGGTCACTTTGGGATTTAAATATATAGAATATGTAGACTATCATTATCAATATGTATTATTTATGTCAGGGGAATTACTACAATGTTTTTTCCAACATAGGGCCTATTCACTAAAACTTATTAAAAATAGCAGTGAATAAATAACAAAAAGTAACTAGTGAATTTCATTACAAACAAATCTTGCATATTAAAATTAACAGTGTTAATTTTCACACATGACATATGGGCCAGAAATTTTGTCCTTTAAATTCAAAGTCTGTTAAATTAAGGTCCAAAAAATTGAGGCTTTACTATATCTAGAAAGGAATATGCTATATGCTTTGTATAAATTTTTCTCGTTTAACCTTATAATATCACAAATAAAAAACTCAAGTGGGTCATCACAATTAGATTTTAAAACAGTACAATGCATAATTGTTTATTTTCCAAAAATATTATGTATTCAAATTCAATTTTCAAATTCAATTTAAATTTTTAATATATAATATTTTAAAATAAAATCTCTTGATAGTCCTTTCCATCCCTAGCCAGTTTTGCTCAGTGGATGGAACATCGGCCTGTGGACTGAAGATTCTTGGGTTGGATTCTAGTCAAGGGAATGGACCTTGGTTGCAGGTTTCTCTCTGGCTCAGGCCCTGGTCAGGGCATGTACAGGAGGCAACCAATTGATGTTTCTCTCACATTAGTATTTCTTTCTGTTTTTCCCTCTCTCTTCTACTCTCTCTGAAAATCAATGAAAAATATCTTCAGGTGAGGATTAAAAATTTAAATAAAAACATATGTCCTTTCCAATTCAATAAACCAATTCTACGAGTGAAAAAAAATGTATTGTTCCATTATTTAATAATAAGTAATCCAGGTATAACATTATATTTTGTATTATTAGTCATATTGGTATTTGGTGCTACATTTAAATTAGATAATACTATTGTTTATATGGTTTTTTAGAAGTTTCTTACACAACTCAATTGTTTCCTATAAGTATGGAACGCTGAGGGTACGGACAAAGGTGATGAGATATAAAGTTGGATGAGAGAAACAAAGTGTACAAAACCTATTAAATGGACTAGAAGAGGAAGGTCCCACTGAAAGGGCAGATCACTAAGTTGTAAAGTCCTCAATCTGCATATTGTCCAGGACTGTTTTCTTTGACAGCTGCCTGGAGGCCAAGCTAATAGGCTGTGCTGCACAAGGATTATCAGATATGACAGGGAAAAAAAAAGAAAAACACCTGTGATAATCTGAACAATAAAGATCTATTTAAATAAAAATAAAAAAAGAAGAGAACAATGGGGCTAGAAGTGACTCTACTTGTGAGAACTTACTGGAATGAGTGGGGCAAAGGCTGAATGTGAAGTGGAACAAAGACCAACAGGTGAGAAAATTGAGTAGTCGATGGATTAAAAGACTCAGTCACACCAAAGGGAAAGTATAAAGAGTGAGAGAAAGTATAAATAGTGGAAGGCTGGAAGCTGTGGTCCAGCCCAGAACACTGGATCCTCAGAAGGTTCCTGTCCCTGGGAAACAAGGTGCTTCATAGCATATCCCCATTGACTTTTATAACATTTTAAATTAATTTTTCTACTGATTAAGGTATTACATGTGTGTCCTTGTCCCACATTGTCTGCCCCCACCCAACTCCCACACATGCCCTCACTCCCCAGCTGTCTGTGTCCATTGGTTATGCTTATATGCATGCATACAAGCCTTTGGTTGATCTCTCCTCCTTACGCCCACCCTCTCCTGCCTTTTTATTCTTCCTTTCAATTGCTTACATACCTTCTTCCTTAGGAAACCATTTGAAATGGTCATAAATATATATGCTTGTTAATACTGATCACTTTCTTGGTGGTGGCAAAAATTCTACCATAAAATGTTTATTGGTAATATGTACTTGTCTATCAACCAGGGTTCCCCCACTCCTCAGTGGCAAATTATCCCAAAGATTGCAGCTTCAAAGATGGTTTCAATCCTCTTCCTTACTGTTTGTAAAATACTTTACAATGACAAAATGGTTGCAATTTTCTTAACTGGAAATATGATGCTTTCATGAGACTTAAAGACAGTGATGCACGACATACATTATTTGATTTGTAAACACTCCCGCCATTTTCGTTATTCTCACCATCTGTGTCACAGTTTCTGTGTCTTCTCTGCGCTGAAACGGAATTGTTAAACACACAGCCACAAAATCATAGGGAGGCAAACAACTGGCCTGGAACCCAAAGGCAATAATCAATAATGTGAATAAGACTTATAGTAAAACTGGAGGCCCAGTGCATGGGGGGGTGTGGAGGGGGTGATCCTCAGCCCAGCCTGAACCCTCTCCAATCTGGGACCCCTTGAGGGATGTCTGACTGCCCGTTTAGGCCCCATCCCAGTAGGATCCTCGAGGGATGTCTCTGCAGGATCGGTCCTAAACTGGCAATCATACATCCTTCTCACAATCCAGAGCTGCTGGCTCCAAACTGCTAGCCTACCTGCCTCCCTGATTGTCCCTAACCGCTTCTGCCTGCCAGCCTGATCACCCACTAACCAATACCCTGCCAGCCTAATTGATGTCTAACTACTCCTCTGCCAGCCTGTTTGCCCCCAACTTCCCTCCTCTGCCAGCCTGGTCACCCCTAACTGCCCTCTCCTGCAGGCTTGATGGCCCAAAATTGCCCTCCCTTACAGGCCTAGTCCCTTCCATCTGCCCTCCCCTCCTGGCCTGATGGCCCACAACTGCCCTCCCTTGCATTGCTGATGAGTATAGAAATTTTGTTCTGTGTCAGGCACAGAGCTTGAAACACTACCCAGGCTTGCCTTAACCTTCACAATAAGCCAGTTATGTGGGCAGCATTGTTCTCTACAAAAGGGAAGATAATGCAGAGGTTAAAGAGCCCTAAAGCAAAGCAAGCTTTCCAATCTTCACTGGTCTCACTACTGAGATTTTGTTTTCCATCAGAATAATTATTGAAATGAAGCCGTTTCCATTTCACATTAAAAAATGTCTTTAAACGATAATACCCAGTGCTGAACAGGGAACAATGCAACAGGCAGTGATATAAGTTGTTGCCAGAGGGGTAAATTTGTACATTTTAGAAGCCAAAGGAAGTGATCCTTGAGGTGTAAAACATTTGATGCATCAAGATGATTATTGAAATATTACTAACAATTATTCTAAAATGTAGTAAACATGTGAAATTTTAAATGCATTTACCCAAATGGATTCTCTCTAGCATTCTTCAAACTATGACATTTAATTTGCTGCTTACATTTACTCAGGTTAAAGGGCTTATTGCTTAAAATAATCATAAAGAAACTAAAAAGCAAAAACTTTGTAAGCAAGGCTAAAGCACCCTTTCTTTTTCACTATTAATCAAAAATTTTAAAAAGAATGATTCACCAAGTGATTCTAACACAAAAAAACTATGACTATTAAGCAAGCTATTTTCAGAACAGGGTCATCATGCTATTCATTACCGATACTCTGGCCCCACCTTCCATCTAATCTTACCATTGAACTTCTAGCTAATAAAAGAGGAATATGCAAATTGACCATACATCTGATCAAGCCATGTCCACAGCGATGCCCACCAGCCAATCAGGAACTAATTTTGCAAATAAACCTCAACCAAGATGGCTGTTGCCACTGAGAGCAGGAGGGAGGCTTGGGTTTCCCTGGCACTGAAGGAAGCCAAGCTTTCTGCCTGCCCTTGCTAGCCTAGGTCTCCAAAGTTTCAAATATAGAAAATACATAATCCCAACAGAAATGGGGTCAACCATGGAGCTGGAAAGAGAAGAGGCTAGGGTTGCTGGGGCGATGGAGGAAGGCAAACTTCTGCAGCCCTAGCAAAGGCCTCCACTTTAGGCTACAAAGTTTCAAACATAAATGGCTGTCTCCACAGAGCAAGCAGAAGGCTTGGCTCCGCTCCAGGCTACAAAGTTTCAATTGTAGAACATAAATTAATCCCAGATTCCAGGGCCTCCACTTGGGTCATTGGGGGTGTGGCCAACCTGCAAACCACCATAGGCCACTCCCCCAGGCAGCCCCACACCTCAAGGGAACTCCCACCCTTATCCAGGACACCCTTCAGGGCAAACCAGCCAGTCCCCAACCATGCACCGCACCTCTCTTCTATCTAATATGAGAGTAATACAGAGATTGACCATCACTCCAACACACAAGAGGGCTGCCCCAATTTGGTCAAAGATCCTGCCCCTATGTGGACACAAGCTGGCCACCACAAGATGGCCAGCAGGGGAAGACAGTGGGAGAGACCACACCTGCAAGGGAGGGGAGTTGTGGGCCATCACACCTGCAGGGGAGGACAGTTAGGGGTCACCAGGCAGGCAGAGGAGGGAAGTTGAGGGCAAACAGGCTGGCAGGGGTGCAGTTAGACATCAATTAGGCTGGCAGGGTATTGGTTAGTGGGTGATCAGGCTGGCAGGCAGAAGCGGTTCGGGGCAATCAGGGAGGCAGGCAGGTGAGCAGTTTGGAGCCAGCAGTCCTGGATTGTGAGAAAGATATCTGACTGCCCATTTAGGCCTGATCCTACTGGGATGGGGCCTAATCAGGCAGTCAGACATCCTTCAAAGAGTCTGAGATTGGAGAGGCTGCAGGCTGGGCTGAGGGACATGCACCAGGCCTCTAATATTTAATAAAAATACACAAAATAGCATCTAAGTCCTGTACATGTACAAGGCTGCAGGCTGGGCTGAATTTCATGCACCAGGCCTCTAATATTTAATAAAAATACACAAAATAGCATCTAAGTCCTGTACATGTACAAGACATTTTCATGGAAAAAGATAGAATTTTAGGAGTGTTGGAAAGCAGCACATGAAACTCTTTTTAATAATAGCAGGATATTTCAAATTATCAATGTTACTGGACTAAGATACTTACCTACTTGTTATAAGGCCAGACCTTATAACAATGTGCTTACAGCAGATTGTAAGCCTATTATATTCTCCCCATAAACGTGTGAATACATCATTCTCTTCATCTTTATAATGGTGTTTTTGTCTTGCCCAAACTTAGAAGCTTGTTTCAAAGTAAATTTCATAGGGGAACATAGCATAGATAAATACAAGGCTTGGTTTTTTTTAAAAAAAGCAGCACAAATAATGGCAACCAGATTTTCTTGCCTCCTCAGAGGTTTTTTTTGCTGTTTTTGTTGTGTTTTCCTTCTTTCAAATTCTTCTAAGAAGAACTCTGATTAGTGGCAAGGTCAACTTTTTCTTAGAAGTCATTCATGACTGGATTGGTAACCTCAACTCTGAAAAGTCATTTGCTACCATATGTCTATTGTCAACCCTTCAGAAGAAGAAGAGAATATGATGCCTTATTAGTGTTTCCCCAAGTTAGGGTAGAGTTTCAATGTAATAGAACTCTATCTGTGTATAGGGAAATGAGTGATTATTTTTTAGCCTATAAATATATTGCCAGCCCCAGCAAGTGGAAAGATATCTCACTCTAGAAAGACAAATGCTGCAATGTGTCACTTTCAAACTTCTCTCACTGGTCCCAGAAAAATAGGTACAGATTTCAAATAAAATTATTTAAAGTAGATTCTGGTGTACAGACACCCACGTCCGCTGAAGATAAATTTTCCAGATAGATTGTCTCCAGTCAATCTGACCACTTACACCTGACAGGCAAGCCAGTCAAACAAGCAGTCAGAGTGGGCCAAGAATCTGTCAAAATGGTTTGCTGAACTAGTGATAACTTTTTGACTGACTTGAGCAGTCGAGTTAATAAAAACATTCAAACCAATCTTAGCTCTTCCTGTTTCAGTAGGTATGGCCTGTTTATGTATTTGAAAGGAGTTTTATTATGTGGCATTGTTTAAAAGAAACAAGTCCAAAAAGTTGTGAGCAAGTCATTTGATAATTAGGGCTCTCTTCAGAGTCATCCCTCAGCATCAACACTAGGCAGAAAAGGTTCACTGGACCTGCCTGACAGGTACAGAGGGAGGTGAGGAGAGGGGCAGGCTAGAGAAAAGCACCATAGGAGCAGAAAGGTCCCATGTGTCCAGGTCCTAGCATTTCTTGATTAGAGGACTGAGACATGTGTCCTGACAAGCAAATTGGCTAGTTATACTTTTTAAGATTAAAAATTAAAGCTCTTAGAAAGAACCTAATGTAGAGTTTGGTAATATAGATGTCACTGTTGATAATGCTTTTCTATTCTTAGTGTAAATAGCCTTTTTTTGTCAGAAGAAAGATAAGCTTTAAGAATCCCCTTACTTGATTTAAAAATAAGGGAGAGGGCGATTTAATTTCTCATCTTGCACAAATGACAATCTTGAATTGCAATTTGATGTTTCAAAAAGCATTGGTAGAGCACCAATTGAAATTGCAAGTTTGGGAATTACCCCACGTAGCTTCAGACTTGTGCTTCTCACTGACAATCTACTATGTGCCTGTGGGTTGAGTATTTCCCTCTCAGGATGTAAATACCCTTACCTATACAATGAGTGCAATGATACCACTAAATTCATAGGACTGACTGATTGCTAAATGACTTCATGTGAGCACAACACTTTTAATAGGTAGGGTAAGGGGACTTGTTATAGGAGGCATCTGAACACAGATAGTCCAATTCAAATTCACCATAACTATGAGAGTATATTGTCGAAATGAAGTATTTTAATAAAGAATTAAACTTCTTTTAGATCAGCATCTTATGTTTGTTTGGTCTTGCTTCAATTAATAGTGTCCTCAGTTAATATCTTTATTGTCCTATCTAAAAAAGAATAATATGCAAATTGGCCATACATTCGCTACATCCACCAGCCAATCAGGAGCAAATATGGAAATAAACCTCAACCAAGATGGCTATGGCCACTGAGAGCAGGGGGGAGGCTTGGGTTTCCCTGGCAATGGAGGACGCCCTGGCCAGCTTAGGCCTCCACTCAATGCTACAACATTTCAATTATAGAAGATACATAAATCTAACAGAAATGGCAGCAGCCATGGAGCTGGAGAGAGAAGAGGCTAGGGTTGTCCCTGGCGATGGAGGAAGCCAAGCTTCTGCAGGCCAGGTGGACCTAGCCGTACACTCCAGGCTACAAAGTTTCAATTATAGAAGGTAAATAAATTCCAACAGAAATGGCTCCTGCCACAGAGCGAGCAGAAAGCTTGGCTCTGCTCCAGGCTACAAAGTTTCAATTGTAGAAGATAAATAAGTCCTAGATACCAGGGCCTCCACTTGGCTCACTGCAGGGTGTCATCATTCTACAAACCAACATAAGCCCCTCGCCCAGGCCGCCCCATACCCCAAGGGAACCCCCACCCTGATCTGGAACACCCTTCAGGGCAAACCAGCTGGCCCCACCCATGCACCAGGCCTCTATCCTATCTAATAAAAGAGTAACACGCAGATTAATCATCACTCTAACACTCAAGATGGCTGCCTCCATGTGGTCAAAGATCCTGCCCCCATGTGGACACAAGATGGCCACCACAAGATGGCCAGCAGGGGAGGGCAGTTGGGAGGGACTGGGCCTACAGGGAAGGGCAATTGGGGGGGACCTAGGCCTGCAAGGGAGGGCAGTTGTTGGTGATCAGGCCAGCACGGGAGGACAGTTAGGGGTGACCAGACTGGCAGAGGAGGAAAGTTGGCAGTGATCAGGCCTGCAGGGAAGGGCAGTTAGGGGTGACCAGGCCTACAGAGGAGGGCAGTTGGATGTGATCAAGCCTACAGGGGAGGGCAGTTAGGGGTGGTGATCAGGCCAGCGGAGGAGGGAAGTTGAGGGTAAACAGACTGGCAGGGGAACAGTTAGGCATCAATCAGGCTGGCAGGGGAATGGTTAGGGGGTGATCAGGCTGGCAAGTAAAAGCAGTTAGAGGCAATCAGGAAGGCAGGCAGGCAAGCTGTTTGGAGCCAGCAGTCCTGAATTATGATAGGGATGTCTGAGGGCCCATTTAGGCCTGATCCCAATGAGCAGTCAGACATCCCTGGAGGAGTCCCAGATTGTAGAAGGTACAGGCTGGGCTGAGGGACACACTCTACCCCCCATGTAAAAATTTTGTGCACTGAGCCTCTAGTTTATTAAATAGTAAGAAGTATGTGACTTGTTTCTAGGTCCTCATCTATGCAGACATTGAGCTAGGTGTTATACTTTCACTGTCACATTTAATAACTGTATACTTGTAACCCAACAAGGTATAGCAGGTTTATGAAGAAACTGAGTTTCAATCACATTATATAAACAATCTTGAATTAAACAATGGGTTTTGACAGAGCTTGTTGTCAAAACCTTATTGTGCTGCTTTAAAACACATGTTCATTCTAATTTACCATGTTTCTAAGAGCCTATAATATAATATATTAATAATATATTTCTGGTTCTTCAAGGAAAGATGGGTAGTTGATAGTACAGACTTATGACTTCCTAAAGAGAACTTGTCTATCAGACTTCTGAAGGTGTTACAAATAAATCAGAGAAGCCAAAATGATTGAACACTGATCTATCTTATTCAGAGCCCTTGCTCTTTCCACTATCTATATTGCCACTTTGGGTTCCAAAAAAAATAAAGCAGAATGTCTGAAATATAAAATTCACAAATCTCAAAGGGTGTTGACGGAGCTGGACAGGATTTCAAAGACTGGTTAATTCAGCAAATACAAAGTAGAATGGCTTGTTAATTTTTTAACTGTTTTTATTGATTTGAGAGGAGGAGGGGAAAAGAGAGAGGTAGAAATACAAGGAAAACACCAGGTATCTGCTGCCTCCTGCATGCCCCACACTGTGGTACGAACCCACAGCCCTGGCATGTGCCCTGATCCTGAATTGAACTGTGACCTCTCTTGGTTCCTAGACTGAGACTCAACCACTGAACCATGCAAGCTGGGCAAATGTCATGTTAATTGAAGATGGCTGTAGCATCAATTAATAGTCTTCAAACTAAGCAACTGTGGTAACATCAAAACCTTTCACACTATTTCTTGGCTGATTTTTCTGTCATTGATAGAGGTTGTAATCTGACAATAATGTACAAAAAAGCCTAAAAACTCTGAAGTGGCTTGAATGAATGATAACGGGGAAGAGCCCAAGCTTCCAGTTAAAACTCAACATAGGAGAGTATACTCCAATTTATAGGATTAACATCTCAGGAGACTTGCCCTAGGTTAGTTCATCTCTCTGTGATGCCTTATCCTCTTGATGGAAATAAAAACAGTGAACTCTCTTAAATGTGCCCTACGGTCTGATTAAAGATTGAAAAGGTCTCTAAAAATCTACAGCACTCCCAGGAAAAAATGCTAACTATCATTATCATTATTACACCAAATGCCATAATTTGGTCTCCTCAGATTCTCTTTTTATGTAGATTCCATCAAACTCTGACTTTTGACTTTTTGCCTGTCTGACCAAATCTCCAATGACAAAGCAAAGGGAAATGTTGAGGCAATTAGTGGGAAATGGAAGCAATTAATTCCCTTTTTTAGTGGAGACCTGGCCTCTGTGAACCAGTTTAACCAAAAATAATCAATGACCTTTCTCTGACCAAACTGAAGCAAATCTACTTGATATTTGTCACTAGTTATCCTTCTACTGCTTCAACATTAATGAGTGTCTTCACTTTGCCCCTTTCTTTTATGAATTGGAGCCATCTATTCTGGTCCCTTGTTACCTCTGCAACTGCTATTTTTGCAAATGTAACACAGTCAAAGACCTCATTATCCATACATAAGCCTAGGAACCATTTTTAGCATTGCAGCACTTTCTGATTTTTCCTAACCCTTCCCTCTTGAACTGTTTTCCTTCGGTGGTATAAAGATAGGCTCTTGTTCAAAATGAATGAGGAATAACAATAAAGATAAAGTTTAAATTTAAAAGTGGGAGGAAAAATAATTGTATAATTTACTTATGTTTAAGCACCACACAGACCTGGATCCAAGTCCCTGATCCATTACTTCCTCGCTGGTCACTTTGGGAAAGTTAACTATCCTCCTGAAACCTCACCTTTCTCAACAATAAAGGTAACAGCTTCTGCCTCAAGGGTATTGTCAGGCTCAAAGGAGGTGACACATGTAAAGCCTTTAGAATCTGACTAGAGCCCAATCAATGTTCGTTATTATCAACTGCTGGAGAAAAGAGAAAAGATTTCAGCTAATATAGCTGATATTGATACTGATTAAAACTCTTCTAAGATGACTGCTACTCAAGCAAGTTAGCATCTACTGCTGCCCATTTATCCCCAGTAGAGGACTTATTATTTTAGTGTACACATTTATTTTGTAAATTGTCTCCTACTAGTGTATTTTGAAATATCTTTGCTTGCCATTTTGTTGTTGCTGTTTGTTTGGGATTTAGAAAACAACATTGAGTTTTGTCATGCATTTCGCTGTGTACAGAAGGACTGAGTATAAGTGAATTTAGATACTACTTAATATAACCAGTGTTTCCTGTAGAAACAAATTAAGTGGCAATAAATTTTTAGAAAATATGGAAAAGTAGAGGGGACCTATAAAGAAAAAAAAGAAAGGTTACTTCCCGAATTCATTCTATATTTTGCTCTAAGAGCTCTGTCCTAAGGTAAAATCTTCAGAGGTTGTTTTCAGGAGAGGGTATGAAAGGGCAGATATATTAAGTAGTAGTTTATGGTTATCCTTCATGCTCTGAAAATATATCTGAAATGTGAGATTCTGGATCCCATAGGAAGAAGGAGAGAGGTCCTACTTTCAGGCATTTAGGCTCTGATCTGTATTGCCAATCTTAGGTCACCCATATTCAATGTAAGTTTGGTATCCCAGGAATAAATTCAGAACTGCTCTTCAGGCACTGCAGACCTAAACTTTAAGACTACTGGACTCTTTCTTCACACTCAGTCCAGATCCCAGTCCTTTGGACACCATACTAGATGCTAGATATTAATTTAACTGAAAATATTCAGCAAAAACACCCCCACACCCCCACATACACATACACACACACACACACACACACACACACACACACACACACACACACACGAGAGAGAGAGAGAGAGAGAGAGAGAGAGAGAGAGAGAGAGAGAGAGAGCGCAGACTTACTCAAAATCACATGGCAAATCAGCAAGCTAAAAATGCTGAACTGACTTCCTATTTCACAGTGTGTTCCATCAGGATTAAGCCAAGCAACCACAAAGAAATGACTAAATCCCTGGCAAATATTTGCTTATTCTACTGCTTTGGGAGTTACTCATGTCCAGTGTAAGTACTTATTTCGAGAGTAAAAAATTACATACATAGTCCATCATCTTTTATTTTCTTATGAAATAGGTTCTATTATATTTTTAGCCAAATACTTGTCTTCTGTTCTTGCCAGAGGTACAATCACTTTGCAAAGTATTACCCTGAGACACGTTTGTCCTTGCTCTTTTACAGAAGATACACTATAAACAAAATCTAAAACTAAGGACTCTAGTATGTGTTCCAAATGGACAGAGATATCCCACTAAAACACAGTCAGATCAAGCTACTCCCCTTGTGAAGATCCCAAGCTCTCATCAAAAACCACTGAATGTGCCATGCTTTTCACAACCCCATGATAGTTTTCGGTTTGATGTCTTTCTCTTAATCTTTTCTTGCCTAGAAAATAGCTGGTTATTTTTCAGTATCTACTTTCAGTATCTATTTTTCAGTATCTACTTCAACCATCATATTTTTGATGGTTGCAAAACCCCAGACTAATAGCAAAGTCATATATACTTTTTTATAGCACTTTCCAGTATGATTGTCGAAATGCAGTTGTTCATTGGCAAATAACTTACATAGCTTATCTTTAAAATGTAGTGTAGCATCTGCTACATGCCTTTACTTATACCTTAAACTTAACTAAACTTATATAGAATGTAACTAAGTGATTGATCAAGATAAAATCACACATTTTCTGCGTTCTCCTGAGGATGATGTTATCAGTCATCTCATTTGGGCAGACCCCGCCCCTGTTTTGTTTCTACACTTACATGTCCACATAAGCATTCAGAAAGCTAATAAAATGTTTTTTTTTATTTTCAATACAAACTGTGTTTTAAAACTTGAGAGCAGAGAAAAAGTAGAGAAGGTTGATATGATTATGAGAAGAACATATAATAGTAGGTATGATACTGATAGAATGATAAAAGTATCCATTATGTGAAAGGTGCCTTGTAGGTGTGAAGGACAACAATAAGCTACAGAAAAGGAAAAGTGATTAACTGGAGAGGAACATTCAAGAGTATAACTAAAGGATTAGATGCCTCTTAGACTACAATTAATTAAGAAACCTAAAAGTTTACCAGAATTTAAGGCCCGATGTTAAAAAATTTGCTGCTTACAAAACTGTTACAGACTTCAGATTGTTCAGTAGGTTCAAATCCATTTGAATTTGCACAGGATCAAAAGAAGCAAAGAGTGTAAACATCTTAGTTGCTGAAAAATTCTCTAAAGATACTTGATGATATCATTACCTGCCAGATTTTCAGTGTAGCTGGTACAGATATAAATTTGGGGGGAGTAGAAAAAGATGCTTGAGAGAATGAGTTTTGACAAAAGGCAGAAAAAGATATAGCAAATATATATGATTAAACAAATAGAAAGTTCTGGCTGATATTTTTATCTGGATGGAAATATATCTAAGGAAGCTAGAATATGTTTCAGAACTTAATTTGTTCATAGTAACTTCTGTATTGGAAACATGTTCACACAATAAGAAATAAAGAAAGGAATGAAGGGGTGAATGAAAAGATTCTCTGGCCAATTAAGAAGCTAGAGAGAGAATCACACTGTTCTAGTATTCAGACTGAAGAGGAGTGTTTCAGGAAAGGCAAGAGATGACTTGAAATATTCTCACATGGTATGAATATGAAGGAGGCATGGGAATCCTTATTAAAACTCAATCTCTATTTCCCAGACTCTTTGCTTCTTTTATTTGAAATTGTTGTGTAAGATTTTTAAATTCTACTTTTGTATTGTCACCTATTCTTTAAAATATGAAGAGAAAAAAAATAAAAGAAAAGTGACAATCATTAGCCCCAACCTCTCTTTGTATCCTGAGAGTAACTAGGAGAGGGCTTCTCTCCTTGACCAATCTATTCTTAAACAGGTTACCTAAGGAAATTCCACAGACTATCTTACTATTTTGCTTTTCAATAATACTAATTCCTCCCGTTTTCCTAATGTTTAATGTAAACTACCTGAAATACATTCTTATACTATTCTATTTTTGTTGATGCAGTTACCTAGATTTTCTATGCTCCAAAAATAAAATTTAACAGAATCGCAAAATTATCTGTCATAGCAAAGTAATATTTGCCAGATGTTGACATATTGCCAAACAACTCCACAGATTCTGTAACTGGCTGGTAATTCATAACTATATAAAATTAGAAATACTTCTGTACATTAGTTTCTTATTATTCATTTTTTTCTACAAGACTACTGTTAAGCTCTTCCCTCATAGATTATGTTTCTGAGGACATGTGTGATTCTTTCAGATTTGCTCATACATGTGCTCTATGCTTCACAGATTTTTCTTTCTGATCTTAATAAATGTAATCAGTAAAACCTTCACAGAAACTATATTTTGCATTATACATTTGTTTTGTTTTTGTCAAATAGTGAAAAAATTGCCATCTGCTATTTGTAAATATTAACTTTCTGGATCTGTTCTGACTCCATTGCTTAATCTATTTTTTCTTCTTAATATAAAATTAATTAAACTTATCTCCATAAAGATTCTGGCATGTCTAGCTGATTTCATATAGTTTTATTTGTAAGTTGATTTATAAAGAATTAAATGATTGCATTTCCACATGTGTCATATATTCATTATTTTATCAATAACCATCATTATTCCCTTTGAAACATATTTCATTAGTTTGTTTGGAATTACTGGATAAGAACTATTTTTCAGTTTTTCCTTGTCTTATTTCCTTTGTTTAACTCTTCAAACCATTGTTTTTCAAATCTATTTTCTATGTCCAGTGTGTTAATTACCATAATTTTAAAAAATTTACTTATATGAGAAATGTGCACCATATTTAAAGGCCTCATCATTATTTTGTTTTTTATGGAACTTAGGACAAACTCTTGTGCTGCAATCATTAAAATTAAGCTATCTTTTAAGTAACATTTTTTAGCTTATTTTATTTTTGAAATCAGATCCAAGTTTTGGTTCAACAAAATTTACTCATACATACTTCTTTGAAATGGAACTAATAACTAAAAATGATTATAATAATAATTAAAACCAAAGAAATAGAAAACATGAAAATTATGTATATTTCATTTGCTTTATAGCTAAAGAAATATTTTTAATTCTGAAAATTGATATCAGAAAGTTTGGCTTCTTTAGGATAGCTTCCACCAAAATAATAAAAGATTTAGTACTAATTCAAAAGCTATTCAAAAGTATAAAACTATGTTCAAATTCATCTAAAATATAAGTGGAACAGGATTGACTGAATAATCTTGATAATGAACTCCATATTCTGTTTCACTTTGCTTTGTTGATACAGTCTCTGAGCAGGGAAGAATTGTAAAGTTTATTTTAGTCTCTTAAAGTTTAAATAAAGTTTCTAGTAAGTAACTTACTAATATGTTACCTGAAATTAATTAAAGATTACCTCAGGTTTATTTTTCTCAAAATGTCTACTTCCAAAAAACATTTTAAGACAATATTAAAAGTATGAAATTATTATTCATATAAATAAATATATATAAAATACATGCACAGATAGATATGTGTGTATATTCATATATATAACTTTCAAGTCTCTACTCCAACTTTCGTTATTATAATTGAAACTATTTCTGAAAACAATTATTGCTTTGGAATTCTTGACATCTACACAAACTTTCTGGATCTATATGTTCATTATAAACCCAAAAAAACATTTAACTCCAGGAAAATAAGATATGCTAAAGTACTATCTGGTGTTATTTCTGCTATGAGCAGTAATATTTGTCTACATTTAAAAGCCAATGAAATACATATTGTTAAAATATAAACAGAAATTAGCCTTTACTCATAAAATAATATATAAGATGCCATAAAATGTTAAATTATGTTCCAACTTAGTAACTAAATGAGATAATCAAACTGGAAAGAGAGATTGCTTTGGTTATCATGAACTAAAACAGTGATTTCTCCTTCTTGGTTAACATATGACATTGAATTTCAGATATATTTTACTCAAATTACAGCAAATCACAATTGACTACTCTAATATCCTGATGCCTAGTGATCATGCAAAATGAAACAACAATTATAAACAAGCCACATATATCAAAGTAAAATAGATATTGATTAGACTTCTTTTCAGCCTTTGTTTAAAGTACAGAAGATTAACTTGCCAGTTTCGTTACCTACCAGCAATGAGTGGGTTCTATCACTGTTATCACTTCTACAAACAGCACCAAAGTGTAATCCCTCTTCCCATAACATAAGCACCATGCCAAAGAGACAACCATCATAAAAGATCTGATCATGAATAATTTGGAGTGGCTGAAATCCAGTTAGTAGAGGAAAGAGAAAAGAGAAGTGGCTCATTTAGGGCATTTCCTGAACCTTGGTTGGGATTTCAGTTAAGGAAGAAGAAATGACACAGCAGTTTCAAGTAAGGGTAGTTCCTTTCTTTATCTAAAGTATGCTACCAAATTGAGAAACAGCACTCCAACAGAACTATTCCAGCACAGTGCTGTGGCCACAGTAAAAGCTCCCTTATATTCCATTATTGCCCCATAAGTAACATTTCTGTCCAGAATATACACAAGCATTATGTGATTGTTATAAAATGGACTTAAGATTCCACATTTATTGTGAAACCTCACATTTAACATTTTTTTAACAAACTGACCCACACCAATTTTCAGTTTTAAGAATTGCAGTTTTCTCCCCCTAGCTGAGTTGGCTAGGTAAAGAGAGTGCTGGCCTGTGGACTGAAGGGTCCCAGGTTCCACTCATATGCCTGGGTTTCAGGCTACATCCCTAGTGGGGAGCATGCAGGAAGCAGTCAATCAATAATTCTCTTTCATTATTGATGTTTCTATCTCTCTCTCTCTATCAATTTCTCTCTGAAATCAATAAAAATATATTTTTAAAAAAGAATTGCAGTTTTCTTTAGAATATTACATTTTGTTTTTTTAAATTTTTCTTTCAACAAGATCTAAACATTTTAATTTATAATTAACTAATAAATCACAATTCAATATTGCTTTTAAGATTATTCTATTTAAAAATGACACATTTCAGAATTAACCAAAGTATATTTCTATTACAAGTTAGTTTATCCAAGTAAGTAAAGACTAAACCACAGTGTAGCTCCCTTAACCTAGGAGTCAGGTTTTCACGACAAAGTCCGTTGCCAGCAATGGGCATGCAGGTAACCATTAAAAGCTGTAAATACAAATCCCAAATTGCTCCTATAAATTGAAAAGACCTTTGTTGAGTCATAGGAATAAAAATGGGGCATTGGCACTGTATTCAATGAATATGGTCTTTACGACTTAAGTATTGAAGTGCCATCTAGAGTGGTCAGGATGATCACAGTCTTATCGAGTTGTTTTTTATTAGTAACATCTTCTTCACCATAATCCATCCAGACTATTTACAAAGAATGTTCAAATCTGGAATTCAAAGGCAATGTCGCTTTCCACCAGAAGTAAACTGGCTTGTTTCTGTAATTTAATAGTAACTATAGAAGGCCAATATAATCCAAAGAAATCTGAAATAAAAAATCAAATTGAAAACAGAGACCATTAAGTGCTCTAGATAAGTTTCATGAACTATTTTATCTTTTTTTAAAAAAAAAAAAACCTTCCTGTGCTATCAATAAAGGACAGCCATTTATATCCTTAAAACTACATCTTATACACAGATGATAGGAGTGACAGGAAATGAAACGGTGTTAGTTCCCCCCAATGTACTCCAAAAGATCAAAATCATTTTTATTCATGATTTGTACTATTACATAATGGCAAGTAGAATGGTGAGAACATTCCCATATTCCAGAACCAAATCACAAATGTTTATCTTTTATGTGGCCCTTAGCATCCCAGAAGGAACAATACTGCATCCAAATGCAAAACAATTGAAAAAAAATGAAAGGAAGAGGAGAGGAAGAAAAGAGAGAGGGGAGAAGAGAGGGCACTCTAATAATTAATGCTACAGGTCACAGACCTTTTAAAATCTTTAAAATTAAAAAAAAGTATTGCTATCAACAAGAACATTTTATTTTTCTTCCTCCAGTGTTTTTACATAAATATTATTTCCTTTGAAAAAAATCCAAAGTAACTCATCTTAAATGATGCACAAATTTATCAAGAAATACTTTATCACTTAAGTTCTCAGATAGAACAATGTTGATAATGGCTTGTCAACAATATTTACAACAGATCTGTAGTTTACTGGTCAGTAGTTCCATCTCTATGCACTGCCAATTCTCCTTCGTCAATGTACTCTCAGCTAATTATGTTAGAGCTCACCAAGATTCAAGTCTCTCACTTTGTCTCTACTGGCTCCGAACATTTTTCTCCTTTAAATGAAAAAAAAGTTAATTTTTAAAATCTGAAAAGTCAATGGTTATTACAGTATTTACCATTGTGGGGGGGGGCAGTAGGGTGACCAAGGGTTAATTAAACAAACTAAAATTACAACATATACAGAAACTTATGTTCCAACTTTTGTTAGAGCTACCACTTTCCTCTTTCTCTATTACTACATTTTGAATTTTTACTCAAGGCCATCAAATTTCCTATTTTTTGTATAATCACACTTTCCTTACATATAATTTTCCTTTCAATGGGACTCCAAGAAAATATTTATCTTATCCAAAAATATTTTATCTTCTCAGATAGATGTAAGGTAAATAAATTAGCTTATAAGATGCCTGAAATATTATTTTTGATAATGCAGTATTTTTAAGGGGCATGAACACTATTTACTGACAGCCTTCACAAATGAATCTTCTAAAGAGGTTTTATTCTGTATGGTAATTATCTGCATAAACTTAAAAAAATCAAAAGATACAACTTTGTTCCCAAACTGTAATTTGTGCTGTGAAAATCTGCCTTGAGTTGGTAACAATTACACCATTTGATTATTTGACTTATATTTAAAAACAATAAATGTGAAGCAAAACATTCATGTTAATTACTGAAGTGTCATGAAAAGGTTATGTTCAAATTTTTCTTGCCTTTGTGTTTTAAAAAAATCATTCATCCTGCCCACATGACACATGAGCAGAGTGGATTCTGTCATGCTGAGGGCAGCCCTCTGACAAAACTTCTCTAGCAGGCTGCTGGGATACAGGCTCTCATTCACTGAAATGGGAAGGGGAAATGGAAGTACAGAGCATGACTGGCATCTGCTCCAAGTACTTAGAATTGATCCTGTCACACAGTAGACAGTATATATTAAATAATAAGGCTAAATATTCTTCATATTAACCTCTCCATCAAAACTAATACCATATTTATTTATTCATTCACTCATTCATTCATTTATTAATGAACTTCTATTGAATTTCTACCATATATCAGGCACTAGAAGACAAAGACAAACAGTTATTCTCATTACCCTGAAAGAGATTAAAATCTAATAGAATTTGGGAAAATAAATTACCTGTGGTTTAAATTAAAGACAGAAAAAATAGTAATTTAATGGGTAATATATAAAAATAACCAAAAGTAATAATGTAAGGAATAAAAGGATTATTACATCTGATTTTAGGAGAAAAAAGGATATTGAAATAAACAATATCTAGAAAATAGGGATTGTTTCTTTTTTGAAGTCAAACATATTTGGGAGTAATAAGGTAATCAATAATAGATACTGTCTATGTTAAATAATGTTTAAGTAAAAGATGTTAACAGTTCATATAGGAAAAAATGGCTGTTTGCCAAGTGGCAGTTAATATGCTTTGGAAATTAACTTTAAAAAGTAATTCTGCAAATAAGTGAAAAACAGATCAGAAGATAGAATATTAGCCCTTCAAAAAGGAAAAGAATACATTTATTGTTATTAGGATTGCTTTCATAGAAGTTGCAAAGATAAAAGGTTACTGTTGAGGATTAGAAGATGGCAGCAGAGTAGGTGGACCTTTCTCACACCTCCCCCCAAAGTCTAACTGGAATTAAAACTAAATTGGGGCATATTCACCCTGAAATACCAGGTGAAAACAGGCTGAAGAGGAGACTTTTAAACAAGGGAGGGCAGAAACCACCTCGACACTAGTAGAAAGGGTGGGTAAGCAAGAGGCACGGTGCCTGCTCCCAGGAGCAGAAGGCCAAAGGTGGGGAGGATTCCCCCAGAGAGGAGAGAGGCCTGGACTCCAGGAAGGCCTCCCAAGCTGGGATAGCCAGTGCTGGAATGAACCACAAACACAGCAACCAGCCACAGACATTAATCAACGAGGGAACTGAGCCTTTGGAGATAAATCCACTTTTTTAAAGGGCTGGCACGTAGGAGTTTCCTTTCCAGTCACTCAAGGTAGGTTTCTGTACAGGGAGAGCAGTGCCTACTGAAGATGCCAGAGGAGAGACAGAGGTAGAAGTAGTTAGGGAGAGTCACAGAGAAGGTGGCAGCCAGGATACCTGTGCTGAGCCATACCCTCCAATATTTTAGCAGCCATTTCTCCCTTATGCTAAACAACCAGCCTAGGCGCTCAGCTTGGCCAATCTCATAGGCAGCCAAGCCCAGTGGAGGCAGCCACAAACTGTGGGTCACTTGAAGCTTTGAACAGGGTGCTAAGAGCCAAATGTGGGCAACTTCTGACATTGGCTAGCAAAAATGTATCTCCAGGGTGTTCTGAACTCAGCATACTAAACAGCTTTAGACAACACAAGAGCAGGATACAATGGGAAATCCAAGCAGGCACTGAAATCTGTCCAGACAAACTTCCCTTGGTTGTTTTTTTGTTGTTGCATCATCATTATTATTATTTTTGCTTTGGTATTATTACTATTGTTATTTTTCTCTCTTTTTTTTCTTGTTTCTTTCATATTTCTTATTTGCCTCTTTCCTTTTTTTATTCTACTTATTTTTTCTTTTCTTTCACTCTATCTTTTTTCTTTTTACCTTTTCATATTTTTCCCTTTCTTCTATTCTTTTTAAATATATGTTATTGATTTTTTTTTTACAGAGAGGAAGAGAAAGGGATAGAGAGAAATATTGATAAGAGAGAAACATCGATCAGCTGCCTGCACACTCCTTACTGAGGATGTGCCCACACATATCTGGTACATGCCCTTGACCAGAATCAAACCTGGGATCTTTCAGTCCACAGGCCAACATTCTATCCACTGAACCACACCAGTTAGGGCTCTTCTACTTTTTTTTAATGGTTTTCCTTTTAATAATCTTTATTCTTATTTTTTTCTCTCTCTTTTTTCATTTAAGATTTTTCCTCCTCTTTTCTCTTCTGGTATTCTTTTTATTTTTGTTGTATTATTATTATTGATTTTTTCTTTCTTTTTCACTTATTACTCTTGTTCTCTTTTCTCTTTCCCAATTTTCTTTTATTTTGTGGTTACTCTGCTATTGTTGTGTGGTTCTTTTCTATGTTTCCACTTGTTTTCTGGTTTGTTTTGTCCTGTCAGGACCTGTACAATAGCTCACACAATGTGGTTGGTATTGAGACTCATAGTCAGCTAGCCTGAGAAAAGATCTCACCCAAGAATGAGAAAACAACAATCCAGACCCAATTACAAGAGAAAAACCCAAATCACCCACAAAAGGGTCCCTTCTAAAGCATCCAGCACAGGAGTTTAATGAAACCACATCAATGGGTCCCACAAGACATTACTATAAAAGGCCATCCCACAAAGAATAGGAGACATAGTAGTTATATCTAATACATGAAGAAAAACACAAAGAGACATCTAAAATTGGGAGACAAAGAAAAAAACAAAACTCCAAATGAAAGAAAAGAAGGAATCTTCAGAAAAAAAGACCTACATGAAATGGAAGGAAACTATTTATCAGACATAGAGTTCAGAGTAATGGTTATAAGGATGCTCAAAGAACTTGAACTTAGTGGATAACTACAATGAACATAATGGGAACTACATCATGAAAAATGACATTAAAACCATGAATAAGAGCTAGTGAGAAATGAACACTAAGATATCTGACATCAAGAGTGCACTAGAAGTATTTAAAAGCAGGCTTGATGAAGCAGATTGAATCAGAAATTTGGGAAATATGGTAGAAAATAAATACACTAAATTGGAGCAGCAAAAAGAAAAAAAACACTCTTAAGAAGCATCAGAAGAGTTTAAGGGAACTATGAGACAACAAGAAACAGAACAACATCCACGTTGGGGTACCCGATGGAAAATAAGTTGAGTAAGAGATAAAAAATCTGTTTGAGGAAATAGTAAAAGAAAATTTCCCTAACATGATGAATAAAAAAAGTCACACAAGTTCAGGAAGCACAGCTAGTACTAATCAAGTTGAACACAAAGAGACACATCATAATTAATTAGCAAACATTAAAGACAAAGAGAGAACCATAAGGACAACAAGAGAAATACAATAGTGCTTCCATAAGGCTGTCAGCAGATTTCTCAACAGAAACACTGAAGCCAAGATGGGAATGGCATGAGGTATTCAAAGAAATGAAAATCAGATACCTGAAACAAAAACTACTCTATCCATCATTCAAAATTGAAGATGAAATAAGGAACTCCCCAGAGTTCCCTCTTTTAATCTTTTATTTAAAAGATTAAATAATTTTATTACCACTAAACAACTATTGCAAGATATGCTTAAGAGACAGTTGTAAGAAAAAAATAGAGAGAGAAAGGGGAACATAGGCTTAGAGAATGAAAATGGCATGTGAAGTTTCCTCAAAAAATTAAAAATGAAACTGCTACTTGACCCAGTGATCCCACTGCTAAGAATATAACTTAAGAAACTAGAAACACCAATCAGAAAGAACATATGTACTCCTATCTTCATAGCATTATTTACAATAGCTAATATCTGTAACAGCCATGTGCCCATCAGTAGGTGAATGGATTAAAAAATGAGAATACAACTTTAACTGGTTTGTCTCAGTGGATAGAATATCTACTTGCCCACTTAAGGGTCCCATGTTTGATTCCAGTCAAGGTCATGTACCTTGGTTGTGGGCACATACCCAATGGGAAATGTGCAGAAGGCAGCTGATCGATGTTTCTCTCTCATTGATGTTTTTAACTCTTTATCCCTCTCCCCTTCCTCTCTGAAAAAATCAACAAAGTATATTTTTTTAAATGGTGATACATTTGCACAATGGAATACTATGCATCTGTAAAAAACAGAAGTATCTCATCTTTAAGACAACATGGAGGGACCTGGAGAGTATTATGCTAAGCTGCTAAGTGAAATAAGTCAGGAAAAGAAGTTATCACATGAGTTCACTTAGGTGTGATTTCTAATGAATAAAATAAACTGACAAACAAAAAAGATCCAGAGACATTGAAGCATGCAACACACTGATGTAGTTCAGAGAGAAGAAGGATGGAGTGGGAAGAAATTAACCAATGAACTTACATGCATATATACATAGTCCATGGACAAACAGTAGTGCACAGAAGGCTGGGGGAATGGGTTGGAGCAGATTAGAGAGTGTAAATGGTGAAGGGTGGGGAGAGAGAGTGTGAGGATATTGGTAATACTATCAACAATGAAGATAAATTTTAAAAAAGAATTAAAATGACAATAAATAAGTACTTATCAATAATGGCCTTAAATGTAAATGGATTAAACATTCCAATGAGGAGAGGAACCAAGATGGCAGCATAGGTAAATACCTATACTGCTACCTCACACAACAATTTCAAAACTACAATTAAAAGACAAAATGGACATCATCTAGAAACACCGAAAAGTTGGCTGAGTGGAAATTCTACAACTAGAAGGAAAGATAAAAGGACACTGAAACTCAGAAGAAATGGGAAAGACAGAGAGACACAGAGACGAAAAGGTGTGTGCATGTGGAAAGGACAGGCCGCTGAATACCTGGCTGGTTTTCTCAAAAAGGGAGGGAGACAAAGGCTCCACACTGCGCTGAACCCCCATTCCAGGTGAATCTTGAGAAACCTAGACTCATACGGGGTGAAACTGGACTGTCAGGAGGAAGCACACTGACACTCAGGAGCTGCAGAGGCATGCAGGCTCAGAGAGAACACATGGCTGGCTTTCTCATTCGGGAGGAAAATAAAACCTCCAGACTGCTCTATACGCCAGTTTTGGGTGAGACTTTGGATATCCAGACTCATTTGGGGAGAAACTGGACTATCTGGCAGCACGGAAAACTTGAGGGCAGCTTTCTCTCAGAGGTGTGTGCAGCCATTGCCTCTGGACACGAAGACCCAGGCACCACTTAGGGCGGGGCTGATGGGAAACCAAGGCTGACTGCTCAGCTCTAAGACTCTGCCCCATTCAAACTGAGCACAGAGGCTCCCCCAGTGCAGACACAGCTGAACTTCACAGCCAATTGGCCTGGAGGTCAACCCCTCCCAGTGATACCAACAACAATCAAGACTTAACTACAGTAATGCTGAGCACATAGCCCATAAAGGGGTGCACCAAGAGTCTCCACCTCAGGTAACTGGGAAGGCTGAGCCACTGTTCCCTAGAGGACACCTACCACACAAAGGTACTAGGCCAACTCAGGGAAGCAGCGAAAATGCAGAGACAAGGAAACAGATCACAATTGAAAGAAATGGAGGAAAACAAATGACTGGACATAGAGTTCAAAACAATGGTTATAAGGTTTTTCAAGAGGTTCCTAGAAAAGGCCAATAGATTTAATGAGACCCTCAAGGATATGAATGAAAAAGGACCAACTAGAAATTAAGCAGACACTGACTAAAATAAAAAAAAAACATTATACAGAGAACTAACAAAGACTAGAGGAATGCAAGAGTCAAGTCAAAGATTTGAAATACAAAGAAATAAAAAAACATTCAGCCGGAAAAGCAAAAACAAAAAAGAATTCAAAAAATTGAAGATAATGTAAGGAGCATCTGGGACAACCTCAAGCATATCAACATCTGAATTATGGGGGTTCCAGAAAAAGAGAGAGAGCAAGATATTGAAAACCTATTTGAAGAAATAATGACAGAAAACTTCCCTTGCCTGGTGAAAGAAATAGACTTACAAGTCAGGAAGCACACAGAACCCCAAACAAAAGCAATCCAAAGAGAACCACACCAAGACACACAATCATTAAAATGCCAAGAGCAAAAGACAAAGAGAGAATATTAAAAGCAGCAAGAGAAAAACAGTTAGTTACCTACAAGGGAGTACCCATATGATGGTCAGCTGATTTGTCAATAGAAACTATGCAGGCCAGACTTGAGTGAAATAAATATTTTTCAAAGAGGTGAATAGCAAGAACCTGCAACCAAGATTACTCTACCCAGAGAAACCAAGATGGTGGCATAGGTAAACATCAATTTTGCTGCCCCACACAACAATTCCAAAACTACAACTTAACAACAAAACAAACATTGTCCAGAATCACCGGAAAGCTGGCTGAGTGAAAATTCCACAAATAAAAGTAAAGATAGGATACCGTTTCTCAGAGGAGCGGCAGAGCGCAGCCTTGAAGATACGTGCAGAGAGAGGTTTGGAGCCATTTGCATGCGAGCAGTAAAGGGCAGGCGGCAGCAAACACGGCTGGTTTTCTCCAACAGGGAGGGTGGAGGTGTCCCACTATACTGATTCCCCAGTTCCAGGCGAGGTCTGAGGTCTGGGGAAGGCAAGCTAAAACCCAGGCACGGCAGAGGTCTGCAAGTTTGAGGAGGGTGCGCCTAACTTGGAACAGCAGTTTGCATGTAAACTTGGGGACAGAAGTGCGCAACCACACAGAGAGGACTCATAACTTGCTCCCTCATTCAGGAGACCACCGGACTGCTTTGTTTTACAACCCTGGGCAAGACATTGGGTGTGCAGACTCATTTGGGGAGAGGTAGAGTTGTCTGGCAATAGGTGGAGACCGGCAGCAGCTTTCTCTCAGAGGGAGGTGCGTGCAGCCGTTACCACCCTGGAAGAGACCCACGCACCACATAGGGCAGAGCTGATGCTGCCTGCTCAGCCCGGAGACTCCGCTCATCCAACATGAACACAGCTTATCTTCACAGCCAATTGGCCCAGAGGTCAAACCCTTCCAGTGCTAACAATAAGCTGGGCATAACTTCAATAATCCTGTACAATCCATAAAGAATTGCAGTAAGAGTATCCACCTCAGGTAACTGGGGAGGCTGAGCCACTGTCCCTTAGAGGACATCTACCACACAAAGCTAATGGACCAACTCAGGAAAGCAGCCACAATGCAGAGAAATGGAAAGAAATCAGATGTGAAAGAAATGGAGGAAAAAAAAAACAACTAGACATAGAGTTCAAAACCACGGTTATAGATTTTTCAAGAGGCTCCTAGAAAAGGCCAAGACCTACAAGAAAATGAACAAGACCTACGAGGATATGAAAAAAGACCAACTAGAAATTAAGCATACACTGACTGAAATAAAAAATATTACTCAAAGTGCTAAAAGCAGTCCAGAGGACCACAAGAACCAAGTCAAAGATTTGAAATACAAGGAAGCAAAATCCACTCAGCCTGAAAAACAAGAAGCAAAAAGAATCCAAATAATTGAAGACAGTGTAAGGGGCCTCTGGGACAACCTCAATCAAACCAACATCTGAATTATAGGGGTGCCAGAAAAAGAGAGAGAGCAAGATAATGAAAACCTAGTTGAAGAAATAGTGTCCGAAAACTTCCCACATCTGGTGAAAGAAATTGAGTTAAAAGCCCAAGAAGTGCACAGAACCCCAAAATATAGGAATCTGAAGAGGACCACACCAAGACACATCATAATTAAAATGCCAAGAGCAAAAGATAAAGAGAGAATATCAAAAGCAGCAAGACAAAAACAGTTAGTTACCTACAAGGGGGTATCAATACTATTGTCAGCGGATTTCTCAACAGAAATGATGCAGGCCAGACGGGAGTGGCAAGAAATATTCAAAATGATGAATTGAAGGTCAGATAAAGTGCTTCGCAGATAAGAAAAAGCTAAAAGAGTTCATCACCACCAAACCAATAGTATATGAAATGCTGAAAGATATTCTTTAAGAAGAGGAAAAAGAAAAAGGTAAAAATATAAATTATGAACAACAAATACACATGTATCAACAAATGAATCTAAAAATAAACTGAATTAATAATCTGATGAACAGGATAAACTGGTTAATATAACAGAATCACAGACATAGAGAAGGAATGGACTGACAAGTCTTGTGGAGAAAAGGGGTGTGGGAAGTGCAGCAAGAGACTGGACAAAAATCATGCAATTATGGGAGAGGACAGTATGGGGGAGGTGAGGGTGGAAGGTGGGATGGTACCGATTGGAGGGGATCTGTAGGGGGAAAAAGGGGGGGAACAATGTAATTAATAAACAGAACAATAAAGATAAAGTAAAAAGATTACTCTACCCAGCCGAACCGGTTTGGCTCAGTGGATAGAGCGTTGGCCTGTGGACTGAAAGGTCCCAAGCTCGATTCCAGTCAAGGGCATGTACCTTGGTTGCAGGCACATCCCCAGCAGGGGGTGTGCAAGAGGCAGCTGATCGATGTTTCTCTCCCATCGATGTTTCTGACTTTCTATCCCTCTCCCTTCCTCTCTGTGAAAAATCAATAAAATATATTTTTTTAAAAAAGATTACTCTACCCAGCAAAGCTATCATTGAGAGTTGAAGGTCAGATAAAGAGCTTTACAGATAAGAAAAAGGTAAAGGTGTTCATCACTGCCAAACCAGCATTCTATGAAATACTGAAAGGTATTCTTTAAGAAGAGGAAGAAGAAGAAAAAGGTAAAGATAAAAATTATGAACAAGAAATACATGTCTATCAACAAGTGACTATAAAAATCAAGTGAATTAAAAATCTGATGAACAGAATAAATTGGTGAATATAATAAAATCAGGACCATAGAAAGGGAATGGACTGACAATTCTTGGGGAAAGGTGTGTGGGAGGTGCACGAAGAGACTGGACAAAAATTGTACACCTAAGGATAAGGTCAGTGTGGGGGAGGTAAAGACAGAGGGTGGTGTGGTTATGGGGTGGAGGGGAGCTATGGGGGAACAAAAATAGGAACAATTGTAATAATCTGAACAATAAAGCTTTATTAAATTTTAAAAATTAAAAATCATTCCAATGAAATGACATAGGGTAGCTGAATAGATAAGAAAATATGATCCATATGTATGCTGTCTATAAGAGACCTACCTCAAAACAAAAGACACACAGGATGAAAGTGAAGATATGTAAAAAAATTTTTCCATGCAAATAGAAATGAAAAAAAAAGTGAGATACATTAGACAAAATATACTTTAAAACAAAGGCCATAAAAGAGACAAAAAAAGACCACTACATAATACTAAATTAATCATTCCAAGAAGAGGATATAACCATGGTAAACCTATATGGAGCCAATATAGGAAAACCTAAATATATTTTAAAGACTCCTGAGGGCGTTTAAGGAAGAGATAAACAGTGATTGGTACTTTAACACCCCACTGACATCACTGGAGATATTTTTCCAGGCAAAAAATCAACAAGGAAAAAGTGACCTTAGCCGGACTGTCATGGCTCAGTGGTTGAGTGTCGACCTATGAACCAGGAGATCAAGGTTTAATACCTGGTCAGGGCGTATGCCCGGGTTTCAGCTTGATCCCCACTGTGGGGCATGCAGGAGGTGGCCAGGCAGCCAATCAATGAGTTTCTTTCATCACTGATGTTTAGCTCCCTCTCTTTCTCTCTCCTCCTCTCTGAAAAAAATGTATATAATTTTAAAAAGTGATTTTAAGCAACACACTAGATCAGATAGATTTAATTAATTTTTACAGAACATTTCATCCTAAAGTTGCCAAATATGCATACTTCTGAAGTGCACATGAAACATTCTCAAACACAGATCACATGTTAGGAAAAAGAAAAACAAATTTTATAAGTTCAAAAAGATTGAAATTATATCAAGCATTTTCTCAGGTAACAAGGGTATAAAATGAGAAATTAACTATAATAAAAAAAATACCCAAACACATGCTAAATAGTGTTTAACAAACAATGAATTGGTTACAAATGAGATCAAGGAAGAAACATAAAAACATACTGAAAACAAATGAAAACAAACACACAACAACCTCAAATCTATGGGACACTGCAAAAGAAACTAAAATAAACCATCTAACCTACAACTAAAGAATTAGAAAGAAAACAACGGAAAAGCCCAGATGATTTACAAAGAAGGGAATAATAAAGATAATAGCAAAAATAAATCACAGAAGAAAAAAACAACATGCACACACACACACAAAAGATCAATGAAAACAAGATTGATGTATTACTAGCCAGATTCACCAAGAAACAAAGAGAGAGAATCCAAATAAATAACAAAAAATACACAGGATGACAATGAAGATATATAAAAAATGTTCTAAGCAAATGGAAATGAAAAAAAAGTGAGATAGCAATTCTTATATCAGGCAAAATGGACTTTAAAACAAAGGCCATAAAAGAGACAAAAAAGGTCACTGCATGATACTACATGGATCATTCCAAGAAGAAGATATAACCTTGGTAAACCTATATGCAGCCAATGTAGGAACATCTAAATATATTTAAAAGACTCCTGGAGGAGTTTAAGAAAGAGATAGACCAGAGGAACGATGTAACAACTGGCACTACAGAATTACAAAAGATGTGAATAAAATAGAATAAATAACTATATATGTCAATAAACTGGACAACCTGGGTAAAATGGAAAAATTCTTGGAAACATACAGTCTTCTAAAACTCAGGAGGAATCATAAAACCTGAATAGACTGATAACATAGTCACAAATCAATAAATGTAATCCATCATATTAAAAAAGGATAAAAATCACATGATCATATCAATTGTTGAAAAACAAGCAACACCTTTGACAAAATCCAGCATTTATTTTTGAAAAATATTCTCAACAAAGTGAGAATACAGGGTACATGCCTCAACATAATTAAAGGCATATATGACAAATCTATATAACATCATACGCAATGAGCAAAATCTAAAAGCATTTCCCTTAAGAACAAGAACAAAACAGGGTTGTCTGCTTTTACTATTCTTACTCAATATCATACTGGAAGTCCTAGCTACAGCAATCAGACAAGAAGAAAAACTAAAAAGCATCATTCATTGGAAATGAGGAAATAAAATTCTCATTATTCACATATAACATGATATTGTACATAGAAAACCTTAAAGACTCCACAAAAAAAACTACTAGATTTAATAAATTAATTTGGCAAGGTAGCAGGATACAAGTTAACATTTAGAAATTGATGGCATTTTATACACCAATAATAACCTCTCAGAAAGAGAAACTAAAAAAAAGGAGGGGGAGAAAAGAAAAGAAAAACAAACAAACAAACAAACACTCCCATTTACCATTGAAAAATAAGAAGAAGAAGATACCTAGGATTAAACTTGACTAAAGAGGTAAAAGACCTGTTACTTGGAACACTATAGTATATTTAAAAAGTGATAGAAGATACAAAAAAGTGGAAGAATATTCTGTGTTCATGGATTAGAAAAATTAGCATAATTAAAATGTCCAAGCTACCCAAAGCAATCTATAGAATCCACACAATCCATATTAAAATACCAATGGCATATTTCTCAGATCTAGAATATATATTCCAAAAAATGTATATGGAACCAATAAGGATGCCGAATAGCCATAGCAATCTTGAGAAAAGAGAACAAACTTGAAGGAATCACAATATCAGATATCAAACTATACTACAACACCATTGTAATCAATAAGTGGGGAGCTAGGAAGAGGGTGATAAACAGGAGGAAAATTGGGGACATGTGGAATAATTGTAACAATAAAAATAATTTTCAAAGGGTTATTTTAAAAAAATCCTTTGAATGGCAGTTGATTACATATATATATATATATATATATATATATATATATATATATATATACACACTAGAGATTTGGTGCATGAAATTTGTGCACAGGAGGTAGGTATTGTCCATCAGCCCAGCCTGCACCCTCTCTAATCTGGGACACCTCGAGGGATGTCCAACTGCCCATTTAGTCCCAATCTTGGTAGTATCAGGCCTAAATGAGCAGTAAGACATTCTTCTCACAATCCAGGACCTCTGGCTCCAAACTGCTCACCTGCCTACCTCCCTGATTGCCCTTAACCGCTTCTGGCTCCAGCCTAATCACCCCCTTACCACTACCCTGCCAGCCTAATTGATGTCTAACTGCTCCCCTGCCAGCCTGTTTGACCCCAACTTCCCTCCTCTGCCAGCCTGGTCACCCCTAACTGCCCTCCCCTGCAGGCTTGATTGCCCCCAACTGCCTTGCTTTGCAGGTCTGGTCCCTTCTAACTGCCCTCCTCTGCTGGCCTGATTGCCCACAACTGCCCTCTTTTGAAGGCCTGGAACCTCCTAATGGTTCTCCCCTGCTGGCCATCTTGTGGTGGCCATCTTGTGTCCACATGGGGGCAGGATCTTTGACCACATGGGGGCAGCCCTCTTGTGTGTTGGAGTGATGGTCAATCTGCAAATTACTTTTTATTAGATAGGATAGAGGCCTGGTGCATGGGTGGGGGCAGCTGGTTTGCCCTGAAGAGTGTCCGGATCAGTGGGTTCCCTTGGGGTGTGGGGTGGCCTGGGCTAGGAACTTGTGCTGGTTTGCAGGCTGGCCACACCCCAGAGTGACCCAAGCAGAGGCCCCTGGATCTGGGATGAATTTATGTTCTACTATTGAAACTTTGTAGCCTAGAGCAGAGCCAAGCCTTCTGCATGCTCTATGGTGACAAGTCATTTTTGTTTGGGTTTATTTAAATTCTATAATTGAAACTTTGTAGCTTGGAGTGGAGGCCTAGGTAGGCCAGAGCTGCAGACACTTGGCTTCCTCCATTGCCCAGGCAATCCTAGCCTCTGCTCTCTCCAGCTCTGCAGCCATTTTTGTTGGGATATAGCTTCTATAATTGAAACTTTATAGCATTGAGTGGAGGCCTAGGCCTGTAAGGGCAGGCAGAAAGTTTGGCTTCCTCAATTCCCGGGGAAACCCAAGCCTCCCTCCTGCTCTCAGTGGCTGCAGCCATCTTAGTTGGGGTTTATTTGCTCCTGATTGGCTTGTGGGCATGGCTTAATCAGAGGTATGGTCAATTTGCATATTACTCTTTTATTAGATAAGATATCTGGAATGCTGAGGATTTATATATCCATAAGTATGCCTTTAATCTTAACAACAAATAGCCAAGTTAAAGACAATCATTAATTTATGAAAAACTTCCAATATGTTATCAGGGATGAGGAAACTTTTTTTCTGCTAAAGACCATTTAGTTATTTATAGTATCTTTCAAGGGTCATACATAATATCTTTGGTCAAATATTCTATTAACTCATCCCTAATGCCTTGGCAGGGCCATACCAAATGATTTTTCAGGCCTTATATGTCCCTCAGGCAGGGCATTCCCTACCCTGTTACACTGAAAAAACCTAACTGACCTTTTATTTTTTAAATTTTTAACTATTTTTATTGATTTCAAAGATGGAGGGCGAGAGAAATGGAAACATTAATCATGAAAGAGAATCACTGATTGGCTGTATCCTGCACATTCCACACTGGGGAACAAGCCCACAACCCAGGCATGTGCCCTTAACAGAATCAAACCCAGAACCCTTCAGTCCCCAGTCCAATGCTCTATTCACTGAGCCAAACCGGTTAGGACCTTAGCTTATCTTTTAAAAATAGGAACCAAGTAAACCAAAGGAAAATATAAATCTCTTCCAGGAAGTTTGAACAGGAAGTCCAAGATCAATATTACCATAGAAAATAATGAAATAAAATCAGATGTGAGCATACACACTTTATGTCACTCATGAGTATGAATTATACTTCAGAGAGAAATCACTTGGCAAATAATTGGCATTGATTATTCAAAAGTCTGATTTCATTACCAGTTTGGTGGGGAAGTGCAGAAGTTAGAAAATGAATGTTCCCTGTTTTTACCTAACTCCAGAGTTAGTCTAAATAGTAGTTTAAGAAAAACACTCTATGTGAAATCTGATCTTGAATTCCAGTATTATTGAAGAACTCTATGTATCTAGCTCTGACTGATGTGGATCAGTTAGTTCTTTGGGCATTTTCTTGTGCACTGCCAGTTTGCTGGTTTGATTCTGAGTCTGGATACATTGCAAGCTTGGTCCCCCAGTAGGGGGCATTCAGGAGGCAGCGAGCGATGTTTTGCTCTCACGCTGATGTTGCTTTCTCTCTCTACTGCCCCCTCTCTAAAAAAATCAATTACAAAAACTTTTTTTAAAAAGAACTACATACATCTAACTTACAGGAGTTCGTTTCACTAAAATACTAACATTTTTAAACATCTATATTTTTACTATTTTACTATCACTATACTTTACTAGTAAGTATAGTATGTGCAAATTTTAAAAATATATTTTAAAACTGCACTTAAGTTTTATCCTATTGAATTTATGTCCTTAACCAGAAGCACACCAAGCATAATACATATAGTGATGTGCAAAATGTGCATCATTTTGTGCAAAGCTTCACAATACTCGTGCTTTTGCACTTCCAAAATGCTCTTTATCTACCTCAATGAACTTAAGAAATATCAACTCATTAATCCATCTATGTCAGCACTTATCATTGTTCCAAAAGAAATGGGTAAATTCAATCCAGAGAATCAAGTGACTTTCCTAAGTTTGTCCCCAACGCACTTTTGAAGAACAAGGAGTCTCTAGAAACCTTAAAGACATTAATATAATTTAATTATTCCATGATGTCAAGGGCTTTAAGATTTCACTAGAGCTTATATTTAATCTTGGCATACACTGGAGTATTAAACAAAGAGGCAGCCCTTTTGAAATTTATAGAGTAGGCGAAATATGTCTTTAGTATGCAATATCTATGTCCTTTTCCCTTTTGTCAGACAGGTGCCATGATGCCATATCATCTCCCACTTTACCACTATCTAAAACTATTTTTAGAAAACTCTATAATTAATTCATTATACACTTTATTCACTAAGGTATAAATGATTGATGAGACATAAGATATTCTCCCTCCCAAAAGCATTTTCATTTTGAAGGTAATGAATCTTTAAGGTAAAGTAGGAAAAATATAGCTAAAATTGGGAAGGGATTATTATATATAAATTTGATAATCAAAAATATTCCATGGAGACTGCCATTTAATCTGAGCACTGCTATACTCAAATGAGATGATGTATTATCCATAATATATATAAAAGTATAAAGCTTCTTCTTTGCAAAGTTAGGATACTCCAAATGAGATGGCATCTCCCATGACTGACACTTCAGCTCCCTGGAGATTAGAAAAATGACAAGACTTCTACAGTCTGCCAAAATTGTACAATTGCTCTCTGTCAGACAGGGGAGGATAGGGTATGCTGTTGTAACAAACAACTCCCAAAAGCACCAAGGAATTAAAAAAATGTTATTTCATGCTCTGCATGTCCAGTATGGATTAGGGGGGGACCCAGGATCTGGAGACACCGTCTCCATGCCACTGAGGCAGGGAAACAGGATAAGGAGAATGGCATGGGGGTTCCTAAAGCTTCTGCAGGAAGTGACACTCAGAAGTTCCATTCATCATTCATTCACCAAAGCTGTTAATGTCCATGCCTTCTTCAAAGGAAATTAACCTGCAATTCTATCCTGTGTTGAGAGAAGAGAAAATGAGGATATTTATTAGTAAGACCAATGACTATAACACTCTCCTAATAGTTTTTAATAATCAACATTTTCAAGGGAATCACTCTTTAGAAAGATCAGTTCTTCTATAATGTTACCTAAGAAACAAATCAGCCCATCCAATAAGAAGCTATGAGCTTTATTCAACTGTTTTATTACAAATACAAATAAGAACGGTATATGGGCACAGGAATAAGAAAGGGAGAAGATAGACAATCAAAGGTGATAACTTTGATTATCAAGATTTGGGGAGAAATTAAACTAGAAGAAAAACTCTATTTAAGAATATACATGATTACCAGTATTATGATTTTTGTTCTTCACTGAACATATCTTCCAGAATTTATCTGCAAAGAGAAAATTTTTCAGAGGAGCATAAAAATATGAGAGTGAAAATTTACGAATTCAAATTTTGCTACAAGCAAACAAAGTTTTCCAGAGAAAACTGTAAGAATTAGAACAATACAGTGATTTTTAAGGAAGAAAACTGGGATGAGTAATAAGATCAGAAATACAGAATAAAGAAATATGTACAATATTTTCCTTTTTAAGGTTTTTTTTTACTCTTATAGAGGTTTAAATAATGCCCATGCATACAAAAGGATACTCAATGCACACTTCTTGTTTTAATTTATAATGTTTATTATTTTTAACTCTGCTAAAATTACATTCTGACAAAGAAAGGTAAGAAGTAGAAGGAGGAGAGAGGTGCTAAGATTCTCTTGTTCCACATGTAAGAGTCGAGTAAAGCAAGCTATACATGTTCTTTTAAGGGAAACTCATATTCTGTTAACAAGAAATGCGGTAGTGTCTAAATTCACTTTGGTCGGTAAGTGCTTTATGGTGTGGCAATTAAACAAAGGAATACAGAAGGCTTCTGGGATTTCAATAAAGGAGTCAACAAATCTCAAGAAAATTAATGCTTTGAAACCCATAGTCTTTTTTTAATAGTATCTTAGAAAGTAGCCAACATGATTCATTCTTATAATTGCCAGCAACATTGAATCTGGCAAGCATAAACATGCAGTTGCAATGTCTAGACATTTACAATGTCTAGCCACTAATGTCAAGGCCACTGATAACTTCCCTGCTCTTTTCAAACTTCACCTTTGCCATCAGGACTAAGCTGATCTTATTTAACCAAGATTTACCATACTCCATGAATGACCTTTGTATTTATGAGAATTATTATTTGTATGCCAAATAGTAGACAATTAACAATGGATTTTACACTTTTATTTTGAGAGAGTTCAAAGAGCAGTATAAATTATATACATTGCCATGGCTTAGGACATTTAAAATGCAATAGGTTCCTAGTAGATAGAGGTTTTCTTCAAGGAAATATGAATATTAAATCCCCAGAATATCTTTCTGTCATGGTCTGTTAAATCCGTTAACTGAAATATTTCCCAGAAGGTAAATAACTGGGTGTATCTAGACCAGTGGTCAGCAAACTGTGGCTCTCGAGCCACATACGGCTTGCGAGCCGAGGTTGGCCCCTCTGTTGACTAATGAGTTTGCCAAACAAGGACCATCCCATGATGGCGAACCTATAACACATGTGTCAGCACTGACACGCATGGCCATCTTCGATGACACGTAGCTGCATTCGGTCGCATACAGAGAAGTATGGGGCTGCATGCCTAAAAGGATGTTTCATCCTTGGCTACTGCATAGCCAGGTGCAGTAGCCAAGGATGAAACATTTGCTGTAGTGTAGTGTAGACACTCTAAATTTTCAAGTGATATGTAGAAAATAAAACTTATAAGTATTTCCCTTAAGTGACAAAGTATTTTGAGAAGGCCAGTGCAGCTGTACAAAATGAAATGGAACCCTTGCATATAAAGTACCAGCATGTTTTAGACCCATTACTTGACCAGTTCAGTGGTAGATTTAATCAATTTAGAAGCCTAGAACAGACCATAAAAATAATTAAGTATCCTGTAGTCTACAGTAGTTTGGAATTAAATGGTTTCCAATGAATGCAAATTGGTGATTTGGAGATGCAACGTGCAGAATTTCAAGACAGCATCGGGGGTCAGGTGTTTGTCAACTTGAGGTCAAAGCCTGAGAATCTGGAAAGGTGCCGCTTTGAGAATCAAGAGGAGTGCCACCATGAACAGGAAATTTGGAGTGCCTGGAACCATTTACCAGACAATTTTAGCACCCTGAAAAATATAGCAATGGCTTTACTCACATTTTTTCCCTCTATGTACTTTTGTGAGACCTTATTCTCAGCGTTAAATAATATCAAAACCAAGAAAAGAAACAGATTGACAGATGAAATTAGTAGCGCTTGCTTGTGCTTGAAGTGTACAAAATACCAACCTTCAATTGAAGGTTTAGCCAATGAAACTCAGCAACAAAAGAGTCACTACTAGGCAGGTTAGTTAAAGAATTCCCCCTCCCCCTCACTTATCATAGTTCACAGCACCCTGTACAAGTTAAATAATATCAAGACCAACAAAAGAAAGCGACTGACAGATGAACAAAGAAGTCACTAAACTGGTAAGTTAAATAATTAGTTTATTATTTATTAAATACAGTTATATATTACAATATACATTTTTGTTATTTAAACTATAAATATCGCAAAATTATGTGTGTTTTTTTCTCAAAGGGACACACCACCCAAGTTATGCTCTGTTTTTGGTGAATTTTGACACACCAAGCTCAAAAGGTTGCCCATCACTGACCTAGACTCTTGATTCCAATAATTACAGGCTGTTGTTCCTTGTGATTGACCCTATACAGTGGTCAGCAAATTCATTAGTCAAAAGAGCTACAAACAGCGGTTCACAAGCCATGGTTTACCAATCACTGATTTAGACTAACATCCTATCTAATAAAAGGGTAATATGCAAATTGATTGTACCTCTGATCTATCCACTCCCACAGCCACACACTTCAGCCAATCAGGAGCAAATTATGCAAAAAAAACCAACCAAGATGGTTGCATCAATTGAGAGCAGGAGGGAGGCTTGTGTTTCCCTGGCAATGGAGGAAGCCAAGTTTTCCGCCTGCCCTTGCTGGCCTAGGCCTCCTTTCAATGCTAGAAAATTTCACTTATAGAAGATACATAACCCTAACAGATATGGCAGCAGCCATGGAGCTGGAGTGAGCAGAGGCTAGGGTTGCCCAGGCAATGGTAGAAACCAAGCTTCTCCAGCCCTAGCACCTAGGCCTCCACTCTAGGCTACAAAGTTTCAATTTTATAACATAAATTAATCCCATATCCCAGGGCCTCTGCTTGGCTCACTGGGATTATCGCCGGCCTGCAAACCACCAGAGGCCCCTCTCCCAGGTCGCCCCATGCTCCAAGGGAAACTCCACCCTAATCCAGCACACTCTTCAGGGCAAACCAGCTGGCCCCCACATATGCACCAGGCCTCTATCCTATCTAATAAAAGAGTAGTTCACAGATTGACCATCACTCCTACACACAAGAGGGCTGTCCCCATGTGGTCAAAGATCCTGCCCCCATGTGGACACAAGATGGCTACCACAAGATGGCCAGCAGGGGAGGACCATTGGGAGGTTCCAGGCCTGCAAGGGAGGGCAGTTGTGGGTGATCAGGCCAGCAGTGGAGGGCAATTGGAGGGACCAGGCCGGCAAAGGAGGGCAGTTGGGGGCGATCAAGCCTGCATGGGAGGGCAGTTAGGGGTGACCAGGCTGGCAGAGGAGGGAAGTTGGGGGCCAACAGGCTGTCAGGGGAGCAGTTAGACATCAATTAGGCTAGCAGGATAGTGGTTAGGGGGTGATTAGGCTGGCAAGCAGAAGCGGTTAGGGGCAATCAGGGAGCTAGGCAGGTGAGCAGTTTGGAGCCAGCAGTCGTGGATTGTGAGAGGTATGTCCAAATGCCCATTTAGGCCTGATCCCAGCAGGTGGTCCCAGATTGGAGAAGGAGAAGGGACATCCCTCACCCTTGTGCACAAATTCCATGCATTGGGCCTCTAGTACTAATTATAATAGGTATAAGTTTCTTATTATCCAATATAATTAAGAGGGAATATTTAAAATGGCCATCATGCCATCACAAAAGTGGCATCACTCATATCCACAAGATGGCGGTGCCCATAGCCACAAAATGGTGGCACCCAGTCCCCTCAGCACCATCCTAGGCTCAGGTAACCAAGGCTGTCTGAGATTTGCACTCCTGGCAGTGGCAGTAGCAGAGGTGTGATGGGGTGTTGTCTTCTCCTGACCTCTGGGTCACCTCCTGCCCCTGAAGGTTCCCAGACTGTGAAAAGGGGCAGACCGGGCTGAGGGTCCCCCACTCCAGTGCATGAATTTTCATGCACTGGGCCTCTAGTTCAGTACAATACTTGTACGTATTACATGCCCCATACAATAATAGCTTATTTCATTGTGCTATCAATTAATGAAAAAGGACAAAGACATAAAAAAGAAAAAATTGAAAATATATCCGATTAAATGCTAGAGAAATCCAGCTATGATCAAATACAAGCACAACTCTGTTCACATATCAGCTCTAGATTCATGGAATTTTAGGGCATGTGTATTATGATTCAATAGACATGTATATTGTGAAATGATTAACACACTAAAGATAATTAACACTTACATCACCTCCCACAGTTAAGTTTTTTTTGGGTGAGGACACTTAAGATCTACTTTCAGCTAATTTCATATACATGATATTGTATTATTAACTATATGGTCTAGTTGAAAGCAGAACTTAAGTTCATTATTAATTTGTTAAAAATTTGCTGATTGTTCACCCCTAGAGGAATGTTAAACATAAGTATGGACATGATAGATAATCCACAATGACTTTTTATTAAATGTAATTGAAACAAGATGATTTAAAAACTAGAAATGATATACACTGAGTGGCCAGATTATTATGACCACTCCATCAGTACTTCGTTGGGCCACCTTTTGCTTTCAGTACTGCAGCAATTCTCCTTGACATTGACTCCATGAGATGTTGAAAGGTGATGCGAGGAATCTGACACCGTGCCTAATGAATAGCACTGTCCAGTTCTGTGAGATTTGATGGTTGTGGAACCATTTACCTTATGGCTCTTTTAATTTCATCCCACACATGCTCAATTAGATTGAGATCTAGTGATTGTGGGGGCCACCTAAGCAAGTCAAAGTCTCTGTCATGTTCTTGAAACCACTCCTGCACAATACAAGCACCGTGGCATGGAGCACTGTGGCATGGAGCATTGTCTTATTGGAAGAAGCCATCTCCTTTGGGATATGCCATCAACATGATAGGATGAACTTGTTTAGCAACAATACTTAGGTATGTTTTGCTATTCAGATGTTGTCCCACACAAATTAAAGGGCTCAAATCATGTCAGGAAAACATGCCCCAAATCATAACACTGCTCCCACCAGCTTGGCGGGTTGTACTCATTTCATGTGGGGTGCATGCTTTCATGCTGTTTCCACAAAATTCCCATCTTCCATCTGCATGATGCAACTGGAAATGTGATTCATCTGACCACATGACTTTTTTCCAATGCTCGACTATCCAATCCTTGTATTGCTGTGTGAAATGGAGACATTTTATCTTTGTAACTGCAGACAGCAAAGGTGTTTGAACAGGCCTTCAGCTTCCGTATTTGCCTACAAAGGTCAGGTGGTTATAATAATCTGGCCACTTAGTGTTTATAAATACCCATGCCTGCATTTAAGAGAATGTAAGACTTATTCAGAAGTCAGGCAGTAATGATGGAGAAAATGAATAAGAAAAAATCAATATCTAGGTCAATATAACTCTTCTCCCTCCCAATTGCATTAATAAATCTTATTAATTTAATGGAGAAATAGCTGTATAAACTTCAAAGTTATAAACTTAAATAGCATATTTGCTTTCTTTTAAAGCTAATGATTCATATCTTATAGAAATCTAAAATAAATAAACTTTCTATACATTAAGAGAGAGGAGTATAATATGTGAGAGAATTGATTACTTATATAAGTATTTTTGTTACTAAAACTAGAATTTTTTATTCATTAACTCAAACTGCTTGACTTCTCATGTTTATGCAAAACAGATTTTTAGAGGTAAAAAAGAAAGGTACTGTAACATCAGAGGAAATGATCAAAGAACTAGCAGCAACATCTTAAAGCTTTTATCAAAGTAGTGAGGGAATGCATTAAAGCAACAATATCTGAAGCTTACATGTGATGGGACTACTAAATTTCATAGAGTATCTTATGAACATATGTGGATGTAATGATTTTTATAAAAATAACTCATTCTAAAGGACGTTTTCTGAGTATGAGAACATTATTCTCTCAAGACAATTCAGGGGAAAAAATTCACCAGTAATTCATTAATAATAGAATTCTCATACTCTACAAACAAAGAACCAAAAAACTATAGTTGAAAAACTGTATGTAATGTGAGTGAAAGTTACACAAAGAGGAATAAGCTTATAAATGAAAAAAATCCCTCATCAAATTCTTATGAGAAAATGGTGGGCTGAAACATAAATTGTTAAAACTGAGTTATAGCACATAAGGGTTTAAGTAAAAATAAGGAGTTCTTGTTTAACAAAACTTACTAATGATCAAATTTGAGATATTTATTTACATTTGTTAAAAATGAACCTTTTCTTGTTCTCAAAGAAAAGTATTAAAAATAAGTCTTACCTGCAAATATTAGTTAATAGGAAAGGAACCGCACGTGAAAACCCACATCTTAGTAGTATTTAATGGAGTGTCACCATTTCAGAAGCTGCTACAAAATGTGATGGGAGGTCACCAAGGGTTTCTCTCATACACTGACAAATCCAACTCCAACTTCTTATACATATTTAATCGACTTGGAGATTATTTAATAAACCAATTACTATTGAGTTATTTGATTAATGAAATGGGTTGTTTGGGAGGGAATAGCAATGCTGAGTGCTATAAAGGCCTTCTTGTAAATGTGAACTACAAGAAAGCCACTAGAACCCCATTGTGGGGACTCTCAGCTGATGCCCAGTGCGTTTCTCAAAAAACAAAAAGGCAATCTACAGTCTCTAAAATGTATGGCAGAATTAGAATCTGTCATCCAATGTGAACCACGTAAACTTTTACACAGGAGTTGTGAACTTGGGACTGTGAACATTAAACAAAGAATGACTTATTCCAAAGAAGACAGAAGTGGAATTCATTAAATATTCTAACATTTTCCTACACACATTCTTCATCTGGGCCAGGGCATTCGTATGGCCTACCACACAAGCTAACAATGTGTTACATCCTTCTAACCGACATTTTAAGGTATTCACAAAAATCTATTTACTGAGAGTAAATAAAATAGTCCATTTTTTTGTTCCAGCAAGATGCATATACAAAAAAAATGTAAAGGATCTGGACCAAAATTATACTGTGATCTACATTATCTCAGTTTCTGATACATCTAGGGGATTAGACATTTATATTATGAGGTGATCCCCTTGAAAAGTCTGGTACCAATACATAGTTATTACAATATTATTAACTATGTTCCCTGTGTTGTGAGTTTGTGACAAACTATTCTCATATGCAGACTTTAACACCTGCAAGAGAGATAAACCATAATGCAATCCTTTGAATTTGTGCCTTAGAACTTTTTATGCAGAAGTCAACTTTATTACAATAAATAGTGGTGAACACCTCACTTATAGCTCAGCAAGTAATTGCACTAAACACTGCACAAATAAGGAGAAATTGAAAAATCCTATGAGGAGGTACTGTTATACTCTCTATACTAAAGATGAGAGAGCTAAGACATGAAGTTCTAGTCAGTCACCAAATTTATAGTGGAGGCAAATTCAAGCTCAAGTTGAATAATTAAAATTGTACAATATCACTTCTAGTGATGAGATTTTTTTGGGGGGGGGCAGTATCTCTCAGACTAAATCCGTGTAAGCAGTCCAAACAAATTGCTCTTCTATATAACTTAATTAATATATTATAGAAGAGCAATTTGTTTGGACTGCTTACACGGATTTAGTCTGAGAGATACTGCCCCCCCCAAAAAAATCTCATCACTAGAAGTGATATTGTACAATTTTAATTATTCAACTAACATTAATTAATTAACATTAATTAATATACATCTGATGAAATTTAAATCTATGGTGTTTTATACTCAGGGTGTGTGTGCGTACGTGCACATATGTAGTTATCTACATTAGTATCATCTAGGGGAAGAGAAACACAAACAGGAGCAGTATTAATAGTAAAAGTAGATGTAAACATTTCTTTAATATTTACTACAAACCAGACATGCATTATTGGCTTAATTATCCCTCAGATTTTTGATAGGTGCTACTATTGGTTGACCTCTACTTTCTCCAGATACTAAAACTAAGAATTGGATAAGTAAACTTTCTGAAATGTCAGGTGCTCCTTAGAGCCTCATGCAAAATATGCGGGGTATGAAAGGAAGGGAAGTGACAAATGGTTTGTACTAAGGAACTAGTTGCAAGGATGGAGCTGCTATTTCCTGAGATGGGATAATCTGCTGGAGAAATTAGGAGTGTGGACGTGTTAACTTTGTGGTGCCTATTAAATATTACAAATGCAAATTGCCAGTGGCACCAAGAGTCCATTCACAATTAAAAGAGAGAAGGTAGAGCATGTGGACAGATTCAGAAAACCTGGGAAACATAGCTGTGTGGATCAGATTTCCTCAGTGAAGTAGAATGTAGGAGTAAGGAGAGGTATTCAAGGTAAGTGAAAAGGGGGAGGTATGAGACAAAGATGGGATGAATCTTGAACATTAGATTTCTAGGCAACAAACAGGGCCAATTTAAAGTTCACAGTTATTATTAATTAAAAGGGAAACTAGATAGCTGATCTGTGTTGAATTTTCCCTCTCTGCTTTCTGTGTTTATGTAGAGAGTACAATTTGATTTAAATAATACTGTGATTTTGCCAGACAAGAAAGTTGAAGAAAGAGATGGGACAAAAGATTTGAGAGTATGAACAAGGGCTTTTGATATTGCCATGGGTGATCATGTTAATGACATTGACAATTATAACAAAAGCTAACTGTATAGTGCATACTATGAACCAATAGGAACCAGAGTTCCAAAGGAGTTCCTAAGCACATTATATTAATTATTTTTCTTCACAGAAACCTCATGTGGCATGCACATTTTTATTGGCATTTTTAAAATAAGGTAACTGAGGCCTAAAGATTAAGTAAATGATTGAAGGTTATAGCTAGTAAGTAGTGAAGGCAGGATTTATGTCCTTCGATTCCACCTGTCTGGCTCCATATAACAATAATTCTATACTTCCAAGAGGAATGTGGAATCTGTTGAATAAGAAGAGGATTAAGATCATGAGGATGATGGTACTGAAATGAAGGAAGAATAAATGGATTATAGGTCTCAGTGAAGTAAAAAAGAATAAATTATGGACTTGTGGGTCTTTAACGATACAAAATAAAAAATAATAAATTTAGGTATTTTTAAAAATATTTTTATTGATTGAAAGGAAGGGAGAGGGAAAAAGAGATAGAAACATCAATGACAAGAGAGGATCACTGATCAGCTGCCTTCTGCACACTCCCCACTGGGGACTGAGCCCCAACCCAGGCATGACTGATTGGGAATCCAACTATAACTTTCGCGTTCATGGATCCACTCTCACCCATTGAGCCACACCAGCCAAGCAGAAGTGTTAGTTATAGAGTAGGTTTCTTAGAATTTAAGATTATGAATTATGTGCTCGTATTTGCTATGCTGAGGTCTACAATATAATCATGTGAAAGGGTGTTTAACATAATAGATCCCAATATCTCTGAAGGAGAAAAGATCAAGAAGCTAAGAGAACAAAATCACCATGACAGAACCAGTTTTAGGGAGAATGAGAGGCTAAATTTTCAGGGAATAAAGGTGATTGACACTCAAATGGTGATTGATGAAAAATTGCCTGATTTAACAAATAAAAATATAGGGTTCCCAAAGACATTATAATTTCAAATAAAAGCTAACTTTTAGCATGTCCATAATAGTGTATAATATACACGTAAATCAAGAGACGTATATCTTGTTTATCTAAAGCTCAAATATAAAACATCTTATGTTTTACGTGGCAAACCTACTGGGTCCAGCATCTGAATACAGAATGGTCATTCTCATAGATTGAGTTCCTAAACTTGATATATTTTATCTTTATCAATAGCTATAACTTAAGCCAATAAAGTAACAAGACTTACCAAGTAAAGACTATACTCAGGAATCAGAAGAGGGGAAACCAAGATGGGAGCATAGGTAAACACCTATACTGCTGCCTCACACAACAATTTCAAAACTACAACTAAAAGACAAAACGGACATCATCCAGTACCACCAGAAAGTTGGTTGAGTGGAAATTCCACAACAAGAAGGAAAGATAAAAGGACACTGAGACTCAAAGGAGGTGCAAAGGGAAGAGGTACAGAGACACGAAGACAGAGGTGTGGAGACAGAGGTGCAGAGGCACGGAGATGCAAGCAGAAAGGGTGGGCCACTAAATACATGGCTGATTTTCTTGAATGGGGAGGTAGAGGAAGGCTCCACACTGTGCTGAACTCCAGTTCTGGGCAAGTCTGGAGGAACCCAGACTCATACTAGGTGAAACTGGACTGTAAGGAGGAAGAACACTGAGACTGGGAGCTGCAGAGGTGTGTGAGCTTGTGGAGAGTGCACACAGCTGAGCACGTGGCTGACTCTCTTATTCGGGAGGAAAACAAAACCTCCCTACCGCACTGTACTCCAGTTCCAGGTAAGACTTTGGGTATCCAGACTCAAAGGGACAAACTGGACTGTCTGGCAGCAGGCAAAACTCGAGGGCAATTTTCTCTCAGAAGAGAATGCAGCCATTGCTGTAGGACACAAAGACCCAGGAGCCGCTTAGGGCGGGGCTGACGGGAAACCAAAGCTGACTGCTCAGCCCTGAAATTCCATCCCATTCAAGCTGAGCACAGAAGCTCTCCCAGATAGTCACAGCTGATGCTCCAGCAAATTGGCCTGGAGGTCAACCCCTCCCAGTGATACCAACAACAATCTAGGCTTAACTACAACAAGACTGTGCAGCCCATAAAGGGGTTCACCAAGAGTCTCCACCTCAGGTAACTGATGAGGCTGAGCCACTGTTCCCTAGAAGACACCTACCACACAAAGCTATTTGACCAACTCAGGGAAACAGCAAAATGTGGAGACAAGGAAACAGATCACAACTGAGAGAAATGGAAGAAAACAAAATGATTGGACATAGAGTTCAAAACCACAGTTATAAGGTTTTCCAAGAGGTTCCTAGAAAAGGCCGATAAATTTCATTAGACCCTCAAGGATATGAAAAAGGACCAACTTGAAATTAAACCAACACTGACTGAAATAAAAAATATTATACAGCCGAGACCAGTTTGGCTCAGTAGATAGAGCGTCAGACTGCGGACTGAAGGGTCCCGGGTTCGATTCCGGCAAGGGCATGTACTTTGGCTGCGGGCGCATCCCCAGTAGGGGGCGTGCAAGACGCAGCTGATCGATGTCTCTCTCTCATCGATGTTTCTGACTTTCTATCCCTCTCCCTTCTGCTCTGTAAAAAATCAATAAAACATATTAGAAAAATACAAATTTAAAAATAAATATATTATACAGAGATCTAACAGCAAACTAGAGGACGTCAAGGATTAAGTCAAAGATTTGAAATACAAAGATGCAAAGAAAACTCAGCAGGAGAAGCAAAAAGAAAAAAGAATCCAAAAAATTGAGGATAGTGTAAGGAGCTTCTGGGAGAACCTCAAGCATACCAACATCCAAATTGAGGTATCAGAAAAAGAGAGAGAGCAAGATACTGAAAACCTATTTGAAGAAATAGTGACAGAAAACTTCCCCTGTCTGGTGAAAGAAATAGACTTACAAGTTCAGGAAGCACACAGAACCCCAAACAAAAGGAATCCAAAGAGGGCCACACCAAGACACATCATAATTAAAATGCCAAGAGCAAAAGACAAAGAGAGAATATTAAAAGCAGCAAGAGAAAAACAGTTAGTTACCTACAAGGGAGCACCCATATGATTGCCAGCTGATTTCTCAACAGAAACGATGCAGGCCAGACATGAGTGGCAAGATAGTCAAAGTAATGAATAGCAAGAACCTACAACCAATATTACTCTAGCCAGCAAAGCTAACATTCAGAATTGAAGGTTAGATAAAGAGCTTCACAAATAAGAAAAAGCTTAAAGGAGTTCATCACCACCAAACCAATATTATATGGAATGTTGAAAAGTATTCTTTAAGAAGAGGAAGAAGAAGAAAAGGGTAAAGATAAAAATTATGAACAACAAATATATGTCTATCAACAAGTGAATATAAAAATCAAGTGAATTAAAAATCTCATGAAGTGAATATAATAGAATAAGGGACATAGAAAGGTAATGAACTGACAATTCTTGGGGGAAAAGGGTGTGGGAGGTGCAGAAAGAGACTGTACAAAAATGTTATACCTATGAATGGGGACAGTTGGGGGACGTAAGGGCAGAGAGTGATGTGGGTACTGGGCAAAGGGGCGCTATGTGGGGAAAAAAGAGGAGCAATTGTAATAATCTGAACAATAAAGATTTATTAAATTTAAAAAAGATTATACTCCTAGTTTACTAGAGTAAATATATTGCATGATCTTAAATACAAAGTTATATTTATATGAATACATAAATGCATATGATATTTTATAAAAGCAAAAGCATAAACTTCAGTCTAAAACTTTTACCACTAGTTATAGTATATCATTGGGCCACTTCCCCAATTATCTCTACTGTTAATTCAGTTTTGTAAGTCCATTTATGATGACAGGCAAATAGCTATGCATTATCACAAATCATCTTTCATCTTTGACAAAAGATTCCTCTCAGTATTTCTATAGTTATTTTTAAAACAAATTTAGCATTCTGTTTGAAGTTATGCTTTTAAAAGCAACAGGCTGCACAGTTTGGAATCAATGATACAGTGATGTCTGTTATTTAAGTATGGCTCTTTTTTCCCCTTTTTTAATGTAATGTTATGTTATTTCACCTTTAATCTCAATCCTTACTCAATTATGTAGACAAAATTTAAAAAGTATAGGGACATCTGTGTATAAAAATAATAGAAACCTAAATAATTTCAAATAAATTAAAATATAATTTTAATAATTGTTATATTGTGACTTTTTAGGGTTTTTTAGAGTTTTCATATTATGGACTATTCCTGAAAAAAAAAGTAGTAAATATACATAGATTATATAATGAAAAAATATTTGTAATAAATATTTTATATAAAAGTAAGATATAAAAATTGTATACAGTTCTTATATTTATTTTTTGCAAATAAAACCTCATGAATGACCAGAAAGCTCAAAATGTGTCGAGCTAAATAATGTCAAGTTTAATTCAAGGACCAGATATCCCTATTATTGTTTCTATAATGTTTTTACTATAAAAACTTGCATCCTCAGATGCTCCTATCTAGTGCATATATACCCTATTGTCTGTGGGTTATTTTATTGTTGTTTTAAATTATCTTATGGTTGAAAGTATTGCAGATATTCTCTTTATTTCCCACGTTGATGCCTTCCATCCTGCCCACGCAACCCAGGCTTCCCACACACTACTGTCCATAGATGATGCATTTGTGCATATAGATTCTTTGGATAATCTCTTCCCACACCCCTTGCCTTCCTTCTGAGATTTGTCAGTCTATTCTGTTCACTTGATTCAACATACGAATGAGATCATGTGACTCTTGTCTTTCTCTGACTGGCTAATTTAACTTAGCTTAATACTCTTTGGGTCTCTCCATGTTGTCGTAAAGGGTAAGATATTCTTTTTTACTGCTGCCTAGAATTCCATTGTGTAAACGTGTCTCAGCTTTTTTATCCACTCATCTACTGATGGACACTTAGGCTGTCAGATCTTAGCTATTGTAAATTGCATTGGTATACACACAGGAGTGCATACATTCTTTCTGATCACTGTTTCAGGTTTCTTAGACTACATTCCCAGAAGTGGGATAACTGTATCAAATGGCAGTTCCTTTTTTATTTATTTATTTATTTTTAGGAAACTCTACATGTTTTTCTTAATGGCTGTACCTGTCTGCATTCCCACCAGCAATGTACTATGGTTCCCTTTTTTTTTTTTACATCCTCCACAGCATTTTTTACACATTGATATGTTGGTGATAGCCATTCTGACAGGTAAGAATGATACCTCATTGTCATTTTAATTTGCATCTCTCTGATGATTAGTGACTTTGAGTATTATTTATATTTCTTGGCCATTTGTATGTCCTTTTTGGAGAAGTACCTCTTTGGGTCCTTTGCCCATTTTTAAAAATAAGTCTTTATTATTGAAGGTTTTAGACATTTGCTACCCTATATAATAAAGAGGTAATATGCAAATTGACCAACACTCCAACAGACAAAATGGCCACCCCTATGTAGTCAGTGATGGCCACCCCCATGTAGACACAGATGGCCAGCAGGGGAGGGCAGTTGGGGGCAATCAGGCTGGCAGGGGAGGGTAGTTAGGGGGGGAGACCCAGACCTGTAGGGGGGACAATTTGAGGGGACCAGGCCAGCAGGGCAGGGAAGTTGGGGGTGACCAGGCCTACAGGGAAGGACAGTTAAGGACTACCAGGCTGGCAGGGGAGGGCAGCTACCCTATGTCTTTTGATTGGAGCATTTAATCCATTTGCACTTAAGGTTATTATTGATAGGTATTTATTGCCATTTTATTGTTTATGACTATGTTTCTCCTTATCTATCTGTATTTAATATTATTACTATAGCAATTCCTTTGATATTTCATTCAATGCTGGTTTGGTGGTGATAAACACCTTTAGTTTTTTTTTGTTGTTGTTTTGTTTTTGTTTTTTGTTCTGTTTTGGTTTTTTGATCAGGTAAGCTCTCTGTCTCTCCATCTATTTTTTATATAAATATATTTTTTATTGATTTTTTACAGAGAGGAAAGGAGAGGGATAGAAAGTCAGAAACATCAATGAGAGAGAAACATCGATCAGCTGCCTCTTGTACACCCCCTACTGGGGATGTGCCCACAGCCAAGGTACATGCCCTTGACTGGAATCAAACCTGGGACCCTTCAGTCCACAGGCTGATGCTCCATCCATTGAGCCAAACTGGTTTTGGCTCTCCATCCATTCTGAATGATAGCTTTGCTGGATATAATATTCTTCGTTTCAGATCCTTGATTTTCATTACCTTGAATACTTCATGTCATTCCATCTGGCCTGTGGAGTTTCTGATGTGAAATCAGTGTCAGCCCATGGGAGTTCCTTTGTATGTTACAGTTTACTTTTCTCTTGCTGGCTTTAAAATTCTCTTTGTTTTTAATTTTTGCCATTTTAATTATTATATATCATGAGCCTCATTGGGTTTTTCTTGCTTGGGACTCTGTGCCTCCTGAACTTGTGTGACTTTTTTTCTTTAACAAGTTAGATAAATGTTCTGCCATTATTTCTTCAAATATGTTCTCTGTGTCTTACTTTCTTTTACTTCTGAACTACAATGATATGGATATTGTTATGTTTCATATTTCCCACAGCTCCCTTAAACTGTCCTGTTTTTTATTGCTTTTCTTTTGGGTTCTGTGAGTTATTTTTTCTGCCCTGTCTTCTAATTCACTGATCCAGCCTTCAACTTCTTCTAATCTTCTGTTTATTCCTTTCATCTATTCTTATTTATTTCTGCTATGTCATTCTTCATTTCTAGCAAGTGGGAGGTGATATCTGATGTGGTTTTAATTTGCTTCTCTCCGATGAATAGTGACACTGAGCATTTTTCATATATATATGACTTCTTTGGAGAAGTATCTATTTAGATACTTTGCCCACTTTTTAATTAGATTGTTTGCCTTCTTGATGTTGAGTAGAATAAGTTCTTTATACACATTGAGCGGCCAGATTATTATGATCTCTGAAGGCATAATAATCTGGCCACTCAGTGTATATTCTCTGTAATAAAAGGCTAATATACAAATTGTCCCCTCAACCAGGAGTTCAACCAGCAGGCAGGCCAGCCAACTACCTATGTCCCCTCACCCTGGCTAGGCTGGTTGGACCCCACCCATGCATGAATTAATGCACTGGGCCTCTAATACACACACACACACACACACACACACACACACACACACACACACACACTGAGTAGCCAGATTATTATGCATTCAAAGATGTATAATAATCTGGCTACTCAGTGTTTATTGATGATCTCTGAATGTATAATAATCTGGCCACTCAGTGTATATTGGATATTACCCTTTATCACATACCAATGAAACCATTGGCAAATATGTTGTCTCATACAGTGGGTTTCCTTTTCATTTCCTTGATGGTTTCTTTTGCTGTGCAGAAGGTTTTGAGTTTTTAGTTCCATTTGTTTTTGTTTTGTTTTTTTTTTTTTCATTCATTTCACTAGCCTTAAAAGATATATCAGCAAAAATATTTCCATGAGTAATTCTGGGATTTTGCTGCCTATGTTTCTTCTAGGATCTTTGTGGGTTCATGACTTACATTTGTCTTTTATTTAATAGTTTATTCTTGTGTTTGCTATAAGTTGATACTGTAGTTTCACCATTTTTGCATTGAATGGTATTCAATTTTCCCAACACCACTTATCAAAGAGACTGTCTTTTCTTCATTGCATGCTATTGCCTCCTTTGTCAACTATTAATTGACCATAAAGGCCTGGTTTATTTCTGAACTTTCTGTTCTGTTCCATTAATCTGTATGCCTTTTCTCATCCCATTACCAGGCTATTATACTTACAATAGCCTTCTAATATAGATTTATATTGTGTGATACCTGCAACTTTGTTCTCTTTTCTCTGCATTGCTGAGGCTATTCGGGGTTTACCATCAATAAATCAATAGACAATAGGTGCTGTTGAGGACTGGGAGAAGAAGGAACCCTAGAATACTATTGTTGGGAATGCAAACTGGTGCAGCCACTAAGGAAAACATTATGGAGTTTCCTCAAAAACTTAAAAATGGCACTTCCTTTTGATCCAGTGATTCTACTTCTCGGAATATATCCTAAGAATCCAGAAACACCAATTTTTTGAAATAACATATGTAACCTTATCTTCATGGTAGTATTATTTACAATAACCAAGATATGGAAATAGCCCAAATGCCCATCAATAGAGGAGTGGAGGAAAATGTGATACATTTGCACAATTGAATAGTATGCAGTCTTAAAAAAGAGGAAAATCTTACATTTTGCAATCCCATGGATATAGGCAAATACTGTATGATCTCATTTACACAGTATATGGACTCTAATGAACAAAATAAATTGAAAAACAATATAGACATAGAGGCATGGATACATGGAACAGATTGACAGCTGTCAGAGAGGAAATGGTGTGGGGACTGTATGAAAGAAGATAAAGGGATTAGCCAGATAACCTATTTGCATAACCCACAGACATAGACAATAGTGTTATGATTGCTAGTGGGAATGGAGTGCAGGGCCGAGTAAATGTGGCAAAGAGGTGGGGGATGGAAACATCTGTAATAGATAAAGTTGAAAATAAAGTTAAAAAAATAAAAATGAAGTTAGAACAATAAAATTAAAGTTAGAAAAACAAATAAATAAAGTTATATACCAAATGACAGAGGTTCAAAATATATAATAGAATTACAATCAGAAACAAAAATAATTACAGTTTGAGTCCTCTGACTCAACTTTAAAAGCCTCTCTCCAGAATTGATGGAAGACAGAAAATCAACAAGAACATAGAAATCTTGAACATTATCAAAGTTGGCCTAGTTGAAATTTTTAGAACACTCCACCCAACAATAAATACAAATTGTTTTCATGTGCACATGGAAAATTTACTGAGACAGACCATGTTATAGGCAATAAAACAAATATCATTAAATTTTAAATGAATACTGTTATACAAAATATGTTCTTTGCATGGTATAATTAAATTGGAATTCAAAACAGAGATCTTTGAAAAATCTCCAAACATTTGGAACAAAATAATATATATTCCAAAACGCATATTCCAAAATCATATCAAAGGGGAAATTAAAAAGTATGTTGAACTGAATGCAAACTAAAATAGAACAGAGCTTGATATGGGAGATGTTGGAAAAGCAATACTTAGAAGGAAATTTTTTTTACCATTAAATACCTCTGATAAAAAGTAAGTAAATAAATGTCTCATATCAAATGCCTCAGCTTCTAAGCCATAAGAAACTAGAAAAAAAAAAGCCAAGTAAAATGATTAAATTCAAAGTAAGTTAAAAAATGAACTAATAAGAATCATAGTGAAAATTAATTAAATAGAAATAAAGAAAATCAATAAATGAATTCCAAAGCTGGTTATTTGATAAAATCGCTAGATTTGACAAAATTCTATCCAGACTAAACAGAAGGAAAAAAGATAATACAAATAATAAGGAAGTAAAAATGTGACATAACTACAGATATTAAGAAAATAATCTTCCAAGATTGTATGGCTTTACTGGTGAGATTTACCGAAGTTTAAAGAATAAAATTATACGAGTTGCACACACCTCTTCTGGAAATTTTAAAAGAAGGGGATTCTTTCTTACTTGTTTTGTGGGGCCAGTGTCATTGGGAACCAGAAACAGATTTTACAACACAAGGAACAACAAATCAATATTCATTATAAGCATTAGTGCAAGAATATCAACAAAATTTTTTGCAAAGTGAATTCAACAATATATCAATTGGAAAAATAATCATGATTTATTGGAGTACATCCTAGGATCACAAAGTTAGTTTAACATTGAAATACCAATCAATGAAATTCACCCTATTAACAGACTTAAAAAGAAAAAAAACACGACATGATCCTCTCAGTAGACATCAAAAATTTGACAAAATAAAACAACTCTGGGCTCCTTTTAGTGGCGCCCCGGAGGCTGCGGGCCGCCTCGGGAGGAAGCGCACCGCCTCCTCCCCAGCGCCCGGCCGCCAGGAGCTCATTGACGGGGACGAGGAGCGCAAACTCGGTACCTGTGATGAGCAGCCCACGGCACAGAGGTGCTGCCGACGCTCTGGGTGGAGAGCGGAAAGGGTGTGCGGTTCGAACCAGGGGTGGGACGGCACACAAGGCTTGCCCGTGAAGCCGGGTGTCTTGACCCATGGCCAAGTCCGCCTGCTGCTGAGCCAGGGGCGCCCCTGCTGCAGAGGGAGGAGGACGGGGAGAGAAAACGCACATCTGTTCGGGGTGGCACTGTGGATGCCCATCTCAGTGTTCTCAGCTTGGTGACTGTGGGGAAAAGGGGGCGGGGAGAAGGATATGCCTGGTGTCACTGATACCACTGTGCCCCCTCCTGGGGCCCAAAAGAGCCAGCAGAATCCGGAAACTTTTCAGTCTCTCTAAAGGAGATGATGTCCGAAAATATGTTGAGAGGAAACCTCTAAACAAAGAAGGGGAGAAACCTAGGACTGAAGCCCCCAAGATTCAGCGTCTGGTTACTCCCCGTGTCCTGCAACACAAACGCAGGCGGATCGCTCTGAAAAAACAACGCACCAAGAGGCCCCAGAATACGCTAAACTTTTGGCTAAGAGAATGAAGGAGGCCTAAGAAAAACGTCAGGAGCAGATTGCGAAGAGACATAGACCGTCCTCTCTGAGAGCTTCTTCTACCTCTAAGTCTGAGTCCAGTCAAAAATGAGATTTTGTAACTAACAAAGAAAGGAGAGCAAATGTCAAAAAAACAAACAACAACAACAAACTCTTGATATAAAGTCTCAGCAAACTTAGGATAAAAGGAACTTCTTCAACCTGATCAAAAGGCATGTAAGTAAATACTACACTTAATAATGAAAGACTGTATGCTTTGTCACTAAGATAAGGCACAAGACAAATATCTTCACTCTCAAAACCTCTTCTTAATATTATGCTGAAGTTTTTAGCAAATCCAGTAAGTCAGGAAACAACATAAAAGACATGTAGATTGAAAAGGAATAAGTAAAAATGTATTTATTCTTAGACTAGGGGCCCGGTGCACAAAATTTGTGCGCTGGGAGTGTGGGGTCCCTCAGCCCACCCTGCCCCCTCTCACATACTGGGAGCCCTCAGGGGATGTCCTCCCTTTGCAGGAGGCAACCAGGCTGATCAGGGAAAGGCACCAGCCCCATCACCCTGCGGCTGCAGCCACTGCCAGTCACCACAGCCACCACGGTGTTTTCATCAACATGGACTCCAGTCCCTTCACCATGAAAAAATGACAACTTTCTTTAGGCATTTTCAAGATGTGTCTTTCATAGGATACTAGTGGCCCAGTGCATGAAATTCGTGCATGCGAGGGGTGGGGGAGGTTGTCTCTCAGTCCGGCCTGCATCCTCTCCAATCTGAGACCCCTGTGGGATTGGGACTAACTGGCACTTGGACAACCCCCTCGCAATCCTCTCCTAACCACTCACCTGCCTGACTGCTTGATCACCCCTTACCACTCTGCTTGCTGGCCTGATTGCACCAACTGGACCTCTCTGCCGGCCTCAAGCGCCCCCCCCCCCAGCCTAATCACCCCCAACTGCCTTCGCCTCCTGGCCTGATCACCCCTAATGGCCCCTGCCTTGGCCCCGCCACCATGGCTTTGTCCTCTGGGGCTGGGCTGCGATCTGGGACCCCCGGCGCCCGCTGTGAAGCACCCCCATGGCCAGTCTTCACCGTGGACCATGGGGGGCCTGGATTGCCCACTGGGGCTGGGGCTGGGTTGCGATCTGGGATCCCGGGCACCTGCAGCCAAGCGCCTGCAGGGCTGGTCTTTGCCGCAGGCCACGGGGGGCCGGATCGCCAGCTGGAGGGGCGGGACAGGCACCACAGGCTGGCCGGGACTGCCAGCGCTGGGTCCGCTCCCCCGGCCGGCCCACAGAGCAGTGGCGGTGGCAATGTGAGGGGCGGGGCTGTGTGCCACTCAGCCCCGCCCCCCACTCCTGATTGTCTGGTAGCATAGTGAAGATACAGTCAAATTTGCATATTACTCTTTTATTAGATAGGATGATACAATTACCTATGTAAAAACTCCAGTTGATTCTACAAAAAAAAAAAAAAAACAACTACGAGAATTATTGCAAATTTTTTCAAGGTTGCAAGGTACAACATCAACATAAAAAATCAATAGAGTACGGCCAGTGTGGCTCAGTGGTTGAGCATCAACCTATGAACCAAGAGTTCTCGGTTAGACTCCCAGTCTGGACACATGCCCTGCTTGTAGAGGACATGCAGGGACAGCCAATAGATGATTCTCTCTCTTCAACGTTTCTATTTCTCTATTCCTCTCCCTTCCTTTCTCTCTGAAATTAATAAAAACATATTTTAAAAATAATCAATATAAGATCAATGACAGTTTTATACCATTGAAATAAATGCTTGGAAATAGAAACTAAAAAACAGTAGTATCTAAATCTCAACAAAAATTTAATATTTAGGAATAAATCTTACAAAATATGTGAACTACCAATACATTTAACATTAAAAAAAAAAAACATTGCCGAGAATAATTGAAGATCTAAATAATTAGTGAGGTACACTATGATCATGGGGCAAAAGACTCAATATTTAAGATGCCAAATGTTCCCAAGTTAATTGATAGTTTCAACACTATATCAATAAAAATTTACTTAGGGCATTTGTAGAAATTGCCAAGTTGATTCTAAAATTCTTATAAAAATGAAAAGGATGTAAAATCACCAAAATAACTGAAAAAGAAGATAAAGTTTGGAATAATAATACAAACTTATATCAAAACTTGTGAAGTTACCATAAATAGAACAATGAAGAATTGGTGTAAAAAGATGTATGTTAGAACAATGGGACAAATGGGAAGTCCAGAAATAGATCCATGCAGATATAGACAACTGATTTCAACAAAGGTGTAAAGGCAAGTTAGAGTAGAAAAAGTAATTTTTTCAATAAATGCCTTGAAAAAAATAGATATGTAAAAAATAAACTTCATTTCATAACTCTCACCATAAATAGAAAATAGGTCAAAATGGATTAGTAACTTAAATATAAAACCTAAAACTACTAAATTTCTCAAAGAAAGTACTTGGGGTGGGAGGGGACAGTACTGGAGAAAATTTTTTGTAATTTCAGATTAAAGCAAATGCATAATACCAAAAGCATAATCCAGAAAAGAAAATTTTGATAAATTGAATATCAATAAATTATAAGCCACCTGCTCTTCAAAAAATGCTTTAAGATAATGAAAAAATAGGGCTTGAGACAAGAAAAAAGTATTTGCAAATTATATATCTGATAAAGGCATGTTCCTGGAATGCATAAAGAATTCCCAAAAGCTAATAGAAATAGCATGGTAAGAAAGGGAGGAAAAAGTATGTGAACAGGCACTACATCAGAAAAGTTAAGGATAGCAATAAGCAAATGAAAAGATGTTCAGTATCCATAGTCAATAAGGGAAATTTAACTTAAAACCACAGTGAGATATGCACCATCCACATATTAGGATGCCGAAATGTAAAGACTGGCCATGTTTAGTGTTAACAAGATTGTGAAAGAGCCGGAACTCTCAAACATTGCTGGTAGAATGTAAATGGTATAATCTTTATAGAAAACGTTTGGCAAATTCATAAAAAGGTGAACATTAATAAACTATATGACACAGCCATTCCCGTGTAGATATTTATTCTGGAGTGATGAAAGCATGTATTTATGCAAAGACTTGTACACACATACAATAGCTTTATTTGTAAAAAACAAAAAAATTAAAAATAATGCAAATGTCTTTCAATAAATTAATCCATACAAGGAAATGCTATTCATTACCTCCTGTATGATAGTGGTTAATGTAAAAGTGTCTATACACTTGTGCATACTTATACCAGTAGATGGATCTGATGGGAATGATATTTCCTGAGGAACAACAGTGTCTTCGGCAGACAGAACTGAGACAGAACAATGTCATTCATCTCAAGGAGAGAAAATGGCTTCATAGCTAGATAAGAATTTAAATTTGACCTGGTTGAGATTCATATTTACCTAAAGAAAGAATACATCAAACAGAAGGAATCTTGGTCAGCAAAGGAAACAAGGTAAAATTAGAATCCTCCTGGGAAACACTGACAATATCCATTCAAATCAGTCTAAGGAACTAAATGCTCTGTTTACATGACACAGACAGATGTTCCCTTTTGAGAGAATGAGTTGACCCATTTTTCATTATCTGCTGCTATTAAATATTTGAGTCACTTCAACTAACTCCCCTTTATTCTGAATCCAAGCCCATTACACAGCTATAAAGATTATCCCTACATGTCAGAGGATACAAATAAGTTAACACACTTGGCAATTGCATTCTCATTGGAAATTAATATAATTTACATGTTTCTTTTTATCTAGGTTAATATAGTTTCCTCCCTAAGAGATTAGTCAACATTTAACATGCTAGAAATTAAGTCTTTTTTCAGTTTGTAATTCTGGGTTAGCGGAGATGAAAAAAGGGATCATGTTTTAAAAACTGTCAGAAAAATTGTGTATGAGACCATCTAAAGAACAACACATCTTCTAATTTTAAAATATCAAATTACCTTTGAAGAATAAAATTTTCTTTCTCTGAGTTGTAGTGAGCTTGGGAAGCATTTAAAATGCCTGAGAGCTTTGAATTTAACTAGGGAAGTGTTAAACTAGTTTACTGAATAAAGCAATTAAGCCAAATTGCAATTGTTTTGTGCATTTAAAAAACACACTTAAACTTTGTAAAATTCTATATCTGGACCTAAATACATAACATGGATCCCTCCTATATAAATTACCTCTTCAGGAAGCTGAATGGTGTCCTAGTAGTCTTAGAAAGATAATGCAATTTACATTGAGCCACATTATTCTCCAAACACAATGTTACACTGTAGTATATGTCATATTGAAGTCAAAGTACACTTTATGTAAAGACCATAATTCATTGCAATTCATTTCAAAAGACCAAGTGATAATTTCAATTGAAATAGTAGGACATCAATAATTCTTTCACCTAAGAATTATTTGAATTTAAGGAAAAATTAAAATGATATCATGAGCTTTTAGACCACTTTTATATAAAATACAAATATTTTAATGAATATTCAACACTTTTTTTTCTACTAACATTTCTTAGAATCTAACTATTGCATATTAAGTCTCACTAAGGCAAGAGTTTGAAAGATTCTTGAGACAACTACTCTTGCCCAGACAGACAACACCGTAAAAATAGCCAGGGCCTGAGAAAGCTCCTTATCTTTCATAGTTTATATTAATCCCTGATTTTCCACAAAATTTGTTTTACTCATTCCAGATTATTATGCAATACCTAATTTTCATAGATATTTCCAAGTATAAGTCAGAGATCAATCAATAATTGTCCATTGTTAATGTGAGAATGTCTGCAATGCCTCTGATTTCAGTGAAAATACAAAGGCTCCAGTGAAATGTCCATTCTTGGCTCTTAATTATAGAAAAAAATGTGAAATAAGAAATAAAGACAAGAGATATATGGGAAAAACCAGTTGTCAATAGACCAGGAGCTTTAGATATCTGCAACTATAAGCATTCAACTTGAAGTTATTACATTAAGTGCAATCTAAAAACAAGCATTGAATAATCTGAGTCTAAAAATTCAAAAGGGCATGACAGTAAAGTTTGTGTGTACAGTAAGGGTGTATATGCAAATGTGAGAGCAAAAAAATGGAAAATGCACATCTATGTCTAAGAAATAATTAAGCTTAGATCCTGACACTAAAAAGTTCTAATATTACAAATAATATATGTAATATATTGTACCTATAAGTCTTTGAATATTTTGACTGGAAATTTCTAAAATAAATTTAACATATAATTTATTTAATAAATAAATTTAATTTATACTAGTGTATAAGATATTTAATGGTTATTTTGACTCTACCAGAAAAGAATGCTTTGCCTTCACAAGTCTTAATAATAAATAATAAATCTAAAATAAAAAATAGAAAAAATATACCTAAGATTCATTCATAAAACAAGTGGAGAAAATCTATTAAATATTCCCAGTTCTTTAATTTACAAGCAGGCTACTTAACAAAGATCCACTTTCTAATTTTTACAATAACATTTATATTCTCTAATGATGTTTATAAGAATAGAATATACTGAACTTGGATCCAGCAAAATAATAAAAATAAATACAAATTAAACACTAAGAAGTAATAGAGATAAGAACACAACATTTCAAAAATAGAAAATATATACAAATGCAATTTGTTAATTTGGGGTTTATAAACATTACATTTCTCTGCACGTGACTCTTGGCTAATATTCTGATCTCTCATTCATAGAAAGAGTGACTATTTTTTATCAATAAAATAGAAAGAAGTAGTCTAAAAGAAGATCAACAAAGCTAAAGTTAGTTCTTTGAGGGGAAAAGTATAACAAAACTGATAAGACTCTGGCAAAATTGATTAAAAAATAGAGAAGATATAAAAATACAATGAATTTAAAAAGATACATAATCACACATAAAGAAGAGATTTAAAAGATATCAGAATACTAGGGATCCGGTGCACAAAATTCGTGTACTGGGGTGGGTGGTCCCTCAACCCAACCTACCCCCTCTCACATACTGGGAGCCCTCAAGGGATGTCCAACTGATGGCTCACCCCCAGTCTGCCCAAGGCCTAAAGCTTCTGGAGAGGCTTTAGGCCTTGGGCACCCAGCCATTGCCCTGCTCAGCTCAGCCCTGGCTGCCTGCAACCCCCTGGCCCCGGGAGCTGGGCACTTATAGCCACTTCTGCTCAAAGTGCCCGGGGACTGGGCACTTCCTGCTGCCACCACCACCACTACTGCTGCCACCGCTTCCGCTCAAAGAGCCCAGGGGCTGGGTCCTCACCGCCACTGCCATTTCATCTCCACCCCAAGGCCCGGCACCCACACCATTTTGCCCCATCCCCACTCCTGATTGGCTGGTATCATAGCCAATCAAGAGCAAAGGTATGGTAAAATTTGCATGTTTCTCTTTTATTATATAAGATTATCAATATCTATATTGATTTGGAAAATAAAATTTACAAAATCAAAACATATGTATCAACAGAATTGACTCAATAGAAAATGAAGGGCTTGAGTAATCTTTCATACTTATTTGATACATTTCTCTTCTTCATGTTTCTGACAAAAATGTGGATAAGGAAAAGTTCAAATAATATATTCTCTGTAATGCAGCTAAAGCCTTTCCTCCAGGTTGATAGAACATTGTTAATTAATAATGTAATAGTCGTGTGTCATGATTCGTAACAATAATTTTAGATTAACATGATTTATTCATGTAGGTTTTAGTGAGCATTGCTTCTTCTTCCAAAAAAAGTCATAATTAATGATTAATCGTAGACCAGTAATATATTAATCAGTAATTTAAAAATCTCACTTTTCTTCTCCTCGTTGGCCCTGACATATTTGATGGGTTCGTGATTCCTGTCTAAAGAATTATAAAAGCTTCCCAAATGATATTTTGCCAACCACAATCTTTCCACTAATCAATTTATATATTTTTTTAGAAATTTAACTCAGATTTACTCATCTAGAATATATAACCACCCCTGGCAGGGCTCAGTGGTTAAGCATGGACATATGAACCAGGAGGTCATGGCTCAATTCCAGGTCATGGCACATGCCCGAGTTGCAAGCTTGAGCCCCAGTAGGAAGTATGCAGGAGTCAGATAATCAATGATTCTTTCTCATCATTGATGCTTTTATCTCTCTCCCTCTCCCTTCCTCTCTGAAATCAATAAAAATGCTTTTTTTTAAATAGACTATACAACCATTTTCAAAATATCAAAAAAATCAAACTTGTTAATGCTTTGAAAAGCCTACTCAATTCAATATGCTTATTGTATTAAAATATCAAGAATATTTATGCATTACTTATTTTATACCAGAGAAAGCAACAGGTCAAATTAATCCCTAAAAGTAAACAAATGAATCACTTTTATTTATAGTAAAATACTCTAATATAGATTTATATGAAAAAATAAGATTTTGTATAAATCTAATATTTATGAACAACTATTAAACTAATAAGTTTTCTAAGATCACCTAACACAAACTTATAGGGTTAGGCATTTTAGTATTTTGGTACAGAACTTACAAATACCTTCAGAAATTACTATCACTGGGTTATGAGATATATCTAAAGAAAGCGTAAATATCAATACAATGGAAACAAAAGGAAACACATTCAATGTACACATCCTTTTAGTAGTGGGTCTGAATACCATATTTTAATATATATTAAAATAAACACCAGTGCCTATTAATCTAAATTTAACTTTCAATGACAAAATTTAGTTTTAAAGTAACAACAATTCTCCTATGACCAAATTATGAAAAGCGAGATATCTTTATCACCTGGTTAAAATCAAATTTAACAATGTGACTATTGATGCTAGTCTTTTTCAGAAAAGCATGAAAAAATATTTTTAAATAAATTTGAAAAAAAAGATACTCTAAGAAGGGCATGACAGAACAAAAAAAGTACAAACCATAAAGCAATATATAAACATGTGTACTCTCTCAAATTATGCACAATGAAATTGACTTAAAATGTTCTTCTAAGCTATAAATATGAACATGGCCGATATTCTCAATGCAGAATGATTAAAGAAAAAACAGGCAAAGTTTCAAATGATAAAATACATATACATACACATTTGAAGCTATGTTATATGGTTATTATGTAAGAAAAGAAATTTTTAAATTGAAATATTTTACTGATCAATAAGTTAACATTTTTAAACATTTAAAAAACTTATTTAGAGAGAAGGGAGAGAGGGAAACCCCAGCCTTGGCATATGAGGATGATACTCTAACCAATCAGCCAGGGCAAGAGGTTAACAACTTTTGCTATATTTAGGTGTTGCTAAAATCAGTTACCTTAATGAAAACAAAAATACTCCCAACACAAATAAAGTCTCAAATTTTACTTTTACAGTTTAGAGATCCTCTGAAATCTAACTTTATCCCAACAGCTACGCATAATGATATTTTGTATATCAAATGAAATGAATACAAGATGAGATGACTCATCACTGAAAGCAGAATAAAATTAAAAAAAAACTTGAATAGGAATCAAGGTCTTAAGCATTTAAAAGACAACTCAGGTATGTAGCAACATGGAAATATTTGTCTTGAACTGAAATTTTAATAGACTATACTTATATTTATGGATTGCTAAATATTTAAAATTTCCAATTCATCAAAGCCACATGATCATCTTAATAGATGCAGAGAAATCATCTGAATAAATCCAAAACATCCTATATAATAAAAGCCTAATATGTAAATTGACCAAATGGCAGAATGACTGGCTGCTATGATGTGCACTGACCACCAGGGTGCAGAAACTCAATGCAGGAGCTGCCCCCAGTATGCAGGCCCCAGACCAGCCAAGGCAGGTGCCAGTGGGGGCTCCCCAATCTCCCTGCTAGTCATCCCGCAGATTGGCCCATGGTCTCTCTTCCCAGCCAGCTGGCCCCGATTGCCGGCTGGGCCAAGGGACTCCACCCATACACAAATTCATGCACTGGGCCTCTAGTTTTTATAATAATAATTTAAAAAATCAACAAATTATGAATAGAAGAATACTTTACTGTAACAGAAGTGAAAACTAGAAATAAACTCCTACATTTACAGTCTATTGAATTCCAACAAGGTTACTCAGACAATGAAGTGGAAAAAAAATAATCTTTTTAACAAATGGTATTGTGACAACTGAATCTCCACATGCAAATGAATCTGAACCCCTTCCTCATTTCAAACACAGAAAATTGACATAAAATAGCTCATAGATCACAACATAGAGTGAAAACTATAAAATTCTTGGAAGAAAACATAGGAAGAAATCTCTGTGGCTTTGGTTAGGCAATGCTTTTAGATAGGACATTGAAAGCACTAATGACAAAGACAAAATCAAAACTATTTATTCTTTAAAACACAACATCAAAAAATGAAAAGAAAGTCCCCAATAGGAGAAAATATATGCTAATCATATACCCAAAAAGGGGCTTTTATACAAAATATATAAACAATTTTTCAACTTCATAATAAAAATAGGGAACCCAGCCAGTAGCTCAGTTAGAGCTTTCTCCAGATACACCAAGGTTGCAGGCTTGAGCCTGGTCATGCACATACAAGAATCAACCAATAAATGCATGAATATAGGAATTTCTCTCTCTCTCTCTCTCTCTCTCTCTCTCTTTCTCTCTCTCTCTCTCTCTCTCCTTCTTCACTCCCTCCCTCCCTTCCTCTCTCTCCATAAAAACAATTTAAAAATATGGAACCCTATTTTAAAATGGGCAAATAATCTGAATAGATATTTCTCCAAAGAAGATATGCAAATAGTCAATTAGCACATGAAAAGATGTAAAACATCATTACTTATTAGAGAAATGTAAATCCAAACCATAATGACTTCACATATGCATTAGGATAACTATAACAAAAAGAGAAACAATGACAGATGTTGTTAAGGGTGCAACAAAATTGATATCTTCATATATTTCTGGTAGAAATGTAAAATTATGCACTTTAGAAAACAATTTGGCAGTTCCTTAAAATATTAAATGTAGCATGCCTATATGACCCTGTAATTTTTATCTCCTATATATATAATCCAAGTGAAATGAAGACATACTTCTATTCAGAACTCATGCATGTATATTATAGCAGCATTATTCACAATAGACAAAAAGAAGAAGCAACACAAAAGCCCATTAATCTATTAGCAGATGAATAAAATACAATATCCCTATGCAATGAAATATCATTAGCCAATATAAAAAAATGAAGTTCTGACACTGGAGGATGAACTTCAAAAACATTAGGCTAAGTTGAAGAAGCCAGTCACAAAAGATCGCTGATTTTGTTTACATGGAATGGCCGGAGTAGGAAAAAAATAGAAACCAAAGTAATGGTTGCCCAAAGTTGAGAAAAATTGAGATAATAAGGGATGACTGCTAATGGGTATGGTGATTTTTGGGGGGTGATGAAAATATTCTAAACTTAAATTATGATGTTGTTTGCACACTTTGAATATGCTAAAAGTCACTGAATTGTACATTTTAAGTGAGTGAATTGAATGGTATGAGAATTATATCTCAATGATGCTGTTTTTTAAAATGTGCATATCTTTATCTTTCCACAATGAAATAATATACCCTCCATGTCCCAACATACACACACACACACACACACACACACACACACACACACACATAATATATATCTTAGGGTGTTCCTTCAACCACATCAACTTCTGCACCTGGCAGAATGACATCCACTGGAATCTATCTCAGGTGTCTTCTCTGCTCCTTTCCACTGCCCCATCTTGTTGAGTGTCTTATCGGATATTGTCTAAATAATCACCACAGCTTCCCAGAAGTTCTTGCTGCAACCCACCAGTTTTCACTCTCTTCAGACCACCACTCACTGCCTACACGCTTGTCTTCCTAAAGCTCATGCTCTTAAAAGATGTTCCACAGTTTCCCCAATAATTCCCAGAATTAAGTCCAAAATCCTAAACATAAGGGAAAAAAGTACTTTTCAACCCACACAGTAAATTACACTAATATCCCTGCAACTTTCCAATAACTCAGTACTCAACTCAGTTTGCTGTTTTTGTGTGTGTGTGTGTGTGTGTGTGTGTGTGTGTGTGTGTGTGTGTTTTAACACAGTTTATTCTTTATGCCCTTTTAACTTAGTCTAATGTGTCCCTCCACCTTTTGCTTTCCCTGCCTGATTACCCCTCTCTCAGGACCATAGTTTACATGCCACCTTTTCTTTGACATCTTCTAGGAGACCTCTCTAGGCATAGTTCGCCTGCTTGGGGAAAATTTCAGTCATATCTTTATTGTAACATGAGAGGACTGGTGCACAAAATTTGTGCACGGGGGTGGGAGGTGTCTCTCAGCCCAGCCTGCACCCTCTCCAATCTGGGACCCCTCGAGGGATGTCCAACATCCCGTTTAGGCCTGATCCTGGCATGATTGGGCTCCGAATTGCTTACCTGCCTGCTTCCCTGATTGCCCCTAACTGCTTCTGCCTGCCAGCCTGAGCACCCCCTAACCACTACCCTGCCAGCCTGTTTGCCCCCAATTTCCCTCCTTTGCTGGTCTGGTCACCCCTAACTGCCCTCTGCTGCAGGCTTGATTGCCCCCAACTGCCCTCCCTTTCAGGCCTGGTCCCTCCCAACTGCCCTCCCCTGGTGGCCTGATTGCCCACAACTGCTCTCCCTTGCAGGTCTGGAACCTCCTAATGGCCCTCCCCTGCTGGCCATCTTGTGGTGGCCATCTTGTGTCCACATGGGGGCAGGATCTTTGACCACATGCAGGCAGCCCTCTTGTGTGTTAGAGTGATGGTCAATCTGCAAATTACTCTTTTATTAGATAGGGTAGAGGCCTGGTGCATAGGCAGGGGCCAGCTGGTTTGCCCTGAAGAGTGTCCTGGGTCAGGGTGGGGGTTCCCTTGGGGCATGGGGTCGCCTGAGCGAGGGGCCTGTTTTGGTTTGCAGGCCAGCCACACCCCCAGAAATCCAAATGGATGCCTTGGGGTCTGGGGTTAATTTATGTTGTACATTTGAAACTTTGAAGCCTGGAGTGGAGCCAAGTTTTCTGCTTGGTCCATGACGACAGCCATTTCTGTTTGGGCTCATTTAAATTCTATAATTGAAACTTTGTAGCCTAGAATGGAGGCCTAGGTTTTAGGGCTGCAGAAGCTTGGCTCCCTCCATCACCCAGGTAACCCTAGCCTCTGCTCTCTCCAGCTCAGTGGCTGCCGCCATTTCTGTTGGGATATATCTTCTATAATTGAAACTTTGTAGCATTGAGTGGAGGCCTAGGCCAGCAAGGGCAGTTGGAGAGCTTGGCTTCCTCCATTACCAGGGAAACCCAAGCCTCTGTCCTGCTCTCAGTGGTGGCAGCCATCTTGTTTGGGGTTCATTTGCATAATTTGTTCCTGATTGGCTGATGGGCATGTTTGTGGGCATGGCTTGATAAGACGTACTGTAAATTTGCAAATTACTCTTTTATTAGATAGGATTGGACATTATTATATTATTTTTATTTGTTTACTCACCAATAAACTGTGAGTTTACTAATAACACTTTTATTAATCTTTGATTTTCATCTTTAATGTTTTTATTGTTTTTTTGTTCTTTTGGGGGAAGAACAAGTGAGAAGTCTGGAGAGATAAGATAGAAACACCGATGAGAGAGAAGCATTGACCTTCTGCATGTCTCCTACTGGCGATCCAGCCCACAACCCAGAAATGTGCTTTGACCTAAAATTGAACTGGTGACCTTTTGGTTCATAGGTCTATACTCAACCACTGAGCCACACCAGACAGGCTCATCTTTGATTTTCCAATCCCACTATTATAATCGTTTTTATGTTAGAAAATGCTTAGTTAATACTTATAAAACATGTAATGAATGTGGGAGCAATTACTGTGTATACATACACATTTACTTCAGGTGAGTGAACACTTTAACACTGAGAGAAAAATATTCCCAAACCCTCACTCCTAAATTTACTACTTCACCCAGATTTAACTTTGCATATTAGAGCTAAGAGGATCGTTTGTTAGGTTAACTTGATAAACTAAACTCAAAAGATATTCCCTATGAACTCTTAAAACTCTAAAATTGTAAGTACAAATATTCTAATTCAAACAAGAAATATTTAGCCAATATTATGTATTAATAAATTATTCATTGACCAAAATGAAAAGGTGCTTTCTGTTATGGATTGAAAATAATAATAGATTGCAAATCAAAATCACAATGAGATACCATCTGACACCTGTCAAAATGCCTGTAACCAACAAACAAGTGCTGGCGAGGATGTGGAGAAAAAGGAACCCTTGTGCACTGCTGGTGGGAATGCAGGCTGATGCAGCCACTGTGGAAAATAGTATGGAGTTTCCTCAAAAATTAAAAATGGAACTGCCATTTGACTTAGTGATCCCGCTTCTAGGAATATCGTATATCCTAAGAAATCAGAAGCACCAATCTGAAAGGACATATGCATCCCTAAGTTCATAGTGGCACAATTCACCATAGCTAAGATTTGGAAACAGCCTAAGTGTCCATCAGCATCTAGGATTACAAAGCAGTGGTACATCTACACAATGGGATACTTTGCTGCTGTAAAAAGGCAAGAACTCTAACCATTTGCAACAGCATGGATGGTCTGGGAGAGCATTAGGCTAAAGAAATCAGCCAGTTGGAGAGAGATAAATATCACATGATCTCACTGATTTGTGGAATCTAATGAACAACATAAACTGATGAGCAAAAATAGAACCAGAGACAGAAAAGCATCAAAGAGACCATCAAACTTCAGAGGGAAAGCAGAGAAGGGAGGGGGAGGTAAGAGATCAACCAAAAGACTTGTATGCATGCGTATAAGCATAACCAATGGACACAGACACTAGGGGGGTGAGAGCATGTGCTGAGGGGTGAGGATGGCTGGAGAGAGGGAAATAGGGGAAAGAGAAGACATATAACACTATATGTAATACTTTAAACAATAAAGAATTTAAATAATAATAAGTATTTACTTCATTTAAAATTTAAGGCACTGTAATGATCTAAAACAAAAGAAAATATCCTAAAGTAAACACTGCCTACCAGGAAATGTAAAAGCTAAATTTGTAGACTTATGAATTTATTATAGCAAATCATAATGATTTTCCAGCAATGTACTCAAACAAATTGGTAATCATATCAAAAAGTTTTGTTGCAACTTATGTTCTAAGCAAGTACATCCTAGATAACTAGTATGAAATAATATATGTGTGTATGTATATTTTAAGTCAGTTTCATCTCCATCAATATTTTCACTATATGTTAATAAATATCTGATTACTCAGAATCACAAAACTAAATGTCTAACTCAATTTCATACTAGGTATTTGATTCCAATTTTCCTCTTGTTTGAGAGAAATTTCATTAAGACAAATATAAAGCTATTTACAAATATACAGTATGCTTATGGAAAACAAAATATAATAAATAACTAAAAATATAGAAGCTTTTAATACAATTCTAATTTAAAATACTTAGATAATGCCAAAACCGGTTTGACTCAGTGGATAGAGCGTCAGCCTGAGGACTGAAAAGCCCTGGGTTCAATTCCGGTCAAGGGCATGTACCTTGGCTGTGGGCACATCCCCAGTAGCGGGTGTGCAAGAGGCAGCTGATGGGTGCTTCTCTCTCATCAATGTATCCCTCTCCCTTTCTCTCTGTAAAAAATCAATAAAAATATATTTTAAAAAAATGAAATACCTAAATAAGTTTTTACTTAAATAATAAATAATGTGAAAATAATTAAAATTTTAAATGCTAGACAGATTCGTTAGTATAGACTAATATTTGCAATTGCATTATACCTATAAATACCAAAAATTGAAATTAGCTCTACTACTATGCAATGTAAATTAATAACTACAATGATAATTTCAAAGGACTTTAACTAGCCAAAAAATATTTTTAGGTACCTATATTCAAAAATGAAAATATACCCTATCTTTCACAATGACCACAGAAAGTCAAATAGTAAAGCATAAATGTTGAAAATATTTATATATTTTATGCACAACATAAGTTGCTATTAAAACATATCCATACATAAAACAAATTTAGCTTACTAAATTAAAAGAATTTTTTTAAAATGTCAGAAATTTTCCAGCTAACTTCCCACATTTTTCTCAAATATGAACTAAAGTGAATAATCAAAGGGAATAAAATTTTCTTCAAATTATAAAATTTAAAAATAGTATAATAAACAATCAACAATTCCATGTTTGGAGTGACAAAGCCCTAAGTTTTTTTACATGTCATATGCCAAGAATTCAGTTTCAATAATTTAGTTTCATTTGTATTAAGAAGTACAAACCTTTCACCACAGCTTCCAACTTCATTCAAATGTAAATATACATACCTGCCCACACCAACCATATTCCAGCATTGTAGAGTTGGAGAAAATAAAGTTTTTAAGAATATGAATATGTGTGGAAAGGCTGTTGATTCATTAGGAAGGAATCTATTTTCCCTCTTCAAAAGGTGGTTACCAGCTACAAGCTCTTACTCTGCCATCTACACTGCAGAAATCCAAGCTTTGTTGTCATGTTGTACTCTTAAAGTTAAAATCCTGTTGATAATGAACCTGACCCCATTATTTTGAATTAATGAATTGAAAGAAATAGGGTAAAGAATGAAAACCACAGGGCCAATTACAAGCATTCTCTGATGCATTGTTAGCACCCACCATGTTACTTTGTGTCTTTGTCTTGATTCCCTCTGTCACTTGTTAATTATTCTGGAAGGGTTAAAGTTCAGAGAGCTAATTGCACAAACCATCTTTCTTGGTAAGGATTCTCCCTACTCTGACACTTTCCCCAGTTGTACCCAGCTACCTTGTATTATACCAATTAACCTATTCTTGAAATGTTTGCTTGGCATTCCAGCATCTTTTTAAAAGATATTTTTATTAATTACATAGAGGAAGGTTGAGGGACAGAGAGACAGAAACATCGATGATGAGAGAGAATCATTGATCAGCTGCCGCCTGCTCATCCCTCATTGCTTTTTATATATGTTTCAGTAAGTATCTGGCAGTTGTTTAAAGGCATCTATTTCAGAGCTATGCACAAAGTAAGTACATAATTTATTTTGTTATTGCTGCTGTATTTTCATCAATTAGTAATTATTAAACAGCTACTACATGTCAAGCATTTGCTAACTTCCATGAATAAAGGGTGGATCAGTCAGAGTTTTTGCCCTCACAGAAATTTAGGCTAACAGAGTTGTCAAAAGATCAACAAATTAAATGCTAACTGAAGAAAGAAAATGCCAATTGATAAACAGAACCATTACCTTGGAGAATGGAAAGAAACCTGGCATACAAAGAGCGTACACAAAAGCTCCTCATTAGAAGAAAGCAAGCTAATGATTAGTATGGCCTTGTAGTATCAGGTGTAATTCCTCCAGCTTTGTTCTTTCTCAAGATTCCTATGGCTATTTGAAGTCTTTTTGTGCTTCCATAAAATTTTTGAATTACTTGTTCTAGTTCTATGAAATACACCATAATCAAAACAGCAAGGTGCTGGCATAATAACAGACAAAAATCATGGAATTTAAAAGAGAGCCCCAAAATGAACCCATGCCTATACGATAAATTAATATCTGACAAAGGAGGCAAGAACACACAATGGGGTAAAGATAGTCTATTCAATAAATGATGTTAGGAAAATAGGACATGCACATGCAAGAAAACAGGAAATGCACCACCTTCTCACATCATACACAAGAATAAACTCAGAATGAATTAAAGACTGAAATGTTAGAATCAAAACCATGAAAATCCTTGAAGAAAATATGGGCAGTGAAATCTCAGACATTTCTTATAGCAATATTTTTATATATTGCCTTGAGCAAGGGAAACAAAAGAAAAATAATAAAATGGGACTATGTAAAACTGAAAAGCTTTTGCACAGCAAAGGAAACCATCAACAAAATGAAAAGACAATCCACTGAATTCGAGAATATATTCATCAATGATACATCTGACAAGGGGTTAATATCCAAAGTTTATGAAGAACTTTTACAACTCAAAACCAAAAAACCCCAAACAATTCCACTTAAAAAATAAGGACCTGAATAGACACTTCTTCAAAAAAGTGTTCCCAGAGGATTCAGTTGGTGGGATTCCTCTGTTGTTAGTGGGAGTGGGTTTCTTATGATATCTTGAGAAAATGAATTTTCTAAGACTCATATGAGAGAATGAATGTTTTTTATTGGCATGGAATTATATTTCTCAGGTTGCAAAGTCTCATGCCCCTTAACCCAGTCCTGAAAATATGTAGCTGGGGCTTCACTAGCAATAAAGACAAAGCCAGTGTCCAGAGTTGCTGTCCCATGGGAGAACTGAGTCTGGTGCAGATTAGGCTAATTAAAGTCCATTGTGTTGGACCCATATGGTGGTGAGTCATGTTGAAGAATGCAAGGCAGCATGCCCTTTGCAACAGGAGAACCAGGAGTGCGGGCAAGGAGAGAGAGAGAGAGAGAGAGAGAGAGAGAGAGAGAGAGAGAGAGAGAGAGAGCCCTTTTTCAGGAATTCAGTATCTCAGATTTCACACCCCTGCCATGGCCACACCTATTCAAGCCACTGACTTGCTCCCAGGTGTGACTGACAGATAAACATCTTCCCATGTCATCCAAACCTTACTGGGCCTGTGTCTATTGTCCAGTCCTTTCTTTGGTGATTTGCTGATTTGAGGGAAACAGATTTGGAGAATATTACCTGTAGTTTCCTGTGAAAGCTGTATAAATGGCATGCCTATAATAAGCAGTCTCCTGTGAGCTCCTTTCCTATTAAATAATAACCAGGTTATTATAACAGTATCAAAAGGACATGCAAATGGCCACTAGACATGAAAAGACGCTCAACATGACTAATCATTAGAGAAATGCAAATTAAAACCACAATGAGATATCATCTCACACCTGTTAGAATGCTGTCCTGTATAATAATAGAAGAATATGCTAATTAGCCTGGACACCATAACAGTCACAAATTGGTCAGGCGTGTAACAGTCACAACTGGTCAGACGTGTAATAGTCACAACCCATCAAGTGCAGCCCGGGAATGGCCCTTGGAAGAAGTGGACACAGGCAGGGGCACATGCAGGCCCGCAGTGCCACCCAGCCCAGAGGCCACCCAGTCTGGGGTTGCAAGCAGTCCCTTGGAGTCCCCACACTGTGCTGAGGTGGAGCAGACCCTGGTGGAAGTGGCCACCAGCAGAGGTGTGCACAGGCCTGCCCAGTGCTGGCATCATGCTGCCTGCCTGCATGGCACTGCCTGCATGCATCCCTGCCCAGTGCTGAGGCGAAGCTGCCTGCCTGTGTCCCTGGCAAATAGCAATATTAAAATATTTCCTCTAATTAATCCCCTTTTAATGTGCACAGATTTTGTGTTCCGGGCCACTAGTCATTAATAAGTCAACAAACAAGTTGGTTGGTTAGGATGTGGGGGGAAAAAGTGTTGGTGGGAATAAAGATTGCTGCATCCACCGTGAAAAACAGTATGAAGATTCCCAAAAAAATTAAAAACAGAACTGTCTTAAGACTGAGCAATTGCACTTCTGGGTATATATCTGAAGAAACCCAAAACACTAATACAAAAGAATATATGCACCCCTATATTCATTGAAGAATTGTTAACAATAGCCAAGCTAGAGAAGCAACCCAAATGCCCATCAATAGACAACTAGCTAGAAAAGTAGTGGTACATACATACAATGGAATATTGCTTGGCCATAGAAAATAAAGAAATCTTCCCATTTGTGACAGCATGGATGGACCTAAAGGATATTATGCTAAGTAAAATAAGTCAGTCAGAGAAAGATGAATGTCATTGATTTCATTTGTATGTGGAATCTAAAGAACAATATAAACAAATTAACAAACAAACAAAACAGCAACATACTCAGACACAGAGAAAAGGCTGATTGTTATTAGAGGGGAGGAGTGTTGGGGATTTGATGAAAAAGGTGAAGGCATTGAGAAGTACAGACTGGAACTTACAAAATAGTCTTGAGGATGTAAAGTAGAGCATAGTAAATATAGTCAATAGTATCGTGACAAGCTTAGCTAGCACGGTTCAGTGGTTCAGCATCTATCTATGAAGTATGAGGTCATGCATGGTTCAATTCCCAGGCAGAGCACATACCCAGATTGTGGGCTCGATCACCAGTGAGAGATGTGCAGGAGGTAGCTGATCAATGATTCTCTCCCATCATTGATGTTTCTAGTTCTCTATTCTTCTTCCTTCCTCTCTAAAATCAATAAAAATATAATTTGAAATAATAATGATAATATTGTAATAACTATGTATGGTGCCAGTTGGGTACTGAAAATATCAAACAGAACACTTTATAAAATATATGGTTGTCTAACCACTGTGCTGTACACTGGAAACTAATACAAATTAATATTGAAAGTAAACCGTAATTGAAAAAAATGATTAATAATAGAGTGCAAAAACACACACAAGTAAGCAAGCTGATTTTGAGAAACTGGATTAAGGCTCCTTTGTAGTCGAGAGAGAGAGAGAGAGAGAGAGAGAGAGAGAGAGAGAGAGAGAGAATGAGAGAGAGAGAGAGAGAGAGAGAGAGAGAGAGAGAGAGAGAGAGAGAGAAAATAGCTCTGGGCTAGATTAGGCACATTGATAAGACCGAGATCTTGCAGAAGGTTTAAACTATGATAAGAAATTATATTTTATTTAAAAAATACTACATGTGTTATGATTTATTTTGTACTGCTAAGAAAAACATGTTAAAAAGTTTTTTAAAAAGAAGTGAAGCCAGGGATCAGTTTTTAAGTAGAAATCCCATAAATCTTCTAGTGAGTTCTGTGGGAGAGAGCATTCTTTGCACTTACCCATAAAACTTTATTTAAAAGTCTAATTTATAGAAATACTTTGACCACATGGATTGCATTTATTAATATCCATTAAGCACATAATAGAATCCCATATTCTACAAACAGTTGTGTCAAAAGAAAAGGCCAACTTCTTGGCTTAAATAAAAATATGTTTAAAAGCCCAAAGTATATAATCTACACTAACAAAAGAGAAACATGCAAATTAGCCATCACTCTGCTACAGCCACAGAAAATCAGGAGTGAGTATGCAAATTAACCCAACCAAGATAGTGGCAGGCACAAAGCTGGAGCAAGCAGGAGGCTTGGGTTGCCCTGGCAATGGAAGAAGTCAAGCTTTCCTGCCTGCCCTGGCCAGCCCTGGCCTCTGCTCAAGACTACAAAGTTTCAATTGTGATAAATAAATTCCAGATACCTGCTTCCAGCCTGCCTGGACTCTGCTTAAAGAGGTGCTGAAAAGAAGAAAGAAAAGAAAAAATAAGGAGGGAAGCCTGGATCGCCCGGGGGCATGGCCAGCCTGAAAACAGCCCTCAGCTCCTCACCCAGGCTAGCCACACTCCCATGGGGTGAGGGGTCCTCCTGGGGGAGTTGGCCAGCCTGAAAATAGCCATCATCCCTTAACCCAGGCTGGCCAGTCACCCGAGTGGGAAATCCCACCCTGAAGGGGGTGTGGCCAGACTGAAAACAGTCCTCAGTCCTTCACCCGATCAGTGGGGATCAGTTGGAGGTGATCAGGCAGCGAGGGTGGGGAGCAGTTTGGAGTGAGCAGGCCAGTGGGGAGGTAAGGTGGGAGTGAGCAGGCCAGCAGAGGAGACAGTTGGGGGTGAGCAGGCCAACAGGGGAGGCAGTTAGGGGCAAGCACACTGGCATGGGGCAGTTGGGGTGATCAGGCTGGTGGGGAGGCATTTGGGGGCAAGCAGGCCAGCAATGGGAGGCAGTCGGGGATGAGCAGGCCAGGAACGGGGGGCAGTTGGGGGCAAGTAGGCTGGCAGAAAGAATGGTTAGGGGTAATCAGGCAGGCAGGCAGGTGAGCAGTTAGGAGCCAGCAGTCCCAGATTGCAAGAGGGATGTCTGACTGGCGGTTTACGCTCGATCCCTGTAAACCAGCAGTAGGACATCCTTCAAAGGGTCCCAGATTGAAGAGAAAGCTGGCTGGGCTGAGGAACACCTCCGCCCGCCCATGCACGAATTTTGTGCACCGGGCCTCTAGTTATTGACTAAGATTTTTTTTTTTGTTTACAGATTTCATTAAATGTCACAAGAATAAAATATGACCAATATAAATCTAAGATTACATTATTAGCTCTAGTAAAGTTAGGCTTATCTTTAATTCCACGTTACATAGATGTCACCTTTAACTAGAACTGTTTATCAAATGTATTTGGTTAATTCCCAGTGTTATCAATGACAGAACTTTTCATATTGACCTTTTGGTAAAATTAACACAAAAATAACCAAAAATAATTTCACAGTTATTAAATGTATCCTTTAAACCTCTCTTTCATAAGATGCTCTAACTTAATATTAGGATGGCAAAAATAGTTTCATGAATTAATTGACTCTTACATAACATCTGCAAAAATAGATTTTTCAGAGACAGTAGCTTGTCTATTCCTAATTTTAAAATGCCATTACTCTCTTTTAAATGTAACTTCTCTCACACATGATTTATTAAGATAGTAAGTTATTCTTCTTAATATAAATTATAGGCAAATGACAATTTTAAAAAGTAGTTTTATTATAATGATTTTCTTCTCTAAACTCAAAGCTCCATACTTCCAGTAAAGAAGGGTGCTCTAGATTGATGTTAGCTACCACCACCTTGAATTCAAAGAATTAATTACTTCATTCCAATCCCCTCCATCTCCTCTAGTCCCATTTGTCAGACTATATATTACTCTCTCTCTCTCTCTCTATTTCTGGCTTTTCATGGCCCTTTTCTAATATAATGACACCATATTAAGAACCAGGAACTCTGAGGAGGCCAACATTAAATGACCATTCAATTGTTATTCACTTTTTAAGATCTGGAATATGTATTTACATTATCCTCCCCACTGCTTCTCAAGTTGTGATGTTACAAGACACCACCTTTCCCCCAAGTAGAAATCCCAATGAACTGCTAGCAAATGCAGTGACAAAATTAATATTTTGAGAAAGTTCGATCTTACCTCTAGGAGTCGGATTCTAGAAGAATGGTAATTAAAATACAAGGAGAAAGGAAAGGAGAATGACTAGCCTAGTCATTATTTTAAAACTTCTCTTCTTACATGAAAGCTGCTGGAAACTCCTTGCACAGAAATAGAATGGAAATTCTACGATTGATTATATGCCTGGTCCAAACGCCTCTTTTTATAAACATGTATCTGTTTAGTTGTATAGAAAATAAATTTACACATTTGCAAAAGTAATCAAAATAATTTCTTAACTACACTAAAATAATAATAAAAAAACAATAGAAGACAAATATTCATCCTCTTCAACTATTAAGCTAAACTGGTGCAACTGAATTTCTAAAACAAAATAGCTTCAAGGCTAGAATCTTGATGCCAACTTTAGCCCAGAGCAAATTTTTATGTTGACATTGCTTGCTCTGGAAAGTGTTATTTTAGTGGAAATATTGTCAGACCTTTGTCTCCAATAAAGTTACTAGATGCCCCATAAAAACATAATTTAAACTTCCAAACACAGGGCATTTTTACACCCTGATTATTCTTTCAAAGATAAGAGCTCATTGCAAAGTCTCCAAGGAATTGCCCTGTGAACTCAGAAAGCATTTTTCCCATTGCCTTAACATGCAAGTGGTAAGAATAAATGAAAAAAAAAAAGAATAAACAACTAAAGTTGGACATTACTGCTTGTTTCTTACATTTTTATTCCTTTAATACTAATTACAACTTGAACTTCAAAGCCTACATGCTCTGTTCAATTAGATTGTGTGTTTTTTTTCCATTGTAATTTCTTTATTGGTTAAGGTATTACGTATTTTTCCTCATCCCCCCATTACCTTCCCAAACCCCCCAACTCATGCCCTCACCCCACTGTTGTTTGTGTCCACTGATTAGGCTTATATGCATGCATACAATCTTTTGGTTGATCTCTCCCCCTTACCCCCACCCTCCCTTACCTTCCCTCTGAGGTTTGACAGTCTGATCAACGCTTCCCTGTCTCTGGATCTGTTTTTGATCATTAGTTTATGCTGTTCATTATTTCTCATAGATGAGTGAGATCATGTGATATCTATCTTTCTCTGACTGGCTTATTTCACTTATCATAATGCTCTATAGTTCCATCCATGATGTTGCAAATAGTAGGAATTCCTTCTTTTTTACCGCAAGGTAGTATTCCATTGTGTAGATGTACCACTGTTTTTTAATCCACTCATCTGCTGATGGGCACTTAGGCTGTTTCCAAATCTTAGATATGGTAAATTGTGCTGCTATGAACATAGGGGTGCATATATCCTTTCTGATTGATGTTTTTAGCTTTTGGGATATATTCCTAGAAGTGGGATCACTGGGTCAAATGGGAGCTCCATTTTTAGTTTTTTTAGGAAACTCCATATTGTTCTCCACAGTGGCTGTGCCAATCTGCATTCCCACCAGCAGTGCACCAGGGTTCTCTACATCCTCTCCAATATTTGTCGTTTAGTTATTTGTTGATGATGATTGCCATTCTGACAGGTGTGAGGTGGTACCAGATTGTCGTTTTGATTTGCATCTCTCAGATAACTTTGAGCATGTTTTCATATGTCTCTTGGCCTTCCTTCTGTCTTCTTTCAAAAAGTTTCTATTTAGGTCCGTTGCCCATTTTTTTATTGGATTGTTATCTTTCTTTTGTTGTGTTGTATGAGTTCTCTGTAGATGTTGGAGATTAAACCCTTATCAGTGGTAGTATTGGCAAATATGTTCTCCCATGAAGCGATCTTTCTTGTTCTTTTGTTGATGATTTCCTTTGCTGTGAAAAAGCTTTTTATTTTGATGTAGTCCCATTTGTTTATTTTCTCTTTATTTTCCATTGCCTTAGGAGCAGTATCAGTGAATAAATCCTTTGGCATATGTCTGAGATTTTGCTGCCTGTGGATTCCTCTAGTATTTTTATCACTTTCTGTCTTAAGTTTAAGTCCATATCCATATCCATTTTAAGTTTATTTTTGTGTCCCATTAAAATATCAATGGCATATTTCACAGACCTAGAAAGAACTCTCCAAAAATTTATCTGGAATTTAAAAAAAGACCCCGACTAGCCATCCTGAAAAAGAAAAACAAAGTAGGTGGGATCTCAAACCAGATTTCAAGCTGTATTACAAAGCCACTGTATTACAAATCCACTCTTCTCAAAACAGCCTGGCACAAGAATAGATATATAAATCAATGGAATGGAATACAGAACCCAGAAATCGACCCAAACCATTATGCCCAATTATTATTCGAAAAAGGAGGCATGAACATACAATGGAATCAAGACAGTCTTTTCAAAAAATGGTGTTGGAAAAATTTGACAGATACATACAATAAAATGAAACTAGACCACCAATTTACACCATATACAAAAATAAACTCAATTAGTTTTAATAGGATCAAAACATTGCCCTGAAACTGCAGATTAAACAGACAAAAATCTTGGCAAATACATCTTTCATGCACCCATTATTTCAAAATAAATATGTTACCTGAAGCAAAATAAGCATTATCAGATATTTTAGTACTTTAGTTTTCAACTAAAATATGTTTTTCCATTGTGGTGAAGTTTTAAAACACAAATTTGAAAAGAAAGGTTGATAGAGGTGTGTGTGTGTGTGTGTGTGTGTGTGTGTGTGTGTGTGTGTGTGTATGTGTGTGTGTTAACTCAAGTTTTATTCAATATATATTCTTGGTAATATTCTTCTGATTTAAGATCAAGGCTATGGCAAAAACTGTTACTACATTGATACATTTTATTTATTTGAGTTGGGCAAAATCTACCAAGTAACAAAGGCAGATTTCCGGGATGATTACTCTTCTCTTTACTCATTTTCTTTTTGTGGAAAATGTAGGTCACTTTAAGAATCACTGAGTAATTGCCAGATTGGCTTTCTAATCCTGTGCCCAAAAAGTATATTTCAAAAGTGAGTATGATCAGCACTAGGAAGCCAGCCACCTTCCATAGACTACAAAAAAGCAACTTAAGTTCACAAACAGCCCCAACAAATTCTCTCAGCAATTTAAACCTGTCCAAAGAAGGAATAAATTAACCATTCTTAACAAAGGCAAAAAAAAATGCATTACTTTAATTGCTTATTTATTCAACCAATTACCATTTACTGAGTATCTATTGAGTTAACACATCAGCAGACTGAGCACTTTGAAGTTTAAAAGAAAGCTGTAGACTTGGCCTTGTCCTCATGGGAAAATTTCCTAGTAAGAGGCAAGACGTGATATCCATGAAATCACACTAACACAATATATGAACTCTCTTATGTGGTCTAGAGAATATATCGTGTTGCCAAAAATGTATACACACACTTTGAATAATTATAAAGGCAGTGTTTATTAAAATGCATTTCGTTTTCAAAACTGAGCTATCAGCTGTTAAAGTAGGTATACATTTTGGGGACACCCTGTATATGCTTAAACAATGGAAAGTAAAAGAAAACTTTACAGGTACAGTTCATAAAAGAGAACTTCGTTTTTATTTTTTAAAGCAAAAGAAAATTTGTCAATGACGTATGTAAGAACCAAGGCACAAGGCAACATAATGGGCAAGGAAGCTCCAGGAAAAACCATACAGAATGTAGAATTTGAGGCTTTGAATTCCGAAGACTAAATTTACTTAACCAACAATTTAATATTTGACTGATGACTGGCACCTCTCACAGACACCAGAGAGGTCTGAGTCAGTGGGAGAGGGCTGAATGTAAATGAGAGACTTTAGAAAATATGTGTTGTGAGTTTCTTTAAAGTGAATTTATTTAAAAAATGTAAAGAAAGTGAAGTTATCAAAAAATAAAGCATGCCCATTTATTAAAAAAGTAAGGCAAGCAAATCTATATATCTGGCTCAGGAAGCTCAGACTGGCTCTCAGCTAATCTGAAGAGCAAGTGGGGCTGGGAGAGGGGTTTTGCCTTGTATGTCTTCCTGTCTATAAGTATTTCTTTTCCATTCCTCTGCTAGATATCCTGTTGTAGATGAACTCCAAAGTCCCCCCTGCCCGCATTTTCTTTGCCATGGCTTTTCCACAATTTATGAGGGGCACAGGAAAACTTTATAATGACAAAGCAAAACTGCTGGATTTCTGATCAGTGAATGGGGCAGGATAGGACTATACTCTTACTCTTCCTTCCTCCTCCTTTTATGTGGTAGTTTTAACAGCTTCATCCTCTCCTCTCCTTTGTGAGGAGAGGTTTTTAACCCTTTGTTCTCAAGATAAAGTCCTGCTACAGACAGCCTGCAAAACTTCTTGTTTTCTTTTCCTGCCTCAGTTTCCTTATCTCGCTTGTCCCAGAATTTTCCTAGCTTTTCATTGTCCTATAACAGACATACCCTGTTAGATAGTTTTAGAGTAATTTTGCTTTTGCTTTTTAGTTTATTTTTTTGTTTAACCTTATTGTTTTGTCATTGTGCTCTTAACGCAAGACTATCTTTTTAAGAAATATCCTATCTAATAAAAGAGTAATATGCAAATTTGACCATACCTTCACCACACCCACAAGCCACACCCAGAGCCATGGCCCACCGGCCAATTTGAAGCAGATTATGCAAATAAACCCCAACTAAGATGGCTGCCACCACTGAGAGCAGGAGGAAGGCTTGGGTTTCCCCAGCAGCAGAGGAAGCCAAGCTTTCTGCCTGCCTAGGCCTCCACTCAATGTTACAAAGTTTCAATTATAAAAGATACAGAAATGGCTGGCAGCCACTGAGCTGGAGAGAACAGAGGCTTGGGTTTCCCTGGCAGTGGACGAAGCCAAGCTTTCAGCCTGCTGTTGCCAGCCTAGGCCTCCACTCTAGGCTACAATGTTTCAAACAGAAATGGCTTGGCTCCACTCTAAGCTACAAAGTTTCAATTATAGACACAGGTTAATCCCAGATACCAGGGCCTCCACTTGGGTTGCTGAGGGGCATGGCCGGCCTGCAAACCTTCACAGGCCCCTAGCCCAGGCTGCCCTTCACCCCAAGGGAACCCCTACCCTGATCTGGGACACTCTTCAGGGCAAACCAGCTGGCCCCCACCCATGCACCAGGCCTCTATCCTATCTAATAAAAGAGTAATTTGCAGATTGACCATCACTCCAACACACAAGAGGGCTGCCCCCATGTGGTCAAAGATCCTGCCCCCATGTGGACACAAGATGGCCACCACAAGATGGCCAGCAGGGGAGGGTCATTGGGAGGTTCCAGGCCCTACAAGGGAGGGCAGTTGGGAGCAATCGAGCCTGCAGGAGAAGGCAGTTAGGGGTGACCAGACAGGAAGAGGAGGGAAATTGGGGGCAAACAGGCTGGTAGGGGAGCAGTTAGACATCAATCAGGCTGGCAGGGTAGTAGTTAGCAGGTGATCAGGCTGGCAGGCAGACGTGGTTAGGGGCAATCAGGGAAGCAGGCAGATGAGCAGTTTGGAGCCAGCAGTCCTGGATTGTAAGAAGGATGTCTGACTGCCCATTTAGGTTCAATCCTACCGGGATTGGGCCTAAATGGGCAGTCGGACATCCCTCGAGGGGTCCCAGATTGGAGAGGGTGCAGACTGGGCTAAGGGACATCCCCCATGCACGAATTTCATGCACCGGGCCTCTAGTGTGTGTGTGTGTGTGTGTGTGTGTGTGTGTGTGTGTGTGTGTGTGAATTTCAGAGAGGAAGGGAGAGGGAGAGAGAGATAGAAACATTAGTGATGAGAGAGTCATTGATCAGCTGCCTCCTGCATGTCCCCCTACTGGAGATAGAGCCTGCCACCCTGGCTTGTGCCCTTGGCTGGAATCAAACCTGGGACTTTTCAGTCTGTAGGGTGACACTCTATCTATCTAGCCAAAACAGGTAGAGCAAATGAATATCTCTTTGTAGCTTCATATTCTATACCTTTTCCCTCACATTTACTTATTCCTAAAATAGCCTTTTACTTTCTATAGAAAATTGCTTTTTTCCTCCTAATGACTTTATTGATTTCTGAAATTCTGATAGAGATACAAAGTCTAAGAATATGTTAGGGTGCATAAAATGTGTGCACTGGGGGTAGGGTGGTGAAGGGATAGTGGTGGTTTCCTCAGCCCAACCTGCACCCTTTCCAATCTGAGCGTCCTCAGGGGATGTGCTTGTTAGGCCCACTCCCCTTGGTTCTGTGCTCTCTGCAGACCTGCCTACTCATCACTGCCGCAGGCCCTGGTGTCTGTCTCTGTGGGGGCCTGCTTGTTCCTCACCGTGGTGAGGGCTAAAAGGATGACTCTGGCAGGGCTGAGGGTACTAGGTACCACCATCTTGTGACTACAGGCACCTCCATCTTTGTGACAAAGTGATGGTCAATTTGCATATTCTATCTTTATTACATAATATGTGGATATACCTTAGAGGGGAAAGCAATCCAAAAAAGTTTGTGTAAATATAACCCCACCCAGAAAAAAATTGGTATCAGAAATGTGGTTATGTTCACTGTTTTTATCTTATTGAGTTACCCACTTTTACTTTAAAAGTTGCAAAGCTGTTTTACATAGTGCTTGTTGTTTTGTTTCATTATCCATTTCCCCCCAGGCTGTACAAATTGATAAAATTTATTATAAAAGTGAGGTCAGTTTACAAAAACAAATGCCACAAGAGAAATCTAAAAGCATAGAGAACACATGGAGAAACTATTGACACAGGTTGGAGACCAATAAAATAATATCTGGGGTACTTTTAAATATATTAAGGAGGTAGAAGAGGACATATATAATTCTGATTTCTGAGTGTGATATCATAAACACTACAGAAAATTTGCCCCCAGCATCTGGTAACCAGACTAATTTTATGAAAATCAAGAGTTGGTTTAAAATTAGATGGGCAAGATCAACTGCTATTAATGTGATTGCTTTTTTCTCATTTTACTGAGGTCTAGCATAGATATCAGGTTTAACTTCCCATAAGCATTACTGTGTATGACAAATATATTTAAAAATTAAAATTAGAGTATATTTTAATTGGGATATAATAGCTTTATAAATTAGCAAACTTGTGTGTTAATGTAGAAAAATTATTCAAAACAGTGAAGGATTTTTGTGAGTGTATTTGAGCCAACTGTTGCCAGGAACCAGAATCTTAACATATTGGGATAATGCTCTTAAGAATGGTGGTTTTTCACCAATTTTTACAAATTACCATCAAAGGAGGTTGCAGAAAATCCATTGTGATAGATTAGGAAGATGGGAGAAAGCAATGCAGGAGGAAACCTCTGGGATTGGATAAAAAGTGAAATGATAGACACATGCTTCTTTTAAATAGGTGGGTGCAGGACAGTTAGCCGTCAACAATTAACATGATAAAAATTACAATGGAAGAAACAGCACTACCTGGTTTGGCTCAGTGGATACAGTGTCGACCTGCAGACTGAAGGGTCCTGGATTCAACTCCAGTCAAGGGCACATGCCTGGGTTGGAGGCTCGATCCCCAGGGGCCATGTGGGGGCTGACGATCAATAATTCTCTCTCATGGTTGATGTTTCTATCTCTCCCTCTCTTTTCCTCTCTGAAATCAATAAAAAAATATATTTTTTTTTTAAATGAAGGAGACAAGTGGTCTTCACTCTGGTACCATTTGTTGTGCCCCAAGGGGTCTGGAAAAAGGGAAGTTCCAAGTGACATTCCACAGGTATGTTATCTTATAAACAAAAAGACAATAGGCTTAGTAAAGATCAAAGTCCATCTTTGTCAGGGAAGATACTGGCCTAGGACATGACTACCCACTATACTAGTAAACTGCTTTTTAATGAAAAGGTTTTAATTTCAGACCTTCCCTGAGTTAGTTAGGTTAGCACGTGGCCCCTGTTCAGCCACAGGTGTAAGGTTTTCCTCTACTCTAATTTTTTTATTCACTGGTCAATTTACTGTTCATTATTAGAATAGCACCAGTATCATAGAATGATCTCCTCTCACCTAACCTTTATGCTGGAAATTGAAGTTAAATTGCTAATTCTCTTCAGACGCTAATTAAACTATCACTGACTTTATGCAGCACACTGTGCTTTAAATATATATGCCTATGATACTCAGCAAATGAATTGCTACTTTTATATATTAATAATGAGAATATTGGTTATATTTTCAACTTTAATTAATACCTCCTTGCAAAGATATCATTAAAATGGTATTCAAGATTTACAGAGTTCATAAAGCAGAATTAGTGACTTAATATACCTTCTAGAGCTTGACCTTTTCAACATGTTGTCTAATATTTGGCTATAAAACCACTGAATTTTTAAACCTTTGTTGCCTTAGCTCACCTTCACACCTATTTCCTCAGTGAACTGTTTGTTTTGCTGAAAATGGAAAACATGTCACTAACGCCACTATACCTACTGCAAAAGCAAAAGTAACTGTGTGACTCCTGGCAGTGATAACCAAACAGTGAGCCAAGATGTTCTGCCTCAGGTCCTGTCTCACGATGCCAAAGACTGAGCTCCACAGACCAGATGATTTAAGTAAAAGTGTGGAAAATGTATTACAAGGGATTTCAAACTCTTCACAAGGGGGGAAGGACCCAATAATGGGCTGCCCATTAAAACCGTAGTCCAGGTTATATATTTGCTGCAAGGCTGCTCTATGTCTATTTGTATCATCACCTGATTGATTCCTATGGGGAAAGCAAGGGACTTGGTTGGAAAGTCTGTCAGGAGGATTATCCAGAAGGTCAAGGGCCTCTGAGGGGACCTTGCCAAAAGCAGCAGCCCCTACCTTGACTTTTCCAAACATGTCTGAGCCTCCGGGGTGTTTTGCTGGAATCTCTGTGTTTAGTCTTTAAAGACTTGACCTTGTAGAAGCATGTGCTTTCTCAAGGATGCTTTCCCTGCTGACTGATTCTAGAGCTTAATTTTAGTTCAAGCTGTTATGACAGTAAGAGCCAAAGGAGACATGCTCAGAGGCCTACTTGGTGGTGATAGCCAAGCAGTGCCTTAGCCCTCCCGCTCTTTCACAGAAACGTGTGTGAGTAATCATCCATCTGTTGCTCAGGGTCTGCCGTAAGCCCTAGCAGATCCTCTCAGCTGTTTTTGCCCAGAAATGGATCTGAACGTTCCCTGTTGCTCTGTGTTCTTTTCTGTGCCTATGATGAACTTTTTTTTGTTTCTATGTGTTCGTACTCCTTGTTGCCAGAGGCCATCCCTTGGTTTCCCATGCCTCCCACTTTGAGTCCAGACACATTTTGCTATTTCTGCTCAGTTGGTTTCTGTGGTTAGGCTTGCTCAAACTGCCATGTCTTCCCTTGCCTATGTTCCACTTGCCTGTGTTTTCCCACTGGACCCCTGCCTTATCTGCCCTCTCAGTATCTAGTCCAGAATGTAAGGAGCTTAGTCGTAGCCATTCTATCCTAAAAACAAATGGAAAGTGAAAAAATGGAAAATAAACAGTTCTTCTTGGATCCATCAGAAAAGTGAGATTATAGGGCAAATTGCTGGCCCCAGTTTGGAGAGACAGGCAGCTACAGAGAAGGACAATCTAGCCACACTGAAATCCATAGCAGAAAACCCCTTGGGAATGAGTGCCAAGGTAGGAAAACCTAAACTTTAATTGATGCATTGCTGGAGGCCTGGTGAGAACAAGACTGAGAGTTAAGAGGTCTAGGGGTACCAAGGTACATGAGGCCCTTCCACTTTTATGAGCTTTACCTCCAGGAACTCTACCAGGTACTCACAATGAATAATCAGAAAGACAATTCCCTCCAGCTTATTTAGAAGGTAGGGGAAAACGACCAATTTCAAATGCACCAGATCATTCTATTACTCTATCTAATAAAAAAAAAAAAGCTGAGACTAATCACAGGACAATGTATGGCTATATTAATAAAAGCCTGTTTATAGCAGTTTCTTTCACCTGATACATCAGGTCCATTTTTCAATAAAAAAAATACAAGGCACACTGAAAGGCAAAAAAGCAAACACAGTTGCAGAGGTAGAACAAGCATTGGAACAGAGTCAGAACATGGGTATAGAAATTATACGTCCAGGAATCAAAAACAAAAGGCTATAATTAACATGCTAATGGTTTTAATGTAAAAAGTAAACAACTTCCAAAAACAGATATCCTATCTGATAAAGAGGTAATATGCAAATTGACTATCACTCCAACACACAAGATGGCCACCTTCGTGTGGTCAAAGATGGCCAGCAGGGGAGGACAGTTAGGGGCAATTGGGCTCGCGGAGAGCAGTTAGGTGTCCATCATGCTGGCAGGCAGGCGTGGTTAGGGGCAGTCAGGCAGGCAGGCAGGCAAACAGTTTGGAGCCAGCAGTCCTGGATTGTGAAAGGGATGTCTGACTGCCAATTTAGGTGTGATGAGGCCTAAACAGGCAGTCAGACATCCCTCATGGGGTCCCAGATTGGAGAAATGCAGTCTGGGCTCCATGCACAAATTTTGTGCACTGGGTCTCTAGTATAATATAAACAAGGAGATGGAAATCTAAAGAAGAATAAAAAGAAATGCTAAAAATCTAAAACACCGTAACAGAAATAAAGGATGCTTGAGAGGCCATTAGTAGAGTGAATAACTGAGGAAAGAATCTCTGAGTTTAAGGATATGATAGTAGAAACTTCCAAAGCTGAAAAGGAGAGAGAACAAAGTCTGAAAAATGCAGGACAGATAATTCAAGAATTGTGAGACAACTACTAAAAAAATGTAACATACACATAATGGAAATAGCAGAGAGTAGAAAAATGACATAAGTCAGAAACTCAAATCTACATAAAGGAAGAAAAAGCATCAGGAAAAGAATAAAGGAAAGTAAAATAAAGCCTTTATTTTTTCTTATTTTTAATTGGTTTAACATAAAACAAGTTATTCAAAATAATAATAGCAATAATGTATTTGATTTTACTTGCTTGTGTGTATATGTATGCTTAAATATAAGTAAAATAAATGACAAAAAATTATACAGAGAACAAGAAGAAGGAAATTAGAATCAGTCTTTTATTATTAGTTCCATGCACTACCATGAAGTGATATAGGGTTATTTGAAAATGAACTTGGATTGGTTGTATATGCGTTTTGCAAACATTAAAAAATATGTAATGAATAGGCTAAGAAATGACAGAAAATGGAATCACATAAAATATTCAGTGAAAACTACAAAAAGCAGAAAAAGAGCAGAAGAGTAGATTAAATTCACCAGTTCCTTGAAAGACACAATTTTCCAAAAGTTATACAAAAACAAATAGACAATCTGAATAGACCTATATCTATTATTGCAACTGAATCACTGACTAATAATCTTTCAAGACAGAAACATCAGACCCCAATGGGTTTACTGGTAAATTATCCTATCTAATAAAAGAGTAATATGCAAATTGACCATCACTCCAAGACATAAGATGGCCACTACAAAATGGCCAACAGAGGAGGGCAGTTGTTGGTGATCAGACCAGCAGAGAAGGGTAGCTAGGTGGGACCAGGACTGCAAGGGAGGAAATTGGGGGTGATCAGGCCTGCAGTGAGGGCAGTTGGGGGGACCAGGCCTGCAGGGGAGGCTAGTTGGAGGGAACCAGACTTGCAGGGGAGGTCAGTTGGTTGGGGGGCATGATTGTAGGGGAGGGAAGTTGAGGGGAACCAAGCCAGCAGGGGAGGGTATTGAGGGGCAATTGGGCTAGCAGAGGGGCAGTTAGGCATCAATCAGGCTGGCATGAGAGTGGTTAAGGAGTTATCAGGTTGGCAGGCAGAAGCAGTTATGGGCAATCAGGTAGGCAGGAGAGCAGTTAGGAGCCAGAAGTCCTGGATTGTGAGAGGAATGTCTCAAAGCCTGAGCAGTCTGACATCCCTCGAGGGGTCCCAGATTGAAAAGGGTGAAGGCTGGGCTGAGGGACACCCCACACCCTGTGCACGAATTTTGTGCACAAGCCCTCTAGTAAATATTTAAGGAAAACATTACACATATTCTCTATAATCTCTTTCAGAGGATAGAAGTAGAGAGAGTATTTTCTAACTCATTCTATGAGATCAGTACTACCCTAATACCAAAATCTAATACCTAATACCAAAACTAAACCAACATTATGAAAAAACAACAGACTAATAGTTCCTATGGACATAGATTAAAAAATTCTTTGAAAAAATGTTAACAAATTAAGTCCAACAATGTATAAAAATAATTATACAACATGACCAAGTTGGATTTAATCCAGGTGTCAATTAATATAACCCATCACTTCAATAGACTAAAAAAGAAAAATCATAATCCTACATAATAAAGAAGTAACATGAAAATTGATCCTCACACCCTCATGTCACAATATGGCCACCCCCACATTATCACAAGATGACCTCCCCCATGTTGTCACAAGAAGGCCACCACAAGATGGCCACCCCATGTCATCATAAGATGGCCACTCCACATTGTCACAAGATGACCAGAGGGGAAGGCAGTTGGGGTTGATCAGGCCTGCAGAAGAGGGCAGTGGGCATATAGGTGTCAATAATGCCAGCAGTGGAGTGGTTAAGGGGCTATCAAGCTGGCAGGCACAGTTATTAGGGGCAATCAGGCAGGCAGGCAAGTGGTTAGGAGCCAGCAGTCCTATAGGATTGGACCTAAACCAGCAGTCGGACATCCCCCAAGGGGTCTCAGATTGGAGATTTCAGGCTGGGCTGAGGGATACCCCCTCCAGGCCTCTAGTTATATCAATAAATGTTAAAAAGCATCTCCCACCACAAATTCATATTAAAAATTATCAGCAAACTAGGAATATGGGGAACTCCTCAACTTGATAAAGAATGTCTACAAAAAACCAGTAGCTAACATCTTACTTAATGATGAGAAACCAACACTTTCTCAATAAGATCAAGAACAAAAGTAAGGATGTCTTTTCTTACCAATGCTTCCCAGTATCCTCCTGGAAATCCCAGCTAATTTAATAAGACAAGAAATGAAAATTTAAAATACAGTTTGAGAAGGAAAAAATAAAACTGTATTTGTTCACAGATGACCTAGTTTTCTATGTAAAAAAGTCTTTAAAAAAAGAATATATTTAGTTTTCTAAAAAACTACCAAATTATCTTCCAAAGTGACTGTACCATTTTGCACTTTCACCAACAATAAATAAGAGTTACTGTTACTCCAACTTCTTGACAATATTCAGTATTGTCAATATTTTATATTTGGGTCATTCTGATAATTATGTAGTGTTATCTCATTGTTTTCATTTGAAATTCCATGATGATGTAAGACATTGAGTATATTTGAATAGGCTGAATTGACATCTATATACCATCTATGTTGAGGTTATTTGTTCAGTTTTTAATTGGGATATTTGTTTTCTTATTATTATGTTTTAAGAGCTCTTTCTTCATGAGTTTTTAAAATACATTTGATCATTCCAGCAAAAGTTATAATGCCATATGATATGTGCTCAAAGTAGGTAGAAAAACTAAGTATGAAAATCACATTATACTGAAGTAAAAATTTTCTGGGTGTACTTTACTTACAAGATTTTTTCCTTACATGATATTAACCTACCATCCTCCTTTTTTTTTTTATTAATGGGGGCTTTTGGAAATTTTATAATGCAGTCTTAATAACTTTACGTTTTAATTTTTTTGCACAAAAATATAACTGCTTTAAGTTCATTGCATGGTAAGCCATTTTACCATTAGATGAACTATCAATAGAAATTTTAGTTAATACTTTAGGAATAGCTTTTTGTCCCGTACAATTAAATTTTCTTGAATATTCACTTATTTCAATTAGTGAATTTAAATTAATCTGAAAACTTGATTACTATTTTACTGTCAAATTTAATACTCTTAGTTTACCTTGTAAATATCAATGGAAAGGATTCCTTGCATTCTTGAATAGGACCTGAGCATTCCTGGTGCTAGGTTGGCTTTAGATATAGGGCAACTATTATAGGCCAAGTCCCTGTCTGTTACCTGGGTCCTGGTCTGTGCTGGGCATGGGAAGCAAAGCAGCCATGGGGGTAGTAGACATCCCTCAGAAGGGGTAAGGGATCAGGCTCCTGCAAGAGAGGTTTTGTGCCCCTCATCTGTTGACCTCCATGTTCATTCCTGATGGCCCCTCTGCCACTGTGCCTGTCTTAGGTTGTTCCTTCCCTGAGGAATCTTACCCATCTTCGGCTAACCAGCCATAATTTTCATTTGTAATAATAACAGCATGGTGTCAAAATAAGCCAAAGAAAAATTGTCTGGGCAAAAATAAAAAGGATCCCAAGTCAATTTTATAGAAAAGATTCCTTTATTAACTTTTGGTCATGAATATGTTTGTATATTTTCAGAAAACAACTCCAAGACCATGTGGATTCCTGCAACAGAGAAGTTGACAGGTCTGCTCCAACCATGAAGATAAGAGAAGAAACAGTCCAGAGATTGAAGACATTGACAATGCCTTGCATGCTACCAGTCAGTAGCTGTGCATCACTGCAGGTTACCCAGGACCAAACAACAGAGGGTCAGACCTGCATTACCAACATTTGTCCACCATCCAGATACCCTTGCTGACATTCACACATAAGGAACAGTTTGACATTGAAACTGTTGGTCATTGAAATTGGGTCTCAAACATTTCTTGTGCTCATTTGCTTATTTCCAGTCTGCAGAGGCAAGATTTTTTAAAGAAAGAAAATGGAGAAATAAAAATATATACAGAGGCAAAGAAGCATGGAACGGTTTGTTGGACTACAGCGGGAAGGCAGAGGATGTTGGAGGGGGGTGCTGCAATAGATCAATTGAAGGACTTGTATGCATGCATAAAAGCATAACCATAGGACACAAGACACTGGGATGAGGGGCAGGAGAGGGCATGTGCTGGGGGGTTGGGAAAGCCAGGAGGAGGTCAAGGGGGAAAAAAAGGAAACATATGTTCTACTATTTGTAATACTTTAAACAATAAAAAAAATTTAAAAAAAAGACAAACACATTTTAAAAGTGAGCAGAGTAAAGGCCTCAAATGAAGTCAATTTTCTACATTTTAGTCAAAGTAGTGAAATGTCAATACCAGTAGACTGTTACATATGTAGACTATGACAGTGTGTGTGTGTGTGTGTGTGTGTGTGTGTGTGTGTGTGTGTGTGTGTGTGTGTGTGTGTATACACTAGTGGCCCGGTGCATGAAATTTGTGCACGGAGGGGGTTCTCTCAGCCCAGCCTGTACCCTCTCCAATCAGGGACCCCTTCAGGGATATCTGATTGTTGGCAATCTAGGACCACTGGCTCCTAACTGCTCACTCGCCTTCCTGCCTGATTGCCCCTAACCCCTCTGCCTGCCTGCCTGGTCACCCCTAACCCCTCTGCCTGCCTGCCTGATTGCCCCTAACTGCTCTTCTACCAGTCTGATTGCTCCTAAATGCTCCCCTGCTTTCCTGGTTGCCTCTAACTGCCTCTGCCTTGCCCCACACCCTGGACCCAGGCTTCCCTCCCTCTGGCCAGCTATAGGCACCCAGGACCTGGGCCAGCTTCACTCAGGCTGGTTGCAGCCACAGGCAACCACAGGCACCCAGGACCACTAGGCACGCGGCTTATCCCTCTCCTGGGCCAGAGCGGCAGGCACAGCTGTTGGCATCCGGGACTGTGGAGTGGGTGGCTTGTTCCTCTCCCAGTCCATAGCCTGTCTGGTCCCCATTCCTCTCTCCCCAGTATTGAGTGTCTGAGCCATTATGGCATGATGGCATAAAGGTGTGATGACTATTTGCATATTAGCTCTTTATTATATAGGATTTTAACTTGTCACCGTCTATATTCAAGTGGATATTTTACCACTTCACATTTTGTATAGAAACTTCACTGTAACAAAATTTCATTTTTCCCAGGCAATATTTATGCTATTGTTGTCATGTATTTTACTTACACAGATGTTATAAAACTGACATTACATTATTATTTATTTGAATAGTTAATTATCTTTAAATATATTTAAATAATAAGAAACTTCTATTATATTTTTTCCTATGCATATACTGACTGTATTTGGTGTTTTCCATTTGTTGTTATAGATCATTATTTGTATCTGGCAAAATTTTATTTCTGCTTGCAGGACTTCTTTTAACATTTCTTATACTACAAATCTACTGGTGATTAAAAAAAATGCAATCTTTTAAAAATAAAAATATTTTAACTATTAAAACAGTTTAAAAGTTAAAATATATTTCAACAATTTTAAACTATTTTAAAAATATTTCCACTCTGTCTAGAATTATAAATTGAGAGGATTTCGCCCCTTGTGAGTACTTTAATGATGTTGCTCTACTATCTTCTCCCTTACACTGTTTCTGATGAGAAATCTTTTGTAATCTTTATGTTTATTCCTGTGTATAGTGTGTCTCTTTTCTTCTGACTACAGCCCAGCCCGGCACCCGGCCATCGCAGGGCCCTGTGATTGAGCCCCCGCCAAGGCTGGGTGGCTCCACCAACAGCATGGCCCAGCCTAACCCAGGGCCAGTCCTGGGCACCCGACCATTGCCCTGTGATTGGCTTGTGGGCATGGCTTTTGGGTGTAGTGAAGGTTCGGTCAATTTGCATATTACTCTTTTATTAGTTAGGATGCATAGTGTAATACCTAGAGCAACCATTAAAACTATACAATGATATCTATTCAAAAGCACTGTAAACAATAAAAAGAAACTCTTAAAAATGCTTAAGCAATTCCCAGGAAGGAAAGGAGAAAGAAACAGAAACATGAGAAACAGAGGGAACAAATAGAAAACAAATAATATGGAAGACTATCCCCTAACATATCAATAACTGTGTTAATTATAATTGTTCTAAATATATCCATTAAAAGACAGAGATTATATAGAAACATAATTAATCTATATGCTGTCTATAAGAAACTTACTTCAGAATGATCTGGGCATATTGAAAACAGCAAAAATACACAATGTAAATCTTAGCTATTCAAAAAGAAAAAGCAAGATTATCTCTATTAATATTAAGTAAAATGACTTCTGAACAAAGAAATTTTCCAGTGACAAAGAAGATATTACATAATACTTAAAGGATCAAATCTACCAAAGAGAAATAGAGGTCCTACATGTGTATGCACCAAGCAACAGAGCATCAAAATAAATGTAAATAAATAAAATAAAAAACTGATAGAACTAAAAGAAAAAATAAATGAGTCCACAGCTTTAATTAGGGATTTCAGTACCATATAACTGTTAAATTAATTAAATTTATAATTTAAAAACTAACTAAAAAGAAATCTCTAGTCCCAGATGGTTTCAATAGAAAAATCTATCAATCATTAAATAAGAATTGGCCAACTCTGCATAATCTCTTCTAGAAAATGGAAGGGGAACTAACATTTTTTAATATCATATTTTATCCTGATGTCAAAGTCAGACAGAAACAATACAAAAAAGAAATAAATACATAAATAAAACTATAGATCAATATCTTTCATTAATTTAAATACAAAATATTAGCAAATTGGACCTAGCAATGTATGAAAAAAATTCTTAAACATGACACCAAAAATACTGTTCATCCTAATATGTAAAAACCCAGGGTCCATAATGACCTGGCCAAAGGCTCCACTGAACACCAGAATTCAGTCCTGCACTGACTTCGATGGGTGCAGGAATGGTGAACCAGAACTGACTGCCAAGGGGACTGAAGATCAGGCCCTGAGAGAGGCTTGAAGAGAGAGGCAGGGTTTCATCTGCAGCCTCCATGGCTGCTGTTGATCAGCACTTGCCTCTCTCTTTTTCTCCAGGTTTTGCCAGCATCTGCACCTCTGTTTCTCTCCAGGCCTCTGTGGGAGCTGCTAATCAGGCCCACCTCTCTGATCAAGCCCAGAGATAGGCCTGGAGATACTGACTGGCATAGAAACCAACCAATCAGAACCCAATCTGGGTGAACTGTGAGGAGCCAATGGCTGCCTAGGAGGCGGAGCTTTTGATGCTGACTGGTATAAAAACTGACCAAGCAGAACTAAATCTGGGTAAACTGTGAGGAGCCAATGGCTGCCAAGAAGCATTGGTTTTAACACTGACTGGCATAGAAACTGACCAATCAGAACCAAATTGGCTGGCAGAGGAGGGCCGTTGGGAATTAAATCAGGTCAGCAGAGGAGGGCAGTTGGGGGCAACCAGGCTGGCAAGGAAGAGCAGTTAGGGAAAACCAGGCCAGCAGGAGAGGGTAGCTGGGGGTGAGATCAGGCCAGCAAGGAAAGACAACTGGCAGCATGATCAGGCCGGCAGGAGAAGGCAATTAGGGGTTATCAGGCAGGCAGAGAGGTTAGGGGCAATCAGGCAGGCAGGCAGGTGAGCGATTAGGAGCCAGCAGTCCCAGACTGCAAGAGAGATGTCCCACTGCTGGTTTAGGCCAATTAAAAATTTTACCTTGTGAAATATCTTATGAAAAGAATAATAAGACAAAATATAGACTTGCAGAAAGTATTTGCAAACCACATATATGGAAAGGGACTTGTATTTAAAATATATAGAAAGGAGGACAGATAAACTTTATGTGACGTAAGCAATTCTCTTACAGATTTATAGAATGTAGCACAATATTCTAGTGATGGCTTATACTATGTCAAGTATTCAGGAAGGTAAGATTCTTCCACTGATCATCCTGGATAGTAATGTGTAGCAGATTATCATAGGTAGAGCACCCAAATTAAGCATACCTCTCTGAATCCATTCCATTAAGTAGTATTTTCCCACATTGCCTCTGGGCTTAGTCAAGTTGGCTTGGCTGATGAGACACCATGCAGGCAGAAATTTAAAATATTTCTACATTAAGGCTGGCCCCCTTAGTTCCTGGTTTTAGAACTCTGCACATATGAAGAAGTCAGCTTATCCTATTAAAGACAAATAGTCTAGCAGTTAGCCAATACCAACAACCAGGCTTTTGAGTGAGGCAATCTTAGACCATCAATCCCCAGCATAATGATCAGGGAATATAATGAGCAGCAAAAGAACCACTAAAATGAACCCAGCCCATATGGCTGACCCAGATAAGCATAAAGTAAAATGGTTGTTATTTTAGGTCACTATTTTCATAGTAGTTATTGCAACAACATATAACTGATACAGCTTATTATTGCTAAATGTTTAAATCTTAATTCAACTCAAGTAAATAGGCTGAATTATGTGATTGAGTATTTTCATTTCAACTAAAACTTTAAATACCTTTCATAATAATTCTATTCTAACTTTTTGAATCTGAAGTTGTTCTTGGTGTCCAAAGGATCACTGAAGATAGTAACATCAATGTAGATAAATTGGAAAGTTGAATTCAGGGTAAATTTATCCAGAACCTACCTTACATTAATAATTTAAGTTTGCCAATAATAATTTTAGTTCCAAATTTTGCCTGCCTTCTTAATATCAAATGGTAAAAAAAATCAATAAATTCTGAGTTTACTCAGAACCACTGAATATGTTTTACCAAATATACCTTTATACAAAGAGTCAAGTCTTGAACCATTATGGACTAGGAGCTATTTTCTTATCATCTGTTTGAAATAGTTTAAAGAAGAACCACTGACAAACATTGGATCCACACCATATAGAAGATTAAATGTCATCTGTTATTTTAATATTGCCATATAACTTATTAAGAGTAATCTGAGGAACTTATTATTCAAACTATTATTTAGATCAAACAATCTAGTAGGCACATTAATATTTTAAAAGCCCACTTTCACCATCTTAACTATAATAAACTTTAAAATATGCCAATCTTTATGCTGTAGGGCACAATTTGACTACCAGCTGGGTCAGGAAGAAATGTTCCCCATAGTGTAGTGCTGCCGATTACCAGAGGTGTAAAGAGAACAAGAAAAAGAGTCAGGGGGTTACTCAGTCCTCTAAAGCATCTGGTATTAGATACTCTCCGAGTGAGAATTCAGGATAAGATAAAACATTCCATTGTTCCTGTATGTCAATTCCAATATTCCTATGAGCTGCCAATATGACACTCCTGCCACAAGGGAGGGATTTCCTACAAAACAGATGTCACTTACAGTATTATGTGGGCTATCTATCTCAACAAATAATTGCTTGGCACTTCTGCCCTATGGCAAGGGTCTGAAAATATGTTGGGGTGGGAACACAGCATACAAGCAGATGGGCATAGATAAAAGAAAGAGCAAGAGCATACTGAGTCCTAAATGCATGTGTAAAAGCCAGATGGGGGTATTGAAGCAGATGTCTTTCCTTATCTTCAGTGACTAAAGCCCAAGATAAGAATTTCACAGTTATTACATACTTGAAAGTTCTATACTAAAATTTCTTTAGATGAGTGTGAATTGCACAGGCTCTATTTCATTAGGAAAAAAAAAAAAAAGAACCTTGCCTTTTTGATACACACTGCAATTTCCATTTGAAATGAATGAATTTTGCTTCAGGCCTGAAACTGATATGAAACTCCCAACACCAGTGCCACCCCTCCCCCCCAAAAAAATAGAAAAAGGAAAAAACTCAGCTGGGATAAGAGAATGGACACAAAGACTGACAATGAAATGATAAAGTACAATTGATATGTGACTTGCCTGAGAGAGGCAGCAAGAGAGGGAAAAAAGTTCTTTTAAAATATCAATAAGAGAATCAAAGAAAGCAAGATCTTTTTTCTGATAAAAAGGGAAAAGTTAATAATGGTGAAGAAAGAAGGCAATTGCAATATGCTGCAATGGTAATGGAAGAAAAGAAGATAAAGATAGAATCGAAAAGAAACCATTTTAAATAAATTTAACATTACTTTATGTAGTTTTCACACATTGCACAATACAAGGATTAAAGTTTTAAAAACATTTAAATTATTTGCCCCAATAGCAGACCTGATTGATTATCCAAATAATTGGGTGGAAAAAGAGAAGGACTGTTTTTACTCACAAGAACCAGCAAAGAAACTTTTACTTTTAAAAATGCATTGACTCCAGAAAAGAAGCTTGAGGTGGGAGACAATATGAAAATATTTAAATTATTAAAAGTCATTGATATGTCGGACTTAGAAAATGCTTGAGGAGCCTGAGACCAGTTTGGCTCAGTGGATAGAGCGTCGGCCTGCAGACTGAAGGGTCCCAGGTTTGATTCCGGTCAAGGGCATGTACCTTGACTGCGGGCACATCTCCAGTTGGAGGTGTGCAGGAGGTAGCTGATCGATGTTTCTCTTCCATCAATGTTTCTGACTTTCTAACCCTCTCCCTTCCTCTCTGTGAAAAATCAATAAAATATATTTTTTTAAAAAGAAAGAAAGTAAATGCTTGAGGAGATTACTGACACACTTCTATGGCTATGATTGGACAGGTGCAGTAAGAGCTTTGAAAATTTCCTAGAAAAAATTCTTTGGCCATTTAATACCATCTGAAAACTGACTCAGTGAGACATTTGTTCATGTGTTGGAACAAATCCAAATACGTTTCTTAAGGAAAATTTTAAACTTTGCTTGCTAATGGCCCTTAATGAATGTGTCTTTATCATAAACTATTAATCCTACTGAAACCGAAATGTGGGGTTTCTGAGTCCGAGTTTGTTATCTCATGAAATTGAAGAGTGAAGTCTCAGACAGCCGATGTTCATGGAGAGATCCCGTCGTGGAAAAGGTGCAGCTGGGGTTGCAGGAGCAGCAGTAGTGTCCAGAGCTTCCTTTCCATGTTACAGTCAGGAGTAGTTCAGCAAACAAGCTAATTAAAGTCCATGTGTGGAGTTCCACATGGCCATAAGCCCCGTGGGCGGGGGTGGGGGGAGTGGGGGGATTGGGGAGAGCATCTCCTGCCATCAACCTGAGAGTCTAGCGTGCAGGGGAGAGAGAAGAGGATGAGCATTTGCTTTTTTTAATATATGCTTGTTAGTGTCTGATAGGTCCTTTCAGAAAAATTTTGCTTTAACAATATCCTTGGGAGTGGTTTATATACCTTACTACCTTAAGAGTGGTTATGTGCAAGATGCCTGTCTTAGTGACACCCATACATTTTAAAATTTGTCTCCTGCATGTACCCTTTCTTCAACCTAGCCCAGCTAGGTTGTCCTAGTAACTACACCCAGCTGGGTTTTCAGGATTTATTCACCCTCTCCTCCTACCTGACTACCTACCTAGCTTCCCTCTGTCTCCTCACTACCACATTCCTGTTTATTCAAAGTTTAACAATCCATCCTCAATTGTTAAAATGAAAAACAAGAAACAAAGTATTTATTGGGGAATATAATCTAAACTAGAGGCCCAGTGCACAATTAGGGCCAATTGGGGCCTTCCTTCTCATGGCTACCAGCTGTCAGCTATGAGGACCTTCCTTAGTTCCATGCCACTACCTGGTGGTCAGTGCACATCATAGTGAGCAGTCAAACTCCTGGTTGGTCTAACTCCCAAGGGGACAATTTCCATATTAACCTTTTCTTATATAGGATTTTTTGTAATAGCTATACTCCAGCAGAGAAAGTATAATACAGTGGAAACTGCCTAAGATTCCATTGTTCATTTTTTTGAATACTCAAAGCAAGGGAGGTAATAGGAATAAAGATATTCCCCCAATATCAGGCAACTTAAGGAGTTTGAACTTCATCTTAAAGGAAATAGCAAACCAATATTGTTGTTGGACTTTTTGCTTGTTTGAGAGAAGGATATTATTACAGCCAGCCCAGGGTCCCCTGAAAAGGTATTATTGAATAGCTTCCCGAGTCTAAGGGAGAGGGCTGTTTCCTCCCCAGTTCTTGTCTTTTTTTATAAATGAATTTAAATGAGAGATTGTGTTGTGATAAAGACAAATTATTAAAGCAACTTAAGAAAGCAAATTTATTAAGGAAGCAAGGCAAGTATCTCCTACCCTTTCAAATAGCATGGAGGGACCTGGAGTGTATCATGCTAAGTGAAATAAGCCAGTGAGAAAAAGACAAGTATCACATGATCTCACTTATATGTGAAATTAATGAACAAAATAGACATTGAAGCATGCAACAGACTGACAAATTTCAGAGGTGGGGAGAGGGGGCAGTGGGAAGAGATTAGCCAAAGAATTTATATGCATATATTAACCCATGGGCAGATAATAGTGAGGTGAAGGCTTGAGGAAGCAGAGTGGGGAGGCGGATGGGGGAGGACTTCAATGGGGGCCACCCCCATCTTGACTGCTGACATGTTTTCAGTTGTGATTGACTGGAAATCACCTCTCCAGCTCACTCAGACCTTACTAGGCATGGATCTAAACTGCTCTTCTCTTTCCCACTTTACTGTTTAATAATAACCAGGTTATTACATTAGCATCAGTATACTGTTGGTTGGAATTTAAATTGATGGAACTATTATGAAAAACAATTCAAAATAGGACTACCGTATGGTCCAGCTATTCCACAGCTGAGCATTTATCCAAAGAAAACAAAATCATTAATTCGAAACATATGGGCACCTGATAAGTTAAATGAATGGATAAAGAGGATGTGTGTATATTATTCAGCCCTCATGAAGAATGAAATCTTGCTATACACAACAGCACTGACGGGCCTCGAGTGTCCTAAACTAAGTGAAATAATTCAGATGAAGAAAGACAAACACTGTGATTTCACTCACATGTACAATCTTTAAAAGAAAAAAAAGGACAAAAAGCAGCACAAATGCAAAAACAACAACAAAAAATACATAAGCTCTTGGAGAAAATATTAGAGGTTTCCAGATAGTAAACGGGTTGGGCAAAAGGAGTGAAGGGGGTTCATTGTAAGGTGATGGATACTAATTAGATTTCTTTGGGGGGGGGGTGATCATGTGATAGTGTTTACAGTTGTCAAATTATGTTGTACACATGAAACTTACACAATAAGAGAGAAAAAAATCCTTCATTTCTTAAATTTAAAAAAAAAAGGAAATTTATAGACAGGCCCAGAGGGGAGACCATGTGAAGACATACAGAAGATGACCATCCACAGCCCAAGGAGAGAGGCCTCAGGGGACACCAACCACGAGGGCACATTTCCAATTTCCAGACTTCAGAACTGTGAGACTATACATTTCTGTTGTTAAGGAGAAAAAAAGTAGGATGTACCATCTCAAGCCCTGAAAAAGCAGAGTGGGAAATGGGCATAGGCTTTTGATGGACAAAGGGAAACTGTTATAATTCAGTGCCAACTAAGAGCCAGGACATGGAAAGTTAGTTTTCTCTAATAAAGCCACCAGAAAGTGAAAGTGTTCATGCCCAAACTGCTGCTTGAAATCACACTGTACACGTCTCAAAAAACGTTGTAGAAACACAATGTTTTGAACCCAAACTCTAGAAAGTTGAAAGTGCAGGGATTGGGGACTGTTGAGTCGAGTGCACTAAAACAATTAATACACCAAGACAAGACATTGCCTTAAATCTTGTGATGAATTTCTTAGTTTATATAGTTATATAGTAATATTGAATAATGTAACTTAAAATGAAATGTATACTATTCCTGTTTTTCTCAATTATTCATGTTTGAGATTTTACCCATAGGGTCAGTTACCACATATAGACAACATTATTCATCTAGTGCAGTGGTAGGCAAACTGCGGCTCACCAGCCACATGCAGCTCGCAAGCTACGTTTGCCTCTCTGTTGCCTAATGAGTTTGCCAATCACTGACCTAGACTCTCGATTCCAATAATTGCAGGCTGTTGTTGTTCCTTGTGAGTAAGCCCCTATCCCAGTGGTTGGCAAACTCATTAGTCAAAGGAGCAGCAAACTGCGGCTTGCGAGCTACATGTGGCTTGCAAGCCGCAGTTTGCCGGCCACTGACCTAGTGGAAGCTACTAGAAATAATCAGCATCTATATATCTGGACTTACATGCTTAAAAATAATTGAAAATGAAGATAATAATATTGCCACTAAAAATTAGTGAAATAAAGTTACATGTTGATTTTATATTATCTTAAAACTCTAATAAAATATATTTTTGGCCAATCCCCATGATGCACATTTTTAAGTAGTTATGAGAAATTTGAAGAGGTAACTACTAGTCATAATGATTTATTAAAAGGTTCAAAAAAAGGAGACAGACAATGAAAAGTTGAAGATGGACAACAGTCTTCACATTTGTGGAGTGGGATTATAAAGTTAAAGGTGACCAGTTTTCAATGTTTCAAGGTTAAGTAAAAGAAAATTAGACTGAAATTATATGCCAATCATTGTGAAGAACAATAATATTGTAACTTCTTTGGATGTTATTACCCAAAAGGTTGTATACTTCCTCAACTTTATTACCTAAAATCAAGACATACACTGAGGAGCAAGTACTGATTAATAAGAATCATAGTACCAGACTGTCTCACACTTGAGGAATCCAATAGAACAGGCAGCTCCCTCTCCTCCCCCACTTGGCTACAGTAAGCTATGATCCTCCAATGGTAAGCTCTGGGTCTATGAGGCTATGAGATGCTGAGTCTCAGATATATAAGGTGTTATTCAGACAACACAAAGAAGATTAGGTGTCTTCTTCAGGGTTCTTGATTATGAAATTGACATAATTTAGATGAATTTAGCATAGACCACAGCCTTCAGTTCATCCATTACTCATTATCAGCTACTAATAGCTATACTTGCTTAGTCTAACACATTCATTTCCTCATACTTCCAACAAAAAGGAACTTTTGGGGAAAGAAATTCCTTCATTATGTTTTTCTGTTTTGTTTTGTTTTTTTAAGATTTTACAGGCAATGAATGGCTGATACTTTATTTGTTTCAGTTCTCTGGCTTCTGTAATTTTCATCTCTTTTATTAAAAGAGAGGAATTTTTTAAATATGTAAGACATAGTACATGGCATAGGCCACTTGGCATAATTTCCTTTTTTGTTTTTGTCGGGAATTAATTAAAAACCTATGGTTTTACCCCTGATTGGCTTGCTGCGTTTGCCTCTCAGTGGTTAGAGCATCAGCCTGTGGACTGAAGGGTCCAGGGCCCAATTCCTGATCAAGGACATGTACGTTGGTTTCAGGTTCATCCCTGCCCTGTTCAGTCAGGGCATGTGCGGGAGGCAACCAATCAATGTCTCTCTTTCCCATTGATGTTTCTCTCTCTCCCCCATCCTCCCTCCCTCCTACTCTCTATGAAAAAAAAAAGTCAATGGAAAAAATATCCTCAGGCGAGGATTTAAAAAAAATCTATGGTTTTAAGAGGTCTCTCAGATAGACAACTTCAAAAGGTTCAGCATAAATATAAATGAGATTTATATCTGGAGGAAATGACCAAAACGACAGGTTATTTAGCACATTTATAACACCCAATTACAATTAATTAAAATTAATAGCCACAAATTGAATGGTTGCCTGGCTTATACTAATTTCTTAGAGACTATGTCTGAGAGCACTCCCTCCCAATTCTAATCACATACTTTCCTTTTCACATCTTCTACATTCATAAAAGTGAACACCTGATCAATGAAAACTGAACACAATACTCACCATCACCTTAATGACCAGACCAAGGGCTGGAAATATGATCCTAGCAAACCTTTACCTGGAAATGTTTCACAATGAAGCCAAGTAACATAAGCCCCATTTCTTCCCAGGTGGGAAGTTGTGAGGATGTAAACTAGAGAAAATGAAGCCTACAGTTTGCTGCAAGGAGGAGCTGGTCTCAGAACAAAGAAAACATGCAGAGGAAAGCAGAGATGAGAGACAGACATGTTCTTAATGATAGAGGTGACTGGTGGTTCCACTCACCTCTGATAGCACCTAACCTTCCTAGTAACAGGAGCCAACAGATGCTTTCTGTGGCTTACTCTACTTTCAGCTGGGTTTTTCTTACTGTAAATCATATCATTCCTCCAATAAAGCTAGTGAGAAAGTGTAAGTCTCAACTAAGTGAAGAATAATAACTGTCAGCAATATCATGGTTATATAGCATTCTTGATAATTGGGTGATTTTGATCTAATTTAAAAAAAAATTCTCAGCCTCAGTTCATTATCTATAAAACTAGAGGCCTGGTGCACAAAATTGTGCATGGAGGGTGGGGGTGTTCCTCAACCTGGCCTGCACCCTCTCCATTCAGGGCCCCCTTTGGGGGATGTCTGACATCCCTCTTGCAATCCAGGACTGCTGGCTCCTAACCACTCACCTAATGCCCTAACCACTTTGCCTGCAGACCTGATCTCCCCTAACCGCTCTCCCCTGCCAGCCTGATCGCCAATAACTACTCTCCCCTGATCACTCTCTAACTGCTCCCTGCCATCCTGATCCCCCCTAACTGCTCTCCTGGCAGTCTGATCGCCCCTAACCACCTCTGCCTCAGTCCCTGCCACCATGGCTTTCTTTGGAAGACACCCAGTCTAATTAGCATATTACCCTTTTATTAGTATAAATTGGATTTATAGCCACACTAATGGGTTATTGAAAAATATAGAGAAAAGGTATGTAAGGTGTTTAGTATAATGGTCCTCCCATAGCACTTGCTTAATAAGTGCTAAACATTTATCTTTCTGATAATAAGGGTGTGAAAATGATGATGATGATGAAGAAGACAAAAATTATAGTACTCAGAATGTGATTTTTTTTCATTAATAGTATGTCTGGCCCTAGCTGGTTTGGATAAAGTATCAGCCTTTAGACTGAAGAGTCATGGGTTTAATTCCAGTCAAGAGCACATTCCCGGGTTGCAGGCTCAATCCCCAGTATGGGGCATGCAAGAGCCAACTGATCAATGATTCTCTTTCATCATTGATATTTCTATCTCTCTCTCCCTCTCCCTTCCTCTCTGAAATCAATAAAAATATATTTAAAACATAAAAAATAAGATAAAATACTAAGCTGAGGCCAGTTTGGCTCAGTGGATAGAGTGTCGGCCTACAGACTGAAAGGTCCCAGGTTTGATTCTGGTCAAGGGCATGTACCTTGGCTGCAGGCACATCCCCAGCAGGGGGGGTGCAAGAGGCAGATGATCTATATTTCTCTCTCATCAATGTTTCTGATTTTCTATTCCTCTCTGTAAAAAAATCAATAAAATATATTTTTTAATATTTAATAAATAAATAAATAAATAAAATGTATGTCTGCATAAACATGTTTTAGTAAAGAAAGTTACAAGGACTAAAAACAAAAATGTAATAAAATTAGAAATTATTATAAACAAGACATATCTATTACCTTAGGTAACAATTTTTAAAGTTTAATTTACAATAAATAAGCATTTTAGTTGAAAATTTACTAGATTTCAATAAAATAGTCCTTTTTGTAAATATATTTTTATTGATTTCAGAGATGATGGAGAGATAAAAGCATCAACAATGACAGAGAATCATTGACTGGCTGCCACCTACACACCCCATACTGGGGATTGAGCTCACAACTGGGTCTTGTGTCCTGACCAGGAATCGAACCATGACCTCCTTCTTCATAAGTTAACACTCAGCCACAGCCATGTTAAGCTGTCAATAAAATAGTCTTTTTTAAAGAATAGGTTTAATATGAAAACTAAAGCAAATATGGTTAATACAAGTGGCCCAGGGCATGAAATTTGTGCATGGAGAGGTGGTTCCCTCAGCCCAGACTGCACCCCCTCCAATCAGGGACCCCTTGGGGAATGTCTGACTGCCCGCAGTTGGACATCCCTCTGGCAATTTGGGATTGCTGGCTCCTAACTGCTCACCTGTTTGTCTGCCTGATTGCCCTTATAAGCCTCTGCCTGCCTGCCTGGTGGCACCTAACTTCCCTGCCAGTCTAATCTCACCCCCAACTGCTCTGCCCTATCAGTCTGATTTTGCCTCCCAAGTGCCTCTGCCTGCCTGATCTCTCCCCCAACTGCCCTCCCATCCTGGCCTGATCTTGCCCCCAACTGGCAACCCCTGTAGGCCTGGTTGCCCCCAACTGCCCTCCCTTACCAGCCTGATCTTGTCCCTAACTGCTTGACCCTTGCCAGCATGGTTGCCAGCAACTGCCTTCCCCTGCCAGCTTGATCTTGCCCCTAACTATCCTCCTCTGACCGCCAATTTAGTTCTGATTGGTTGGTTTCTATGCCAGTCTGCGTCAAAAGCTCTGCCTCCTAAGCAGCCATTTGCTCCTCAAAATTGACCCAGACTTGGTTCTAATTGGTCAGTTTCTATGCCAGTCAGTGTCAAAAGCTCCACCTCCTAGGCAGCCATTGGTTCTTCATACTTCACCCAGATTTGTTTTTTATTGGTCAGTTTCTATGCCAGTCAGTGTCTCTGGACCTATCAGCAGGGCCTAATCAGAAAGGTGCTGGCCATACTGGGCGGGAAATGTGCTGGCCATACTGGGAGAGAAAGAGAGAGGCAAGTGCTGATCAAAAACTGCCACAGAGGCAATGGATCAGTCCCTGCTTCTCTCTTCATGCCTCTCAATGGCCTTGCTTCTCAGCCCCCTCAGCAGTCAGTGTTGCACCATGCCTGCAACAGAACAATCATGTGGCAATCCAGCGCTGACTGCAGGACTGACTTCCTGCTGATTGAGCCTTGGTTGTTATTGGTCGTTATGACCCAGGGTTTTATATATTAGGATAGTTATTCCCTGAGAATGAATTTAGCAAGACTTTTAAGGCCAACTCAAATGCCTCCACAAAAATAAAAACTTCCATGACATCACCAAACCCATGTACAATTACTTTTTTCCCCGTGTATAAGATGCCCCCATGTATAAGATGTCCCCTACTTTTCCAACCTCAAATTAAGAAATCAATATTTTAAACATAAAACAAAACACATTTTTATTTAGTAATTACCACAGGTAATTTTCACATACCAGCACTATGAGATTCAGCATATCATTTTATTCAGCCTCTGTTGCATCACTGCTCTCTTTTTCATCACTATTAGTTCCAGACATATTAATTTTTTCAATTTCTATTGTATCACTGCTGTCTTCTGAGTCACTGATTATATATGTGAGATCATCCTCATAAACTGGTGGCATTTTCTGAGCTTACTTTGTTCATGTTCTCATGGCCAACTCTTCTCTTCTCATGAAACCGAAGCACCATTTTGCCGCTCCTGTAAAATCAACAATGTTCATTTCGCTTGCAAACATTCTTGCCTAACATTGAGTAAGCTTGGTTGACACACATAAGCCACTCTGGTGCTGTTCCATAATCCAAGTCCTAAACCTCTGTTCCAAGTTTGCCAATTTTGCTGGTTTTCCTCTTAAGGCCTTCCTCTCTTTTGGTACCTTAAGGAGTTGTTCTTCCTGTTTACTCCACTGTCTGATCATGCACTCAATGGGAGAAAATCCAAATTGTCTCTCTGCAGCTCTATTGCCATGTTCTTTTGCATAGCTGATTACATTCAATTTGAATTTTGCAGAGCAAGACCATTGCTTACCGGTATTTGTCGTTTTATTGTTTGACATCTGTATGGACTCAGAACACTCCGGTCCCTGTTGCATCTGGGCACTCTACACCTCCACCTCCAATTACAGCATCAGCTGACATCAGTAACAATAAGGCTTGTGATTGGAGGAAGCCTGTTTGACAAGGTATGGGCAGCTACACAGCCTTGTGGCTCCCTTCTAGAGGGAAAAGGGGGACTTCCATGTATAAGATGCCTCTCAATCTTCTAAATTTTAACAATTTTAGAAAAAAAAATAGTGTCTATACATGAAAAATATAGTACTATGCATCACATCTATGAAAGAAAGACTATGTACCATACACTATGCATCACATCTATGAAAGAAAGACTATGTACCATACACTATGCATCACATCTATGGTACATAGTCTTTCTTTCATTGTATTTATTTATATATCCTTCAACATTAAAACACCTTATAACAAGGTCCCTCATTTTATATTTGCACCCTATAATTCGTAGCTCAAGAACTTACTCAAAGTTGCTATTCACAATGTAATATTTAAGTTAAAATAAATTATAGAAGCATACAGGAAGTCAGAAGAAATGGATTCTAATCTAGCCTCCACTACTTACTAGGTGTGCTCCCTCAAATAAGTTACTAGCCTTAGGGTCATACAGTCATTGTGTTGTCCTTCAAAGTTATGTACTCTAACCTCTTACCACAATTCAAAATTGCCATCTAAAATATACTTGGTACCTACACATAGTGAGATAGACCCTCTACAAAAAAAGTAATCTTCATTCAAACTGTATAACCACTTTTGGCATAATTATTATCTCACACCTTGAGCCTCTCAACAAAACAATGCATTAAAAAGCCCAATACCACAGAGATAACAATGAAAACTTTGAATTGGAGTTTAAAGACAGCATCTTTTTCTATACATTGCAGCACTTTCTTGTGTTTAGGAGTCTTGGAATGCTGTAAGAAAGCTACCATTTTCAATAACTTTCCTACTTACATGGCACACCTTACTGAATGGTTTAGAACTTCAGATGAGAGGATATGAAATGTCTTTGTGAAATAAAAATGTTCTCAAACATCAAGTAATATTATTATCTTGATAATGACAGTGATAGGGAAGATAAAAATATATATTTTGGATGGTTGCTGCTCTAACATTTACATGCTTGTAAATGAGCCACTTACTGGAAACTGGGTGAAGTCTCTGTATATTTATTCTTTTGTTCTCTTCAACTTTTCAACTTTTAAATGAAATTAAAATGTGTGGATTTTGATAGGTGATTACCTACTATTCACTTAGAACTTATGGCTCTCTCTATATATATACAGATACATAACTTGGGAAAGGATGGTAAATGACTTAAAGAAATTTCTGGTTTTACTGAGAAAAGTCTCTGAAACATTGGTGTGTATAAAATTTGTCTACAGACCTGTGTATGCTGGTCCTTGGCTTCCTGGCTAAGGGAAATCTCTCCTTTTCTCCTAATTGTTGTTTCAGTTGAGATTGGAGTCCAGCTAAAGCTTGTAACATAGATTTCTTCTTTTCTTCTCAATATTAGTGGATTTGAAAAAAGGGAAAAATGTGTGCTGCAAAAAAAAAGCATGCAAAAATTATTTCACTTTATCACTTGAGATTACATATTATAAAATACATCTGTTAAATTAAGGGAAGCATCTGAAAGAAAAACAAACTCATTCTTTAATGGTTATCATTCACCCATAGAGCCAGAATTCTTAATGTTCAAGTTAAAAAAAAAAAGATGAGAAGAAACAGTTGGCATTCAGCTAACAATTGTGTTTGGAGATTTGTGTCTGACTTTGTTATTCTGAGCAAAGTCAGGTACCAGTCTCTTGAGATTATGTACAAAGGCAAGAAAAAAGTGGACATGTACAAGCCTCAAAGTTGACTGCTGGGTTAATAAAACAGCCTGTTTTCTGTTCACCCACTCTTGCTCTCAGTGTGCAAGTATATTAAAATATGTCAAAGGGAAAACCATTCGCTGTGCAAAAATAATTCAACTGCAAGTCACAGTTTCCAGCTGCTGGAGTGCCTTCCTGTATTTAAGTGCACTGAAAAGTGACCCATACTTCTCCCTGGATGAAAGTTGTCTCCTCATTAGAGGAGAAACAAACACAAAATAGGAACAACTGTCACACAGAAAAACAGAGCACAATGGATACTGCATTGCCCCACTCTCTCTGACTTGCACTATGCAGACTGAAGGGCAGTGCTGTCCTAGAAGTAACCTCTTGAAAAGCCAGGAAAGTAAAAGGAGGAAGCTGCTGGAGGAACTGAATGTGCAGCTAATGGCCACGCATGTCACTGTTCAGTGTAGCTGGAAAAATATCTTCCTCTTTCTAGTCTCTGTAAAATCTTGCATCACATAAAAATTATAATAATGTGAAGTGGCTAGATTAAGTAAAGGTACCCTGGGGAATTTAGAATTAATGTCCTAATTTATATATTTAAGAATATCATTTAGAAAAACTATGGTTTACTCCTTTATGAGATATCATACCAACCTTTGCTTTATGTTTTTTCTCTAGAAAACTATATCATTGATATGAATCTGCAAGAGGAGAGGTTAATGCTACTCAACTCTAATAATATGAATTTTATGTAATTAGTATGTTGTAGAATATTGTAAGGCAAAAGCATATATTGGATGCTCCAGTCCTGAGCATAGCAGGATACATAACAAGAGCATGTGCCTTCAAAAAAAGAGATAATAACCTAGAATTATAAGGAAATATATTTGAGAAAATATAACTAATTACAAAAGTGTGGTACTAGCAATGATTTTAAAACTGGGTAAGGAACTATTTTGTATGCGTACAACACCTTAGCTCAACTATTTTCCCTGCAGTTACCATATAATATTGGGGTTGTCTGTTTCCTCTCCTGTGACCCCTAAACTAGAATGCAAGCTTCTCAAAGGCAAGATCTCATATGTGATGTTTCTTACATTGTTAGAACCCTCATTGCATATAGCCCCTGGCACATAATAGAAATTCAGAAATTATCAATTGGTTAACCAATTAAACATAAGCTGTATACCTGACAATTTGTGCCACACTTTGCATTGCCAACTCATTTCTGGAGGACAGCAGAAATGTAAGGGAAATGTGGATCTAAGAAGAGACCAACAATTTCTATGACAAACTACAGCCCAGGAATAAGGATATGAACATAAAAGGTAGAACTACTTAACTTTGAATTATGCTTTAAACTAGAATGCATAGAACAATCCTTAAAATGAAAACAAAGCCCAATATAGGAGTAAAATTAATAAGGGATCAGCAAGCCAATTTAAATAAATTAAATTGCCCAGGCTCAGAGTAATTATATGAGCTTGGAAACAAAACAAAAAAGTAGATGAGGAACCAAAGTTAATGATAATAACTTATTAAAAATGGGACATTATAGATTTGGAAACCAAGAAATAACTTTATTTTAGCCCCCGTGAAATTCCACAGCAGGTATTTAAACAGCTAGTCTACACAGTATGAAAAAAATAAAGAATTCACTAGGAGAAAGGAAACTGGAGTCAATAGTATTATGTAGAGACAAAAGTCATGGGTTCATGTTCTGTATGTATGTCTCAGTCACATCACTATTTTTTTCTTTTCTCTATTTGTTGTGAATTGAATTGAGAGTTTTCACTACTCTGAAAAAAATATGTTGAAATCCTAACCTCTGGTTCCTGTAAATATGAACTCTTTTGGAAATAAAGATTGCAGATTTAATTTAATTACAAGCTAAGATGCAATCATATTAAAATAGTATAAGTCTGTAATCCATATGTCTAGTGTCTTTATAGAAAGAGGGCAGAGTCACAGAGAAGACAGACACAGGGTAGAACACCATATGATGATGGAGGCAGAGATTGGAGTTGTACCAGGAGAGAAACATGGAAATCTCTCTCAGAGCTCCAAAAAAGAAACCACTCCTGCTGACACCCTTATTTTGGACTTCTGGCCTCCAGAACTATGAGAGAAAAAAATCTGTTGCTGTAAGTCATCAAGCTTGTAGTAATTTGTTATGAAAAACTATTCTATAAAATATAATTAATGAAGAGGAACCAAGACGGCCGCATAGGTGAAACACCTATCTTGCCGTCATACTCAGCAATTTTAAAACTACAACTTAACGAAAGAACAAACACCTTCCAGAATCACCAAAAAGCTCGCCGAGTGAAAATTCCACAAATAAAAGTGAAGATAAGACACTGTGACTCGGAGGAGCGGCGGCGGACAGCGTTGAAAGAATTGTGCGGAGAGAGGTTTGGAGAGCGCTCCGCGGAGAGGGCGGGCAGCTGAAAACCGGCCAGTTTTCTCAAACGGGGAGACAAAGACGTCCCACTGGACTGATTCTCCAGCTCTGGGCGAAGTCCAGGGAACCCACTATCATACGGGGTGAAAACTGGACAGTGGGAGGGCACGCCGAAGCTCGGGTGCTGCCGGGTCTGCCGGCTTGTGGAGAAGGCAGCTTGCTCGAACAGCTCAGCTGCGTGACTGCGCAGAGAGCGCTCTGCGACTCGCTCCCTCATTCGGAAAACCATCAGACTTCTCTGTTTTACGACCCTAGGTGAGACATTGCGCATGTAGACTCATTTTGGGAGAGTCTGAATTCCCTGGCAGCCGGTGGGCTCAGCAGCGGCTCTCTCTCAGAGGTGCTAGCGGCCATTGCCCCCAGCACAGAGTCCCCGGGGCCGCATAGGGCAGAGCTAACGCTGTCTGCTTGGCCTGGAGACTCTGCCCATCTAAACTGAGCACAGCTGAGCTTCACAGACAATTGGCCTGGAGGTCAACCCTTCCAAGTGCTAACAACGATTAACCTGAGCTTAACTTCAGCAAGACTGTGCAACCCATATCCACCTCAGGTAATCGGGGAGGCTGAGCCACTGTCCCTAGTAGGAAGTCTACCACACAAAGCTAATTGACCAACTCAGAGAAGCAGCCACCATGCAGCGACATGGAAAGAAATCAGATGTGAAAGAAATGGAGGAAAAAAAACGACTGGACATGGAATTCAAAACCACGGTTATAGGGTTTTTCAAGAGGCTCCAACAAAAGGTCGAGGCCTATAAGGAAATAAGCAAGACCACAAAGGAAATGATCAAGACCAATGTGGAAATGAATGATCCTACAAGGAAATGAACAAGACCCTCAAGGATATGAATGAGACCTGCAACGAAATGATCAAGACCAACGTGGAAATGAATGAGTCCTACAAGGAAATGAAGGAGACCCTCAAGGATATAAAGGAGACTCTCAAGGATATGAAAAAGGACCAACCAGAAATTAAGCATACACTGACTGAAATAAAAAATATTATACAAAGACCTAAGAGTGCTCTGGAGCACCCCAAGAACCAAGTTAAAGATTTGAAATACAAAGAGGTAAAATCCACTCAGCTGAAAAAGCAAGAAACCATAAGAATCCAAAAAATTGAAGATAGTGTAAGGGGCCTCTGGGACAACCTCAAGCATACCAACATCCGAATTGTAGGGGTGCGAGAAAAAGAGAGAGACCAAGACAATGAAAACCTATTTGAAGAAATAGTGACTGAAAACTTCCCACACCTGGTGATAGAAATTGACTTAGGAGTGCAAGAAGTGCACCGAACCCCAATATATAGGAACCCTAAGCGGACCACACCAAGGCACATCATAATTAAAATGCCAAGAGCAAAAGACAAAGAGAGAATAATAAAAGCAGCAAGAGAGAAACAGTTGGTTACCTATAAGGGAGCACCCATATGATTGTCAGCGGATTTCTCAACAGAAACGATGCAGGCCAGACGCGAGTGGCAAGAAATATTCAAAGTGATGAACAGCAAGAATCTACAACCAAGATTACTCTATCCAGCAAAGCTATCATTCAGAATTGAAGGTCAGATGAAGTGCTTTGCAGATAAGAAAAAGCTAAAGGAGTTCATCACCACCAAACCAACATTATATGAAATGCTGAAGGATATTCTTTAAGAAGAGGAAGAAGAAAAAGTTAAAAATATAAATTATGAACAACATCTATCAACAAATGAACATAAAAATCAAGTGAATTGATAGGCTGATGAACAGGATAAACTGGTGAATATAAGAGAGACATGGACATAGAGAGGGAATGGACTGACAATTCTTGGGGAGAAAAGGGTTGGGAAGTGCAGCAAGAGACTGGACAAAAATCTTACAACAATGGGAGAGGACATTGGGGAGGGGGAGGTGAGAGTGGAGGGTGGGATAGGTACAAGGTGGAGGGGAGCTATAGGAGGATAAAAAGGGGAAACAATGTAATTAATAAACTGAACAATAAAGATAAAAAATATATAATTATTGATGTGTCTTCTTAAAGTGATTGTCAGGAGGATTATAATTCTTGGTTTCAGCAAAGCATTTCACAAAGTCTCCCATAATGTGAAATGAATTGGGAGTTCACTGACCAAATAAATCTATGTGAGTTCAATTATTAGTTAGGGTCAAAGTAGTTGAAAGCACCATTCCCAATGAGGCCTGATTAATAATTCCACATATGCCTAATTTTTCCCAAAATGTTCACTTGTTGGTATATTGAAAATATTTCTCAGGCTTGAGATGTCTAAATTTTAGGGCCCTTTGGAGATAAACAGGAATTTAGAAAACTGAACTTGAATAACATGTGCAATCAATGGGAACACATAACCTTTCATTCATCTGTTGCTGTTTAACATATTAACAGGCTTAGAGTAATACATAGAATGGAAGCTACTCAAATATGGGAGGAGGCAGGTGAGAACTAAGTCAGAAGAAATAACATTCACTGAATGATGCAATCAGCATTTAAAAGTAAAATTACTATGAAGTTATTATTATTTAGTAATCATTATTAATAACTATGGATCTGGTGCATGAAATTCGTGCAGTGCAGGTCCAGGGATAGTCCTCAGCCCAATCTGCACCTTTTAGCAGTTCAGGAGCCCTGTGGGGGATGTCCAACTGACGGCTTAGTCCCACTCCCTGCAGTCAGGCATCCTTAGAGCTGCTGCAGAGGTGGGAGAGGCCCCTGACACCACTGCTGCACTCACCACCCATGAGCCTGGCTTCTGGCTGGGTGGCGCTCCCTCTGTGGAAGTACACTGACCACCAGGGGAAGCTCCTGTATTGAGCGTCTATCCCCTGGTGGTCAGTGTGCATCATAATGACTGGTCATTCCACTGTTTAGTCGATTTGCATATTAGCCTTTTATTATATAGGACAGTCTAATACTTTAAACGCCTGACAATACTTAACAAATAGTACAAAATCAATAAATAACTATTATTATTAATAGTGTGAGAGCACACAATAATGGACCAAACTCACTTAAGTGTAAAATATACAATATTTGCTTTGGATTCAAAATTTCAATAGATATAAGGTGGAAAATGTCCAGGCTCATAATTAATTCCTATAAAAGAGATTTGGTGGCTTCTGCTCTCCAAACAGTGTTTATGTGACCTTAAAATAAAACCAAAAAGGTAAAAGTCAGGGATGAATTAACAGGCAGGTGTAAGCCTGTGATAATTTGTGAAGAGGAAAGGTAAAAGGACTGTTTTTCTAAAAGCAGCAGTTCTGTATTTTACATTTGATCATAGTCTACATGGTGGAGGAAATTGGGTGAAATTCCAAAAGAGATGGAGGTTTTCTGCATATTTCCATCCAAACTTCAGAAAGATAGAAGGATGTAGATCCCCAATGCATGCAAAGCCGTGCCAAGAGAAGTAAATTTGAGTGAAAAACATTTCTTCTCTCCCTAGAAACAATTGAAGCTTCCTAAAAACAGCACTCACACAATGTAACAGCAGTAAGAATTATCAGCAACTCCCTCAGAGAAGACTGAAGTGCAAAAAAATGGCCACAAATATTTGAGGGACTATAAGAAGGACACTAGCTAGGAAGAAATTTTGGAGCATCTCACTCTCAAAGATCCAAAAGATGCCCCAAAGATAAGGGAGAAAGAGGACATTTGACAGAGGATGTAAACAAAGGAGAAATAACATTCATTGAATGACAAAAGATAAAACTTTTCCCCCACTGATGATCATTGAATACTGGTGATATCAAAGTAAATGGGGCAAGGTAAGGCAGATATAATGCTGCTTAGTACGGCTTTTGTTAATTAAATCTCTTTCCCAAGGTTGTTAGCAATATCACATGAAACTGGGAATCTTCTGCACATAATGTATTTTCCTGTATGTTGACTAAGATACAGCATAGAAGTAACTCATATTCTTTATACTTGAGGTATTTTCCAATACAAGGTTTCAAACAGTTTTGGGATATCCACTGGATGCTATAAAAAATTACCAAAAGTTTGGTGTCTTAAAAATACACATTTTTGGCCTTATCCAGTTTGTCTCAGTGGATAGAGTGTCCACCTGTGTACTGAAGGGTCCCAGGTTCAATTCTGGACAAGGGCACATACCCAGGTTATGGGCTCCATCCCCAGTAGGGATTGTAAGGTGTGGGGGATGCAGGCAATCAAAGATTCTCACTCACTATTGATGTTTCTGTCTCTCTCTTCCTCTCCAATCCTCTCTGAAATCAATAAAATATGTTTTATAAATACACTTTTTTTTCTCTTATCATATAGGTCAGACATCTGGGCTAAAGTCAAAGTGTCAGCGGGCTGGTTCCTTCTGGAGGCTCGAGCAGAGAATCCGTTTCCTTGCTGCATTCAGCTTCTAGAAGTCACCAGCATCAACTTGTGGCTCCTTCCTCCATCTTCTAAGCAGTGCCACTGCTTCCATGGCCACATGTCCTTCTCCCTGACTCTGATTTCTATGTCCCTCTTTAAGAATGATTGTAGCCTAACTGATTTGACTCAGTGGACAGAGTGTGGGCCTGCAGACTGAAAGGTTCCAGGTTCAATTCTGGTCAAGGGCACGTACCTTGGTTGCAAACACATACCCAGTAGAGGGTGTGCAGGAGGCAGCTGGTCAGTGTTTCTCTCTCACCCATGTTTCTAACTCTCTATCCTTCTCCCTTCCTCTGTGTAAAAAAATCAATTAAAAATTATTGTAATTATATTGGGCTAATCTCTCCATTTCAAGGTCCTTAATTACAATTGCAAGGTCCATTTTTACCATATAAGGTAATATTCACAGGTTTGAGAGATTAGGATTTAGACAGGTTTGGGGGACCTTTATTCAGCATATCAAATCCACTTCAAAAGAAGCACTATAGAGAGGGAAAGTATAGAGTGAAGATATAACCTAGCTTTGCTTGATTCACAAACACTTATAATCATTTTTATTGGCCAGATCCTTTTCTACATGCTTTACATATAATTCATTTAATCTATACAACTGCCTCATGAGGTAGGGATCATTATAATCCCCAGTTTCCTAATGAAAAAAACTGAGGCACACATAGGGTAAGTTACTTACACGAGGTTTGGTGGTTACTTAGAGCTATTATAGATTCAAATGGTGTCCTATTAGATGTTTAATTGTGAAAAACCTATTTTATATGGTTAGTATAAACATTAAATAAAATAATATATATAATAAAACAAATAAATATGTTAGGAACATTGGCCAAAAAAGTTTTAAGAACTAGGGGAAAGAAGAATAAGGATGCTTAGAAAACTAGAAAAACTATTATCTGGAAAATAGTAGTTTAGATTGCAAAAGAAAATAATTTTGGGACATATTAACTATCTTGAAATATGTAATGAACTTTCATGTGAAAGAGGAAGTAGATTTATTTTAATATTACCCCATAAAATCACACTAAAGGTTGGAAATTGCACAGTGATAAAATCTGGCACACACACACAAAAACTGTTATAATTAGTGTGATCCACCAATGAAAATAGCTGCCTCAGAGTTTTATAAGCTTTCAGTTCACTGGAATGTTCAAGCACAGGCTAAATGGCTCTCTGTAATCTGTGCTTTGTCATTGTCTCTAACAAAGAAACTTCACCCACTCTTTTACACTCACAAACAAATTAGATAATATAGAAATCTATTGTCTTATTTGATCTGGAAATCATTAAAAGGCTATCTACCTCCTTTCACCTACACGGTATTCCTTTTGGAAAATTATGTGAATTACATGGGTAATCCAAGAAAGTCTCCAACCACATAGCAGAACATGTCTGGTTGCATCTATATCATCATAAGACTCTACCACACAGCACTCAGCATCGTTTATTACGCATCTGTCAGCATGGGTCAGAATTAACCAGATAATTGGATAGTCCTCTATTTAATTTCTGCTACTTATAATATTTTCTTGGCAGAAGATACAGAGCAGAAATGATAATAATCCTAATACAAGTTGACCTTTAATAAGCTCTTACTATGTGATGGTCACATCATGTGAACCATCAAAAGCAATCCTTTCAACAGCCTGTCAGGCAAGTGTGTAAAGAATGTGATGAGACCAAGATTAAAACCCAAAGGGACATGAAGCTCTTGAGCCCCCGCTGACTGACAAACTGTCTCCATAACCTTTGACTACTTCCCTAACAAACACAACTTAAAAGAAATATTAAAAAGTAATTACAAGTCTGTATTGAAATATCTTTTACAGAAATGAAGTGAGTCAAGATGGGATTAGAATTTAGTTTTCCAGATACCTGTTATCCAAATCACTATTGACTAATTTAAATATAAAAAGTACTCAGCCCCTGAGGGTTAGCTATATCACTGTTAAGTATCATGCAAGAACCTGTATAGGTAAGAATATTTTTTTTAAATATGGTAAGTTTTTTTCTCTTCCCCTTCAAAATGCCCCCAAGGCACTCGTATTCATTATGGACACCACTGGCCTGAAAATTCTCAGTTGAGGAAAAAAGAAATGCAAAATCCTTGAATTATAAGAGCACTAAAAGCATCTAAAATGATAACTATTTTGCCCCTTTAACACCAAAAGATCAACTGATTTTTATTTTTCACTTGCAGTTGACCTTTATTTAACCCATGGCATGCCAAAGTTATGGCCTGAAGCAATTTTTCAGTGAATGTCTTGACTTGGGACAAGAATAGACATGTCACTCACCCTGTCTCTGACTCGTTGTTTTATACCACTGCTCATGGTCAGTCAAATAAAGAAAAAGAAATTCTCAGCATTTAGAAAACACTAAAATTTTCTATTCAATTATTTCCTCCATTTCAAATACATTCAGAACAATAAAATGTTTGCAAACTCTAAAATAATCAACATTATTCAGAGTTATTATTGAGGTCTCACTAAAATGTTTGTGTGTCACTATATCTTAAAAGTAACCAGCTGATTGTGTCTGCATCACAAAAAGTTAAAAGGGCTTCTTTTTACCAAGGGACTGCCTCCTGGCCCTTTTTCCTAATGGGGAAATGAAGTGTAGGGCTGTCCGCACCTCCTTGACACGGTTGTTCAGGGCTATTCCATTATTTTCACTGCAATAAATGAGGTATATCTAAAAGATTTACACATGATTAGTACAGTTTTCAAACGAAAATAAACTGAATAGTTACATATTATAAAAGATTACACTATCGAAGAGAAAAGTCCACAAGTACAGTAGGAGGAATTTAATTTAGAGATAAAGACTTTATGACTGTAAAGGCTATGAGGCACCTCTGTGAGTTATCCATGGGAGATGCAGATTCTCTGGAGGTTTTAATGATATAAACAGCAATATTTCTCAACTGGCATAATAGGATCCTGTTTTAAAGGTAGACAGCATAATAAAATAACTATCTGTGTAGAAATGGTAGATACAGTATGTCTCAAGGATGTCTAAGTTATATTTCTTTGAAAGCATAATTAAATAGTGGCACAAGTCTTCTATTGTGCATCATCTTCCCAAAGTTTTATTTCCAAAGCAGCATTGATCTTTAATATCTCATGAGAAAGGAAACAATACAGCCTATATATTGAATATTTTGCTAAGCACTTTATATCCGTTATCTCCTTTGACGTTTTCAATAAGTCTATTTGTTAATCTCCTTATTAAAGTTATCAAATAGAGAAACTGAAACACAACAACCACAAGTAATTTACTAAGTGGAATATTAAATCCAGATCAGTCTGACTTTACAGTATATGCTTCCAAATAACTATACCATGAAAAGAAATGGATCCGGGAAACAGAAATTAGTTAAAATTAATAGAAAGAATACATGATTAGTTAAGGACAGACATAGAGCTCTACGGAACATAACAGAGAGCCCAGAAACCAGCCCAGGTCTTCATGGTTCATCAGCATTTGACAAAGGAAGCAAAAGCATACAACGGAGTGAAAACAGTCGCTTCGATAAACGGTGTTGGGACAGTTGAACAGATACATTAAAAACTGAAACCAGCCCTGCCAGCGAGGCTCAGTGGTTGAGCATCGACCTATGAAGGAGGAGGTCGCAGATCCAGTCCTAGTCAGAGCACATGCTCGGGTTTCTGACTCAGTCCCCAGTGTGGGGCATGCAGCATCACTGATCACTGATTCTCTCTCATCATTAATGTTTCTATCTCTCTCCCTCTATCTTCCTCTCTGAAATCAACTAAAAATATTTTTTTTAAAAAAATGAAACTAGCCCTAACCAGTTTGGCTCAGTGGATAGAGCATTGACTGCAGACTCAGGGGTCCCAGGTTCAATTCCGGTCAAAGGCAGGTACCTTGGCTGCGGGCATAACTCCAGTAGGGGGTGTGCACGAGGCAGCTGATCAAGGTTTCTCTTGCACTCTCCCATTGATGTTTCTAACTCTATATCCCTCTCCCTTCCTCTCTGAAAAAAAATCAATAAAATGTATTTTTAAACAATGAAACTGGACCACCAATTTACACCATACACAAGAATAAACTCAAAATAGATAAAAGACTTAAATGTGACTCGTGAATCCATAAAAATCCTAGAAGAAAATATAGGCAATAAAATTTCAGACATCTCTTATAGCAATATTTCTGCTAATATATCTCCTAGGAAAAGGTAAACAGAGGAAAAAATGGGACTACATCAAATTCAGAAGCTTCTACACAGCAAAAGAAACCATCAAAAAAAAAAAGAAAAGGAAACCCACTATATGGGCAAACTATATTTGCCAATGACACAAATGATAAGGAGTCAATTTACAAAATATATAAAGAGCACAACACCAGAAAAACAAACAATCCCATTTAAAAAATGGTCAAAGGATTATAATAGACATTTCTCCAAAGAGGACATACAAATGGTAAATAGACATTAAAAAATGCTCAAAATTACTAATCTTCAGAGAGATGCATGTTAAAACTATAATGACATATCACCTCACACTTGCCAGCCGTCAATAAATCAACAAACAAGTGCTGGCGAGGATGTGAGAAAAGAAAACTTTAGTGCACTGTTGGTGTCAATGCAGACTCGGGTAGCCACTGTGGAAAACAGTATGAAGTTTCCTCAAAAATTTAAAAGTGTAGCTGTGAAGGTAGCCTGAGCTTCCCAACTTACATTTTGATGCCTATGCTTGCTAGCTGCAACCCCCCTTTCCACTTGCATCCTAGTTAGCCTTGCAGAACCTGTTTATCTGCAGGGACCATAAAAAAGCCACCACAGAAGATTAACTGCTGACACCAGCTAGTTTGGGCGGTTTGTGGTAATTTCCCTTCCCCGTTACCACTGTCAGAGGGGCTGCAAAGCCCAGCAAAGTCCAGAAACCTGGTCCACATTTGGGAGAGAGAAAAAACAAACAAGGGGATAAATGGAAGAGATCCTCTGCACTCAGTGCTCAGGCTTTGGAGCCTGACTCCTGAGTCACCACATTAGTACATCTGCAAATAAAGGGTTTTTCCTGAATCTTCCGAGTACCCATTGTGTGTTTTCTAGTCACCTGGTAATTTCTGCAACAGAACTGCCTTTTGACCCAGTGACCCCATTCCTGGGACTATATCCTAAGAAGCCAGAAACACCAATCAGAAAAAATATATGCACCTGTATGTTTATAGCAGCATCCTATAAAATAAAGAGCTAATATGCAAATAGTCATCACACGCTCACCTCGGAACTACTCAGACACTCAACACTGAGGAGAGAGGAATGGGTACCAGGCAGGCACACATGAGCTCTCAAGAAGGGAATGGGGACCAGCCAGGCACACATGAGCTCTCAAGAAGGGAATGGGGACCAGCCAGACTGAGGCTGGGAGAGGGACAAGCTGACTGCCCTCTGATCCTGGGCACCAGTGGCTGTGCCCGCACCTGTGGCCCAGGGGAGGAATAAGCTGACTGCCCTACACCCGGTTGCCTGTGGCTGCAGCCCAGGAAAAGCTGCCCACCCATGGTTCCCTGTGGCTGCAGCTAGCCAAGGGAGGGAAGCCCAGGTCCCAGGTGCCTTCGTCTGGCCAGAGGAGGGAATCCTGGGTCCTGGTTGTGGGTCAAAGCAGAGGAGGTTAAGGGTGATCAGGCCAGCAAAGAAGGTGATCAGGCTGGCAGGAAGAGATGGTTAGGGGTGATCAGGCAGGCATGAAGGCAAGCGGTTAGGAGCCAATGGTCCCAGATTGTGAGAGGCAGTTGAACATCTCTCGAGGGGTCCCAAATTGGAGAATGTGCAGACTGGGCTGAGGGACAACCCTCCCCTCCCCATGCATGAATTTAGTGCACCAGGCCTCTAGTTATTTATAATAGTCAAGATCTGGAAACAGTCCAAGTGCCCATTACTAAATGAGTGGTTGAGAAAGCTGTGGTATATTTACAGGCTATAAAAAAGAAGGAACTCATCTTTTGTGACAGCATGGATGGACCTGGAGACTATTGTGCTTGAGTGAAATAAGGCTGTCAGACAAAAACAAATGCTACTAGTATATGATCTCACTGATATGTGAAATCTAATGAACAAAATAGTGATGAACAAAATAGAAACATAGGCATCTATAAAAGCCTAATATGTTAAGTGTCCAATCATACGACCATCTGATCAGTTGCTATGATGCACACTAACCACCAGAGGGCAGATGCTCCAACTGGTAGGTTAGCTTGCTGCTGGGGTTCAGCCAATTAAGACTGGGCAAGATGGGCCGAACACACCTTGGAGCTCTCCCACAGTCCCTCCCTGGCCCTGATCGTGCATTGGTGGAGTCCTCTCACAATCGGGGATGCCTCAGGTGTGTCAGAGAGCCAGTTTTGGCCCAATCCCCACAGGCCAAGCCAAGGGACCCCACCAGTGCACAAATAAATGCACCAGGCCTCTAGTGGATACATAAAACAGAATGACAGCTATCAGAGAGAGGGGGAAGGGGAAGACTAGATGGAGGAAATTGAAGGGATTATCCAAAAACATATATATATATATGCAAACCTCATAGACACAAACAATAGTGTGCTGATGGCCAGAGGGAAATAGAGGGGCCTGGATGAAGTTGGGCAAAGAGGGTGGGAGAATGGGGAGATATGTAATAGTAGAAACAATAAAAATAAAGTAAAAGAACTAACAGACAGAATACATGATTACTTGTAAATGATACAAAACACTATACAGAAAACTGAAGACATCAAAATAAAACAAAAAATTGCAAATAATAAAAATTTAAACACACATTTAATTTTTTTAAACATTACATGCACAAACATGTGAATATATTTTTAAAAACCACTCAGTCATTTTTAAACTTCTTAAATCCAGGAACTTGTAAATATGCTTTCATATATCCATTAAAAAAATCATGTTTCAGAATACTTAATTATATTGGAAATGCTCACAATGTTAAGTAAAACATGCTATCCCCTCAAAAAACACCTGAAACTAAAGGTTAAAAAAATTACAGCTGTAATAAATGGTATGAGAGAAGATTATATCTTTGCAAAGATATTTTGGATAAGATAAAGGAGCTGATGCAAAGGTGCATTTAACCTATGGCGTCCTGAGACCTAGATCATCTCCCTCTATGAGTCTAGGAATAATTCCTTTGTTGATGGGCTTTGACTAATATAACAAGGCCTCAGGATATTCTAGCTTGTTCAATTTGTATTGTCCCTATGTGTTAGGGAAGAAGACAGAATTGCTACTTTACATCACTTTCCTTTAGAAACACCAAGCTTACCCCTTCCAAGGAGCCTTGGCAAAGCTCTTTTCTCTCCCTGGAACTTTCTTCCCCCAGATTTTGACATGGCCGGCTCCTGTTGCATGTTGCACATTCATGTCCCTGCTGAAAAATTACTTACTAAATAGTTAGGCCTTCTCAAGAGCAGCATGGTCATCACCTGGGAATTCGTTGGAAAGACAGAATCTCACACCACACACAAGACCTACCGAATTCAAATCTGTAGTTTGACATCTTCCCCAGATGATTCTCATGCACACTGAAGTTCGAGTAGCACTGATCGCAGTCTAAGATGGAGACATACCCTGCATCATCTTCTTCACAGCTCTTCATATCTAATATAGTCTCTCCCTGCTTACATGTAGTTCCAATAAGGCAAAGATCTTTTTGTCTTTTTGCTTCTATTCCCAGTTCCTAAAATTTTTCTTTTAAAACAATTATCTTTATTTTTTTAAGGTAATATAGATATGCCCTTTGGCCCCCCTTGACCCCCTCTAGCTAAAATTGTTCTTAATTCATAGTTGTAACTCAATAAATGTTTCCTGAATGAAAACACAGAATGGGGGGAAAATGCCTCAATCATTTTGTTTAAAGAAATATTATTTCATGTTTCCTTAAACTGCCTAAATTACTGTGTTTTAGAAGCCTTACTATTGATATGGAGACAGGAGTTAATAGATTAATATTCCAACCCTATGCATCATGTATAAATATTTATGGTTATATAATAAATCCTATTTAATAACCTTCTGGAGAAGAATCAAGATTTAGAATGTATAAAAATAAAAGAGTCCTAAACTAGTTAAACATATTAAATACTCAAGAGAATTGAAAACAGATATTCCAACAAAAATTTCAGCATAAATATTCATAGAAGCATCATCATTGATAATGGTCAAAAAGTAGAAGCAACCCAGACGCCCATCGACAGATGAATGGATAAGCAAAATGCACCATATTCAGCCACAAAAAGGAATGAAGTGCTGATACATGATACAACCCAAAAACTACATATTGCATAATTCCATATGAATTCTCCAGAATCATCAAATCCACAGAAATAAAAAGATTAGTAATAGTCAAAGACTAGCAGAAGGAAGAAGTAGGAATGCCTACTTAAATGGGTATGATGAAATTAGCTAGTGGTGATGTTTGCACATCATTGTGAATGTACTAAGAGTCACTAAATTGTACACTTTAAAATAGCTAAAATGTTGAATTTGTCATATGAGTTTCACCTCCAAAAATAAATAAAAGTAAAATACTGTTTTAAAATATAGCAGTATTTAGCCGAGACCGGTTTGGCTCAGGGGATAGAGCGTCGGACTGCGGACTGAATGGTCCCAGGTTCGATTCCGGCAAGGGCATGTACCTTGGCTGCGGGCACATCCCCAGTAGGGGCGTGCAAGAGGCGGCTGATCGATGTCTCTCTCTCATTGATGTTTCTGACTTTCTATCCCTCTCCCTTCCGCTCTGTAAAAAATCAATAAAATATATTTTTAAAAAATATATATATATAGCAGCATTTAAACACTTAACTTTCTATCAAGAAATTTTATGTTACGAATTCACTATTTCAGAAATCAGGGTTCCAAATGATTAATATTATGTGATGATTGTATCTATGAGACAGAGATAAAGCAGAAAAATAAGAGAGAAAAAGTGAGTCTGGGATTTGCCTAATCCAGGACTCAGATTTATTTGATCCTTGGCTAAAAGCCCTGATTGGCCCAAAAGGTCAAATGGAAAAAAAGCAGTCAGGAATAAACCAGTAAAATAAAATAAAAAATCATTAAAATTTAGTTATTGGGAGGAAATGAAATAACCCTCTTTCTTGTACCAAAGAGAAAACTGACAACCTAATTTTCAGGACAAGTAACAAATGTGTCACTGTATCTAGGTGCCCAGAAATTTTTCTCTACAGGGGAGGTGTTGGAAATAAATTTACAAGGAGCCTTCAGACTTACTGAAGCCATTGAAGTAGTAATTGTTGTTACAATTGCAAGGGTTCATTAAAGATCATCAGAAAGCTCGGCATTAAAAGTGTTTGGATAGATGAAACCCCTGTTTGCACTTTGAGCCTCTACTGTTAATTACATGTTGCTGTGACTAAGCACTTCAAAGGTGACTTTTGTGCACTGTGCTATTATTTAATTTACTAAGAACTTCTTATAAAGTCATAGGTTAATAAAAGTTCATCAGAATGTGGAATGTTTAGAACTTGGGAAGCATTTCCTCACAGAACAATGTCAGCCGTGGTCGCTGGGCTCGATGTCAGCAGGGTACAAGGACCAGGTCATCCATACAAACCTGCACCAGTGGCTCTAAAGAGCATACACATGCGAAAGATTTAAGAATTCGTGTGGCGTCCTGAGACCTAGGTCATCTCCCTCCTCCATCGCATTAGTAATGTTCATTCCTCATTGTATCAGACACGCAACAAACATTGGCAGTGTTTGACAAGCCAGCCCCTTTCCACCTGCCAGGTAGCAGGCTTGCTTCAAGTTGGAGTAAACAAGGACCTGTGGCTTAGCGTATAACCTCCACTAAGATGGGATCTCTAGAGTGGCAGAAGATGGAGCTCTAGAGTCTAGAACAAGCATGTCAAACTCAAAGGCTTACTAGGGCCAAATCAACGAGGTATAAGTTTATATGGGCCACAAAAAAACAAAAGCTTCAGTTTTCATAGAAACATAGATTTATTTCGATAGAGACATGCTGGATGCAAAGGGCTGAAATAAATGAGTAACCTTTAACATAAAATAATAGAACATTTCAATAAAAATTAATATTTTTTTCTTGAACCTTAACTTACCAGACACTGAATAACTGCACAAATTAATAAGCATAATGCAAATAAACCTATTTTTCTTGTTCTCTGAAAGCGAAATATTTCCTGTTGCACACACTGAACAAATCAGTCCAAGACTAATTTTGTGACTGCTAAAATACTCGCTGCTTGTATTAGTGGAGAGAAATGGTGCACCTGCACGTAAGGTGCATAAGGGAAATGAATGCAATATGATTATAGTAATCGATCATTAGCACACATTGTAATTTGTTATTAATAACTAGAGGCTCGGTGCACTAAATTTGTGCAAGGGGGCATGGGTTGTCCCTAAGCTCAGCCTGTATCTTCTCCAATCTGGAACTCTACTTGGATCAGGCAGTCAAACATCCCTCTCATAATCCAGGACTGCTGGCACTCAATTGCTTGCCTGCCTGCCTTCCTGATTGCTCCTAACCACTTCTGCCTGCCAGCCTGATCAACCCCTAACCACTCCCCTAACAGCCTGATTGACTCCTACTTTCTCCCCTGCCAACCTGTTTGCCCTTAACTGCCCTCCCCTGAAGGCTTGGTCACCCCCCAACTCCCCTCCTCTGCCAGCCTGGTAACCCCTAACTGCCCTCCCCTACAGGCTTGATTGTCCCCAACTGCCCTCCCTTGTAGACCTGGTCCCTCCCAACTGCTCTTCCCTGCTTGTACTCTTGTGGTGGCCATCTTGTGTCAACATGGGGGAAGCCATCTTTGACCACATGGGGACAGTCATCTTGTGTGTTGGAGTGATGGTCAAATTGCATATTACTCTATTTGTGTACCAGGATAGAGGCCTGGTGCACGAATAGAGGCCAGCTGGTTTGCACTGAAGGGTGTCCCAGATCAGGGTGGGGATTCCCTTGGGGCATGGGGCAGCCTGGGTAAGGGCCATGTGGTGGTTTGCAGGCTGGCCACACCCCCTGGCAACCCAAGCAGAGGCCCTGATATCTGGGATTTATTTATCTTCTATAATTGAAACTTTGTATCCTTGAGTAGAGGCCTAGGCCAGCCAGAGTGTGCAGAATGCTGGTGAAACCCAAGCCTCATGCTCATTCTGTGGCCACAGCCATGTTGGCTGGGTTAATTTGCATACTCGCTCCTGATTGGCTGGTGGGTGTTGCTTGTGAGTGTAGCAGAGTGGTGGTTAATTTGCATATTGCTCTTTTATTAATAGGATTATGTATAAAGGATATTGTAAAATTAAGTTACAAAATTTTTTATTAAAATGTCTTTTACATACCATTATATTGGCTGGGCTGCAAAAAATTTGTTATGGGCCACATGCAGCCCACGGGCCAGGAGTTTGGCATGCTTGCTCTGGAGCAAGTAGACGTAATGAGGGTTGGGAACCAGTATAACAAGATGATGACAGGGAAACTACCCTCAGTCAAGCCACCTATGCCCCTCATGCCCCTCTTCCCAGTTCTTCCCCCTGTGGCCAACAGCGGCAGGAAAAACCTAAGAGAGGACACCAGGAGGGCCAGAAAAATAAAGTGTGCCTTTTCCTGTCTCACATTCCCCTAGAGCAAGGACCGAGATTGGAAATGCCAAGGAATAGTGGTCAAGCCAAACATGTGATGACTAAGATCTAAATATTTATTTTCTTCCCGTCTTCCTTATCTAGACCAAAACGAATAAAGGAGAAGGGGAAACACATAGGAATGTGTACCCATAGGTATAACTGTTATATATCAGGACTTTTATGAAACAAAAACATGAGCTTTTTCAAAAATGAACTCCTACCTAAAGAATCACAAGCGACCAATTAACAAAGACCACCACCTAGTGGCCCCAGCAAGATTATTGCACTTGAACAAAGTGCACTGACATTCAAAAATATGGGTTTGTTTCAAGACTGCAAGGAAACATTGATGCTTCTCCTTTTGTCCCTAGGATTTCAACCTCCCACTTTCCTTTCATTATGCACTTGGTTTCTCCTAGTTATAATTCTAAATTGTCTCAAAAGGATTCGTTTGCAATTGCTGTTATTTTAATTTTTACAATTAACTGTCCACCTTGTCACATTTTTAGTTTTTCTTCTTTTATTATATACCATAAGCCCCTATGAGATGTACCTGAAGTCATTTTCTTTAAACACCATCTTGTCACATCACCCTATTAAAAGCGTGAATGCTTACGTGGATCTTGTTGTCACCTTTAATCAGCCTGGCCTTCCCCACATTGCCCAATGGTCCACTTTACACCCTGATTGCCTGCCCATTAGGCTATTTCCTCACTGTTGCTTCAGCACACCCAAATCTCAAACACAGACACGCTTTTTGCTCAGCTCTGTGCATTCTGACCCAGCTTAAATTCTACCTTTTCCACCAGTTCTCTACTACTCCTGCCAAGCTCATTTCTTTCTTCTCTAACTATTGTTTTTATAAGTATTATGTCGACCAAGGAAGTTCCATGGTTTGAATAGATTTGAATTTCCCACGAATCTCAGCATGGCATTAAACATAACATGAGAGTGCAATAGATACATGACCGATTTAGAAAGGGATAGAGAAGACTTGTAATTAAAGTGCTTTTAATGGTCTGGTAAGGGGTACAAGGAAAGAGGAGGGAGAGTGTAGTAGATAAAGCTTGTTGGAATTATATTCTATGAAGGGAAAAAAATTAGTTTTATCTACCTTTATCATGTAAAATAGCAGTAACAAATATAGGCTCGGGGAAGGGGCAAGAGCTGGGGGGGGGGAGGAAAGGGGGGAAGTCTGTAATACTTTCAACCACATGGATAATAAAATTCACAATAAAAAGTATCCCCCAAAGTGACAGGATACATTTAAACATATTCAAAAATATATAATGGAATTTAATCATTAATTTTTGCAGTGGAATATAGTTGCCTTGGGTGCAGACAGTAAGAGAAGCTTACTTTTCAGGAAAAAAAAGAGAGGGGGAATATTAAGCATGGAAGGAAATGTTAAGTTGCATTCCAAGGTAGGACAAAGTCTTACCTCTCGAGCAGCAGCAGAAACCTCATTGTAGGGATGTGAATTATAGACAGGTTGGGTAGCTGCACACTTGGAAATAACAGGACCAAGAGAAAGTTCTCTGTACTCAAACTCTGACTTACAAGTCAACCAACTTCATATGGAGATGGAAATATTTTACCCCCAAAATGTGAATAATAAAACAAATAAAATATTAAACAATCTACTCAGATGAAGGAAGTCTGCAGAATAAGTAATGTGAAATTGAATAATCTCATTAAGCAACACCAGAATTCTATTTCTAGTGCAACGGCAAGTAGTTTTATAACTAGACCTCCAGTAAAATAATTAGACTATTTTAAGGGGAAGCAGACGATTCTATCTTGAGGAGAGAAAGAAAAAAATATGCTTCTCTTATGTAAATTTCTCCCCCAATTCTTCAAACTGATATTTTTAAAGATACCATAGTGAGGCAGTTGCTTATGTAATATATATATATATATATATATATATATATATATATATATATATGTTTGTGTGTGTGTGTGTGTGTGTGTGTGTGTGTGTATTACTATTTTATTACAAAAAAGTGATACAAATGCAAGACAATATTATAGAGGGAAAATTATATATAAATGCCAGAGTCCCTGTCCTCAAGTATCTTACTGGGATGAGGCATGCATACATTTAATAGATAGCAAATCATTCCATGGTAACTTTTTGGTTGTTGTTAAGCCTCACCTGAGGATATTTTGTCCATTGATTTTTTTTTTTAGAGAGAGCAGAAGAGAGGGAGGAGGGAGAGAGAGAGATTAAGAGAGAGAAACATCAATGGAGAGAGACACATCAATTGATTGCCTCCTTTATTTTATTGCCAATTATTTTTATTTTCTTTATTGATTAAGGCATTACAATGTGTCCTTTCACCCCTTTACCCCCTACCACCCACCACCACCTCACACCCCCAAACCTCCCCCCAACCCCGCTCATGTCCTCACACATCCTGGTGTCTGTGTCCATTGTTTAGACTTACATGCATGCGTACAAGTCCTTTGGTTGATCTTCCCCCGCTTACCACCACCCTCCCTTACCTTCGCTCTGAGGTCTGATGGATGCCTGCACCCACCCTGATTGGGGCTTAGGATCAAACCTGCAGACTAAGTATGTGACCTTGATTGGGAATCAAACCCACAACCTTTGGGTATGCAGGTCAACACTCTAAACACTGAGAAACACAGGCCAGAGCTTCATTGTAATTTTTAAGTACACCGCGTATATATTTTATATTTTATATATAGTATATATTTTCACAGCTCCACAAATATTGAATGCCCACAATTGGCAAAATGCTATGCTAGGTATTTTGGGAATACAAAGTGAATTGATTATTCAAATGACTCTGGAAAATAGTGTGTTAATAAGAAGTGTAAGGCAGGTAGGTACCTAAAATAGGAACAAGAGACTACTTGATGGAAAAGTTGGAATTTGTGCTCCATCTTAAAGTACAGATATGGTTTAAATATGCGGGATTGAGGTATATTAGAGAAAACATGCAAGGCAGAGAAATTTTATCATGTTCAAAGGCACAGTGTAAAGCTAGGATGGGTATGGAATATTCCTTTTTTTTATTGGGATGTATAGAAAATGTTACATGAAACAATGGGACATTATGTTAGAAATCTGGGTTGGAACTCTGGAAGACATTCAATTTCAGACAGAAAAATTCAGCTATAATCTAGTAAACAAGCAGTCATTAATATTTTTGAGCAGCTGAATGACAGTTGTATTTTAGGGCAATTAATCAATGGTCTTGAATATGGAGACATGGGGAATCCATTCAGAAGCTATAACAAATCAGTTTAGATAAGAAGTAAAGTTGATAGTATGTACAGTAGTTACCAGGACAAAATGAAAAAGGCAGTTCCAAGAAAGCCTACAAAGATAAAAGTGCCTGAGTCTTGTTTGATTAGATTAAATGTGAATGGTAATCTAGAGAATGAACTCAAAGATGATGCCGTTTAGAAAAAAAACAAAAAAAAAAAACAAGGCAGTAAAGTTGGTAACAATGTGGAGTTGTTAACTTCATTAAGACATATTTTTAGCCTGAAATGTTTCCTGAAGGAAATACCCAGTTGAAAATTGCAACATAGGACCATTACGCTCACAGCTAAAGTTGTTGATTCGGAAACCATCTAAAGTGAGTGTAAAACAACTGAGCACACTGTAATTTTTACATGAAGCAATTTTAGGAATTCAAGAGGAGCCAGTGTGGTATCACAGAAGCAGAGTAGTGAAAAAAGGAAGAGTATGAAAAAGTGTGACTACAAGCAGTCAGCACCCATGTCCCCACCCTCCATATGGGCCACTTCCAAGACGGGAGGAGGTGAGAGAGATATACTTCAGAGAAAATTAAACCAAAAAGCACAAAAAATTGTCCAATAGGATGACATACAAAAAAAATTTAGAGGAAATGAAACTATGTGTACAGGGTAAAAGAAAAAATAATAAGGTTTGAAGTTAATAGAGACAATAAGAGAATATATTCTATGAAATAAAAATCAGGATCCACTAAAAAATGTTTTAACTACTTTAATAAATAAATATAAGGGACTATCTCAAAATGCAGAAATTGAAAAGTGATAGACTAAAAGAGAAATAAAAATAGGAAATATAACATTAAGTAAACTATTGAGAGTTCCAGAAAGAAAAAAAGGGGGTAATAATATAATTAACAAATTAATAACTTAATAAATAAAATTTTCTTGAACTGAAGCTCAACAATTTACAGATGTAAAAGTAGTCAAGCTCTTAGCCAAAAAAATGACATGTCACACTATTAAGAACTGTTAGTGAAAAACGGAAACATAGGATCAGAACTCCAGATGGAGTTTTTGTCAGTAACCCAGGAAGCTAGAACAAAATGGAAATAGGCCTTCAAAATCTGAGGGAAAATATCTTTTGGTCTAGAATTCTCTACTAACCTACTTATTAGGCAGGTGTCAGGTGGAAAAAAATTTCACATATGTAAGATTTTAAAATATATATATATATATATATATGTGTGTGTGTGTGTGTGTGTGTGTGTGTGTGTATTTTTTATTTCAGAGAAGGGAGAGGGAGGTAGAAGCATCAATGATGAGAGAACCATTGATAGGCTGTCTCCTGCACGCCTCCTATTGGGAACCAATTCCTCAACCCTGGGCGTGTCTCTGACCAGGAACTGAACTGTGGCCTCCTGGTTCATAGGTGGACGCTCAACCACTGAGCCACACAGGCTGGGCACAGAGGAAAAGCAATTTTAGAATTCAGGATAGTTCAGATGGAGAGTTTTATTTAATTTAAATATTCCTATCAAATAAATATTGCTATTAGATTTCTTTATGTAGATTACTGGGTTATTATATTTTTTATTTTAATATCAACCTTTCTGAGTAATTTTGTTTCAGATGGAGCTCTTGAAAACAATGCCTATTTGGACTCTGATTTTTATGGACTATAATAATCACTTATTTTAGTAGGTGAGGATAATCTTCCCAGTCAATAATGTTGAGGCAAATTCAAGTGTCTAAAAAAAGCTTCAAGCAATTACTCTTAATTTCTATATTTACTGCAGATCAATAAGAAATAGTTCATTTTTTAATCACTAATCTGATGCCCATGTTTTGAGTAGTACTGAAGTATGGTTTTAGTAGTTTTGATTCATAAGAATAAAAATTATTTCATACAGCCTGCAGTTATATATGTAATCACATATTTTATGATTTATGTGCTCATCATCATTTCTTGTAAAACACACATTCCCTTCAACATCAATTTTATTCTTGATAAATAATTTTTAGTAATTCTATTTCTAAAAGTAGATTTATTTTTCTATAACTCTAGAGTAATAGTTTAAAGAGACAACATTTTTAAATAATTACTTTCTCTCTACTACATTATCTTCTGGCCTCTTGTTGCTGATGAGAAGTCTTCAATTATTCTAATTCTCATCACTTTTAAGGTACTCATTCTTTTCTTATTGACCATTTTGCACTTTAATTCAGAGCATGTTCAGTATATGCTTCATAAAAGTTATATTCTTTGAGTTACCCCTTTTCAAAGAGTTCATCTAAAGACCTTTTCTTTGGTTTTATTTAGAAAAGCCTCACAAATCCAAGGACTATACAAATAATCATTTAGGTTAAAAAAAGTAATTTGAAAAAAAATGTTTAAAGGCAAGTGGGTGAAGAATATCAGAGCAGTATGTGGGTGTCCCTGGGCTAAGGACGGCAACATCATAGATAAGCCATAGCAAGTCTGATAGGGGTATGTAATGTGAAGGAAGAGATGCTACTGAGAGATATAGAGGAAACAAGCACAGACTGATATTTTTTCTCATATGTTCCCTCTGATTAAGAATATTAATATAGCACATAGAGAAGATTAAATGTCATTTGTGTATTAAAGATTATATACATGATTCCCAAGGCTCACCAATAAAGTGGTGAAAGAACAAGGTCTAGAACAAACTTTCTTTGTATGTTGTTTTTCTTGTCACCTTTGTGGTACCCAATAAGAAGACATACATGCACATGTGTACACGTGCGTGCACGCGGGCGCGCACACACACACACACACACATACACACACAAACAAACAAAAAAATACCTTGCTTGGCAAACTTCTTCCTGCTCACTTGAAAATTTGAAGTCTATAAGAAATTCCTTCTAAGTGTAGGTTAGTTTTATTGCTATTTTATAAGTTTCCTATAGTTTCATTAAGATTGCCCTTAACATAAAGTGCTATGGTTTGTTTTCTTATCCATCCATTAGCTAGACTATAAGTTCCATAAAAGCTGGCACTAATCTGTCGTTTTTCACTGTTGCCAATGACAAATCTCTAAGCAATGCAGTTAGAAGGAAGTGAAAATGACAATATGATAACCAAACAAAAAAGTAAAATTACACAGTTAAGGTTTGGTTAAATTCAAGGAAAGAGGCTAATAAGGACCAGAGTTCAGAAGTCTGAGTTTAAAAAATGTGTTAATTTCCAGATAATCATTCCAAAAAGATCACACATTATTATTTATATTCCTCTCTAAGATGTCAAATGATGAGAGAGAAATTAAAAAGCAATAAACACTTAAAAATAGGAGATTAGAACAGGAAACATTAGTTAATAGAGATTTTATCATACTTTTAGACAAAAAAAATAGAAAGATTGTAAAAAAAAAAATCCTTGCTCTGAAAAGTCTTTATAATCTATATTTTTTAAATCTCAAAAATTTGAAAATAATGCAGAAGCAATAATATACGTAAATTCCATAATGAAATCATAAATGTCTGTTGTTTACTTAGTGTTTCTATATGGAATGGGTCTTCAGAAGTTATATTTTATATAAGAAAAGATTTCCACAAAATGCTTGTTAACAGTCAAGATTAGGTAATTTTCTCTCTCTCTCTCACTCTCTCTCTCTCTCTCCCTTCTCCCCTCTCTTTCCTGTAACATGATAACATGATATGGTTGATTTGTGTTGATTCTTATTTAGAAAAGAAAAAAATCAAATAATTGAAATTTAAAAATAACAAAACCTGAGTTTAATTTGGACTCTACCAGTTACAAGCTTATCATAATCTTTCCTTAAACTACTTTTCTTTTTTTATTCTATAATATGTTTCAATAAGGCAGGGATTTTTGCACATTTTGGTAATTGTTGCATGCCAGCATTTAAAACAGTTATTGGCAGATGTAGGCACTTAATAAATATGTTTTCATAAATCAATGAGTGAATGAGAATGTAACTGAGTCACAGGTTTGTGGTAAAGATCAAATGAAGCCAAATATATTGCATAATATAAGTTTCACACAGTGACTACCTAAGGCCATATTTTTAACCAACTAATGGACAGCTCCACCTGTGTACCACAGGTAGGTCAACTTACCATTTGTAAAACTGTTTGGACCTAACCTATGTGTCTCTAGTCCTGTTGTCTCTGTACATTATTTCCCAAAGATGTACCCTTCATTTGCATTCCCTTTGCCAAGATCAAAATTTTCCAAAATGTAGCATGCACATTCTGTTAACCATATGACATGATCATATGATTAATTTTCCTTTTACATTAATAGAATTCACATTAATGTGTATTGCTATACAATTGTGCCCAGCACATTAAGATACATAATCTCATTTATAGTATTGCTTATATGCAGCAAATTTTTGAAAGTAATATTACTTATAAATAATTATTAAATATTTGATGGTAAGCAGGTGGCTATGTTTTCATACCATGTATAATTTGAGTCAATACGTCAACAATAAGTAATCTGAACTATCATGTAAATAATTAATAAGTATATTGGACAGGATGGAAATCAGAACAGAGCACAAAGATCAGCCACTACAGACTTCCTTCTGGGGTAATATAGACTCAAGATTGACCTATTAGGCTGGCTGGTGTAGCTCAGTGGTTGAGCATCAACCTATGAACCAGGAGGTCATCGTTCAATTGCTAGGCAGGGTACATGCCTGGATTGTGGGCTCGACCCTAGTGAGGGGTCTGCAGGAGGCATCTGAACAATGATTTTCTCTCATCATTGATGTTTCTATATCTCTCTCTCTCCCTCTCCCTCTCTGAGATCAATTTAAAAAAGACTGACCTATTAATCAATTAAAATTAATTAACAATATCATCATCCAAAAGAAACATCTTTACTTTGCTCACAAAAATATCATGAAAATATACACTGAGTGGCCAGATTATTATGCATTCAGAGATCATAATAATCTGGCCACTCAGCATATATATTCAGGCCCGGTGCATGAATTCATGCTTGGGTGGGGTTGGGCCAGCCTGGCCAGGGGGAGGGGACATGGGCGGTTGACTGGCCTGCCTTCTGGTCGAACTCCTGGTTGAGGGAACAATTTGCATATCAGCTTTTTATTATATAAGATATACACTAGTGGCCAGATTATTATGTGTTCAGTAATCATAATAATCTAGCCAATCAGTGTATATCTAGGACAGATTACTCATTTACTAATCTACTAGCCTTATAGCTATTGTAAAAATAAATGCAATAATATCATTTTTACTAATTGTAGATGAAATACTGCCTCATAGAAAAAGTTCTCAAAAGTAAATAGAAATAAATGAGTGATTTTAATTAGCAATGTTTAATGTTTATATTTAAACATATTTTTCCAAGAGAACATAAGAGTACTTGAAAAAAATTATTTCCTCAAGAACGTTCGGTATGTTTTATATTAACTCTACTTCATATAAGAGTTTGCCAACCAATGATAAAATTAAGTTGAGTCTCTGCCCCAGAGTACCCATTGCAAGTGATGATTACAGCATTTAGTACCCTTGAAATGTTAACATGTATTGAATGCAAAGTGGTTTGAGAAGACCTTTTGCGACAAGGCACAATAAATGGTAAAATCCAGGTACTTAGTTATTGTTGCCATTTTTGCACACCTAAAATTTCCCTTTGAAGTTTTACTTTTGCCTGTCATTCCACTAAATCATCACGCTTCACTTTATGCCCCAAAGCCTGTGGAGAACATGGGACGAAGAGGTCAGAACCGTTGATTTTTGCCATCGGAAAGGGGTGCTGTCCTCTCTGTACCCGGATGGCGTTCCGTCTTGACAGTCACAGCCATGGAGAGACATCTGACAGAGCAGCCGGCAGCTTGCTTTTCAGGAGTTACTGCCTGCAGTTGCCTCATGAGTCAAAAAAAAAAAAAGTACATAATCAAAATTACTCATGGAAATTTATTCAACAACCATGAGCTGTATCCTTTAGTGTTATTTACACATAATATTCAAAAATGCCATTGCTCAATATCTTCTTAAATATTAAAACAAATAGCTGCTTCTTTGATTTAGCATCAATAAAGTACTTAGCTTTTACGGGTACACTAAACAGAAAAGTATAAACTCAAAAAAGATTAACACTCCATATTCAGGAGTTGCTTGGAATATCACCAGTTAACTACAGCTCACAAAAATCTGAATTTGCTCAATGGCCAAGGTTTAATACAGCTGGTCATTTGTACTGCCTCATCAAGAGCATTCTTAAATAAAACTGACCTTTTTTTCTTTAACCATTAGTACATGGCAGTGAAGAACACAGTTACTATTAGCAGTTTGTTTCCGGCTTTGATTCATGAAAAGACAACAGCAATTTTATTCACCATTTCGTTTGCACCATTAACGGTAATATGAACACTGTGAAAATGGTAAATAACATTATAAAATTAATATGAAAATAATTTTGACATTGTGTTCCTTGTGAAAGGGTCTTATAGAATCCCTGTGGGTCAAGAAACATTCTTAATTAACATTTAATTAATACTTAAACAAATTAGAGCTGGAAAAAAGTGAGAGTTTTGTAAAATGGCAAAATATACTTCAGACCGATGCAGCCACTGTGGAAAACAGTATGGAGTTTCCTCAAAATGTTAAAAATGGAACTTCTATTTGTCCCAGTGATCCCACTTCTAAAATACATCTTAAAAATCTTGAAACACCAATCAGAAAAAAATATATGCGCCCTTATGTTCACCGCAGTGTTATTTACAATAGGTAAGATTTTTAAACAGTCCAAGTGCCCAACATCAATGAGTGGATAAAAAAAAAGATGTGGTACATTTACACAATGGAATATTATTCTGCAGTAAAAAGAATGATCTATTACCTTTTGAGACAGCATGGAGGGACATGGAGAGTATTATTCTAAGAGAAATAAGCCAATTAAAGAAAGATAAATGTCATATGATCTCATATGTGGAGTCTAACAAACAAAATAAAGTAATGGAAATAGATCCAGAGACTTGAAGCATGGAACAGACTATGGAATCTCAGCGGGAAAGGGGGCAGGAAGGGATTAACCGAAGAACTTACACGCATATACGCACAACTCACCAACACAGACAATGGTTCAGTGAGGGCCTGGGGGGGGGGGGGGCGGTTCAGGGCCACTGAGGGGGAAAAGTGGACATCTGCAACACTCTCAACAATAAAGATACATTTTTAAAATGGCAAAACATCCTTAAATGTTATTGTAAATTTTTATAGGACAAATAGTTATATAAAAATTTAACCAATATACAGTTAGGCCTCAATGTTGTGCACCTCGTTTAACTGACTTTGAATATAACAGACAAAATTTCTGGTCCATATGTCATTTGCGGAAATTAACACCCTGCTAATTTAAAAACGCTTTTAATCAAAATTTGCTTATAATGAAATTAATAGGGTTTTTTTTATTAATTCACTGTTATTTTAACAAATTTTAGCAAACAGACCATCTGTTGGAGAAAACACGGTAGCAATTTTTCCCACATAAAAAAATACTCCAGGTCTCCGACAGTCTATGTTTCCGTCCCGGAGTCACCCTTGTGAACGATGTTCGGCGGTGACCAGCCCGTGCCCGCCCGCAGCTCCGGGCGCCTGTCCCGCGGCCCGGCCCGGCCCGGCGTGTGCGCTGGTTCCCTCGCGGTGACGGGCGAGTGCACAGTGACTAACCTATTCAGTATCCACTCAAAATCGCAGTAACGCGTGCGGAGAGCTCTCCTGTGCAATCAAACTTTCCGCACGGACTTACTGTGGCCCGCCCACTCGTCTGCACGAGCGGAAGCAGGTTCACTCCCGCGTGTCCGCTCGGTGACACGCGCTCAGAACCTGCGGTGCCCAGGAGCCAGCTTTGGCTTCACGCACAGTCCCCTCCTCCTCCAGTCCGGATTAGTCTGTTACGCAGCGGTTTAACTGCAAAACGCACCAGTTCCAAACCACACTGATAGCCGTCTTCCATTTCACTCGCTGTTCGTTCCTTTTCCAGCGCAGTGCCGATTCTAGAGCTTTGCCCACTTATTTTTGCATTATTCTTCAAAATAGTTTTCTCCTAGATTAGGGGATGAAGAAATCCGTTATTTCTCCTTAAGAGAAATAAATGTATGCAATAAAAGCTGTTATAAATTTTAAGGTGCTTATAATCCTTTAAGATTTTGTCAATTTTTAAAAATTACATGGTGATTTATATTGTGACAAAGTTATTTAATTTTTTTGAAATTATAATGTTTTATGTTGAGATTCCTGGTAACAAAAAGCACAGACATTTATTTAGCAAATAAAAAATAATTTCTTCCTTAATTAGAAAATTTCCTTTGCTGATGTTTTCCAGAACATAAGCATAATTTAATTATTTCAATTAAAGAATTTTCATACCAATCCTGTTGATTTCCAAAAAAAATCTTTATTTTATTTTCTGACTGAATTATACTTTGAAATAATTACAAGAACATTCTAAAGTTTTGTTTTTTATTTATTTTTAATTTTTTGTTATATATTTTCAGGGTTAACCATTAACTAAAACCTCATGAATAGCAGCTTTTTAGATGCTTAAGACATCTTTAAGATTTAATAGCAATGTTTATCAAATAGAATACTGTTGAATTCGGAGAGCAGGTAAAAGAGAATAGGTCCTAAAAGGTAATAATATAAAATAACAACAGAAAAAAAATAGATTGAGACAAATCCTATTGTATAATCACTGACAGGAGAAGTCTGCAGACTAAGCCAAAGAATAGCAGGTAGACAAACCAGAGTAAAAGCTTAAGCTAAAAATAACACCTCATAGGTCCTTGTAGAAAATTCTACGTGCTAAGGATGACAACGTAAATGAGTCTGGTTTAATAACAAAATCTTCACACATTAAAAAAAATAAAGTCAATATAATAGACTGAATGAAGTAAATGATCTGTGTAAGTTTAGACATTTTGATTACATAGTTGTAAAAGCTGTAAAACTAGAATGACAGCTTTTATCATTTAATACGCGTGAAGCAGAAAGTGTAGCTTGATTTCTGTTCTATGCTAAAAAAAAAAAAGATAAAACAGAAAGAATAAAAAATTCTCCCTCTAAATCAATTAATGGTACACAAATCGAATCACCTCTCATTTCCAAGTTAATTAAAAATATTACTATATTCAGAAATGGCTTGTCTCCCATCTCAACTCCAGTTCAAATTCTTCTCTTTGTGGTCTCTGACAATATTTTCATGTTGTGGACAATTAATTTTATACATCAAGAGGAAATATGGTTATTTGTGGATCCTTTATTTGGAAGAAAAAATATTATAAAAGCGTTGAGATTAATAAGATTCTGAATCTAATGAAAAATTAGAAGTGCTATTTTTGTCTTTTATTTTTGATAAATGGACATTATATCAAATATGTGGACATAAATACTTTCTCTATCAATACATATCTTACAAATGGGGGCATATCAATGAAAAACAAAAGCTATGTTGTAATTTCATGATGAAGTGGCAAAAATGCACTAAGCTACACTTGAAGTACTAAATAATGTTATCATACTGATCTTTGAAACCAAAATAAATGTCGTATTTATTAAGTGCCAGGAAAACCTCCTCAGCTTCTGCTCAAATACGCTGCACATTTGAATAACACCAGTCTCTGTAAGACTGATTCTAAGCTGTGAATATTTGACCTAGAATGTCAGTAACAACTTATACATTTTAAAATCACATTTTGAAATGTGGCAAAACTGAGATTGTCGTGAATTTCATTTCAAAGTCATACTACCCCTCCTTTTATGCTGTATGTGGTAATCCTTGATTTTTTTTTTTTTTGCACTGATGCTAAATGTTAATGAGCAGAACCACTGTGTACCATTTCACCTGGAGCAATGAAAACATTAAAATCTCTTAGAAGCCTGAATAAAACTTTATTTTATAAATATAATCCATGGTAAAGCTCCACCGTTTCACTGTACTTTTGAAATAAGGGCACATGGAAAATATGGAAGCGTTTCCTTTGAGATGGCTAACTAAAGCCACAAAATGAGCACGGTACAGCATTTCCAAGGAACATGGTTCAAAAGTTGTACGATTACTACTAAGGTTGTTTTATTCTCCACCACATTTGGAACAGGAAGTCTGTGTTGTTCTTGAAGAATTCTGAAAAGCAATGTCACAGTCTGATGACCTCTTCTCCTCATTAAAACGTTCCCAAAGACAGCGCTCTGCATGGTGTTTTGTAGCTTCAGCAGCCACGGACTAATTTGTACCTCTTATTTTGATCATGCACTGGTGAAAGCTCCAAACAATATTTTCCTTTAAACACAGAGAGGTCTTTCAACTGCGCAGCATGCACTTCTACCCTCTTTTTAATCTTGAAGCACCTATTTATTTGCTCTCTTCACCACTAAATCTTCTTTGCTCCTTTCTGCCCCCTGGAAAGCGGCTAGTTAAAAATCTTCAGTGTTTTTTCTTCATAGGCTTAACCAATAAAAGAGTATTATCATAAAAACAGAGATGAGGGCTGATAGATATAGTACAAGGAGAATTTACACTTCTAATTCTCAATCCAGTTAAGCTAAAGTAATGTTTATGTAGTTACTACCTTGTTATAATGTCCATGATCACTAAAACTAATGGGAACAAAAATATCGCTATAGGAAATTCCTTTTCAGGGTCCCCTGCAAAGACTGATTCATCCCTCACAGTGAATATAAGGACGCCTTAGTTACTTAAAGCTTATTAGTATGCGTGCAACATTTATTTTGCATATCCCTACACTTTCTTTGATTCAATTACATCAATCTATATGTTTCTCTATTTTACCAAGGAGGTATTAAGATTATTGTGTGTATTGTGTAGGAATTGTTTCAAGATGTGCATTTAATTTACTCAAGAAAAAAAAAGGTGACAATTTTAAGCAGTAGTATTTTGAATTTTATTAATGAAAATAAGTCCAAATAATTTAATAACCAAAGCATTGCTTTAAAATGTGTATAAATTAGAGTTCCGTAAAACTCAAATATGGGCATATACTAACAACTGAGTAAAATATTGTGCATGTCATCAAGCCAGTGGTATAGCTATAAGTACCACAATGTATGTCTAGGGTTAGAGAGCTAAATGAAGATAAATCTACAGTTACATACTAACAAATGGATTCTGTCTTTACCATCCTGTCCAAATGTAGTTACTGAATACACTGGATTTCTCTTAACGAGGTCAAGGATAATAATGTAAACATTTCCATGAATGAATCATGTATTCAAATTTGATAGAAATTATTAATTTATTTTAATTATTAACTCATTGGCTTTCAAGTTTTCAAAAATCAATTGATACTTGAGTGCTGTTTTATATAAATACTAGAGGTCCAGTGCAAGAAATTTGTACACAGGTAAGGTCCGTAGGCCTGGCCAGCAATCAGGGCCAATATGTGGGGTGACCAGTGGAGCAATCTGTCTTGGCCAGCCTGGCACCACCTGCTTCCTGGCACCATCTGCTTCCTGGCACCAACCCCCACCTGCTCACCAGCCCCTTCACCCTCCCACCAGCGTCTGCTTGCTGGCCAGCTCTGCCCTCAACCACTGGTGGCCTCCCTCTGCGGGGTGACCAGCAGGGTGATCAGGGGGCTCCCACTGGCACCTGTCCTGGCTGCGATGCGACCTACATGCTGCGGGCAGCTCCTGTGTCGAGTGTCTGCCCCCTGGTGGTCAGTGTGCATCATAGCAACTTATTGTTCCACTGGTCATTCCGCAGTCAGTCAATTTGCATATTAGGCTTTTATTATATAGGATACAATTCATCCAAATAGTTTCTCAATTTATTTATAAAACTAAACATTTATATGAAAATAAGTTAAATATTAAAAAGGCATTGCTTCTAATTATATAATCAATATTTAATTTTAGTGATATTTAAACATATTTTTCCAGCCAAAATTAAATAAATCAGTATGTTATCAAAATAAATTATGTAAACTTTTAATTCAGCACATATAATTAATTGACTCTTCTCTTTATTTCATATGGATCCTTAATGAATACTTTTAATTACATTATTCATTCAATGGTAGTGGTAAATTGAAATGTGTAAAAATTGTACTTGTCATGAAATATTTCTTCAAATGTAACCAATTTTGCTATTTAAAATTGTTTCTTCCATAAATTTCTCTTTGGCTAATTTAATAAAATTTACTTACATGTCCTATTGTGTCTCTGATCTATCTTAAACATTATTTCTTCATAAACATAGATCTCACAGTGACCAGTGATTTTCATACATTTTCTTGATGACTTTCCCCCAAGATAAAAGACTCACCAAGTTGTTTGAGTTTGTCTTTCAAAGTAAATTTTTAAGAGATTTTCTGAGATAGTCAACTCTAAGTTGTATTTATGTTTTCTGTTTCTTTATCCTTACCAGATCAACAGACTTTGGAACACCAACCCACAGGAAAGTGACGCAGATATCGCACAGAGGTCACTGGCTCAAGGCATGCTGTTCAGCATTGTGTGATAGTCAGAGACTTGCATGGGGATGTAGGCCTGGTCACAAACCCTTTGGGAGCTTGAGCAAGTTCTTTCACTTCTTCCACTCTTAACTTTCAACTATAAATTGGGTTTAACTACTTTTCCTACAAGGTTATTGGGATGAGTTAAAATGATGTATGTGCCCCAGTCAATCTGGCTCAGATGATAGAGCATCAGGCCTACTGACTGAGAAATCCTGATTTCGATTCTAGTTGAGGGCATGCACCTCTGTTACAAGCTCATCCCCGGCCCAGGCCATGGTTAAGACCCAAGCAGGAGGCAACCAGTTGATATGTTTTTCTCACATCAATGTTTCTCTCTGTCTTTCCCTCTCTCTTCCACACTCTCTAAAAATCAATGGGAAAATATTCTTGGGTGAGGATTTAAAAATAAATAAATAAATACATACATAGATACAGACATACATAAAATGATGTATGTAAAGGGCATGATCATGGTTGATGCTACCTGGTAGTTATCAGCTGTTGACAGTTTAGCTGAGTTCCCACAAACATTAAGAAATTTATCTCCACCACATCAACAGTGGACTCTACTATAACTGAACTCTCAGTAAAATTGGATTCTTGCCCTAACTGGTTTGGCTCAGTGGATAGAGCGTCAACCTGCAGATTCAAGGTCCCAGGTTCGATTGCAGTCAAAAGTCATGTACCTTGGTTGTGGGTACATCCCTGGTAGGAGGTGTGCAGGAGGCAGCTGATTGATTTTTCTCTCTCATCAATGTTTGTAACTCTCTCTCCCTCTCCCTTCCTATCTGTAAAAAAATCAATAAAATATATATTTTAAAAAACTGGATTCTTTTTATGTACACAAATCACCTTACTTTCCTATCAATTTATGAAATTTAAACTAAATAGCCAGGACATCTTTACTAGTATTAAATTTAGATAATAGTTGTGAAAAATCCTTGAAAAGTATCAAATAGTATAGAAAATTAAAATAATATTATACACATAAGATTTCATATTTCCAAACCAGAAAAAAAAAAACATTTGTCTATTCTCATACTTTAAATGTGAAAGAAAAGAAATTCACACAGCTTTTCCCAGGGTTATATAACTAGCTATATTCAAAATTAATTTGTTCTATGCAAATCCACCTCTCCAAGGTGGATATATCCCTCTACATATAACATGTAGTAAATTAAAATCTGATGCTGCCACACACACAAAAAAAAAAACTATATTGAGTTTAATTGAAGAAGATAGGCCATAATATTCATAATTAGGTCAAAATTAAGTTGAAATAATATTTAAAATGTAGATGACATTTTATCTTCACAGAAAATATGCTGATTTTGATAAAGGAGAAAGTATTTTTCAATTTTGTAAAAGCACACTGTTATCTGGAAGTTAGAATACAGCCTGGGTGTACCGGTCATGGTCTATTCTGACTTTTGTCCACTAGATGTCCCCAGTATGTCATACAGAACCTCTGATCTCAGATGGGGTCTTATTAGACAGAATCTGTATCTACCATTGCTATTTGAAGTGAGTTCCTGAGATACGTTATCAAATAATTTTTAAAGATACTTTATCAAATGATTTTTAGATATGCCTTTTCAAATGATTTTCATTCCTGTGCTCATTTCATCCTCAAAATTAACAAGCTACTAATCTACAGAGAAATGCAGTCATTTTAAATATTTTTTGTCTAAAAGACAGAATAGAACTTGGCCAGTTTAAGAAGCAATTAAAGAACGTGTACATCTTCTTTTCTGAAATGCGTTTAAGAAATCAAAGACCTTAAACACAAGTTCAAAATCTTTAGAGAAAAGTTCATAGCTTTGAAAAGGAGAACGCTTGACACAATTTTTAATTGTACTGATTTCAAAATGTGAATAACATTTACACAAAATAGTTCAGAAAACTTTGCTAACAGCAGAAGCCTTGTATAATTTGAACTTTAATAAATTAAAGGAGAAAAAGGAAAGGCTTGAATAGTCATCCAAAGTGCCCTATCTAATTCACACAAAAAAACCTCTATAACAAAGGCTAGGAGAGTGACATATAATCATAATTGCAACACAGGGATGTTCATTTGGAAGTAGGCTTGCAAAATGCTGTCTTTCCCCCCCAGACGCCCGTGAGCCCATATTACAAGAGGCCGCTGCCTCTTACAGGAAAATAACGCTCTCTCCGGCTGTTCTGGCAGATTGCTTCACTGGAGGGCTGAGAATCTACTCTTCTAAAGCAATTCAATAGGTGTCTCAGATGGAAGCACTTAGGCAGCGTGTTTCTACCACACAGGGCAAGAGGTAACAAGTTCAGCCTGTGAAGCAGAGGAGTTTCTGCCCCAGAGCAAGAGAAAAATAAAAAGTACAAGAGCTTTCTGATGAATTACCTCTTACTTGCAACTAAGCGGGCTTCCCAGGAACAATGGCCAAGTCTAAGCAGAGTCGACAGCCTCCATTCACTGCCCAGCACCCCACCCTGCACAGTGTGGGAACAATGGGGCATTCTCACGGCTTCCTAACTGGTCCCTACACTTTGAACAAACCATTTCCATTCAAGAGCTACTTCTTTATCGTGCTTTCTTTGATTAAAGCTCACCTTTCATCTTCCTAGTATTTTATTGTTATTATTTATGAAGTATGCCAAGAATGGGAGTAATTTCAAAAAAAGTTTAAAGCACTGAGCCTTGAATTTACTTAGTTTACAGGTTAAGAAATTCAACCAAATCATAAACACACACACACACACACACACACACACACACACACGTAGAAAGAACACAATGTAGTGATAAACTATGGAATCCTGACCATAACTACTATCTTAGTTCACATAAGATTATATTGGTGTCCTGGAAAAGAAGTGTTTATAGGGAGCTTGAACTAAATTTTAAAGGATTCATGGAACTGGGGGAAAATAAGAAAGGCAAAAGGAGAGACTAGATGAGAAATCACCAAACAAAAGGACACAGATACAAAAATGATGGTCACATAAACAGAAGACTGAGAAGAGCCAGCTGGTCAGGGCATCCAGAGGCATCTGGACAGAAGTGGATATAACATCCAGCAGGATGGACTGTAGAAGTTCAAGAGAAAACAGTCCACAAGTTTAAAAAGCAATGGGGAGCCATAATAGTGTTTACGCTGAGACACAAGGCAATAGGAGTAATGTTCTAGACATACAGACACAGCAGATTAAGCCATCGAAGCAGGAGTGAAAAAGTTCACCAAGAGAGATGAAGGGCCATCAGGAAATACATCAGTTGGCTGGTAAGACAATCTGGGATTGTGGCAGTAAGGACCAAGGCCAGAGGTTTTGTTGTTCAATATAGGAAAAGGAAAATCTAATAAATAAAGCTTGGTTTGAAAAAAATGAGCTGAATGAAAGAGAAGTGTGGCTTAGACAAGAAGAAAATCTACTTTTTGTTTAGATTCTACAAGTTAACATTCTTCACATAAAATAGAACCAATTTAACCTGCATTTTCTTTTTGATATTCTATATAATGAAAACACATTTCAATTAATGTGCCTATTTAGTTATTCTATCTCATGAGAAGATATTTTATGTCCCGAGACAATATCTCAGCATCTTTGAAGGAACCTAGAATAAGTAGGAGATCCAACTGAATACACTGAATTTCTACTGAGGAAAACATTTTTTTTTTATCATTTCAAGCTATAACATCATTAAAAGAAATAATAAAAGGACATATGTATAATGTAAACTAAAGCAATGATATAGTGACAGTGTTTCACAGCATATGAATGCCAGTGACTACTAAGATTTTTTAAATAGATCGCCTAAAGGGATACAGTAGCCCAGAGACCCAGCCTTAGAGACAAAATGATAAGTGAGGTGGAAGCTATTGCCAATTTCTCCCTAACCCTTTATGACCTTCATCAAACTCTCCACACTTTTGAAGCCATAGCATTGCAGTCTTCCTGTCACTCAGCATATATTTCACAGGGCAGCCATGGCGTGCCAACACTACTCTACCCACTAGAGACATAATGTTGAATGTGACATAATCTATGCCCTCAAGGCATTTTCAATCTAGTGTCCTTACTGGGCTGTCATCAAATGGCCCCCACCACCCAGATATCAGCCACTTATAAAATAATTATTGTGTATAAAGTACCAAACCCTGTAAAAGACTTGAAAAAATATTACATAATCAACACTCTCTGGAAATAAAACAATCAATAAATTACAAAAGTACAAAAACATAAGTATATTTTATATGTTAATTAATAATGCATCCTAAATAAGTGAGTGCTATAGGAATTGTTCAAGAATTTGAACAATTTAGTTATAGATCAGTCAGTTAGGGATAACATTGCCAGAAAAAGTAAAATTTTAAGTCTAATTGCCATTTCTAAACATACTGCTTGAGTAAATTTAAATATCTGAAAGTGTAAAAAAGAGCTGGAGCAGTTCAAACTATTGTATTCTCATTATTATGCTAATCTCACAAATAATAAATAAACTCCATGGAGATTTTTTCAAATTTTTAATAATTCTCAGAAGCTAAGTAAAAAAAAAAAGAAAGTCTTTCTGTAACAACATTCTCTTGCAACAAGTTATAATAGGTATCTCATCAAGTTACATTAGTTATCTTTAATAATCATCTTCTAAACAAACCAATTCCATTAGTCTAAAATCACGCTTCAGAAAACTAGACAAAAAATAAAGGGACAGAGAGTGTCTCTGTGCATATGAATTTAGGCTAGGAGAATGGTTCTGCTTTTCTTTCAATCACATTTCTTAGAGACGTACCATTGACCAAGGACTATGGTAGCACCAGTGCAGTCAAACAAAGTTGGATTGACTAGTTGCCACAGCAGAAAAGCCATATGCATGAGGAACTACGGAACAATCCAAGGGTGTTACAGGGAGCTGGCTAAAGGAGCTGAGATTGTATTCAGTGATTTTTAGGGAGGATTCAAGGAAACAGTCTTAGTTCTACATTGGATGTTATAAGGAAGTGTGGGTGGAGAATCAAGATGACAACATAGGTAAATGCCTATACTCACCCGCCTCCCACAACCACATCAAAATTACAACTAAAATACAGAACAATCATCATTCAGAACCTCCTGAAATCGGGCTGAATAGAAGTACTACAACTTGAGAAGTGAAAAAGAAAGCACATTGGGACTGGTAGGAGAGATGGAGCATGAATGGGGTTGGTCTGACACCCACGTGAGCCATTTTGTTGATTGGAAGAGAGATCATCTCTGTGGAGGTCACCAGAGAGGAGCAAGGGGTCCCAGCCCCACAGCAGACTCCCAGCCCAGGGTCCCCTACCTGGGAAGGGAAGTCCCCATAACTTTGAGCTGTAAAAACCAGCAGTGCTTGTGTCTCAGTGACTGGAAGCTCTGGAGTCCTGTGCGTTCCTCTTAAAGGGTGAGTGCATGAACTTACATGGACTCGCTTCTTCTGAGCTCCAGTTCTGGGCAGCTTTGATGGAATACAGGGATATACAGGGAGGAAATGGATTGTCTGACATTGGAGCAGGAACTCAGGGGCTGCATTCTCACAGGTTCCTATGCTGGGCTCTCCCCAATTGCAGAGCTGACTGGCAGCCATATCTGAGTTTCCATCAGCTGGGCCCACACTGTTTGCTCTGCCCTGATGATTCCCTGAGCCCCACCTGAACTGTTTGCAGCTGCTTTTCCATGTGAATCGCCTGTCCTGGCTCAGGCTTCAGACTTTGCTAAAATATCTTAAACAAGCAGCAGCAGGAATCAGTGTGCCCCAAATCTTGCAGCAAAAGGCCCAAGACCAGCCTCAAGTACCAGCCTGCCTTGCTTCTCAGCTGGGCATTACTTGGGCACTTCCTAGCCCAATACAATATCTGCAGATCTCTCTGTAGCTCCTGCTGGGTTGCCCCAGGCAGTGTCTGACTTTGCACCTCCCTAGAGATGCCAGAGCCAATGCATCTGGTGGACAGTATTAAACCATAATAGATTACAACTCTATGCATCCACAAGTGACACACTCAAAGGGCAGACACAGTGAGTTCCAAAACCTCGCCTCGCTGAAGCAAGTCCTACTCCATAGGAGTGTCTTAAAAGAATCTTAAAAGCAGTTGATTTCTCAATAGAAACTTTGCAGACAAGAAGGGAGTGGCAAGCCATACTCAAAGTGATGAGCAGAAAGGACCTACAATCAAGATTACTCCCCAGAAAAGCTATCATTTAGAATGGAAGGTCAGATAAAGAGCATCACAGACAATAAAAAGCTAAAGGAGTTCATTACTACCAAACCAGTATTACATGTAATGTTGAAAGGAATTCTTGAATAAAAAATAAGAAATATGAACAATAAAATGGCAATCAATACATATCTATTAAAATTTAATCTAAAAATCAAAATAAATGAACAAGAAATCTAAAGAACAAAATAAACTGATGAATAAAATAAAATTAGAGGTATGGAAAGATGGAACAGATTGACTAATCTCAGAGGGAAAGGGGGTAAGGGATCGGAAGAGTTTAAACAAAGATCTTACATGATAGGCATTACTTATGGACACAGACAATAGGATGGTGAAGGCCTGGGTAGAATGGGGCAATGAGAGGAAAGAGGGGGACATATGTAATATTCTCAACAATAAAGTTTTTTTTAAAATAAAAAAGGTAAGTGTGGGTAACTTGTAGTTGGGTATCAGTAATTTTATTTTATTTTTTAAATAAATCTTTATTGTTCAGATTATTACAGTTGTTCCTCTTTTTTTCTCCCTATAACTTCCCTACACCCAGTTCCCACACCACCTTCTGCCCATACCCCCCAACACTGTCCTCATCCATAGGTGTATGATTTTTGTCCAGTCTCTTCCCGTACCCCCACACCCCTTCCCCCCTGAGAATTGTCAGTCCATTCCCTTTCTATGCCCCTGATTCTATTAGATTTATCACTTTATTCTGTTCATCATATTTTTTATTCACCTGATTTTTAGATTCACTCATTGATAGATATGTATTTGTTGTTCATAATTTTTATCTTTACCTTTTTCTTCTTCTTCTTCTTCTTCTTCTTAAAGAATACCTTTCAGCATTTCATATAATACTGGTTGGCGGTGATGATCTCCTTTAGCTTTTTCTTATCTGTGAAGCCCAAGGGTCACAGAGAGCCAGGAAATAGAAAAGAATCAGAACTGCAGAGAGAAACAGAGATGCAGACAGAAGGAAGGGTCTGACAATGTTCACTTCCTGTTGCCAGTCTCTTCTGAATGTCCATAGGCATTCCAACTTCTCAAATTCCTGTATCTTTTTAATAAATTCTATTTTCATTTAAGGCCAGCTCAGATGTATTTCTATTGTTTATAATTTTTAAATTCTTAACTATCCATAATAAACTATTTAATACAGGTTTAAATGTAGCATAAATCAACTGATTATCACCTAGTATTTATTCTTCTCCTCTGCTTTCTCATTTTTTTTTATCCTCACCAAAGTATATGCTTCTATTGAATTTTGAGATAGAACTTTAATGTGAGGAACAAACATTCATGGTTGTCTCCTGTACACACCCTGACTAGGGGGTTGAACCTGCAACCTTTTAGTATATGGGATGCTGCTCCAACCAACTTAACCATCTTTGGGTTTTAGTTGAGTATATGGTTTTCAAGATAAAGGTTAAATTTCCCAGCTTCTTTTGTAACTAGGTATGGCCATACAACTAAGTTCAATCTAATAGGATGTGAGTGACGCAATGTATGTAACTTTATGGTTACCTTCCTTAGATAAGAAGCCTTCTCTGAACTTGCCTCTTGAACTTTTCTCACTGGCTGGAAAATGGTGACTACTAGCTGCCTTGGACCAGAAAAATAAATGCATCTGCAATGACAGAGACAACCCACCAACCCATGTACCTGGCTGACTTTCATTCAGGAGAAAAGAATGTGTTACTACACCCAAACCACCTGCCTAACTTTGAACTACCCACATGAGGGAAAAACTGTTATCTCATTTGTACCTCTGTATCATGAGCCCTTTTTCTGTAGATGGTCAGTGTCCCCTAATAAATACAAAAAGGTTGCCATAACAGATCTTCAGAGAAAATGCAGAATTAGCTGAGTGGAAAACATGTGTGGTAATCCCAGAATGAAAAGCTGACTCTCACATTATGTGATGCTGAAGTAGTTGGTTAAATTCCCACCTGTAGTCTCTGGAAATAAAAATGACATCCCCACCAAAGTTGATAATGCTTTAAAAAAGAATTCTTTGTTGAGTGTGAGAATTTCAAAACGTAAAGTCTACTCTTTATGATAATCAATGAAGTACAATATATGATAAACACATCTAAGACTTCTAAATTGAAATCAGATAGAGGAAACATGATTAATGACCCCAAATTGCTGAAGTTTAAATCAAGAAATTAATAGTTTTCATTTCAAACTAAATTCTGCACATCATCCCTTGCTGTATATGGTATGAATGGCTTTACTAGGCAACTATGGAACCCTGAGTACTGAAATAGGATCTGAGAGGAGTCAGAGAAGAGGGAAAATCCACTCTCCACATTCGTCCACAATACCTCTGTCTCTACCTCCTTTACAAATATATAAGAATGCCTCTAATAATAATGTTGAGCACAAAATTATGGGTAAGAAGGAAAAGACTCAGGAAAAACTAGAGATAAGGACTCTTTACAACCTGGTATCTTGTAAACATTTCATGATTCACTGATCCTCTAGGACTAAGAAGGATGAGGACCTCAGCACAACTTCATGAATACCACTCATGGCGTTTGGTTTACTAAAGCTGGGTGATGTGGAAGGCGCGAGTACTTAGCAAGTGGAATCCTGTTCAATGAAACTAGTAGGCAGTTTACTAAAATTTTATAGGAATCATGATGACTAATTTTTGTGTCAAGTTGGCTAGGCTATCAAGCTCAGTCCCCTGGTCAAACACCTGTTTAGATATTGCCATTGAGATATTTTTTAGATGTGATTCATATTTAAATGAATAAGACTTGGAGTAAAGCCAATTGCCTCCATAGTGTGGTGGGTCTCATCCATCAGGTGAAGATACGAAGAGAAAATATACGTTTCACTAAAAAAAAAAAAAAAAAAAAAAAAAAAAAAGCAATTCTGCCTCAAGATTATAATATAGAAACTGTGCCTGAATTTCTCACTACTGATATCAGACTTGCCAGTCTTTTCAATCATATGAGTCAATGGCTTAAGATCAATCAACCTCTAATTTCTTATCTCTTTCTCTCTCTCCTTCAATATGTATATTATCTCCATTTATATCTATATCTACATTTATATCTATCTATACCTATATCCTACTTCTCTAGAAAACGCTAACATTGAGTATATTGTTAAGGGGGAAATGCAATCTTGGCTTGCTATAGCAAAAAAGTAAAAATAAATACAAATATAAGTATATCCTAATAATAATAACCCCACCTTCTTTCCCTTATCTCTGGAAATTCTTGATTATTGTTCTTTCACTACAATAAATTGTCCAAACAACTAAATAATTATTCCTCTTCTTTCCCAGGAAATCTGGCTGTGCTGAATTTCTTTCCTCCTGTTCTCAGCCTTCCACAGTGATACTCACTTTATCTTATCTTGTAATCAAATCCATGGTGAGGAGGGAGCAGGCTGTTGTCTATAAATCGTGCCTTTCCCATGAGTTGGGACATTTTTGTGCACTGCTGGTAGGAATGCAAACTAGTGCAGCCACTGTGGAAAACAGTTTGGAGTTTCCTCAAAAAATTAAAAATGGGACTGCCATTTGACCCAGTAATCCCACTTCTAGGAATATATCCCAAGAACTCAAAAGCACCCATCTGAAAGAACATACGCACCTCAATGTTCATAGCAGCAAAATTTACAATAGCTAAGATTTGGAAACAGCTTATCAGCAGATGAGTGGATTAAAAACTGTGGTACATCTACATAATGGAATACTATGCACCTGTAAAAGAAAAAAAAAGAAAGAATACTTATCATTTGCAACAGCATGTATGGACCTAGAGAGTATTATGCTACCCTATTTCCCCAAAAACAAGACAGTGTCTTATATTGATTTTTGCTTCCAAAGATGCACTACGTCTTATTTTCAGAGGATGTCTTATTTTTCCATGAAGAAGAATATGGTACACATTTACTGTTGAACAACAACAACAAAAAAAAAAAACACAGGAAATTTATTACCTGTATACGATACGGTAGTAGTTGTCATCACAAATCAGCATAACCAGACAAACTGTGAATCCAGGTATCAAGAACTTCTTGTTACTACCATTATTTCCATGTACAACAATCTATGGTACATTTACTGATACTGATATTTACCAGTCTGAACACAAAGGAAGATTTTTTCAATGACAGTCATGTCATCATCTTCTGGAACATCATCATAACAATCCAACCGCTGAATTTCCTGGTGAATTTCTTGTGACTCCATTTCTTTCAGAATCAGTGGAACAAATCTCTCATGTTTAGCAATAACACTATCCTTAAATCAGTACTTCTTGTCAAGGTAGCCTGCTCATAGTGCATTTGCACTGCAACTGTCAGTGACTTTCTCCCATGAATTCTTCACCCAAGTCACAACCTCTTGCAGTTTAGATTTCACAAAGTTTCCACGCTGATTTCTCTCCATTCTATTTTCAATGTAGTCATTAATTTCCATGTGCAAATTGTCCTTGAATGGCTTGTTTATTGCAATATCAAGAGTCTGGAAATAGGCCATTATTCCTTCGGAAATCGGTATTTGATCTATTTTTCTTTCATGAAGAAATTTCTTCATGTCTTTAGCGCGGTGAGTGCTGACTGCATCCCAGACTAGCAGACCTCTTTGGCTCCCTTGCATAACAAGTGGCAGCATTAAATTGACCCACTTCCTTATAACTGCTTGTGTGGCCCAGGCTTTTTCAGTTTCAAATAAAAATATTATCGGGGAGTTCTTATTTTTGGGTGGATGCCTTATATTACAGCGAGAGGCAAAACTGGAAGTAGGTCTTATTTTTGAGGGATGTCTTATTTTTGGGGAAGCAGGGTAGGTAAAATAAGCCAGTCAGAGAAAGACAAGTATCACATGATCTCACTCATATGTGGAATCTAATAACCAACATAAACTGATGAACCAAAAATAGACCCAGAGACATAGAAATATTGAACAGACTGTCAAACCCCAGTGGGAAGGCAGGAGAGGTTGAGGGGGAGAAGAGATCAACCAATGAACTCATATGTGTACATGCATAACCCAAGAACACAGACAGTGGGTGGTGAAGGCTTGGAGGGGGCCATGAAGGCTTGGAGGAGGGTGGAAGAGGGCAATGGGAGGGAAAAGGACATATGTAATACTTTCAACAAGAAAGATTTATTTAAAAATAAATAAATAGTAACTCCTGCTTTTACTGTTTGATATGAAGTAGCTGAAACAGATATCTCTGAGGCACAGCTAAAGAAAGGGACATCCTTTGGTGTGGAAGGGCACACATATATGATAGGTACCCCCCATTGGTGGGCGGAGTTATGATGTAATTGACAGAGACATTGAGCCACCAATCAAGCGCATACCAGAGTGCCCTGTGTCCCACCCCTTCCCATTCTGCCCTGGGCCCAACCCCTGCCTGTTCCTGCCCTTAAAAGGGTGTCTTGGTGTGCCATGTGGCACCTTTTCTCCCGGACTGTTCTCCCAGGCAATCCGGGAGGCGGTCCGGCTGGGTCCCCTCTTCCCCTTCCCCTGCTCTCTCTGCCTTCACCCAGCACTTGAGCTCTTTCTCCCTTGGGAAAGGTCTCCTCAGGTCTGTGTCCTAGTATCCTGCTCTCTCTCTCTCTGCTCCTTCTGATTCATCTTTCAGTATAGAAAATTATAATTGCTAGACTCACATCCAATAAATGCTCAATAAATTATAGGTAATTCTTTGAAACCAGAGTATTTCCAACCAAGTAACAAGACTCAGAAACCAAAAATATGTAAAATTTTGATTTGTTAAGGGATTCAGGAATTCTCTAGTAGTTTCAAAAACACTCCCAGGTAATCGAGTCACTTTGTATTAATTTATGTCCAGGTGACAGGTTGAATCCACACCCATATGGACCTAAGTTCCTCCATCACATTGTCTCAGGAACACCCATGATGTCCACAAAAACAAGGTAAAACCAAAATAGGCAAAATCTCTCAGGTTGCTTACAAGTTAAAATATTATAAATCTTATGATAACTCAAAAAGTAATACTTTGAGATGCAAGTATGAGACATGATGAAAATCAACATCCTCATTTCCTTTCCATTTTCAAACTCGAAGTAAAACCTATGAAAACAAATTTAAAGTTATAGACAAAGGTAAATCACTGATAGGAAATGAAAGGTTTGAATTCTGTTTCCAGCAACTTTGAAGGACATGAAATGTGTAACAAAACCTACAGGTATGATGTACCTTATACAGTTTAATAACATTTAAAAAACCATTTTAATATCTGTCTGAAAAGAGAGGCAAGGAGTTCTTCAGCCACTCAAAACAACAACAAAAGCCTGCAAGTTGACAAGGACAAGTAAGCCCCAGAGCAGGAGCTCGCCCTGGTCTCTTTGCCAACCTTAACAACCGGAGATCCAGGTTTAATAGGCTCCCAGTGGGGGAACAAGAGGCAAAGTCGGGGACCTGAGTGGATCAAAGAGAACTCACCAAAGCCAGAACCGCCAAAGAAAGGACACTTAGTGCCTAAAAGAAATTGCCTGGCTTTCAGAGCCTGTTGCAGTTTTACCTCTGAATAGAGGTCAGACAAATATAATTATTTTGAACTCTTAACCACAAACCTCATTATCAAGTGTCTAAGCCAAAAATTCACTATATATATATATATATATATATATATATATATATATATACACACACACACACACACACACACACATACATACACACACACACACACACACACACATATCTGTATAGTCTAAAATATATACAGTGGAATCTCGGTTTTCAAACTTAATTTGCTCTAGAAGGCTATTCAAGAAATGATTTGCTTGAAAACTGAATCATTTTTCCCATTAGAAATAATGTAAATTCAATTAATCCATTTCAGACTCCTAAATGATTCTCTGTTTTAATCTTTCTTATATACTGCACATGTCTAATGTGCTGTTTAATCTATAAATAAACGCCACTTTTCCTAAACTTATCAAACCACCTCTTACTAGCCTTAAACCAGTAACTTTTAGCATGTGCTCAGGGATGTCTTGAGGTCAGTATGCAGCATCTTTGCTAGTCCATATATCACTGCCTCGAAATGGCTGTCACTGACTGCTTTTTTTTTAATCCAAATCAACAACAGTTTTTTCTATCTCTTCAATTACCTGTGGTCGTTCTTTCTTTTACATCCTTAACAACATTAGCACTCTTGATGGCCTCCTTGTGTTTTAAAATTGTGCTAATCAGCTGATTTTGCCCACAATAAAAATATTCTCTTCTTTGTTGCCTGAAAGATGCTTTTTGTCAGGCTGAGTTATCCGCTTGAAAGGGTTGTCAGTTCAAAATCAGAAGTTTAGTTTGAACTGAGACATATATTCTGTTAATAACTTGGTCGAGAATTGTTCAAATTGGGAGATGTTTGAGAATGGAGGTTGACTATACACTGGATATGTAGATTAAAATGAGCCAGGGTTGGTAGCAAACACCTGTTTCTGACAAATGTGAGACAAATTCACTCTAACAAAGTCACACAAAAAAGTCTGATAGTTAATGCTTCAAGATTGGTCCAAGGTGAAAAGTCACCAAGCACTGAAGAATCAAACAACTAGAAGTGAGAATCAAGAAATAAATCAAGCCCTAGTCAGTTTGGCACAGCCAATAGAGTGTCGGCTCTCAGACTGAAGGGTGTTGGGTTCAATGCCACTCAAGTGCCAGTACCTCAATTGCAGGCAGGATTCCCCAGCCAGATTGGAGCACATGTGGGAGGCAACCAATCAGTATGTCTCTCTCATATCCATGTTTTTCTCTCTGTGTCCTCCCCCTCTCTTCCACACTCTCTAAAAATCAATGAAAAAAAATATCCTCAGGTGAGGATTAACAAAAGAGAGAAAGAAAAAGAAATCAATCAATCAAGGAACTGCCAGATAAGAGTCTTCCATTGCTCTTATAATAATCAGAAGAATCCTACAAAATGAGTTTACTTGAAGTATTTTAAAATAAAAGAGATTATTGTCCAGTACAATAAAGAAAGAAGAGATGGAAACTGATCAGAGAAATTTGAAACAGAACAAAATAAAATTTTTAGAAATGAAGAAATGTAATATCTAGAATTAAGCACTCAAAATTTGTATTAAACAACAGATTAGATAAAAGTGAAGAGAAATTTGTGAATTCTGAGACACCTATAAATCAACTACTCAATATGGAGTATTAAAAAGTCAAAAGAGCAGAAAACATGAAAATTAAGACATAGAAAAATAGAAAGTTTTAAAGTGTGTCTGCTAACTTGAGCTCCAGAAATGAATGAGAGAAAATATGTAGAAGTATTTCAGATGATAATGATTGAGATTTTTCCTGATATGATGAGAGACACAGAACCTCATATTTCATCAACTCAGTAAATTCCAATTAGAATAAGTAAAACAAAATTCATTATGATGTAACTACAGAGCATCAAAGACAAAAGAAAGTTATTTAAAACATCCAGAGGAAAAAGACAGATTAACTAAAAGAAACAACAGTTTGACCAGAGGCTGACTTCTTTTTTTTTTATATATATATATTTTATTGATTTTTTACAGAGCAGAAGGGAGAGGGATAGAAAGTCAGAAACATCCATGAGAGAGACATCGATCAGCTGCCTCTTGCACACCCCCTACTGGGGATGTGCCCTCAGCCAAGGTACATGCCCTTGTGGGAATCGAACCCGGGACCCTTCAGTCCTCAGTCCGACGCTCTATCCACTGAGCCAAACCGGTCTCGGCGAGGCTGACTTCTTAATAGACAATAATAAAAGCCAAAAGATTAGAAAATGATAATTTCAAAGTACTGAGAACACTACACTCCAGAACGTATTGCCTATTCAATTATTCAGTTCATTTCACAAAAATGTATTATGCATTTACTATACATTAGACCATAATTAGGATCCATCAGTGAATAAAATAAATCCCACAAAATTCATGCTCTTTTGGAATACATACTCCACTGTAAAGATTAGTCAATATTCTGATGGTGGTTTCTTTTGTTGTGCAAAAGCTTTTTAGTTTGATATAGTCACATTTGTTTATTTTTCCTTTGTTTCTCCTGCCCTTGGTGATGTATCTGTGAAAATTCTGCTAAATGAGATGTCTGATATTTTGCTGCCCATATTTTCTTCTAGGATTTTTATGATTTCACAAGTTATACTTAAATCTATTATTCATTTTGAGTTTATTTTTTTGTATGGTGTTAGTTGTTCATCTAGTTTAATTTTTTGACATGTAGCTGTCCACTTCACCTGACACTATTTATTGAAAAGACTGTCTTTACTCCATTGTATGTTTTTGCCCTTTGTCAAATATTAATTGAGTATATTATTTTTTATTTATTGAATAATTAATTATTAATTGACTTGGGTCAATTTCTGGGTTCTCTGTCTTAATCCATTGATCTATATGCCTGTTTTTGTGCCAGTACCAGGCTGCTTTGATTACAGCAGATTTATAGTATAACTTGATATCCTGTATTATGATGCCTCCAACTTTATTCTTCTTTCTCAAGAAACTAGCATCAAAATGAAAAGGGAACCCACTCTATGGGAGGATATATTTGCCAATGATACATCTGATAAAAGGTCAATTTCCAAAATTCATAAAGTACTCTTACAACTCAACAAAAGGAAAACAAAAAATCCAATTTAAAAATCGGCAGAGAACCTGAATAGACACTTCTCCAAAGACGACATACAAATGGCCAAGAGGCATATGGAAAAATGCTCAATATCACTGATCACCAGAGAGATGCAAATTAAAATGACAATGAGGAATCACCTCACACCTGTCAGAATGGCTACCATATATAAATCACCATACAAGTGCTGGTGAGGATGTGGAGAAAAAAGAACCTTAGTATACTTCTAGGGGGAATGCAGACTGATGCAGCCCCCATGGAAAACAGTGTGGCATTTCCTCAAAAATTAATAATGGAGGTTATATTTGACCCAGTGATCTCACTCCTAGGAATATAACCAAAGAATCCCAAAACACAAATCAGAAAAAAATATTTATACCCCTATGTACATAACCTGTTTCCCCAAAAGTAAGACATCCCCCCAAAATAAGACCTATTTACAGTTTTGCCTCTCACTGTGACATAAGGCATCCCCCTGAAAATAAGACCTCCCGATAATATTTTTATTCTTGAAACTGAAAAAGCCTGGGCCACACAAGCAGTTATAAGGAAGTGGGTCAATTTAATGCTGCCACTTGTTATGCAAGGGAGCCAAAGAGGTCTGCTAGTCTGGGATGCAGCCAGCACTCACCACACTAAAGACATAAAGAAATTTCTTCAAGAAAGAAAAACAGATCAAATACTGATTCCCACAGGAATGACAGCCTATCTCCAGACTGTTAATATTGCAATAAACAAGCCATTCAAAGACAATTTGCACATGGAAATTAATGACTGCATTGAAAACAGAATGGAGAGAAATCAGCGTGGAAACTTTGTGAAACCTAAACTGCAAGAGGTTGTGACTTGGGTGAAGAATTCATGGGAGAAAATCACTGACAGTTTCATTGCAAATGCACTACGAGCAGGCTACCTTGACAAGAAGTACTCATTTAAGGACAGTGCTATTGCTAAACAAGAAATTCTTGATACCTTAGGATTCACAGTTTGTCTGGTTATGCTGGTTTGTGATGACAATTACTACCGTACCGTATACAGGTAATAAATTTCCTTTTTTTTTTTTTTGTTCAACAATAAATGTGTACCATATTCTTCTTCATGGAAAAGTAAGACATCCCCTGAAAAAAAGACCTAGCACATCTTTGGGAGCAAAAATTAATATAAGACACTGTCTTATTTTCGGGGAAACAGGGTAGCAGCACTATTTACAATAGGTGAGATCTGAAAACAGCCTAAGTGCCTATCAATAGATGAAATGGATAAAAAAGCTGTGGTACATTTCTATCGTGTTTGCTTGCATAGTTTTGCTGTTAACGTCCTCTGTCTTACTTAAAATTGCTTCATGTTAATCAGAAGACCTTAGTTCTACTAGAGCTCATTTTCTTTGGGTAGTGGAACTATGACTAGCCATTTTCAATTTCTCTCTATTTTTAAGATTTTTTCCTATGATGTTCATGAATATTTTAATAATAAAATTAATTAAATCTATTTTTAAATTTGACATCAGGGAATAAATCATATACTTTCTGGGGCCTCTAATACAATGTTGACTACAAGTAATGACTCCAGGCCACCTTGTCTTGTATTTTATTTTGGAATCACTAGAGCTACGAAGCAATGTCCTCAAAAAAAAATAAATAAATAAAAATCAACAACCCATCTTCCTATTCAACAACTAAACCACCACAGTCACATGGTACTGTATCCCATGGTTAATGATATTCAAGAAAATAGCAGCAACAACCCTGGCAGCTCCACATTTAGAGAATATGCTTCATTATACTGTTGCCATATTACTTTCTTGTAAAATATGGAGTTAGGCAAATACTGCTGTGATACTGTGTTAACTGAAGTGAAACTAACATTTTAAAATACATGAGAAAGAGTTTTTGTGCTCTTATATTAGTAATAGCACTCAGAGGTAGAGTAAGGGAATTGGAAGACATGTATGATTCACACTCAATTTATATTTGTTCATATAAAAACAAAGCCCTTAAAAAATAAGTAAAAATAGCCTAAACCGGTTTGGTTCAGTGGTAGAGCGTCGGCCTTTGGACTGAAGGGTCCCGGGTTCGATTCCGGTCAAGGGCATGTACCTTGGCTGCGGGCACATCTCCAGTAGAGGGTGTGCAGGAGGCAGCTGATCCATGTTTCTCTCTCATCGATGTTTCTGACTTTCTATCCCTCTCTCTTCCGCTCTGTAAAAAATCAATAAAATATATTTTAAAAATAATAAATAAATAAATAAATAAATAAAATAAAAACAAAACCCTTGTGATACATGGTTTTGTCTTGACTAAGAGCTTAGTTTGCTAAATACTAATTTTGGTTTACACCACTTTTAAATGAACACATTTACTAATACAAAACCAACATTTGAGGTTTTAAAATTATAAATGTTAAACATAATTTTATTCAAACTACAGTATTTTCATTGATCTCCTTTGAAATGAATACAGTGGACTTTTAGCAAATTGTATATAGCATTATATATACTCCATCATTAGCATATAAAAATGAATAAGTGTGTTAAAAAAGTCTGAATTTCTTATGAAAGGTTAATTGCTCAATCTTACTTAAATTTAAAATAGATTATTTCTAGCATTAATCTGTACATGAATTTGATATTAGCTTTTGAAATTGAAATTTTTACTCTCCAGTTGAATTCCTCCTATCCTAACACTGTGTTGTTTTTAAGAATGAAAACTTGTTACAATTGAATTTTCTTTCATCCAGGAGAACAAATATATGTGTCCCTTTATATGATTGCATAAATTTCCATAACTGGAAGATATGTATTTTAATGAATAAAATAGTGAATAAATGAATATCTCTGGTGTAAGATAACATAAAGAAGATCAATTTAAATGATCTATTTAGATAAAGCAAAACCTGAATTGATTCATTTCACTGGGTTTTTAAATTTTTGTTTACTGAGACATCCATGTTAATTCAATAAGTTCCTAGAAGTTTAAAAAAGATTAAATTCCTGAAAGATTTTTCATTCTTTCCCAGTGTTGGCAGTAGAATAATTTTTAATATATTTTTATTGATTTCAGAGAACAAGGGAGAGGGAGAGAGAGATAGTAACATCAATGATGAGAGAGAGTCATGATCAGCTGCCTCCCGCATGTCCCCCTTCTGGAAATCAAGCCAGCAACCCATCCCCCTACAGGAGATCAAGCCAGCAACCTATCCCCCTACAGGAGATCAAGCCAGCAACCCATCCCCCTACAGAAGATCAAGCCAGCAACCCATCCCCCTACAGGAGATCAAGCCAGCAACCCAGGCCTGTGCCCTGACCAGGACCTCCAGATTCAAATTTTAGCCAGGGAACTGAAAAACTTGGCATCCCTGGGAAACATTAAGAAGCTGAACAAATAGCACTGACATTCCTTATCCTTTGAGCGAATTAAGCAATGATGATAATGACCTGGTTATTTTCTATTTCTTTGATGTCACAGATGTAGTTACTTGTTTTACATTCTGCATGTTACCCTCTAATTATTTGCTTCCCCAGTAGTGGTTAGCAATAATTGAGCAAGTAATACGTAAATAAACAAAAAACTATTTTTTTTTTACCAAACAAAATGAAATTTATAATGAAATAAAAACACACTAGGTAAATAGCATATTTGACAACTCTATTAACGAACTTAAAAACATAACAGTAGAAACTATTAAAAATTAAACATATGAAAAGTCTGAAAATTTGAGAGGATACCAGTGAGCTGAGACAACTTCAAGCGGACTAATGTGCACGTAATTGGAATCACGGGAGAACTGAAACAGAAAAGTGCCCCTCGTTTTTGAAATGTAGGGTCAGTAGCCCATCCCTTGAACTAGAGAGTGAGATAAAACCATGAGGAGAGAAGCGTGATCCTTCCCTAACATCATGGTGAAGAACGCAGTGTTACCTGAACATTATCTTACAGCAGATGTTAAAAAGATTAACCTTTAATTTTAGTTTATGAGTATTGGAGCTACACTGGCCATTCTTTATATAATGTCTGTTTTCCCTCTTCCAACAAAAATCTTCCCAAGTTGATACATGTACCAGAGTGGCCTATGAGGTAAGAAGGTGAAGTGAATAAAGCAGTGAAAGCTCAGGCAGCAGAAAATTTCTAAGCTCTGAAATTCTATCACTTCCTCATGCACTTCTTTCCTTCTTCTCTCTCATCTCTATTCTCCACTTTCTTCAGCTAGAGGCTTTTTTATCTCTTGGTATAGAACAAAGTTCCTGTTCGCACTGGAAGGAACACATAACTAACTTTCAGTGGTAATCATGGCTTTTGTTATTCTCTCTTTGTCTTTTGCTCTTGGCATTTTAATTATGATGTGCCTTGGTGTGGTCCTCTTAGGGTTCCTATATATTGGGGTTCGGTGCACTTCTTGGACTCCGAAGTCTAGTTCTTTCACCAGGTGGGGGAAGTTTTCAGTCACTATTTCTTAAAATAGGTTTTCATTGTCTTAGTCTCTCTCTTTTTCTGGCACCCCTTTAATTCGGATGTTGGTATGCTTGAGGTTGTCCCAGAGACCCCTTATACTATCTTCAATTTTTTGGATTCTTTTGGTTTCTTGCTTTTTCAGTTGAGTGGATTTTACCTCTTTGTATTTCAAATCTTTAACTTGGTTCTTGGGGTGCTCTAGAGCACTTTTAGGTTTTTGTATAATATTTTTTATTTCAGTCAGTGTATGCTTAATTTCTGGTTGGTCCTTTTTCATATTCTTGAGAGTCTCCTTTATATCCTTGAGGGTCTCCTTCATTTCCTTGTAGGACTCATTCATTTCCACGTTGGTCTTGATCATTTCCTTGCAGGTCTTGTTTATATCCTTGAGGGTCTTGTTCATTTCCTTGTAGGACTCATTCATTTCCTTTGCAGTCTTGCTTATTTCCTTATAGGCCTCGACCTTTTGTTGGAACCTCTCAAAAAACCCTATAACCGTGGTTTTGAATTCCATGTCCAGTCGTTTTTTTTCCTCCATTTCTTTCACATCTGATTTCTTTCCATGTCTCTGCATGGTGGCTGCTTCCCTGAGTTGGTCAATTAGCTTTGTGTGGTAGACGTCCTACTAGGGACAGTGGCTCAGCCTCCCCAGTTACCTGAGGTGGATATGGGTTGCACAGTCTTGCTGAAGTTAAGCTCAGGTTAATCATTGTTAGCACTTGGAGGGTTGACCTCCAGGCCAGTTGTCTGTGAAGCTCAGCTGTGCTCAGGTTGGATGGGCGGAGTCTCCAGGCCAAGCAGACAGCGTTAGCTCTGCCCTATGCGGCCCCAGGGACTCTGTGCTGGGGGCAATGGCTGCCAGCACCTCTGAGAGAGAGCCGCTGCCGAGCTCCACCGGCTGCTGGGGAATTCAGACTCTCCCAAAATGAGTCTGCATGCAAAATGTCTCACCCAAGGTCGTAAAACAAAGCATCTGATGGTTTTCCGAATGAGAGAGCGAGTCGCAGAGTGCTCTCTGTGCCGTCACGCAGCCGAGCTGTTCGTGCGCAAGCTGCCTTCTCCACAAGCCGGGAGACCCGGCAGCACCCGAGCTTTGGCGTGCCCTCCCACTGTCCAGTTTTCACCCCATATGATAGTGGGTTCCCTGGACTTTGCCCAGAGCTGGAGAGTCAGTCCAGTGGGACGTCTTTGTCTCCCCGTTCGAGAAAACTGGCCGGTTTTCAGCCAAACCGCCCGCCCTCTCCGTGGCACGCGTGCTCCAAACCTTTGCGCGCGAATCTTTCAACACTGTTCGCCGCTCCTCCGAGTCACAGTGTCTTATCTTCACTTTTATTTGTGGAATTTTCACTCGGTGAGCTTTCTGGTGATTCTGGAAGGTGTTTGTTCTTTTGTTAAGTTGTAGTATTAAAATTGCTGTGTATGAAGGCAAGATAGGTGTTTTGCCTATGCTGCCATCTTGGTTCTCCTAAAATATTTCGGTAATTATGGCTTTTGAAAGTGCAGTGTGAATGACAAAATTCCTGCACATAGTTTTTCATTCACTCAAAATTTTCTATGGGACAGGCACTGTGAAATGTGCTGGGAATATATCCTATCTAATAAAAGAGTAATATGCAAATTTGATTGTACCTTCACTACACCCACCAGCCATGCCCACCAGCCATGCCCACCAACCAATCAGGAGTGGGGGGCGGTGCCGATGCAGCCTGGGCTGTAGGGGGACAAGGCCGAGGCAGCAGGTGAGCACGTGAGGCTGGGGGGCAGGGCTGAGGCGTGCGTGAGGTGGCCAGCAAGTGTGGAGGAGGGGTCCCTGGGGACTGGCTTTCACCAGCGGCCAGGGCAAAGGCAGCTGGCGAGTGCATGAGATGGGGGGGGGGCGGGTTGAGGCACGCACGAAGCAGGTGGTTGAGGCCACCAAGGCATGTGCAAAGCAAGGGGCGGGGCTGCCAAGGTGTGGGGGCAGGGCTGAGCAGCAGTGTGAGGCTGCGGTGAGTGCGGGGTGTCCCCGGGGCTGGGCAGTCGCTGCTGGGGCTAAGGCCTGGGCTAGGGGAGTGGGGCCTAGGCTTCCAGCAAGTGTGGGGCCCCGGGGGCTGGGTGATCACCGTGTGGTTGCCAGTGGCCAAGGCTAAAGCCAGGGCCGGGGTGGGTGGGGCCAAGGCAGCCGGGGCAGAGCTAGCCATCAGCCCCATTGAGGGGACAGGTTGGGCTGAGGGATCACCCACCCCCAGTGCACAAATTTCACGCACCAAGCCCCAAGTTAGTAAATAAGGCTGATACATTCCTGACCTATGGGAAGTAAAGACTGCCTAGAGAGATGGGTATTATCATGATAATAGCTTTAATGAACATATAATCAGTTAGTATATTAACATTAATTATTTGCCTCAGTATTTTGCACTATATCATCTGGGGCCAGAAACTCCTATTAGTCTCTATTTACAGGAATCCTTTGCCAATTGAATGCCAGTTTGGCCTGGCCAATAAAAGGCATTGATATAATACTTTCTAGTATTATGGTAGGAGGAGAGAAGTCATGGTCTTCCTCTCTCGGGTAGGATATTTATTCCTCTCTCTTTGCCTTGTGGTGATGTCTCTGGCCTTCTGTCCTATCATTGGCGCTGATTTCCCCAACTACATTAGCCCTCCCAAATTGTCCTCTTTGGCAGTTCTGGCAGCCTGCTAAGGCACCCGATGGAGTCACAAATACATCCCTAATCTGGATTATCTCACCTGGCTATTACATTTTCTGAGTGTAGCCTACAAATTTAATATTTTCCATATCAATGTTAATAGGTCCCAGTTTAACAGGAAAATAACCAGTATACAGAATCAACTCTCTCACCACCTGTGTAACTAGTTCTATTACATTTACTCTCTTTGAAAGATCTGATTACTTGAAAGATCTAATTACAGTTTCCTTGACTGATACACCTCTCATTTTGATTAATGTTACTATACGGTCCAATGACCATACATAATGGGAATTCCAGGGGAATCAAAGACTGTTTCCTTAAAGAATTAATGTTTGTACTGCGTATGAAAAGAAGGTAGCCAGATAAAGAGAAGCAACCACAGCCACATAGTCAAACATCACATAATTTAAGATACCAAAGAAGAACTGCTCTGCAAAAGGCAGGCCCTTGCTATATGGTTGATATATTTCCATGTTGCGCTTCTCACTGTGTCATCTGACCTATAGCAAGCCTGCCATGGGCTCTACCTTAGAGGATTAACTCAAAGATTTGTTTTGTCCTTTATTATAATCCTATTAAACTCCATGATATTTTGCTTTTTACCAACTCAAATATCTTCACAGTCCTGTTAAAACATTCCCAGAGAGAAATATCTGGCTCATAAAAACCCATCATTTTCTTTTACTAGCATCTTCCAAGCACATTCCCTACCTGGTCACCCTCAGGCCACACATTTAATCAGGAGTCTTGAAATGTCAAAAAGATTAGGCTGACTGACTGAATAAATGCTTCTATCTTTCTACCTTTTTATAACATTCTGTGAGAAGTGGTTGCCTATTTCAAATTGAGCTTGGCGGTAAAATAAAATTTCCTGTTCCACTCCATCTTTTAAATCAAAATTATTGATTTATTTTTCTTTTGCCAGAGGCTCTAATATGGCCCAGCACCATGTTATTTAACTGCTCCTTTAATATTTTGTTCATTATGCAGTTTTTCTGTGTTAAAATTTTAAGTTTTTTTTAAACAAACATTAAAATATGTCTTAATTTCTGCATTTTTTGGGTATCAGCTTAAATTTGCACCTGAGACAAGTGTCTTCCTCCTCTTGCCTTAATCCCTCCCCTATAGCTCTTGTGATTCCCTGAAGGGATCATAGATTGTGCTGGGAGCAGAATGGGGCATCTTTGCCTACACCTCCCCTTGGACTCATTGTCATTGGGTGCACAAGAACTGCAAGATGGGGGGAAAGAATTAATTCTCTTAAAACATATTCAAAGATATGTCATTGAGAACAATTGCATAAAGAAGTTTCAGTACTAGACACTATCATTTCTGAAACTCATTTGTTTTTAAAAATATATATCATGGGTTTCAAATACATTTTTAAGAGGAAAAATTTATTTAAAAATTACTTAAACTTTTTATCAGTCCTACTTCTAAGATTACAATCAACACACAATTAGCACAAGACACTAAAAAGATAGGAAAATGAAATATTACAAACCAGGGAAACATTTAATTCCATGTGAACTTCACCATAACTGTAGTCATCCTTGGCCTTGAATCTTTAAAACAATTTGACCACATAGGAATTGGCCACATGTTTTCGAAGCACTCTCTGTACTGTGATTCTCTAGAATGTCTGCTTAATTTGTCAAGGGCTTACTTTGTTTCTTGAGTGTAGCCCACAAATCTGACATCTTCCATATCAATGTTAGTAGTTTTCAATTAAACTGGAAAAGAACCCAGGATGTGGAATCTTTTGTGCTTAAGAAAGGTATTTAGGTTTTCATCTCCTCATCTACAAAATGGAGATTTTAGACTAAAAGGTCATGTACATATTTTTCCATTTTCACTTCCTATGATCAAGTGGTTCTGCTTCACATACAAATGTTAGAACTTAAGGAAGACTTAGCCTAACTTGGCCTTACTGGTGCTCTCTTTCCATTTCCTTTTTTGTGTGTAACACTAAACTTTATTTTGAAACTAGAGGCCCGGTGCACAAATTTGTGTACAGGTGGGGTCTAGCTGGCCCAACCCTGATGGGGATCATTGGGGGCAGGCTGGCTGGGGTGGGAGCCAATCAGGGGTGGGGCCATCCATCCCCACCCTTAATCTAGGGGCGTGCCTGCTGGGGAGTGGGGATGGCCAGGGCAAGGGGCCATGTGCATTCTGGTCATTCTCACATTCAGTCAATTTGTATATTACCCTTATATTATACTAGAGTCTGGTGTACCAAATTTGTGCATGGGGGGAGGGTCCCTCAGCTGGACCTGTGCTCTCTCCAATTCAGGAGCCCTCAGGGAATGTCCTACTGACAGTTTAGGCCTGCTCCCCATGGTTCTCTACTCTCTGTAGGGCCTGCCTGCTCCACACCATGGCGATGGGTGCTGTCTGCGGGCCACACTTGCAGGCTTGTGGGTCACCATGGCTGTGGCCAAGCAGGCCCTGCTGTCTGCTGTAAAGTTGTGTGGCCTCCCTAGCCTCCCAGGACTGGTAATGGTCCCAGGAGCCTGTGGGCATGGCACCCATCCCCGGGACCCAGGCCACTTGGCACCACTGTGCACCTGGACACTTGGCTCCTGTATATGCAAATTAACCCACCATCTTTGTTAGGTTAATTTGCCTACTCACTCCTGATTGAATGGTGAGTGTCATGGAGGTATCCTGGTATCTTTTTCTTTTATTTGTGTAGATAGCATAGCTTTAACTAAAGTTGGTCACTTAAAAAATAATTTTGGGACTTCTATTCATAGCAAGATTTTTTTTATTTCCTTTTTTTGTCTTCCTTTTTTTCTTTTTTTTAAATCTTTATTGTTCATTTTATTAATTACATTATTCCCTTTTTTCCCCTATAGCTCCCCTCCACCTGGTACCCATCCCACCCTCCGCCCTCACCTGCTTCCACTGTCCTCTCCCATAGTTGCATGATTTTTGTCCAGTCTCTTGCTGCACTTCCCAAAACCCCTTTCTCCCCAAGAATTGTCAGTCCATTCCCTCTCCATGTCCATGATTCTGTTACATTCACCAGTTTATCCTGTTCATCAGCTTGTTAATTCACTTGATTTTTAGATTCATTTGTTGATAGATGTGTATTTGTTGTTCATACTTTTTATTTTTACCTTTTTCTTCTTCCTCTTCTTAAAGAATATCTTTCAGCATTTCATATAATATTGGTTTGGTGGTGATGAAGTCCTTTAGCTTTTTCATATCTGCGAAGCACTTTATCTGACCTTCAATTCTGAATGATAGCTTTGCTGAATAGAATAATCTTGGTTGTAGATTCTTGCTATTCATCACTTTGAATATTTCTTGCCACTCCCATCTGGCCTGCATCGTTTCTGTTGAGAAATCTGCTGACAATCGTATGGGTGCTTCCTTATAGGTAACTAACTGTTTTTCTCTTGCTGCTTTTAATATTCTCTCTTTGTCTTTTGCTCTTGGCATTTTAATTATGATGTGCCTTGGTGTGGTCCTCTTAGGGTTCCTATATATTGGAGTTCAGTGTGCTTCTTGCACTCCTAAGTCAATTTATTTTACCAGGTGTGGGAAGTTTTCAGTCACTATTTCCTCAAATAGGTTTTCACTGTCTTGATCTCTCTCTTTTTCTGGCACCCCTATAATTCAGATGTTGGTATGCTTGAGGTTGTCCCAGAGGCCCCTTACACTATCTTCAATTTTTTGGATTCTTTTGGTTTCTTGCTTTTTCAGCTGAGTGGATTTTACCTCTTTGTATTTCAAATCTTTAACTTGGTTCTTGGGGTACTCCAGAGCACTTTTAGGTCTTTCTATAATATTTTTTATTTTAGTCAGTGTATGCTTAATTTCTGGTTGGTCCTTTTTCATATCCTTGAGAGTCTCCTTCATATCCTTGAGGGTCTCATTCATTTCCTTGTAGGACTCATTTATTACCTTGTCAGTCTTGCTTATTTCCTTATAGGTCTTGACCTTTTGTAGGAGCCTCTTGAGAAGCCCTATAACCGTGGTTTTGAATTCCATGTCCAGTCGTTTTTTTCCCTCCATTTCTTTCACATCTGATTTCTTTCCATGTCTCTGCATGATGGCTGCTTTCCTGAGTTGGTCAATCAGCTTTTGGTGGTAGATGTCCTACTAGGGACAGTGGCTCAGCCTCCCCAGTTACCTGAGGTGGATATGGGTTGCACAGTCTTGCTGAAGTTAAGCTCAGGTTAATCGTTGTTAGCACTTGGAGGGGTTGACCTCCAGGCCAATTGTCTGTGAAGCTCAGCTGTGCTCAGGTTGGATGGGCGGAGTCTCCAGGCCAAGCAGACAGCGTTAGCTCCACCCTATGTGGCCCCAGGGACTCTGTGCTGGGGGCAATGGCCACCAGCACCTCTGAGAGGGAGCTGCTGTGGAGCTCCACCGGCTGCTGGGGAATTCAGACTCTCCCCAAATGAGTCTGCACACCCAACATCTCACCCAGGGTCGTAAAACAAAGCAGTTTGAGTGTTTTCCAAATGAGAGAGCAAGTCGCGAGCGCTCTCTACTAGGTCAGGCAGCTGTGCTGTTCCCAAGTTCACGTGCAAGCTTGCCTTCTCCACAAGCCGGCAGACCCTTGCGGCACCCAAGCTTCCACGTGCCCTCCCACTGTCCAGTTTTCACCCCGTGTGATAGTGGGTTCCCTGGGCTTCGCCCAGGGCTGGAGAATCAGCCCAGTGGGACGTCTTTGTCTCCCCATTCGAGAAAACTGACCGGTTTTCAGCCGCCCACCCTATCTGCTGGCGCGCTCGCTCCAAACCTCTCTCTGCACATATCTTCAACACTGTCCGCCGCCGCTCCTCCGAGTCACAGTATCTTATCTTCACTTTTATTTGTGGAATTTTCACTCGGCCAGCTTTCTGGTGATTCTGGACGGCGTTTGTTCTTTCGTTAAGTTGTAGTTTTAAAATTGATGTGTATGACGGCAAGATAGGTGTTTTACCTATGCCGCCATCTTGGTTCTTTGCATATATTTTATTGATTTTTTACAGAGCGGAAGGGAAAGGGATAGAAAGTCAGAAACATCGATGAGAAAGAAACATTGATCAGCTGCCTCTTGCACGCCCCTACTGGGGATGTGCCTGCAGTCAAGGTACATGCCCTTGACTGGAATAGAACCTTTATTTCCTATATCAGGCCTTCAATATGGCTCTCATGATCTTTACCATACTTTTTAAATCCTCATTGATTTAAATTATGTCTTTTTTTTTTAATCCTCACTTGAGGGTATGTACTTACTAATTTTAGAGAGTGAGGAAGGTAGGGGAGAAAGGAAGAGAGAGAGACATATGAGGCAGAAATATTGATGGGTTGCCTCCTGTAATACCCCATCCAAGGATCAAACCCGAAACCTACGTATCTGACCTGATGGGGAATTGAACCCACAACCTATTGGCGTATGGGATGATGCTCCATTCAACCGAGCCACTGGATCGGTGCAAATTGTTCCCTTTTTAAATCAGATTCCTTAAAATTTTCTATCTCGGAATGCTTTCATTTCACATGCAGAATTTTGCAAATACATAGAAGAATTAGCATAGTGTTGCTTACATTTCATAACAAATAATTTTTCCTTTTCTTTCTCTCCCTCAATTTCCTCTTCCTCCTCTTTTCCTCTCTCTTTTTTTTTCTCTTGTATTCCTTGGCTCACTTTTCCTACCTCCTCCTCTTTTTCCCTCAATAGTATTCCTCATGACAGAAGAGAAGATCCTACATGTTCAGAACAAATAAACAAAAACGATGATCACTACTGAGTGAATTTTATTCAGCAGTAGAACATACTATACATATGATGTTCAGTGCATATGGAATAACACATTAAGAACATATTCCACACCTGAAGTGGATTAGTGATACCTAATAATATGTGGTGACAAAATACGTTTATGGACGGTATTTGGGGAGAAAGTCAGGAAACAGAAGGAAAATAAAATATAAGATGGTGAGTAATTAGGAGATGATAGACAAAAAAATGCTCAAAATGCTTTTTCCCATCTTTGGGAAGGTTCAGCTTCTCAGTCCTCAAAAGTGTTGCTTCTTCTTAGAAGCCATATGTGAGTGCCCCATGTTGAATTGTTCACCACCCCCTCTGTTTTCTCATTGATGTTCTAATATAATTGCACACTTTCACTACCAATCACACTGAAAGGCATTCATTTGCATCTCAGGTGTCCTCCTTCCCACTAATTACCAGTCTCCTTTAGCACATGCAGTTCTTCATCTGGCACATACCAGTTCTACTTTTAAATTCTATGGCCCCTATTTACTATTCACATAAACATACCCAAGTTTTTAAACCTTTTCTTAGCCACAATCTCCTCATTCATAAAATGAGGAAAATAATTCCTCAGGATTAGAATGAAATGCTTAAGGTTCAGCTTCCCTTATGTACTTTTGTTTTTAAAAGCCTCAAATTTAAAAATACATGAAACTGGATTCTGGGAAAAGGAAAAGCCTCTGAAGGTTTATGGAGAAGCAAACTGCCTAATCTTCTTGAGATTTGGTGGGACAAGAGAGTAGGAAACTCCATGGAGACATTGATCTCTGAGGTGGCTTGCATCCCACAGATACCTGAAATAATGGGGTACCAAAAGCCAGTATCTTTAAATGGACCACCACAAACTAAAAATGCCTCTACAATGTTTTCTTTGAACTATGCAAAGCCTAATATCTAAGAATAACCCAAAGAACAAAGAAGGAACCTGGCCAGGTAGCTCATCATCCTGTGGCCAGCCCGGGTGAGGGGCTGAGGGCTTTTTTCAGGCTGGCCACGTCTCCTTCAGGGTGAGGGTTCCCACTGGGGTGCCTGGCCAGCCTAGATGAGGGGCTGATAGCTGTTTTCAGACTGGCCATGTCCCCCAGCAGGAACCCTCACTCCATGGGGGCATGGCCAGCCCGGGTGAGGGGCTGAGGGCTTTTTTCAGGCTGGCCACATCTCCTTCAGGGTGAGGGTTCCCACTGGGGTGCCTGGCCAGCCTAGATGAGGGGCTGATAGCTGTTTTCAGGCTGGCCATGCCCCGCAGCAGGAACCCTCACTCCATGGGTGTATGGCCAGCCTGGGTGAGGAGCTGAGGGCCATTTTCAAACTGGCCACTCCCCCTTCAGGGTGGGGGTCCTGCTGGGGTGTCTGGCCAGCCTGGGTGAGAGGCTGATGGCTGTTTGCAGGCTGGCCAGGCCACCCAGTGGGGACTCTTACTCATTGGGGTCATGGCCAGCCTGGGTAAGGGGCTGAGGGCAGTTTTTAGGCTGGCCACTCTCCCAGTGACCCAGGCTCCCAGCCCCTCCTTGAGTGGAGGCCAGGGAAGGGAGGGCTGGAAGCTTGGCTTCCTCTGTCACTGGGGGCAACCCAAACCTCCTGCTCACTCTAGCTCTGTGGAAGCTGCCATCTTTGTTGGGCTAATTTGCATACTTGCTCCTGATTGGCTGGTGGGGATAGCAGAGGGATGGTCAATTTGCATATTTCTCTTTTATTAGTGTAGATTATTTAAAGGAAAAAATTACCTTTGGTCAGGCTCAGGAACATAATATGTGAGAATCAGTGTCTCCATTCTGTTTACTGATACTTCTCTGTATTTTCTACTCCTAAGGGAGGCTAAGTTATGTAAACCATGATTCAATTTCTCTTTTTGGCACTGCACACATTTCTGACTATAATGTTCAAGCATTCTCTAATAAATGCAGTAAATCATGATTTTAACTATTTGCATTTACAGAAAACAGCCTGCTTACTTTATTTTTATTTCCCCCTCTATCAAATATTTTATTATTTTATCAACAACTATCGATATACAAATAAAAGTTAGAGATGATTAAGATAAAAACTAGGATGCAAGCACAAATTGTAAGGTCTAATAAGAGGACAGCACTGCCACTGTTAGGTGAAGGCTCCCAAGGGAAAGTTGATTGTTGCTCTGTCATTATCATCTGGTTTCTGGGTTCCGAGATTTTACAAACCCTCTGGAGAACTCAGCAAGGAAACCCAAGTAGGAAACACTGGGCTCACTTCAGTCAAAGATTTGTCAGGATAAGTGACAAAGATGAGATGAGTTATCTTCCCAGAAAAAGAAAAGTAACATATACATGTGTGCCTGTGTCAGTGTGTGGGTGGTGTGATAATCATTACCAAGGTTTGCCATTTTCATTTTATTCCATTGTCCTATCCATCTGACTCACTTGAAGTTAGGAGTGGACAAGGGACTTCTTCTGGTCTATGGGCCAGTGAAATGGGAGGGTTTCAAACTTTCTGTTTCCACCCACCCAGGGCCCCAGGTGATTGATGGACAAAGCCCTCCTATAGCCTAAGTTGGGCTGTAGCATAAGTAAAAATGAACTATTTTATTAACTACTAAGATCTGGAGGTTATGTGTTTAATACAGATAGTTCTGGGGATGAAATTATAATTACTTTATTTTCAAAAGTAGTGTAGCATTAACTACCCAAATATATAAGAACAAACCTCAGTGCATTCCTGTAAGCAATGCTGCCTCTTCAGTGGGTGTCCAGAATAGCAGCATGGTAAAGTGACACCGGACAAGGTGTGGAGATTTGGATATTTGTCCTAATGTAACTAATTAGTCAAAAACCTTAGAGCTCTCACTAACTTGTTACTTTGGGCAAGTCACTGGAGCACTCTCAACTTAAGTGTCCTGTTTGTAAAATGAGGTCAATAACGGCTTCTCCATCTGTATAATAAAGCTGAATGTCAAATAAAATTATTTACAAGTTTTATGTCTTGCTCTTACTAGAGGGTAGAATATAGCCCATTCTTCTCTAAATCCTCAGTCATCTAGTAAAGCATCATATCTCAATGGGTAATAAATAAATGTTCAGAAATTAAAAGCAAATTATATTCCAATTATTTAAGCACTTAATTAATGTCTAACTTTGGTTTATAGTTTGAGAATGTCTTTCAAAAACTACTTTGCTATTAAAGTGATGAACTATTTTGTTTTTATGTGCCAGATACTTATTAACCTCATGCCAGGTACCATTCTAGGCACTGGAGGAGTGAATAATTGAGCAAAGTAGACAAATTGTTTTCTGTGATGAAGGAAACAGAAAGTGTCAAACAAAGGTTGTGTGTGGAAGAATAGAGAGGAAAGGGTGTTTTAGTGTCCAGGACACTAGAGCAGAACATTCAGTGAAGGGATTTAAACAATTTGAGCGAATACCAGTGGGCACAAAATGTGCAAGGGTCCTGAAGCAAGAGTGTTTTTAATGTATTTGAAAGACAGCACAAAAGCCATTTTAGATGGAGACCATATGAGCAAGACCATAAATGTAAGGGATGAGATCAAAGAAGTAGAGGAGGAATCAATTTCCTTGTAGACTATCACATGGGCAATAAATTTTATTCTGAATGAGAAGAAAGCATTAGAAAGTTTTGAGCAGAGATGAAACATGATTTAACTTACATTTCAAAGGATCACCCAGGTGGCTTTGTGTAGAATAGATTGTAGAAAGGCCTACTATGGAAACAGAAAGATAAGTTGGAAAATTATTGCAATAATCCATGTTAGACAACTAGTTCCAATTAGTTAGATATATATAGATTTATATGATATATATGTCATATTCTCTTTCTGTGGCCATTCTTATTATAAGAGTTAAACTGAAGAACCAAGGGATTTGCTGCACATGCAGTGGTATAAATGTCAAGAATAAACTCCTGGGGCGCGAAACTGAGGGGGCTGGCAGTCTGGGAGATCTGCACCTTGGAACTCAAAACCTGGAGATCTGCACCTGAAATAGAATCTGTGGCTGTTGAAGCTGGTGAACGTGGGAGAGGGCCCTTGGAGCTGGTGGCAGAGTTGATCCCTGGAGCACAATCGGTTTGGACCTGACAGAGGGGGGAAGCCCGAAAGATTTTGGGAGGGTTCTGGCTGCTAAAACAGCAGTCACCATTAGAGAGGCAGTATTGTTTAGTTCAGGATAAAGAAGACCAATAGACCCAGAAGTCAATCTAGAAACACTGCCACCCAGGGGCCAAATCACAAATTGACTCTTATGTGACAGGGAATTGATTATATTTTCTCTTTGACCTTGGGAATACAATCTATTTTCATCTACACTTTAGTATCTTTTACTCTACCTCAACTTCACCTTTATACCACCACTCTCTGGCTAACCTTTCCCTATTTAGTGCCTTGTTTCCCTTACACTTTTCCCGCTTTAGATTTACCTAATTCTTTCCCCTTACCCCCTGTTAAAATTTCACCCCACTGATATATCTAATCTCTAACCACCTAATCCAAGTGCATATATACCTCTAACTTCTCTGACTTCACTATCTTAAAGTGTTTTTAGCCCTGTCCTGTTGTTGTTGTTTACTTGACTGTTGATTATATTGATTTTTTAAGCAGGTTTATGAGATTGATTTGCTTATTCTGTTATTTTGGTTTGTCTTGTAGGGGGGGTTATTTTTATTTTTGGTGTTGTTTCTTGTTTTGTTGTCCTCATCTGCATTGTTTTTGAGATAGATTTTTGCTTCTGTGTTCCCCCACCTCTCTTGATATTAGTAGTTGTATGTAATTTGTATCAATCTCCAAGTACTTGTTGCAGGTTTGGTTCAGATTAAGGGCTGTCCTATAGGAGTTTTCACCCCACATTTATAATTTACTCCTTTTATTTCTTTTTTTTCTTCTCCCCCTTTTCCCATTATCATTTTGGCATTCCTGTCTTTCTTTTTTGTGAGTGTATGTGTGGGGGGGGGTCTCTTTCTTTTTTGTGTGAGTGTGGGTGTGTGAGTGTCTGTGTGGGTCTGGGGGAGGTTCTCTTTCTTTTTTCCCACCTATCACCGAATTTGCCTTTCTCTGGCGGTCACCTTTATTTGGAATTACAATTACTTTGACTACATTCCGGTTCAGTGCCTGGTGCGTTGCACCTGGTTGTGTTGTATTTTGTGCCTTTAAATCAACGCAGGACAGTGAGAACTACATAACCACATACACAGAGAAGAGAGACCATGGGAAGACAAAGAAATAGCCCACATATGAAAGAAAAGCAAGGCTCACCAGAAAAGGAGGTAAACGAAATGGAAGTTAACAACCTGTCAGAGAAAGAATTCAGAGAAATGGTCATAAGGTGGCTGAAAAGAATGGAAGACAAATTTGATAATATGAGTAAGAACCAAGAGGAAATGAGGAAGACCCAGGAAGAAATGATGAAGAGCCATGAAGAAATGAAAAGTGACATTGCTGAAGTAAAGAACTCAATAGAAAGTATTAAGAGTAGACTAGAAGAAGCAGAGGATCGCATCAGTGAGCTAAAAGACCAGGTAGGAAAAAATAACCAAGTAGAGCAGCTACTAGAAAAAAAAATTAAAAAGCAGGAGGAGAGCCTAAGAGAACTTTGGGACAACATGAAACAAAACAACATCCGTATAATTGGGCTTCCAGAAGGACAGGAAACTGAGCAAGGAATAGAAAACCTGTTGGAAGAAATAATGACAGAAAACTTTCCTGGTATAGGAAAGGAAAAACCCACACAAATCCAAGAAGCTCACAGAGTCCCAAGCAAAATAAACCCCAAAAGACCTACGCCAAGGCACATTATAATTAAATTGGCAAACACCAATGACAAAGTAAGAATCTTAAAAGCTGCCAGAGAGAGACAAAAAGTCACCTACAAAGGAACACCCATCAGACTAACAAGTGATCTTTCAACAGAAACCTATCAGGCCAGAAGGCAGTGGAATGAAATCTACAAAGTCATGCAAAGGAAGGGTCTGAATCCTAGAATACTGTACCCAGCAAGGCTCTCAATCAAAATTGAAGGTCAAATCAGGAGCTTCACAGATAAAAAAGGACTAAGGGAATTCGTCACCACCAAACCAGCAATGCAAGAAATGCTAAAGGATCCACTGTAAAAAGAAATAGGAAGCGAAGAAGGATCACAGGGGCAAAGAACAAAAATGGCAACATATAAGCACCTATCAATAATAACTTTAAATGTAAACGGGTTAAATGCTCCAATCAAAAGACATAGGGTAATAGACTGGATAAGAAAACACAACCCATGTATCTGCTGTCTACAAGAAACCCACCTCCGAAAAAAAGACGCACACAGACTGAGGATGAAAGGTTGGAAAAAAGTTATTCAGGCGAATGGAAATGAAAAAAAAGCTGGGGTAGCCATACTTATATCTGACAAATTAGATCTCAAAGTGAAGGACATAACAAGAGATAAAGAAGGCCACTTCATAATACTAAAGGGAGCAATTCAACAAGAAGAAATAACTCTTGTAAACATATACGCACCCAATACAGGAGCACCCAAATATATACAAAAACTCCTAGAGGACATCAAGGGAGAGATAGACAGCAATACAATCATAGTAGGAGACTTTAATACCCCATTATCACCATTGGACAGATCCTCTAAACAAAAAATCAGTAAAGAAACATCAATTCTCAATGACTCACTGGACCAGATGGAATTAATTGACATCTTCAGATCATTTCACCCCAAAGCCACAGAATATACATTCTTTTCAAGTGCCCATGGGTCATTCTCAAAGATAGACCATGTATTAGGTCATAGGCAAAGTCTCTCCAAATTCAAGAAGATAGAAATCATATCAAGTATATTCTCAGATCACAGTGGCAGAAAGCTGGAAATCAACTACAATAGAAACAATCCAAAGAAATCGAACACATGGAGACTAAACAGCATGCTATTAAACTATGACTGGGTTACTAGAGAGATTAAGGAAGAGATAGAAAACATCATGGAAACAAATGACAATGATAGCACAACAATCCAAAATCTATGGGACACAGTGAAAGCAGTTCTGAGAGGGAAGTTCATAGCTCTACAATCCTACTGCAAAAAACTAGGAACAGTGGCAATAAATTATCTAACCCAACAACTCAAAGAGTTAGAAAGAAAGCAACAAGAAAATCCCAGTGTAAGCAGAAGGAAGGAAATAGTAAAGATCAGAGCAGAAATAAATGACATAGAGACCAAAGAAACAATACAGAAAATCAACGAAACCAAGAGCTGGTTCTTTGAAAGGATAAACAAGATTGATGAACCTCTAGCCAGACTCACCAAGAAGCAAAGAGAGAGGACCCTAATAAATAAAATCAGAAATGAAAGAGGTGAAATAACAACAGACCCCATTGAAATACAAAGGATTGTTAAAAAATACTATGAACAACTCTACTCCAACAAACTGGACAACCTGGAGGAAATGGATATGTTTCTAGAAAAATATAACCTCCCAAAACTCAATCAAGAAGAATCTAAACAACTCAATAGACCAATAACTGTGGAAGAAATTGAAGCAGTCATCATAAAGCTTCCAGCAAACAAAAGCCCAGGGCCAGACGGCTTCACAGGGGAGTTTTACCAAACATTCAAGGAAGAACTAAAACCTATACTCCTCAGACTATTCTAGAAAATTCAAGAGGATGGATCACTTCCAAACTCCTTCTATGAAGCTAGCATCACCCTAATACCAAAACCAGATAAAGACGACACAATGAAAGAGAATTACAGGCCAATATCCCTCATGAATATAGATGCCAAAATCCTCAATAAAATTCTAGCAAATCGGATCCAGCAGTACATCAGAAAGATCATACACCACGACCAAGTAGGATTTATCCCAGGAATGCAAGGATGGTACAATATCCGCAAATCAATAAATGTGATACATCACATAAACAAATTGAGAGATAAAAATCACATAGTCATATCAATTGATGCAGAAAAAGCATTTGACAAAATCCAACATCCTTTCTTAATAAAAACTCTCAATAAGGTAGGAATAGAAGGATCATACCTCAACATAATAAAAGCCATATACGATAAACCCACAGCATACATCATACTCAATGGGCAAAAACTACAACCATTTCCCCTAAGAATAGGAACAAGACAGGGTTGCCCACTTTCACCACTCCTGTTCAACATAGTACTGGAAGTATTAGCCATTGCAATTAGACAAGAAGAAGAAATAAAAGGCATCCAAATTGGAAAAGAAGAAGTTAAGCTATCCTTATTTGCAGATGACATGATATTGTACATAAAAAACCCGAAAGACTCCATAAAAAAGTTAGTAGACTTAATAAATGAGTTCAGCAATGTAGCAGGCTACAAAATTAATGCCAAGAAATCTATGGCATTTCTATACACTAATAGTGAACTTACAGAAAGAGAGACTAAAAAAGCAATCCCATTTACCATCACACCAAAAAAATTAAGATACCTAGGAATAAACTTAACTAAGGAGGTAAAAGATCTATTTGTGGAAAACTACAGGACACTGAAAAAAGAGATAGAGGAAGATGTAAACAGGTGGAAGAACATTCCATGTTCATGGATTGGGAGAATCAACATAATTAAAATGTCCATACTACCCAAAGCAATCTATAAATTTAATGCACTCCCCATTAAAATACCAATGGCTTATTTCACAGACCTAGAAAGAACTCTCCAAAAATTCATCTGGAACAAAAAAAGGCCCCGAATAGCCACAGCAATCCTGAGAAAGAAGCACAAAGTCGGTGGGATTTCCATACCAGATTTCAAGCTGTATTACAAGGCTACTGTTCTTAAAACAGCCTGGTACTGGCACAAGAACAGACATATAGATCAATGGAATAGAATAGAGAATCCGGATATCAACCCAATCCACTATGCTCAAATAATATTTGACAAAGGAGGCAGGAACATAAAATGGAGTCAAGACAGTCTCTTCAATAAATGGTGTTGGGAAAATTGGACAGATACATGCAAAAAAATGAAACTAGAGCACCAACTTACACCATACACAAAAATAAACTCAAAATGGATACAGGACTTAAACGTAAGACAGGAAACCATAAAAATATTAGAGGAATCTACAGGAAGAAAAATCTCAGACATATGCCAAAAGAACTTCTTTGATGATACCGCTCCGAGGGCAATGGAAGCTAAAGAGAAAATAAACAAATGGGACTACATCAAAATCAAAAGCTTTTGCACAGCTAAAGAAACCATCAACAAAACAACAAGAAAACCCACTGTATGGGAGAACATATTTGCAAATGTTATTAGTGATAAAGGTTTAATCTCAAGCATCTACGGGCAACTCACCCAACTCAATAAAAGGAGGACAAATGATCCAATAAAAAAATGGGCAACAGACCTAAATAGAATCTTCACGAAAGAAGACAAAAGGAAGGCCCAGAGACACATGAAAACTTGCTCAAAGTCACTAATTATCCGAGAGATGCAAATCAAAACGACTATGCGGTACCATCTCACACCTGTCAGAATGGCTTACATCAACAAATCAACAAACGACAAGTGCTGGCGAGGATGCGGAGAAAAAGGAACTCTTGTGTACTGCTGGTGGGATTGTAGACTAGTACAGCCACTGTGGAGAACAGTATGGAGATTCCTCAAAAAACTAAAAATGGAGCTCCCATTCGACCCAGTGATCCCACTTCTAGGAATATACCCCAAGAAATTAGAAAGGCGAATTAGAAAGGATATATGTACCCCTATGTTCATAGCAGCACAATTTACCATAGCTAAGATTTGGAAACAGCCGAAGTGCCCATCAGCAGATGAGTGGATCAAAAAACTATGGTACATTTACACAATGGAATACTACGCCGCGGAAAAAAAGAAGGAGCTCCTACCATTTGTAACAACATGGATGGATTTGGAGAGCATTATGCTAAGTGAAATTAGCCAGGCAGAGAAAGACAAATATCACATGATCTCACTCATTTGAGGAATACAATCAATGACATAGACTGATGAACAAGAATAGATCCAGAGACTGAAAAAAGTCCATCAGAATGTCAAACCTCAGGGTAAGTGGCAGGTGGTGGGAGTAAGTGGAAAAGTCAATATATTTGAACTCGTGAACTGAGGTAAGTGATTTGTGTTTTTACATCCCTGACAAAGTTTATATAAAGTTATAAAAAAATGGCAGCTATTCTGACATTGAATTGACATGGCCTAGAGCTTGTCATATCCTATGGAGACCAGTCCTTAGGCTAGGCCCTCCTTAACCTCCCGTGACACCATAATACCCTTACATGATATTATTCTACAATGTCATTATAATATTTGATATTTGACAATAGCATATTATACAATTATCCCAAATAAACTTACAAACTAATTCTTTGAATGTTGGGCAGCAACTTAAAAAAGAATAGGAAAGAAATTAATCCCTTTCAGAAGGAATTAAGGCACTGGGAAGGCATCCGCGCATTCTATATTGGCCCTTCTTGCCCTTTCTGCCAAGAGGGACCTTCTTGTTACTATCCAAATACACACAGCTGATGCCAGAGTTTTCAGTTCGAGCTGTGGCTGAAGCCTTTGGGCAGCTGGCACCATGGATCTGTATCTCGACCAATGGTGTGAGCTGGGCCCTCTCTGGAGAAGAAACCTGGGTCCCCCGAGATATGTGATCAGTACCGGGACCCCGCCAGCAGGCGAGGGGACCCCAAGGCAGGTACTGGACGTGGAGGCCACAGGGGGGCATAGACTACAAAGGAGACAGAATTGAACCTCACATCACCCTGTTTGGCCCCGGAGGATGGCTGGTTAGCCAGAGACGGGTAAGATTCCTCAGGGAAGGAACAACCTAAGACAGGCACAGTCGCAGAGGGGCCAACAGGAGAGAACTAAAAGGTCAACAGAGGTGGGGCACAGACCCTCATCCGCAAACCTTGCAGGGGTTTGAATTCTCAACCCTCCTAAGGGAGGTCTCCTACCCCCACGGCTGCTTCGCCTCCCACACACAACTCATACGGGGACCCAGGCGGCAGACAGAGACTCGGCCAGCAATAGCTGCTCTATATCTAAATTCAGTCTATTACCAGGAATGCTCGGGACCTACTCAAAATTGCAAATATTCCTTTCCACTAGTATTCACAGGGTAAACTAAGATTTCTGCTTGAGTATTAAAATTGACAGGAAAATAGTAATCAAGTTTTCAGATTAATTTAAATTGGCCAAGTGAAATACGAGAATACTCAAGAAAATTATAGTGTACTGGACAAAAAGCTTTTCCTAAATCATTAACTGAAAAATCTATTAGTAGTTCATCTCACTTTAAAATTGCCTAACATCCAAAGAACCTAAAGCAGTCACTTTGTGTGCAAAAATTAAAATTTAAAATTATCAAGACTGCAATAGAAAATTTCCAAAAGTCCCCATTAATCAAAAAAGGGGAGGGGACAGCGGGGTAATATCATGTAAGGGACAAAAAAAAATATCGAGTAAGTAAAATACATCTAGAAAATTCTTACTCCAGTAAAGTAAATTCCATTTGTAAAAACAATAGCAGGACACCCATGAAAAAACACACATGGTGTCAAAATAAGCCAAAGGAAAATCATTTAGGCAAAAATTAAAAAGAATCCCAAGTCTATTTTGCATAGAGGATCCCTTTGTTAACTTTTGGTCGAGAATGTGTTTGTGTGTTTTCAGAGAACAACTCCAAGACCATGTGGGTTCCTGTGACGGTGAGGAACTGATGGATCTGTTCCAGTCATGAGGACGGTCCAGAGATGGGGGACACTGACGACACCTTGCCATACTAGCAGTCAGCAGCTGTGCATGTCTACAGGCAGCCCAGGACCAAACCAGAGAGGATGGATCATGCATTGACACGATATGTCCACCATCTGGATACCATTGCTGACTTATACACATAATGAATTATTTGACACTGAAACTGGGACTCAGAAAAGTTGGACATTGAAACCGAGACTGAAACACCTTTTGTTCTTATACATTTATTTCTAGTATGCAGAGGCAAGATATTTTTGAAGAAAAGAAACAGGGGAGAGTGATTGATATAGAGGCAGGATGGCCTTGAACAGGCTGTCAAGCTACAGGGGGAGGCTAGGGTGGATGGGAGGCAGATGCGGGGGGAGATCAACGGAAGGACTTGTATGCATGCATATGAACATAACCAATGAATGAAAGACACTGGGGCGGGGAGGGGGGAAGCTGGGGATATGTGCTGGGGGGTGGGGGAGGCTGGGGGGAGGATAAGGGGGAGGGGGAAAGGAAAACGTACTACTATTATACTGCAAAAAATCAATAAAAAAAAATTTTTAAAAAAATTAAAAAAAAAAAAAAAAGAATAAACTCCTGATATGTGAAGGGAAGAAAGTGAGCTTTGTTTTCATAAATGCTCAAAAACCAGATTCTGCACACAAAGAAAGAGAAGAAGAAGAAGGAGCAGGGTGAGGAGAAGAGGGAAATATTTGCTAAAGGTTGATTATTTTTTAAAAGTAGTCTTCAGTGGGAAGATTGGAAGTCAAAATAACCTAGATAAACAGAAAAACCATAGAGGCAACACATCCTATCTAATAAAAGAGTAATATGCAAATTGACCATACCTCCGATAAAACCACACCTACAGCCACGCCCACCAGCCAATCATGAGCAAATAAACCCCAACCAAGATGGCTGTGGCCACTGAGAGCAGGAGGGAGGCTTGGTTTACCCTGGCAATGGAGGAAGCCAAGCTTTCCGCTTGCCCTTGCCAGCCTAACCCTCCACTCAATGCTACAAAGTTTGAATTATAGAAGATATATCCCAACAGAAATGGTGGCAGCCACGGAGCTGGAGAGAGTAGAGGCTAGGGTTGCCTGAGCGGTAAAGGAAACTAAGCTTCTGCAGCCCTAGCACCTAGGCCTCCACTCTAGGTCACAAAGATTCAACTATAGAATTTAAACAGAAATGGCTGTCACCACGGAGCGAGTAGAAGGCTTGGCTCCACTCCAGGCTACAAAGTTTCAATTGTGGAACATAAATTAATCCCAGATTCCAGGGCCTCCACTTGGGTCACTGGGGGGCATGGCCAGCCTGCAAACCACCACAGGCCCCTTGCCCAGACTGCCCCATTCCCCAAGGAATCCCCCACCCTGATCCAGGACACGCTTCAGGGCAAACCAGTTGGCCCCCACCCATGCACCAGGCCTCTATCCTATCTAATAAAAAAGTAATATGCAGATTGACCATCACTCCAACACACAAGAAGGCTGCCTTCATGTGATCAAATATCTTGTCCCCATGTGGACACAAGATGGCCACTACAAGGTGGCCAGCAGGGGAAGGCTTTTGGGAGATTCCAGGCCTGCAAGGGAGGGCAGTTGTGGGCCATCAGGCCAGCACAGGAGGGCAGTTGGGAGGCACCAGGCCTGCAAGGGAGGGCAGTTGGGGGCAAACAGGCTGGCAGGGGAGCAGTTAGACATCAATTAGGCTGGCAGGCAGAAGTGGTTATGAGCAATCAGGGAGGCAGGGAGGCAAGCAGTTTGGAGCCAGCAGTCCTGGATTGTGAGAAGGATGGACATCCCTCGAGGGGTCCCAGATTTGAGAGTATGCAGACTGGGCTCAGGAACACCCCCTCACCTCTGTGCACGAATTTCATGCACCGGGCCTCTAGTATAAAAATAATAACCTGTGGACCTATTCCCATAGACATCAGAAGAATCACTTTGAAAGAACAGCCAGCAAGAGGAAATGTAGGCAGATGAAGTACACAAGCACATCAGCCTAGAAGGCTAAAATAATCCCCTAAATCAACCAAATCCTTCATAAGACATAACTCACAGGGAGGAAGACAAACTAAGGACATCATGAGATTATTATGACAATTTTGCATTATGCTGGTTTTTATTGTTGTGAGAAAATTTTTCCTTGTTACATATGACTAGTAGAATTATTACTAGAGCAAATCTCAAACTATCTACTGATGGCCTCTGATGGCATTTCTCTAAATTTCAATTAAATTTGAGCCAGTCAGAAGTGATCCCCTTACAATATAGCCCAGAGAGGGAACCATATTTCCAGCCACTTCCAGTGGCAAAGTCGGTTCAAGTTGGTTGTGGGCTCAACTGAACTGACTTTAGAAGATGGCAGGGAGGCATAATCTGGGTAGTCCAGGGCAAAGAAGCCAGGGGCAATGTTCAGCACTAGAGAAGAAAGGTTAAGGCTGCTCTGAATTACTAAGATCAGGCAACCAGGAGGCAGCAGTTGTTCCAACAGTCCTGAGATGGTTAATGCCAGCATCAGCTCCGCCCCATCAACCACAACTCAATACAAATTTTTGGAATTTTAGAAGGTCTCTGATGTTTCTGTCTGCCACCACTAGCTGTCAGGGGTGTACACTCAGGGTGATAAAGATCCCACAATAGTGTTTATCTAGAAACTGCCTACTTTTTTCCAGTTAGGGCTGTGTTCCTTTAATCTTATTGCGTTAGCAGGGCATAGGCTAAGCTTCCACAATAGAGACCTAAAATACAGTGGCTTAAAACAAGGGAGTTTATTTTGTGCTCCTCATATAATTTAACAGAGATAAGAGGTGTGAGGACTGTGTGAGTACTCTACCATGCTGAGCAGGGGACTTCCATCTCTAGGCCAATGTGTTTGTCCTAGTTTCATCAACTTCTCATGGCCCACATCACTTCCTCCCCCATCCTTTTGGTCAGAACAAAGTCTATGAGAGAAACTGGAAAACTGCCAGCCTGGGGGGCCATCCACCCTATGGAGACCCTGCATTTATTTTAATAAGAAATTGATCTTTACCCCCATGGCTGCTTCGCCTCCCTCGCACAACTCAGACCGGGACCCAGGTAGCAGACAGACACTTGGCCAAGAATAGCTGCTCTATATCTAAATTCAGTCTATTACCAGGAATGCTCAGGACCTACTCAAAAATGCAAATACTCCTTTCCACTAGTATTTACAGGGTAAACTAAGATTTCTGCTTGAGTATTAAAATTGACAGTAAAATAGTAATCAAGTTTTCAGATTAATTTAAATTGGCCAAGTGAAATAAGTGAATACTCAAGAAAATTTAAGTGTACTGGACAAAAAGCTTTTCCTAAAACATTAACTAAAATATCTATTTGTAGTTCATCTCACTGTAAAATTGCCTAACATCCAAAGAACCTAAAGCAGTCATATTTGTGTGCAAAAAATAAAATTTAAAATTACCAAGACTGCAAGATAAAATTTCCAAAAGCCCCCATTAATCAAAAGGGGGGGGGGGACAGTGGGGTAATATCATGTAAGGAAAAATATCCTGTAAGTAAAATACATCTAGAAAATTCTTACTCCAGAAAAGTAAAGGCCATTTGTAAAGCCACCACAGGTCACCCATGAAAAAACACACAAGGTGTCAAAATAATCCAAAGGAAAATCATCTAGGCAAAAACAAAAAGAATCCCAAGTCTGTTTTGCAAAGAGAATCCCTTTGTTAACCTTTGGTCGAGAATGTGTTTGTGTGTTTTCAGAGAACAACTCCAAGACCATGTGGGTTCCTGCGCCTGTGAGGAACTGACGGGTCTGTTCCAGTCACGAGGATGGTCCAGAGATGGGGGACACTGACAACACCTTACCATGCTAGCAGTTGGCAGCTGTGCGTGGCTTCAGGCAGCCCAGGACCAAACCAGAGAGGATGGATCTTGCATTGCCACGATGTGTCCACCATCTGGATACCATTGCTGACATGTACACATAAAGAACTATTTGACACTGAAACTGGGACTCAGAGCAGTTGGACATTGAAACTGAGACTCAAACATTTTTTGTTCTTATACATTTATTTCTAGTATGCAGAGGGAAGATATTTTTGAAGAAAAGAAACAAGGGAGAGTGATTGATATAGAGATAGGGAGGCATTGAACAGGCTGTCAAGCTACAGGGGGAAGGCTGGGGTGGATGGGAGGTGAATGCCGGGGGAGATCAACCAAAGGACTTGTATGCATGCATATGAGCATAACCAGTGAATGAAAGACACTGGGGTGGGGAGGGGGGTGAGTGGGGACATGCGCTGGGGTGTATAGGAGGCTGGGGGAAGGATAATGAGGCGGGGGGGGAAGGAAAACATGTACTACTATTAAATATAAGTTATACTGCAAAAAATCAATAAAAATTAAATGTTAAAAAAAAAGAAATTGATCTTGGTGACATCTAAGAAACTCTGCCACAGGAACGTTAACAAGTGTTACACATGTGAGACTTGAGAGGAAGAGATGTATGGGGTTTATTCCTCCCCCCTCCCAATTTATAGATGAAAAAGCTAAAATATAGTTTTATGATATCTTTTAACTTATTCAGAAAAATATGGAAAGTCAGTGAGTGACTTTCCTTGCTATGATTCACTATAAATATTCAATATTCATGCACTTGTTTCCCTTAATAATTTGTATTTTTGTACTTATAAAAAATTCTTTAGCAAATACACTACATAGTTGCAAGAAAGATGCAAATTTAGAATTGAATATACTGTGGCTAGATGAAATGTACATAGGTGATACAATAAGCCTGAACTTTTAATTATCCTATATAATAAAGAGCTAATATGCTAATTAGACCAGAGGGAAAAATGAACTTCCAGAATAACTTTCCAGAACGACCAGTGGGTGGGGCTGTGGGACTGAGAAGCAGCTGGAGCTGCAAGGGCCAAGCCCCTTGCATGAATTTTGTGCATCTGGCCTCTAGTTAAATATAAGATTTTAATACAAGGAAACTTCTGTAAAACTTCTTTATATTAGTAAGTGAACATTATTACAGGTCATCTGAAGGGAAGACTGGAGGGAAATATGCCAATAAAATCATTGCCTTAAAAGGCCAAGGCAATGGTCAGCAAACTGTGGCTCACAAGCCATATGTCGTTTGCCGCTTTGTTGACCTATGAGTTTGCCTACCACTGACCTAGACTCTCGATTCCAAATATTACAAGTTGTTGGTGTTCCTTATGATTAAGCCCCTATCCCAGTGGTCAGCAAACTCATTAGACCACTGGGCTAAGGAATAGCCCTTGCAGGTTTGACTAAGGGGTTAAAGAGTTGGCCCATGGTTGTGGGTTCGATTCCAGTCAATGAATCATGCTTTGGTTGCACTAAATCCCCAACCCCAGTCAGGGTGTGTGTGGGAGGCAACCAACTGAAGTTTCTCTGTCTCTCCCCCTCCCTTTCTCTCTCTCTAAAACTCCCTGGGGAAAATATCTTTGGGGAAGGATTAACAAAAAAAAACAAAAACCAACAACAACAACAACAAAAAAAAGGATCTAAGGGATAGAGCTCAGTGGCAATGCACCAACTCCAATGACACCTATCCTATCTAATAAAAAAGTAATATGCAAATTGACCATACATCAAATATACCCACAGCCGTGCCCACCAACCAATCAGGAGCAAATAAATTCCAACCAAGACGGCTGCAGCCACTGAGAGCAGGAGGGAGGCTTGAGATTCCCTGGCAATGGAGGAAGCCAAGATTTCTGCTTGCCCTTGCTGGCCTAGGCCTCCACTCAATGCTACAAAGTTTCAATTATAGAAGGTACATATATCCCACCAGAAATGGTGGCAGCCACAGAGCTGGAGAGAGCAGAGGCTAGGGTTGCCTGGGTGATGGAGGAAGCAAGCTTCTACAGCCCTAGCACCTAGGCATCCACTCTAGGCTATAATGTTTCAATTATAGAATTTAAATTAACCCAAACAGAAATGGCTGTCACCATGGAGTGAGCAGAAGGATTGGCTCCACTCCAGGCTACAAAGTTTCAATTGTAGAACATACATTAATCCCAAATCCCAGGGCCTCCACTTGGGTCACTGAGGGTGGCTGGCCTGCAAACCACCACAGGCCCCTCACCCAGGTTGCCCCATGCCCCAAGGGTAACCCCCACCCTGACCCAAGACACCATTCAGGGCAAACCAGCTGGCCCCCACCCATGCACCAAGCTTCTATACTATCTATTAAAAGAGTAACATGGAGATTGACCATCACTCCAACAAACAAGATGGCTGCTCCCATGTGGTCAAAGATCCTGTCCCCATGTGGACACAAGATGGCCATCACAAGATGGCCAGCAGGCAAGAACCATTGGGAGGTTCCAGGCCTGCAAGGGAGAGCAGTTGTGAGCAATCAGGCCAACAGGAGAGGGCAGTTGAAAGGAACTAGGAATGCAAAGGCGGGTAGTTGGGAGCGCTCAAGCCTGCAGGGGAGGGCAGTTAGGGGTGACCAGACCAGCAGATGAGGGAAGTTGGGGGCAAACAGGCTGGCAGGGGAGCAGTTAGACATCAATTAGGCTGGCAGGGTAGTGGTTAGGGGGTGATCAGGCTGGCAGGCAGGTGAGCAGTTTGGAGCCAGCAGTCCTGGATTGTGAGAAGGATTTTCAACTGCCCGTTTAGGCCTGATCCTGGTAGGATCAGGTCTAAATGAGTAGTCAGACATCCCTAGAGGGGTCCCAGATTGGAGAGGGTGCAGGCTGAGCCGAGGGACACCCCTACACCCCCCATTCATGAATTTCATGCACCAGGCCTCGCGTGTGTGTGTGTGTGTGTGTGTGTGTGTGTGTGTGTGTATGGCTAAGTGACCAACTGTACATCCATCTGACCATCCAACCAACCTACCGGTATATATGACGCACACTGGCAATTTAAAAATAAACATTGACTCTCACATGTGCAATAGATATAAAGCTCTTGCTGGGGCCAAATGCACATGATGACAGAATGTATCTGAAGACCAACTACTGGCACAACATACTTGTGAAGCTGAAAGAAAGCTATGTTGTCAACAGAATATGTCTGAGGCAGAGGTTTTGATCAATTCTCTGAATGATGAATAGTTGGAAGCCTTTTAGACTATAAATTCAGCCATCGAAGATCAAACTGTATACCCCAAATGCTTTTTCTTGAATCATCCAGGTAGTAGTGGAAAAACATCCTATCTAATAAAAGAGTAATATGCAAATTGACTGTACCTCTGTTAAGGCCATGCCCACAGCCATGGCCACCAACCAATCAGGAGAAGATTATACAAATAAACCTCAACCAAGATGGTTGCAGCCACTGAGAGCATGAGGGAGGTTTGGGTTTCCCTGGCAATGGAGGAAGCCAAGCTTTCCACCTGCCCTTGCCAGCTTAGGCCTCCACTCAATACTACAAAGTTTCAATTATAGAAGATATATCCCAACAGAAATGGTGGCAGCCACGAATCTGGAGAGAGCAGAG